>JAKOOJ010000016.1:9034745-9749407 GCA_022577455.1 Arizona elegans
AGAGACAGAGAGAGATACAGAGAGAGAGGGAGAGAAGGCGGGAGGGAGGCAGGGGAGAGAGAGATATGTCAAAAGGATTGTGTGGTTTCCGGTGTTTTTTAACAACTGGTTCTCTGCCCTAATGACCGGCTGGGTAGGCATGGCTAGGTGGGGTGTGTGTGTGTGTGTCATGTGACTGGTGGAAGTGAGTGACATCGAGTTGGCCATGCCCACCCAGGTTTTGTGGCTCCCGGTGTTTTCTTTTCTGTGGGAAATATGTCTAAATGGGTCTTTGGGTATTTAAGGTTGCAGACCCCTGCTTTAAACACTCCAGGATCGAACGATCACTGAAAATTGAAAACAATACAGCGCAACAATCCAAAGAAATATTTTTTTTTTTTTTAAAAAAAATGATAGTCACTAGAAAGAATCCAACCAGCAATATTCGACGCCTTTCTCTTCACAAAATTTGGGTCATTTTTAAGGCGCAATTGGCCCCAGGAATAAGCAGCCCTGATTATTCAATAATAAATAATTCTGATTTATTCTCCATTTCAGATTCAATATGCGGACTCTGCAATTAGGTTATTTGGTTTTAGCTGACATGCAGGCTGTGTTGGTTCAGACATATTTATATAGTTTATTAATGTATATGACCGTCGTAGCTTATGTTACAGTTTTATTACAAAGACTTTCTGCTACATTTATTTATTATTTATTTGATTTATTTGATTTCTATACCACCCCTACTCCCGAAGGACTCAGGGCTGTGCGCAGCCAAACAATAAAATACATACATATAAAATTTAAAAAGTGGAATTAAAATCAAATTAAATAGTTTTGGCCCAGACAAATTAAAACCCCGATCAATTTAAAACCAATTTTAAAATTTGAATATATAAAATACTAAAAAAATATTAAAAATTAAAAACCTTTTAATGTAAAAATACATTGGTATTTCGCTTCATCCATTTGATCCGTACTATATATCAGTGATGGCTAATCTCTTCTGGACTGAGTGCCCAAAGCATGCGTGTGCCCTGACCCCCCCCCCCCCCGCATGTGCATCAGTGATTTTTACTACTGGTTTTGTGGGCATGTCTTGGTGGGCGTGGCATGTCTTGGTGGGCGTGGCATGTCTTGGTGGGCATGGCAGGGGAAGGATACTGTAAAATCCCCATTTCCTCCCGATCAGCTGGGACTTGGGAGGCAAAGAATAGATGGGGGCGGGGCCAGTCAGAATTTTTACTACCGGTTCTCCGAATGACTCAAAATTTCCGCTACCAGTTCTTCAGAACTGGTCAGAACCTGCTGAAACCCACCTCTGATGTGCATGTGGCCTTCCTGCATTCCCCCTTGCATGCACCCTGCCCCCACACATGCGCGGCAGTGACCTGAAGACCAGCTGGCCGGCGGGAGGTGCAGACTCATGCACAGCAGACCTGAACTGAAGTGATGGCTCGTGTGCCATCAGAGAAGGCGCTGCGTGCCACTTCTGGCACGCGTTCCATAGGTTCGCCATCACGGCTGTATACTTTGTTAATTTTGTTAATAATTGCCTGAATAAGCGTTCCTACTTCCACAGTATTTCTTTCCTAAATAAATCTGTATACAGGTAATCTTTGACTTCCGGCCACAATTCAGCCCAACATTTCACTGAACAGTGAAGAGCCTCAGTAGTACAGAGGTCTAAGGCACCCTGTTATTAAGCTGGTTATTAAGACCAGCTGCCTGCAATTACTGCAGGTTCGAATCTCGCCAAGGCTCAAGGTTGACTCAGCCTTCCATCCTTTCTAAGGTAGGTAAATTGAGGACCCAGTTTGTGGGGGCAATAAGCTGACTTTGTATAAATATACAAAAGGATGAAGGCTATTGCTTAGCGCATTGTAAGGTGCCCTGAGTCTCCGGAGAAGGGCGGCATATAAATCAAATTAAAACAAAACAAAACAGTTGTTAAGTAAATTTTGCCCCGTGTTACGACTTTTCTTGCCACTGTTCTAAGTGAAACACTGCGGTTGTTAAAATAGTAAAATGGTTGCAGGGGTGAAATGTAAAATTTGTTCCTACCGGTTCTGTGGGCGTGGCTTGGTGGTGGTGGGGGTGATGTGACTGGGTGGGCGTGGCCAACTTTTTTTTTTTTAACTTTTCAAAGCATTGTTTCTAATGCTGTGTGTTGGGTAAGAACTTATAAGTAGGGGAACTTTTTTTTTTTAAAAAAAAAAGCAACAAAACTCTTCTGGCCTTTTAAACAAAAGTGGCGAGCAGAAGGATGTGAAAATTTAAAATTACCCCAAGGAAATCCAAAAACCTCAAGCTACGTTACGTCAGAAGGTTTAACTTGAAAGCTGCCGTTTAATGAATGGAAAGATAGGGTAGAAAGCAGGAAGCCGAGGGACCTGATGAAAATAAAATCCCAATGACTGGAGTGGAAACAGAGCCCTCAGCTCATATCCCAGTGTGTACAGTATATACTATTACAAGGAGACATTCAGAGAGTCGCATTCCCTGGGCATGAACCAGTTACCACTTAATACCAATGATTAATTTCTAAAATTGGGAGATGCATTGCTCACACTGTAAGGCCTGTTTCTGAGAGCAGAGTTGCTCAGCAGCGGGGAATCCGCTGTACACATGGCATGCCCAGACATAGTTTCCTCTAGCTATCGTATCTGGTTTTCTTGCAAGCCATGGCTTGAATTAAGTCAGCCTCGCTTGCCAAGGTCTAGGAGCCTCAGGAGAGAGGTGGCCACCATCCCCACCTCCTCTTCACCAACCCAGTGATGGAGCGAGAAGAAGGAGCAGCTAGTTCAGAGGACCATCTGAGTTTCGCAAAGGATGGAGGGGAAAGCCAGCAGCGAAGACTGAGGTTCTCTAGAATTTGGGGCTGCTGAATTCCTAATCACTGGTAATGTCAAGTAGGAATTCTAGGAGCATCCTTCTGGCAGCCTTGGAGGGCACCAAAATCAACCAAAGAGAAGATAGAATAGAATAGAATAGAATAGAATAGAATAGAATAGAATAGAATAGAATAGAATAGAATAGAATAGAACAGAACAGAACAGAATAGAATAGAATAGATTTCTTTATTGGCCAAGTGTGATTGGAAACACAAAGAATTTGTCTTTGGTGCATATGCTCTCTGTACATAAAAAGAAAAGATACTTACGTCAAGAATCATAAGGTACAACACTTAATGATAGTCATAGCATAGAAATAAGCAATCAAATTATACTAGGAAACAATATAAATGGTAAGGATACAGCAACAAGTTACAGCAACAGTCATAAGTGGAAGGAGATGGTTGATAGGAACGATGAGAAGATTAATAGTAATGCAGACTTAGTGAATAATTTGACAGTGTTGAGGGAATCGTTTGTTTAGCAGAGTGATGGCATTCAGGGAAAAACTGTCCTTGTGTCTAGTTGTTCTGATGTGCAGTGCTCTATAGCGTCGTTTTGAGGGTAGGAGTTGAAACAGTTTATGTCCAGGATGCGACGGGTCTGTAGATATTTTCACATTTTTGTGAATATTCCTCTTTTTGACTCGTGCAGTATACAGGTCCTCCATGGAAGGCAGGTTGGTAGCCATTGATTTTTCTGCAGTTCTAATTATCCTCTGAAGTCTGTGTCTGTCTTGTTGGGTTGCAGAGCCAAACCAGACAGTTATAGAGGTGCAGATGACAGACTCAATAATTCATCTGTAGAACTGAATCAGTAGCTCCTTGGGCAGTTTGAGCTTCCTGAGTTTGCACAGAAAGAACATTCTTTGTTGTGCTTTTTTGATGACGTTTTTGATATTAGGCATCCATTTTAAGTCTTGAGATACGAAAGACCCTAGAAATTTGAAGGTCTCTACTGTTGATACTGTCAGGTAGGAATTCTAGGAGCATCCTTCTGACAGCCTTGGAGGGCACCAAAATCAACCAGTAAGAGAAGCAGTAAGCAGCAATGCAGTGACAATGTCAGGCGCAAGCAACCAGAACAACTCATGAATAGGTCCAAGTAGATACTTTATTGTTGCTGACCTATATTGCAAGAATCTTGTCAGACTTAGGAAACAGCAGATACAGTTCATTGAATGATCATTCAAAGTTACAATGGCACTGAAAAAAGTGATTGAGGGAGCGTTTTTCACATTTACGACCATTGCAGCAGCCCCATGGCCATGAATTTTACATTCAGGTGCTTGACCACTGGTTCATACTTAGGACGGTTGCCGTATCCCAGAACCATGTGATTTGCCTTTTGCAACCTTCTGACAAACAAAAGTCAACAAAGAAGCCAGATTCACTTAACAGCCGTTTTACTAACTTAACAACTTCAGTGATTCACTTCACAAATGTGGCAAGAAAAGTCATAAGATGCAGCAAAACTCACTTAACACATTTCTCACTTCGCAACATACATTTTGGGCTCAATTGTGGTTGTAGGTTGAAGACTACCTGTATAAACTAAAGGTTTGACTTCAGATGTTTCCTCCCCCAAACTGACTCTAAGGCAAGGGTGAAATCTAGCAGGTTCTGACAGGTTCTGACCCAACGCAGAGCCCTTGTCCGGGCCTTCTCCAGACTCCAGGACTGGCCCATGTTCCTCCCCAGCCTCCTCACTGTCCGACTCCGCTGCCAGCTCTGCAGACTGCTGGTGGACCACAACAACTACTAGAAGATTTCCAAGGTCCCTTTCAACTGAGTTTCTGCCTCCCTTTTAGGGGAAATATCCTGCCCTTTTAATATTTCCTAAAATATTTCATTTTTCTAGGAGAGGAGTGGGTTTTAACTTCCTACAATATTGTAGAGTTATTTATTAATTACAGTTGAGAAAGAAGGCAATTTCAGAAGGACGTCAATCGTGGGGGGGAGAGAATAGAAGGCAGAGTTATATGGGACTGCCTTGAACTCCTCTGTGAAATGCACACTAGATGTCTTATAGTTGAATAAACAAATGAAGCATCTCCATAGATTTGCCAAGAAAATTGCGTTGGCATGCCCAAGTGATGAGTCAAGGACAGCTGTCATTTATTACAGAAGAAAGAAAGAAAACCGTACAGCCTTATTCAGAGGAGGGGAAGGGATTCTGTCACTGCTTAGGGGGCCACAATCACTGGGGAGGATTGGTTAAGGTTGCAGCAGGATCAGAGGTGGGTTTCAGCAGGTTCTGAACAGTTCTGGAGAACCGGTAGTGGAAATTTTGAGTAGTTGGAAGAATCGGTAAATACCACATCTGACTGGCCCTGCCCCCATCTATTCTCTGCCTCCCGAATCCCAGCTGATCGGGAGGAAATGGGGATTTTGCAGTAACCTTCCCCTGGAGTGGGGAGGGAATGGAGATTTTACAGTATCCTTCCCCTGGAGTGGGGTGGAAATGGAGATTTTTCAGTATCCTTCCCCTGCCATGCCCACCATGCCACGCCCACCAAGCTATGCCACGCCCACCAAGCCACACCCACAGAACTGGTAGTAAAAAAAATTGAAACCCACCACTGAACAGGATCCTCAGTTTTCTGGTGGAAAAACAAACTGCTCTCACATTGCCATCCTTCACACTAGTGGTAAGTTTCAAAATTAATTACTACCAGTTCTGTGGGTGTGGCTTGGTGGGCATGGCAGGGGAAGGTTATTGTAAAATCCCCATTTCCTCCCGATCAGCTGGGACTCGGGGGGCAGAGAATAGATGGGGCGGGACCAGTCAGAAGTGGTATTTGCCGGTTCTCCAAACTACTCAAAATTTCTGCTACCGGTTCACCAGAACTGCTCAGAACCTGCTGAAACCCACTTCTGCTTCACACAACACACACCCAAAATTGTTCAAAGCTGGGTAAGAGATTCTGGGGTTGTCTTGTAGGCAGAGATGAGCTTCGCATACTGTAGCAACCGGTTCGCCCAGCACTGGAAATGTGAGTGCATGCGTGCGACATCAAACAACAAGGGAATTGGCTCGTGCGTGCTGTCCCCACATGCGTGTGGCATCAAAAACCTTGATGGTACAGTGGTTTAATGCACCCTGTTATTAACACAGCTGCCTGCAATTTCTGCTGGTTTGAATCTCTCCAAGGCTCAAGGTTGACTCAGCCTTCCATCCTTTCTAAGGTAGGTGAAATGAGGACCCAGTTGTGGGGGCAATAAGCTGACTTTGTATAAACATACAAAAGTATGAAGGCTATTGCTTAGCACATTGTAAGCCGCCCTGAGTCTCCGGAGAAGGGCGGCATATAAATAAGAAAAAACAAAACACAGCAATATAGGACGGGATTGCGCTCGGGCGGGTGGGCAGGACCCACCTGCAGGTCGCCACTACCAGTTCACCTGAACCAGTCTGAACCAGCTGAATTCCATCTCTGCTTGTAGGGTATTAAGAGTGGAAATGGGAGCAGGAAACCTCCTTCCATTTCCAAACTTAGTTCTGAAAACCAAACAAAAACTTGTATCTCTAAAAAAGAAAAAATTTGCAGCCAGATTTCACCTTCCCTTGCTTTTCCCTTCCCTCCCTCCCTCCCTCCCTCCCTTCCTTCCTAAAATATCAGCAGCTCCACTTGAATATAGGCCAGTCTGTAAGGCAGATAACATCAGGAGTACAAATATTTCACTGAGGTTTAACAGCAGGAGATTGAAGAAAACATACAGGAAGCCCTACTGAAGCTGACTCCGAAAATCAGATCTACAATCTGCATTTGGAAGTGTTCAAAGGAGGGTTTTTTTCCCCCCCTACCTGTTTGACTCCATCTAGGAAATCAGTGCTTCCCATTGCAACATTTTTATCCGTCTGATTTAATCTGTTGTACTTTGCCCATTTGTCTCAGAGAAGCAAACATTCCCAAAGCAATTGATATATATTGAATGCCATATATAAAATGTTAGGTTCAATATTCAGAATGCCATGCATAACATTCACGGAGCAGTCCAGGACTAGGAAGTATAGCTTTTATTTAGCCGAAATGACATTTTTTCACCGTAATTGGAATTTAATAATCTCTGCCCACCCACCCAGACATCACCCACCCACCCACCCAGATGTCATCACAGGCGCTTTGTGCATGCGTGCACTCCCAGTTCCAAACCGGTAGCGAAGGGAAGTGAAACCCACTACTGCATGTTATGCAAAGCCTCAGCTCTCTGGACAAGATTCTAATGCAGGGAAAGGTGGAAGAAAAGTGAAAAAGAGGATGACCAACAGCAACGTGGATGGGCTCAAGAGTAGCCATGTGAACACTGTTGGTAAACCTGAAGGACCAAATTAGAAGCAGAGTCAACATGGAGAAATTCTACCTAGGGGGTTGCTAAGACTCAACACCAATGGCCTATCATAAATTGTTCCAAAGCTGTTTAAACCAGGGGTGAAATTCAGCAGGTTCTGTGAAAAGGTTCTGGAGAACCGGTAGGGGAAATTTTAAGCAGTTTGGAGAACTGGCAAATATCACCGATATCAGCACTTCAAGCTGCATTTACTCTAGTGCTGACATAAGAAGGCGAAGCGGAGGCGTCTGGAAAGGAACGTTTGACTTTTCACCTACTTATTTTCCCTGGAGATAATATCCACTAGGAGATGGGATGGGAGGGGGGAAATTCCTTTGAGCTGGAGCAGTAGATTAGGGGTAGAGTGACTTGGAAGATGGCCAATGAGTGCAGGGGAGTGGGGAACGGAAAGGGAGGGTTTTGGGTCTGGAAGTCAGTGTTGGCTGCGATGGAGTCGGAATTAGAATGTCGTGCTAAATAAATGGGAGTTTTCTTCAAAGACTTTGTTTGAAATGCAATTTATTTGAGACGACCTCGAAACCTGACAACCTCTGGGTGGGAATGGAGATTTTGCAATATCCTTCCCCTGCCACACCCACCAAGCCATGCCTACAGAACTGGTAGGGAAAAAAAATTGGATTTCACCCCTGGTTTAAAACCTTAGATATTTTTCAACCCACGTTGAAGGTGGCTAAGAAGAGATGAATACATAACAAATCAGAACGAAGTGGGCTTTTTAAAAGACACAAAGAGACAAGGCAATAGATCATTATAAAGCCAGTGTGTGTTTGTGGGTGGGTAGAGGAAATTCTGTTAGGAGCTCAGGTGGTTTGGGCAACTATCCGTTTAAACCGAAGTGGAGCCACCCTTCAGCTCTGTCATACTTGGGGAATTCCTTAGTTCTATATAAATGTTTATGTACACACACTTTCAAAGAAATAGCTCTTTCCTCATGACAACTTTGGGAAAGCGGTTAAAGGTGGAATGCATCATACTGGCTTGTTTAGAGACATTAGGTTATCTTAAAAGCACTCTTGGCAGAGCCTAAGAAAGGAAGGGTGGAAGGGGATATATGCGGTGTGCTTTTTTTGCGTCTGAAACCTGCACACTCCTGAGATCTACAGAGTTATATTGTGACTTACAACTTCAGTGTTGGAAGGGAGTGGGGGTTGCTCTCTGTTTATGTATAGTAGCTTGCTCTATCAAGAATTGGTGAGAGTATTGTTTTCTTTTGGTAGTTCCACAATTAGCTTGTTGTTTACTGTTAGGTTGTTTGTTTGACATAGGGTATTGCTTACTGTTTGATTGTTTGGTATTTCATTTTGATGTTAATCCCTGCTTATCTAGGTGCTGATTGCTGGTAAGGAGGTGTTCTGGTCTTTTTCTTTCCTTTTTAATTTTTTTTTTAATCCTGTCTTAAATGATGTGTATGTGTTGTCTATCTCTATGTGCCTGTTGATGGCTGATTTTCCAGGAATCCCCTAGCCTTTGGGGGATTTAGCTGGTCACAGTTTCCCAGTTGAAGCTACAGTTTGTTTGCCATGTGTTGTGAAATTAAGGCGTTTTTATTGTGCTTTCTGAGAGACGCGGTGGCTCAGTGGCTAAGACGCTGAGCTTGTCGATCGAAAGGTCAGCAGTTCAGTGGTTCGAATCCCTAGTGCCGTGTAACGGGGTGAGCTCCCATTACTTGTCCCAGCTTCTGCCAACCTAGCAGTTCGAAAGCACGTAAAAAATGCAGGTAGAAAAATAGGGACCACCTTTGGTGGGAAGGTAACAGCGTTCCGTGAGCATTTGATGTTGAGTCATGGCGGCCACATGACCAGGGAGACGTCTTTGGACAGCGCTGGCTCTTTGGCTTTGAAACAGAGATGAGCTCTGCCCTCTAGAGTTGGGAACGACTAGCACATATGTGCGAGGGGAACCTTTACCTTTTTATTGTGCCTTCTGAGGCTAGTTGGTGTTCATAGATGTGCTCTGCTAATCTTCTATCCCTCTTAGATAATAGCTGTTAGAGTCTTTACATTCTAGGTTGTAGATGACTCCTGTTTGTATTTTTCTTTTGGACTACTAGATCTTTTGATTTACTTAAGATGTTATGGAGGGCTTTAGTTCAGAGAACACCCCTCAACTTTTTGGGCATCAGGGACTGGTTCCATGGAGAAAGGTTTTTCTGTGGACCGGAGGGGCATGGCTTTGTGTGGTCCATCCCGTGGATGAGGCTTCACTTGTTTGTGCGGCCGGGTTGCTGGCGTGCCCTGGACCAATGCTGGTGAATGGACTCGGGGTTGGGGATCCCTGCTTCAGTTAGTTTGCATGCTACGGTGATACCGTGTCATTATGTCCCTCCCAGTATTCACACTGGACCCAAGAATGCAGCTCAGACTCGCTTCGTCTATTATGAGCACAGAAGGGAACACACCCACTTCAAATATTACTTCAATGGGAGTGTTTACTGAGGATGACTCAGAAAAAAACGTTTTCTGATGGGAGTGCAATGGGAAATACCCGGATTATAATATTGCCAGCAGCTTTCTTGTCAGAATTCATTAAAAATATTCACATCTGGTAGAAAACTCACCAGAAGAAAACCTTAGGGGAGAACGGTAATATCATCCAGGTAGAAACAGGGCCTGATCTTATTACATGATTGATTGTCTAATCCTCTGGGTATGACATCTGGAGATATTAAGGAAAGTCCTATTAATCCCTTAACATCCTTACTATGATATAGAAAAGGAGGCAGGACGAAAAATGCGAAAACGTTAGATAAAACCATGTGACAAAATTATTCTCAGATATTAAAGCGACCTCAAAAGAAGGGACCAAATTATATGATCTATGAGTAGAATTATAAGGATCTGGAAGGGACCTTGGAGGTCTTTTGTCTAATCTCCCAGCCCACAGCAGGAGTTCTCACGCCATTGCAGAGAAATGATTGTCCAATCTTTTTTTTTTATATGTTTTGTTTTATTTATATAACATTCAATTTTCATCAAACAGGGTGTGTTCTGGGTACAGTTCAGAGGTGAAATGCTCCCGGTTCGGATCGGATCGCCCGATCCGGTAGCGATGTCGACGGGTAGTTCGGAGAACCGGTAGCAAAAATCCCTGTCCCCACCCGCCCGCATGCCCAGCTGAGCCGCGCAATCATCAGAGGTTGTTTTTTTAATTTTTAAAAGCCAAAAAAAAATGCTTTTAAAAGTTAAAAAAAAAACCTCTGATGATCGCGTGGCTCAGCTGGGATCGTCAGAGGCTTTTAAAAGCATTTTTTCTACATCCTCTCCGGCTGAAGAGGTTATAGAAAAAAAAATGCTTTTAAAAGCCTCTGATGATCCCAGCTGAGTTGCCTGATTGTTAGTCTTTTAAAAGCATTTTTTTTACAACCTCTTCGAAGAGGTTATAGAAAAAAATGATTTTAAAAGTAAAAGTAAAAAAAAATAAATAAAAAAGTTGGCCATGCCCACCCAGTCACATTACCCCCCAGCAAGCAACGCCCACAGAACCGGTAGTAACACATTTTACATTTCACCACTGGTACAGTTATGTTTAAATAGTCATATTACACATCTTTGTTGGGATATTTATCACCATCACATTGATAACATAATAACATTAATACTTAACATCATCTTTTTCAAAACTCTCCACTTTAACATTTCCTCTTTTTATATCTCCTCCTTTCTAACTTCTGTTTCTATTGTCTAGCTATTGATAAAATATGTCCCATATCAAAAAATATTCAGTTTCTTCTTTATCCTTAATAGTAAGTGTTAATCTATCCATTTCTGCACATTCTAATATTTTCTTAATTACATTCCCCTCAGATAGGATCTTATCCTTTGTCCATTGTTGCGCAGATACAATTCTAGTTGCGGTTAGTATATGCAGGATCAAATATGTAGTCTTTTTATCATATTTTTGTCCAATCTTTTCTTGAGCACCCACAATTCTGAGAGGTAAGCTGTTCTGTTGATTAATTCTCACTGTCAGGAAATTCCTTCTTTATTTCCTGATTGGGTTTTCCTCTGATGAGCTTCCACCCATTGCTTCTTGTCCTACCCTCAGGAAGGAGAATAAATTGACAATTTCTTCCTGATGATAGCCCTTAGAGTATTGGAAGATTGCTATCCACACGACGGCTTGCGTGCCTGGAGAGATGGCTCTGCGTGCCACTTCTGGCATGCATGCCATACAGTGGTGGGTTGCTCCCGGTTCGTCCTGGTTCGCAAGAACTGGTAGTAAAAATTTGTAGTAGTTCCGAGAACCGGTAATAACATTGGCTGCCCACGCCCCTGAACTGGTTGCTTTTCTCTCTACACTTCCTAGGGCAATCTTGTATTGTGATGAACAGAACTGGATGTAATATTCCAAAAAATGGCCTCACCAGTGCAGTACAGGTAGTCCTCGACTTACAGCAATTTGTTTAGTGACTGTACAAAGTTACAACAGCACTGAAAAAAATGGCTTATGACCATTTCAGCATCCCAATGCCATGGTCAGGCAATCAAAAGTTGGGTCCTTGGCAACTGGCATGTATTTAGGACAGTTGCAGTGTTCTGGATCATGCGGTCACCTTTTGTGAGCTTCTGACATGCAAAGTCAACTGGACAACTGCAGCGCTTCCCTTAACAACTGTGGCAAGAAAGGTCGTACAATGGGGCACGACTCACTTAACAACTGACACTTAGCAACAGAAATTTTGGGCTCAATTGTGGGCTACCTGTGTAGAACAGTATTGACTATATTTCCTTCGATAAAATAAAGAACAAACCAGAGTAGAGTAGTGTAGGAAGTTAGCACCCACCCCTCTCCTAGGAAAATGAGATATTTTAGGAAATATTAAAAGGGCAGAATATTCCCCCTAAAATGGAGGCAGAAACTCAGCCCCCCCCACCTTTGTCAATGGGCCATTGAACCGATAGTAAAGGTAAGTAGAACCCACCCCTGTGCTGTTGGTACTGTAAATTTACTTCATGTATTATTATGTATATAAAGAAGTTAATGAATCCTGCTGCATCAGTCTGCCTGTGTGTGCTTTCTGGATTTAATTTTTGCAACAAACTCTGACACTTAAGTTCTGCATCAGCATTTACACATTTGTGCTCTTAAGAATCCCTCTAGAGTGGGAGGGACTGTTTTTACTGGGACTTATGAATAATCAATTAGAAACTTGATGGAAGAGTGGTTTTATTTATGGTAAGATTATTATATGCATAAGTGTAGGAAGTTAGCACCCACCCCTTTCCAAGAAGAATGAAATATTTTAGGAAATATTAAAAAGGCAGAATATTATGTTTCCCTGGATGAGAAATGGAGAAGCATGTTTTAAAGACAAAGCAGCTCCCATCTTCCTGCCCCCACTTTGTCTCAATGGGCCAGAGGCAGAAACTCAATCTTTGTTAATGGACCATCATCTGCAACACAATAGGACCCATCTAGCAACAGAAACTAACACAATAGGACCCATCTAGCAACAGAAACTCAACACATGTCACCTGGGAAGATTACATCAGCCAGCAAGGCCAGCTAAGACCTCCACCCCCTGGGAGTCTGACAACCAATCAGGATACTCTTTCTGGGGCCCAGGAAGTTCGAAGCCAGAAAGGACATAAAACCTAGGGATTCACTGCGACTCGAACCATGTGATCCTGTCCACCATTAAATCATCTTTCCAAGCAGTCTCCGTGTTTCCAGTGTCTTTTTCCCCACTTGGAGCTGAACCCAGAAGGATATTTCTTCTAACATAAGGATAAAGAAATATTGAAATACAGTACCCACAATGGTGACATAGAGGTTGTGAAGGAGACATAATTCTTTTTTTCTGCCATGTATTGAAACTAGAGTGTGATGTTTCTCTGTGTCATATATGTGTGTGGGTATATACATAATGCTTATCTTTTGAGAGCTGAATGCAATGAAATTTCATTTTAATGTATACTGGTTAGTGTACATTTAAAGTGACAGTAATTTTTTTATTCTATTCTATATCTACATTCTGTTCTATTCTATTAGCAAAAATTGATCTGTTTGATTAAGGGATAAAGTATTAAATATTTTTATAAAAGATTGGAAATATTTTATGGGCTTTTTGCTGAACAAAGAAAAAAAAGTGAAATGATGAGTTCTGGATTTGCAGATTGAAGTTAAATAAATATGAGATAGAAAAATCTGTGTACAGAACTGTAAATTTTAAAGAAAAAGGACGGATACTGCAAAGAAGCCGGGAAATCATTTATTTATTTTTGCTCTCTGTTGCTTTTTGCACTTTTTATTTTATCCCTTCTTCTCCCTAAATTTTCCTATGTATTTTCATTTAACTATTATTTACATAGTGGGCGGGACTGGTAGACCGCGTGCTCATAGGAGGGCGGCGATTGGCTGGAGTCTCCTGACAGCGGCTTCTTAAGACGCCTTTCAACCAATCAGGCTTTTTCTTTCCCAGCGGCCGCTTTCTGTGCCTCCCCAAGGCGTATGTATAGGGCACGGGTGAAAGAGTGATATGACGAGGGCAAAAGGCTGAAACAAATAGGTGCCCGCGAAGGAGGCCTCCTCCGTAGGGAAGAGACGCGTAGAGGAGGACGAACAACTTCTGCGCATGCGCGAATCCTTTCTCGCTTCTGCGTCATTCGTTCCCTTAAGGAAAAAAAGAGGAAGGAAGGAAGGAGCTTTGGGCGCATGCGCGCGATCATTTCCACTCCGTATCGCTGTCAAGGTCTCTTCGAGCAACGCCCGCCTCCTTCTAAGTTCTGATTAGTCTGCTCTTATCCGGTTTACGGCACTCTGATTGGCGTTGCGCCTTGTCAAGCAAAGGAAGGGGGATCCACCTATCAACATTTCCACGATTGGCCCACCGCCCCTCTCTCCCCCTACGTCACCCCTTGATTGGATCCTTGCTGCCTCCACTCCCGCCCACCGCCCTATCCGCTCGGGCCTTCGCGCCCTGACGTCATGAGAAACGTCACAACCCCAGCCGCTCCCCTACTGTTAAGTAAATATAGTTCCAACCGGGGAAGAAAAAGGAGGAAACTTCCAAAAAAAAGAGAAAGAGAGAGAAAAAAAGAAAAGTCAGCGAAGAGCCTCCTTGGCCTCTTTTTTTTTAAAAAAAAAAACAAAACTCCCGCCTGCCCGCTCCCCCTCATGGTTTCAAGTAGACCCGCGGAAGAACACATAAGAGAAAGAGGGCGGTGATCCATCCCACCCAGCTCCAAGCGAACGGGAGAAGGGGGGGAGGACCGAAAGCAGTTCCGGCCGCGTCGCCTAAAAATAGCGCCCCGTGGATATCCATGCGCCCATGTCAGTGTCTCCGGAGGAGACGGCGGCGAGGAGGAGGAGGCGGCGGCAGAAGAAGCGGCAGAAACAACGGCGGCGGATGGGTGAGTCTGGCTGCTTTCCCGGGAAGGAAGGAAGGAAAGAAAGAAAGAAAGAAGGAAGCCGGGCTTTAAAGGCTGAGGGGGCTGCGAAGAGTCAGGGCCGCCAAAATCCCCTCAAGAAAGGGAGGGGGAGTTGGGGTGGGGGGGGGAGAAAGCTGGTCATTGAGCTCCCCTCAAGTCTTCCCTCAAGTTAGGAAGGAGTCAGCAACGGCCTCGCATTTGGGGGGGGGCACGGTCGTAAAGCGAGGAGCGAGCCAGCAAGTTCTCCCTCTCCAACTTCAGGTGGGGGGGTGGGGGGGGGCTTCGATGGGAAAAAAAAAAGAACAAGGCGCTTTTCGGCGCTTCCATCCCGGATAAGCGCTGCGTTTAAGGGACGTGGGGATGGCCAGACAAGACCCGTGTCTTGTGTGGGGTGGGGGGGGAGGGAGTCTTCACCGACATAGACAGGCCGTCTCCTCTCCTTCCTCACCCCCCACCCAGAGGGGATGCTCTGGGCATGTCAGAAAGGCGTACACGCGTGTCCCGGGGCGTCGTCTGAAGAGAACTTTGGCGTCTGGGTTTAGGAAGGTTTAGGTCCCTATTGGTAAGAGGAATGATTGGGGGGGGGGTGGCAGTGGCAATTGGGGCATATTTCCAGGTGGATCCTGTATCCGCAGGTTTGTAAACAGCTAGGGAGGACGGAGTGGTGGGGGGTTGGTTTAATGGAAATAAATGTCTGGATGGAAATATCTGGCAGCGTGAATGTGCCTTGCATTTAAGGCGTGCCTGCGTTTTCGTGTGTGCAATGTACCTTGCATTTAAGGTGCCTTTTACAGGTAGTCCTCGATGTACAGCCGTTCCTTTCTAGGGGGGACTGAAGTTACGACATTGCTGAGAAAACTTGGATGGCTGTTTCCCCACCACCACCACACATACTCTCGACCACCGTCGGAGCCTCTCCACGGTCACGTTGATTGACGTGGCGATGCTTTTGACAGCCGACTCGCGGTTATGACGGTTTTGCAGAAGTCACGGGATCGCCTTTGGCGACCTTCTGACGAGCAAAAGTCAGTTGAGGGGGAGGGGGGGAAACCAGATTCGCTTAACAACCTTGCCTTTGTTGATTTAACGGCTGCCGTGATTTGCTCAACAGAGGTGGCAAGAAAGGTCGTAAAATGGGGCAAAGCTCGCTTAACAGATTTCTCACATAGCCACATAAATGCTAAGGCTCCATTGTGGTTCTAGGTTGAGGACTTAGCTGTATTTGATTCTCTATATAAGACACAGACGTTTTTTCCCCTCTATACTGGATTGCAGTTGAATTGACCTGTATTCAGGATTTTTCACACTTTGGGGGAATGTTCTTTTTTTTTTTTTTTTTTGATATGGTTAGCAGAATGTGGAGTTGCAAAAATAAGGGCCGAAATGTGCTGCTCCAGAGGTTGTGTGTTTTGTGTATATCCAACCAGAGAGGGGTTTTTTTTTTTAACACTTTTACCCAAGTCTTTTTCAGTAGGATCTTTTAGAGATCAGGAAGATCGTTTTCTACATCTCTTCATTTCTTGTTTTACTATCCAGGACAAGATGTTCAAGGCAGTTTACAAGCATATTAAGATGTCAGAAGAAGGCTTCGGGTTTTTTTTTTTAATCCATGCCATCTTGTCTGATTTTTCATGGTATTTTTTAGGAAGTAGTGAGGTTGGCCGAGTAAGCGAAAAATGGAGCGAATAAGTTATGTAAATGGCAATCTTCCTAGTATTAGCTCTTTAGGAAAAATGTGCGGGAGGAAGGATGCCTTTTTCTTGGTATATTCTTGCTCTCTCTCTCACAGACTGTTAATTCCTCCATATACTCCTCCATATGCTTTCTTGACAATACCCTTATTTTTTCCACTTTACTCTCACCCTCATTTGTCTATGAAATGAACAAGAGTCACACAAAAACTTTGTAATGGCCAAAGACCAGTCCCCATTCCATAATGTAAAAAAGGATATAGAAGTGTAAAGCTACAATATAAAAAGCAAATGGTGATATAGTTTGGGGATGGGTCTGTTTTGTGATGATGGTATGATATTTGGGAGTGATGTACCAGCTGGTTTTTTTTCTTTTAACTTCCTGAAATTTTTATTGTCAAATAAAACTGTTGGATGCTACGTTGGAGACTACGTTTGGGATGTTTTGCATTCTTAGTTTGCATGTTTGTGAAATAAGGAGGGAAGCGGTTAATGGATTGAGCAGGAGAATCTTTTTTGAGTTTAGGGCTTAGGCTTTCAAGAGCTACTACATTATGGCAGATGTAATGGAAGGGATGCTTTCTCATCAAATAAACAGAGGAGTACATTGCTCTTTTTGTTTTTATTTAAAATTTTGAGCTGGCTTGGCTAGAGTGGCAAACTCTAGCTGGAAATATTTATCCACATTCTGTAACATCAATAGAGATACCTGTTTTGGTCTACTGGGAAAAGACAACCATGGAAACATTTTCTCATGCTTGCCGAACAATTTAATTTTTCAATTTTACTGACAGTACTTAAAAATAAAAAATAAAAACAAACAACATTATACTAAGTTTTTTTTTAAAAAATAAGGCTTGATTTTTCTGCCAGGAAAAAACATGACAAGGTTCTTTTTATGTCATTGCAAAACATTGTTCCTACTTATGTAGGTGCCCTGTTGGTGATTGGAGAACCCACGTGTTTAGAAATCTATCTTTATTAAGTGTTTAATGAGTGGCAGTAGGCGTTTTCTTTCAATGGGTGTTGATAGTTTGGTATTGTCTTTCTGGCTTAGTATATAAAAATGGTGTAAAACTTGTAAGCCTTGCCACGGGTGCTGTTTAGCTCACAGTTTTCCTTGTGAAACACTTAGCTCTAGGAAGTGAATAGACGGGAGTACTTTTTTCCAGAATTGCAACAATGTCCCTTCATAGATAATACTAGTTCTTCCAAACAAGAGAATTTTGTTTCCTTTCAATGTGTTCTACTTTAAAACCTAAACAGCCAAAACAATGTGTCTAATATGTGGCAATTTTAAGAATAAAGTCAACCTTGTGTTGAATAAGAATATAAAACAGTTCCAGATTATGATATTGATAGATACAGGTGTATTTTGATTCATCAATTTGCCATATTTCTTAAGAAAATTTAACATTTTATTTTAATAGTTTATTGTTTTTAATATGAAGCTTAAAAGAAATGGCAGCATTTTTAAAAATTAACCAAAATTGTCCTAAAATGTTCACCTTTTTTCTGTGTTGAAAATTATATGATTTCATTTTTACTTATTTTCAGGCTAGTTGCTGTTCATATCAAAGATGAAGAAAAACAATTTAATTTAGTATTATGAGCCACCAACAATAAATTTGTATTTATTTTAGAGTATAGTTATGATGGAATTGTAACATCTAAAGTTTAATAATAGTGGGATTAAGATATATTTGTTGCTATGAATAATGGGAACACTTATAAGTTTGGGGAAGATAACCAGCATTACAGCAAGTGGCTTGGGGAAGATTATAAAGTTAAAATGCAATGGTTCTAAGATTAATTTTGCATATCTACTGATGAGTGAAGTATGAGTAAAATAAAAATGGTTATCCCATGAATATGAATTATAAAACATGTCTTGGAAATATCTAACATGAATGTAATAAGATGAGCCCTGGAAGCAAATGTGTTGGACTACTTGGCAAATGACTTTGCAAAGTGGAATTGCTCAATGTAAAATGGTTATAAGGATATGAATACTTTGCCTGCTGTTATTGGCTAATGTTTGTCCTGCATTTGAAATAATGTGGGGAAAGGGGGTAGGGAAGAGCAGACAAGTAGCATCTGGAAATGGAAATAGGTGAGGTGACATGATGAGGTATGTTCAATAACATTTTTAATTTGGATCCGTGTAGCAGGTGGATTAAATATAGAAGGTGGGTGTGATTTTTTTTTTTTGAGCACTTGAGAGTCTGATCTGAGAGTCATATTTTAACACTGCTTTCATTACTGCTATCTGTCTGAAACTCTTAACTGTTTAAGAAATTTAGGATTATGATCTAAGTGAAGTTCCTTGTTCTCCAGTCAGTCATTTATGGATTGAAGACGTCTTTTCCTTTAGTATAATACTACAGCATTCAGATCTGTGGTTTCTTCATTGCTATTGTCCAGTATTTCTGAAAGAACTGACAATGACATGTGAACGCTTCAGCATTAGAATGATTACTGGTATATTAAGGCACATAGTATAAAGTTTCATACTTCTTATGCTTGAAATCTTTGAAGATTAATATGTACATAATTTTATTAGTTTATTCTTAATGATTCTATATATCATAGCTATTTGGTCAAATGTACATAGTTTGTCACTGACTTGATACTTGAGGAAACAAGGGAGTGTTATCTTGGGTTCCAGAGCTTCCTCACTTTGTGCATATTTAATTGTATGTAACAACTGCCTACAATTTTTCCAAATATAGTAAATGTCAGATGTCTTTGACTATGATGCTAAATACTCTATTGGCCATTCTGCTGGGATATTAGGATATTAGCAACCTGCTGTTATGGAAAACCCCTGATTATTAAGTGAGAATCCTTTCTTTTGTTCTTGCAAAGGAGCAATATTATAATGTTTCATTTTACTTAGGTGTCTTGTAATTTGTTACAGTATGTTTTTTAATTCTAGCAAATATTGCTTAACCACAATTATTAATGGAAATATGCTTGTTTCAAAACCATAATTTGAAGTTGACTTATTCTCATTAACCAATTAACCAGAACGGACCCTGTTAGGAAGATGTAGAGAATTTAGACACTAATTCTTAATATGAGTCTTAAAATGGCTAGCATGGCTATCTGCTGATCACAATTAAAAGATAGGCGCTACGCTACAAATTCAGATACTAATGACCTTGAGTAAACAACACAATGATTTAAACTATCACATAAATCTAAAATACAGCTAAATGTTCATCTTATTACTGAGATTAGGCTGGAAACTGCAAATCGTTTTAATTCCTGGTACTGCAGGTAAAGCTGAAGTGACCTCTATCACTGGTAGGCCAGCTGCTATTTATATGGCAGTTGCTTCAATGAGTTCCTTCAAGAGAGGCCTGGGCTAGCTGATAAAAGCGACAGCAAAAATTGTAACAGTTCCTCCCCCCCCCCCTCCTCTGTGTTGCTTCTCTCTTGCAATCCTCCATTTTTATAGCAAGCTGGAAAATGTCCAGAACTGCAAGACTAATTGTTGCTTCACATGATTTACTTTTAGTTGAATATGCTTTTATTTATCCCTCCATTACAAATTACTCTGAAATAGTTCTTTCCATCTTTCTCCAATTTCTTCATTCCTCATGCCCATTCCCCATACATTTCTTTTCTTCATAGGCTTTTTTCTTGGTGCCGATTGTACTGTTAGCAGTTGATAATTTATTTCTACATTATGGCTCAAGTGTATAACAAAATGTTCTAAATTTTTGAAACTTCCATAGCATATATGCTGAAACTTGAAGACTATGAAGGGGAAGTTAATTTTCCTTATATTAGCCTCCCTGTTTTATACTAAATTATGCTTTCTGCTTATTTATTCATAAATAAGCAGAATAAATAAGACACACTATAATTTGGGATTCTTTAGGAAATTATGGATAGTCCATCAAAGCTTTAGCAACAGTGTTCTGCTTTAACTTGTTTTTTTTAAAAAAATGATTCAGCTGATTCAATAACATGAATGTAAACTTCAGTGCAAAAGGATAGGAAAGGACAGTTTGAATTAGCTGGAATAATTTGTATTCCAGTGAATATCTACAAATGAGAATGTGCTGTCATATGAATAGTTGTTCTGCAGTAACTAGAGTGGAAAAAGTTTGTCCTTTTATTAAGTGTTGTGATGCCTGACCTTTGGGCCTGACCTTTGGGCCTTTGAAAATAAGTATGGGTGTTCCTAGAGTGGAGAGGAAGAAGAGGAAGAATTCTGAGCTCTGGGAATCGGCCACAAAGAACACAGTACAGAGAGCTTATTAGTCATGTATGTTGCTGCTAAAGTTCTTGCATTGCAGGAGGAATTGCTATTCATATGTCCAAATTGTTGGGGCTGTATAAAGTGTGATTCCCTCTTACAGTAATTATTTGTTAACATTACATCCCAGGCGCTTGTCTTTTTTTATTTTATTTAGGAGAACCAGGCGGTATACACAATGCTTCCTCCTTCTGTTTTTCCCCAATAGCTTATCTGAGAAATTGTAATTGATCCAAACTCAGTAACGTTGATCTTCTATAGCTAAGAGTAGAGTAGTACAAGGGCCTAGGTGTATTCTAAAGCCAATCCACCACCTTAACCTGGAATGATCCACTTAACAGCTGATGCCATGATGCAGATAAACTAGGTGCTCTGCTCTACGCTTCTATTCAAAGCAGGTGGAGGAGAGTGCCTAGAGGCCAGCAAAGCTGTGTTTTATATGACACAGATGTCCTGATGTGAGGCTCAGAGTGAAGTGCTACTTCATTTTCCATAGCACATCTCAAGGGGGTGGTGCATCGGGGAAGCATTGATTGAAAATCCACTGCCTCTTGCGGCTTCACAGAAGCCTACAAACGGTGGTTTTGATATGAGTTGTGATAAAGTCCAGGCATTTCCCCGATTCAAGAAAGTTCTTTGAACAGATCAATGGCTGGAATAGATTAACTGACTGTAAATGTAATGTAAAAGGTATAAATGAAACCTATTTTCTTTCTATTCTTGGGAAACGTAGTGTAAAAGATATAAATGAAACCTATTTTCTTCCTATTCTATGGGAAATGTAGTGTAAAAAGTATAAATGAAACCTATTTTCTTCCTATTCTATGGGAAACGTAGTGTAAAAGGTATAAATGAAACCTATTTTCTTCCTATTCCACGGGAACTCTGTAAGTTTATCACTTGATATAAAGTATCTGGTGTCTGTAAGTATTTTATTTAAAATATATAGCCAATTTGTAATAAATGCATATATGATTGCAGTAGAAAGATTTGAATATAGTATAATCAGTACACTTATTTATTTTATCTTCCTCATTCTATCCTAATTCTTGCTAATAGTTGGAACAAGCTTGTTACGAGATATTATTGCTTCCTCAGTTTTCCTTAAATAACACTTGTTGAAATGTACTACATGTGGTTGACTGTCTGATTTAGAAGTGTATCTGGCATAGTATCCAATGAATGAGTAAAATATAGTGGCAGTTGAAAACAAACATTGAACTACAGCAATCTTACGCCTACTGTGTGGGAGAATTTTTAATATGCTCCCAGAGTTTGAGTAAGTGTCTGCATAACTACCTGCTTGTTGTAAGTAAGCTTAACAAGTTATGAAACAATTCATCATATACTATATCATCATATATGTTTCTAGTTATTTATGAGTTTCAGCCTAGAGTGTTAAAAATTCTGGCAAAAGTGACTGAAAGCCCAGTCATATTACTATACCTTCATTTGTTTCATTTTCAATCATGTTTCCTTGTACAGAGATTAATGGAAGATTTGTTACAGTGTCATTAAAACTCTTACAGAAATGAAATCATTGAGTCGGACTTGCTTTGAATTTCATAATACTTGACGCATGATGGTATTTGCCCTTACCTTTTGAAGCAAAGAATAGTAATCTGTCCCTTTGTGGCTATGCATTGAATAGAATATTTCAACCATAGTGATCTGAAAGGTATCGTATAGTTGGGTTGCAAACTGGCTTTTTTCTTTTTTTACAAACAACTGTTCTTGTTAATTTTAAATTGGATCTGTCTTCTATGCCCGGAGAACATAAAAACATGAGGGTCTGTCCTAGTCCTGCATTTATTCATTTTATTAAATTTATATGCCTCCTATTTTACTAACCACGACTCTGGGGGCTTACAAACTTAAAAACAGAAGTACAAGCATTGGATATTATTTCATTTCATATATTAGAGGAACTGTGATGATGCCTTTGGAATGCTTTTAGTCAGGTGGTAGAGAAATTCCATGGGACCTCCCAACTTGAGTTGAATTATGTCTTCCATCATAGTATCTCTTGATAGACTCGTCCTCCATGAATTTATTGAATAATATTTTGAAGCCTTTGAAGTTGGTAGATATCACCATATCCTGTGTAAATTAATTGCATGACTCTTTGAATATGTACTTTTTCAGCTCTTGTGAGTTACCTTATACAAGTTGCCGTTGACTTACAACAATTTGTTTAGTACCTTTCAAAATTACAATGACACTGAAAAGTGACTTATTACCAGTTTTCACACTTATGATGGTTGCAGCATCTGTATGGTCATGTGATCAAAATTCGAGCAGTTTGCAACCAGGATGTACTGTATTTATGATGGTTGCAGTGTCCTGGAGTCCTGTGCTCACCATTCATAACCTTCCCAGCTGGCTTTTGACAAGCAAACTCAACGGGAGGAGCCAGATTCTCTTAACAACTGCATGATTCACCGAATAACTGCAGTGACTTTCTTAACAATTGTGGCAGAAAAGGTTATAAAATGGGGCACAACTCACTTAATAACTGTCTTGCCTAGCAACATAAATTTTGGGCTCCATTATAAGTCAAGGACTACCTATAATCAGCTTTAGTCATTGAAGTGTTTTGAGAAAGGGCAACAATTTCTTCCTATTCACTTTCTCTATGCTGTGTATGATCTTGCACATCTTGATCAGATGCTCTTTCAGAAGCTTAAAAACAAACCAAGATATATTTGGTTTTATAAATGCAGCAGAATGCTAGATATAGTTAGCATGAATTGTGATTAACATCACTCAGCTTAGTAGGAAGAAATAAGTAGAAATAACATCAGATGATTTGGCAGAGAACAGAGGAATGTAAAGTTAGGAATCTCTATTTCTAGTGGCTTCTTGTATGTGTGTTGAAGTCTTACCAGCTGAATTTGTGCTAGCATAGGATTAAAACTCACAACTCTCATTTTTAGCCCAGTGCCTTTAACAACTACACCAAACTGGTGCCCAGAAGATACCTGTAGAGATAAAATAAACATCACCTAATTTGTGCACTTGCTACATTTTTAGGTTAAAGTTCAAAAACAAGAAAACAAGCATTGCTAGAAAGATTTAAGAACAAGTCATCCACGTGTCTTAAGCAGTTATTTGAAATCTGCCTCACTGCGCAGTTCACATTAGTGTAGGTATGTATTTGTATTTGTATAATAATTTGTGCATATGTTGAATGCAGGTTAGTAATGTTTCTCATCTTCCTGGTTAGCATACACATACGTGTGTGTGTATGTGTGCATGTGCATGCACGTGCATAGCCAGACTTTTATAGGATGAAGTTGATCTTACTATATCTGTAACTGGAAAAGAAGTCATTTTTCTAATTTATTCTCTTGAAAGAGCAAACATTCATACAGGAACTAACAACCTGAAACCACAAAAGAATGTGTGGTAAGTAGTTACCTCTTCAAAATGCAAGTGCTGTTACAGTTATGAGGCGAAAACTTCAGGTGAAAAGAGCACATTATCTCCTTTCCCCCAAACACTGGAAAATTGTCCAGCATGGACTCAAACAGCTGAAAAGCAGCATTGAACAGGATCAAAAGAATAAAGTTTCTGGATTAGAAATAAAACTACGGTACATTGCTTTCTTGTGCTTTCTTTGTTCATAGATCTGTAAATGACAACCATTATAATATAAAAGATTCCATTTACATTTTCTACCAGTAAAAGTAGGGACGCGGTGGCTCAGTGGCTAAGATGCTGAGCTTGTCGATCGAAAGGTCGGCAGTTCAGCGGTTCGAATCCCTAGTGCCACATAATGGGGTGAGCTCCTGTTATTTGTCCCAGCTTCTGCCAACCTAGCAGTTTGAAAGCACGTAAAAAATGCAAGTAGAAAAATAGGGACCACCTTTGGTGAGAAGGTAACAGCGTTCCGTGCGCCTTTGGCATTGAGTCATGCCAGCCACATGACTCTGGAGACGTCGTTGGACAGCGCTGGCTCTTCGGCTTTGAAACGGAGATGTACACCGTCCCCTAGAGTCGGGAACGACTAGCACATCTGTGTGAGGAGAACCTTTACCTTTACCAGTAAAAGTAAGGGGATATCCACTTCAGATTTACCGTTTATCAGTCAATTATTCTGTTACTGGCCATGGGTGCCAATAAACTAATATATAATTTATTTAATAGTATTTAGTAGTAGTAATAATATTAACAGACATTGAGAAACTTCAGAGTAAGAAAGATTTTACCATAAACAGAATCTACTGGAAAAAAAGGAGGAAAATAATTTTTTGTCTGTAACGGTCATACCAATAAAATTGTCTCAAATGTGATGTTGAAAAATCGAGATTCTAGTGAATTCCACAAGAGATTCTGTAATAAAGATACTATCATTGAGAATACAGTATGTATTTTCTACATTGATAGAAAGAAACCCTATCTAACTTCCCTGTGCATTGTGCTGATAAGAGAAAAGGCATTTGCTAGGGCAGCCTTAACAAAAGTAATTTAGGGTTTTAAATGCTAAAAAAAATGGAGACAAAATAAATATTTTAGCATGAGTGCAGTATGCTCCTTCCAATAATTTATTAGCATGAAATGATATTTTCATTTGAAGGTTCTAATCTAGAAGATAATCAGAAGAAGTGTATAAAACACATGGCCTATCTAGTATGAATTTAGATATACGGTACTGAAATTAAAATTACGTAGTTGAAATGCCCTAGTTTTTTATTAATAACACAAATTTAGCTGCAGTTGAATTGTTAATGAACATTTTGGAATTATAACTTTCTGGTATCTTAAATTAAGATATGATAGGCTGATTTGAGTATTAGACACATTTTAAATTCTGCATAGGTATTTTATTTTTCTGTAATTGCAACAAGTGCCTGCATAAAATATTGATTAGGATAGATATTCAGAAAACAATAAAGAAGGCAATCATACTTAACTTCATTTATAATACAAATCATCACAATAACCAGGTTCATTCCCTATGTTAAGCCAGAATCAAACAAAACCCAGCATACAAATATTGGGATTGTGCTTTTAGTTCATGTATGGAAAGATATATGAGAATAGGTTTTAATAGATTAATGAAAAATTAATATCTACTTTAGTGTTACTCATTTTAGTGAGGTTTTGTTTGTTGTATTAATTGTGGAAAATAATGTTTCACTTCTTAACTGATTAAATATTAGCTGAAGATTATGGAAGAAAAAGAGAAGCTATTAGCTGGTAGGAAAAAAAATAGATTGCTAAAATTTGTCACTATATTGATACAGTAAGCATTTGATTTAGAACCCAATCAAAGGCATGCTGCGAATTAGCAATAAAAAAAAAATAACACTTTCAAAGGATGCTGATCCTCATCAGCCCTCACTTTTTGCTGATGCAAGTTGAAATAGTAGATCAGTGTGGTTGTTGGTATTTCAGCTGTTGCCAGCCGATCATAAGCAGACATTGCTTCAGCTGCTTTAGTTCTTCAGGCAAGGAGATAGTGAAAGACTTGAGGATGTACTGCCAACTTTGAATTATTTGGCAGGAACTCCTCCTTCTCCATAGTGTAGAAATGGGAGGTGCCAGTCTGGGTTATTCCTTGCTCTAGCTCTATGTTCTGAGTTGAAACTTCTGAAGATCCGCCTCCCTGGTGACGTCTCTTCAGTTTGTTTCAACTCAGCACTAGCTCATGGTTGCAACCTTAAGCTCCTGAGCTTTGAGTTGGATTTATTTAATTATAAATTATTCCCTGGACTTTGTTATTTTCCCCTTTTTTGTTTTTCTCTACTACTATATTGTAGCTGTGACTGGCAGAAATAGCAGGTAGGCCAGGGGGAATCTCTCCGCTTCTGGATTGAGTGTGTGGGGGGGGTGGCTGTTGCTCTCCCCCCAACCTCCCCTACACCTTTAATGCTCTGAGGGGGCTATCCGGCTGGCTTTCGCCCCGGACCCTTAGAATTGCTTCTTCGGCCTGCAGGAGGCTGCGTTTGGAGCCAGGGGACGCGCGCGCCGTTTCGGCTTGCCGCGGCGTCCCTTTCATCACCGCTGCTCAGCTGAGAGGCGCAGCGGCCTTTTTTGTCTATTTCTAGCCGTTTGGGGGCCGTTTGCAGTCGCGCCAGCCTATTTCAGCCTGGGCGCTGCTTTTTGGTTATTATCTGTGCCTGGCTGCATTGCTACGATCGGAGGGGCGGCGCCAGGCACTTTGAGCTGGGTGTAAGTCGCGGCGGCCTTCGTTCCCGCGCAAAATTTTGGCGGCCATTTGCACGGGCGGCCTTGTTTCCCCGGCCTTTCTGGGCACAGAGCTGGTGATTCCTGATTGGCAGAGGGCATCTGGACATTGACCGGCACAAAGTCTGAATTTGTCTGCAGGCTTGCTTAGCGGCCTGACCTGCGGTCTTTTGATCACCCCCGAAGACTGTCTTCTTTGAACTGTGGCTGTTGGAGGCGGCCATTTTGTCTGCAACGGCAGCCATTTTGTCAGGCCAGTATAATTCCCTTCCCTCTCCGGTTGGGAAGACTTTGCCCTTCTCTGTGGATTTCTGGACTGGACAATAGACTTTAGAATTATGGGGGATACTGATAGGCAAGCATCCCTTTCTGCTGAGGGTTCCTGGTCTTATCTTATCAGAGGCAGAGCTACTTCCAGGCCTCGAATGGTCAGTGTTGCTGCAGCTAACAAAATCAGGGCCAGGGCCAGGGCTCGCTCAGGGCGTTCCAAGGCCGAGGAAAAGACTGCCCGAGTTAGACAACGTGCCTTGGACAGAGAATTTGCAAAGGCCGCTGCTTTTAATGCATCTACAGATTCCTCTCACGCTTCTGTGTCTGCTCAGCCTCTATCTGGTCAAGGTGTGGAAACTGCTGCTCTTCAGACTGTACATTCTGCAGTTTCTCAGCCTGGGCTTTCTACTGTTGTAGCTGGGCCTTCTAGTCAGTGGTCTCCAGAGATGCAGTCTGAGCCTCAGCCGATCCCGGGGCCTTCTGGGTCCAGTAGACATCCTGAAGCTACTTTTACCCCCACTGCGGCTGGCCTTTGCCAGGGTGAGGGGGGGGAACCAGATGTTTCTACCTCTATGAAGGCTTGGGTAGCGCAGGTAATTAGACGGCATCGCAGAAGGCATGCAGCTCCAATCGCAGGCTTTTGCACAAATGTACGTTTAGGCCTGAGGCTGGGACTCAAGGTTATGATCCCCCGGAGGACTACCAGGGGCTGATTTCACCTTCCCCTTCTGAATTAGCTGACTATGTAGAAGACTATCTGGAGGAAGGGGAGATATCTGATGGGGATCAGGTCCAAACACCTAGGCCTGCATTCAAAGGGTTATTTATTCCAGCCCTTTTGAAGCCCCTTCTCTCAAAGGCCAGGGCCACTGCTCGCTTGGGCCCTGATCCAGCTCTCTCTGGTTCTGGGGGTACTGGAGAGCAGGATGAATCTTTTCACTGAGCAGGCTGTGGAGGCAGATACCATCCCTATCCCGGGGATGTTCCTGGACATGATTCATAGGCAGTGGGTGGCCCCAGCTTTACCTTCCAGGGCCTCTGGTCTCGACACCCAGATGTCTACGGTTGATGCGGACATGATTAATTTGTTGGAGGTTCCCAAGGCAGACACTCTGGTGGCGGCTCTCACCTCTTCTTCTGTTTTACCACCTGATGCAGAGGTCGCCTTGAAGGATGAGGATAGGCAAGAGGAGACGGCACTTCGTTGCGCGCACCAGGCGGATGCCTGGGCTGTGAGAGCTTCTTCTGCTGCATCTTTTCTCACCAGGGCGTCGGGCAGATGGCTTCGTCAGCTGCAGGGTCATTTGGCGCCAGATGATGTTCAGGCCCACCAAGACATTTCAAAGATTCTGGAAGCAGCTGAATATATGGCGGATGCTACCTTGGCCGCTGCCAGGTTCTCGGCCAGGGCCATGGCTTCGTCAGTAACAGCTAGACGTATGCTTTGGCTACGTCATTGGCGAATGGACGGGAAGAACAAGTGGAAGTTGGCTTCCGCTCCCTTTGAAGGGGGGTTCCTTTTTGGCCGAGTATTAGATCCCCTACTCATAGAGACGAGGGATAAGAGAAAGATTCTCCCGTCCCAGAGCAGGCGAGCGGATTCCCGTCCGTTCCCTTACTATAGGCGGCCCTCCTTCCGCCAGGGGGGAGCCGGGCCAAGCTTTCCCTGTCAACAACGGCCTTTCCATTTCTCTAGACCTGGTTACCAGGCAGACAGTTCAGCCTTCCACCGTGGTCGCCAGCAGCCACCCAACAAGCCCTTCAGGGGCTCCGGAGGCAGACGGGCTAGGAGGGCTAAGTGACTGTCCGTCTCTGGCCCCTATTGGGGGCAGGCTCGGTCTGTTTGCGGACCGCTGGGATGACCTGACAACAGACAATTGGGTGAGGGAGACTGTAAGAGCAGGGCTCTCCCTCGAATTCCTTTCACCTCCTCCGAGGCGTTTCCTCCCTTGTCCCGTTTCTGGAGACCCGGTCAAAGGGGGACTCATGGAATCGGCTATCCAGCATTTGTTGGATATTCGGGCCATTCAGCCGGTTCCACTGGGGCAAAGGGGGCGGGGGTTCTATTCCAACCTATTTGTCATCCCAAGGGCCTCGGGGGGGGTGGAGGGCAATTCTAAATTTAAAAGGTCTGAACGAGTTCATCGTTTACCGGAGGTTCAAAATGCACTCCCTGCATTCCATCTTAGCGGGAATCAGGGGAGGAGACTCTCTAGCCTCCATAGATTTGACCGAAGCATACTTCCATATTCCAATTCAGCCGTCAATACCTGAGGTTTTGCTATTCAGGCCGTCACTTCCATTATCTTGCCCTGCCGTTCGGGCTGGCCGCTGCCCCCCGGACGTTTACCAAGGTTCTTTCTGTTTTGGCGGCGTATCTCAGGTCTATTCCCATCAGAATTCAATGTTATCTCGACGATTTGCTCCTACAGGCGTCCTCCCAGCAGCGAGTGGAACAGGACTTGGCCATTACTATACAGGTATTGAGGGACCATGGGTTCTCGATGAATCTGGCAAAGTGCCATCTGGTTCCTTCCACAAGGTTCGTTCACCTAGGGGCCCTGATCGACACACAAGCGGGGCAGGTTTTCCTGTCCCCGGACAGACAGGACAGTATAAGGGCCCTGATTCATTCCATTCAAGGGTCCCAGATGGTTCAGGTAGACCAGCTATCCCACCTGTTGGGGAAGATGATATCTTGTCTGATCATTGTTCCCTGGGCCAGGTTCCATGTGAGACCACTACAGTGGTTCTTGCTCCCCTTTCAGAAGGCAGGAACGAGCTCGTCCAAGATCAGGGTTCAAGTCCCACCGCGGGTCCTACGTTCCCTGACCTGGTGGATGTCAGAGGCCATCCAGAAGGGGTGTCACTTCAGGGAACCACACAGGGTGGTAGTAACGTCAGATGCCAGCCTGCTGGGCTGGGGGGGGTCATTGCAGATCCCAGGTGGCCCAGGGCCGCTGGTCACACCTAGAGCTGTCCCACCAGTTCAATTGGCTGGAGCTCCGAGCTGCCCGTCTATCTCTCCAGTTCTTTCTTCCACAGGTGAGGGGGCAGCACGTGCTCCTTCTCACAGACAATACAACATGGACAAAAGCCCATGTCAACAGGCAAGGGGGGACTCGTTCCTGGACTCTAATGCGAGAGGCGGAGGCCCTTTGTCTCTGGGCAGAGACTCACCTTTTGTCCCTGACAGCGGACCACATTGCAGGGACGGACAACGTCGAGGCCGACTGGCTGAGCCGAGCCACTGTGGACCCCTCGGAGTGGAGGCTCCATCCCGGCCTGTTTGCGGAGACAGTCGCCCGGTGGTGGACCTCTTCGCCTCTCCGACGAACTCACAACTTTCTCTTTTCTTCTCCCAATTTCCTGCCCTGGGAGTGGCGGGGGTGGACGCTCTGCGGACCCCGTGGCCCAGGGGCCTTCTATACGCTTTTCCTCCCCTTCCCCTGATCCCAGCCGTCATTCGGAAGTTGTTGTTGGAGGGGGCGGAGATGGTGTTAGTGGCCCCGCACTGGCCCAGGCGGCCTTGGTTCGCCGACCTGGTTGATCTGTTGGTTGCCAGGCCCTGGCGGATTCCCCCGGACAGAGTCGTCCTTCACCAGGGTCCGGTGCAGCACCCGGACCTGCAGTGACTGCAGTTAGCCGTGTGGAGGTTGAGCGGGGGCTCCTGAGGAGGGAGAACTTTCCGGCCAGGGTCATTCAGACTATGCAGGCGGCCAGGCGGCCCTCCACCACTCGTATTTACGAGGCCACGTGGAACAGGTTTGCAGTGTGGTGTGCCTCCAGACATGTGAGTCCAGCCTCAGCATCTGTGGTGGAGGTGCTCGAGTTCCTTCAGGACAGGTTGGATATGGGACTTTCCACTAACACTCTACGACGTCAGGTGGCTGCGCTAGGCACTGTACTGACCTTTGGGAAATGGGGCTCCCTCGCTAACCACCCGAGGGTGAAGATTTTTCTGCGTGGAGCGACTAACTTAAAGCCTCCGCCTCTTCACCGTTATCCCACTTGGGATCTCTCTAAGGTTCTTCAGGCATTAACAAAGGCACCTTTGAACCGTTGAGGGAGGCTAGTCTTGGCCTCCTCTCGTGCAAAGTTGCTTTCCTTGTGGCCGTCATGTCTGCCCGACAGATTCGGAGTTGGCGGCCTTATCGGTGCGGAAAGACCTGTGTTTTTTCACCCCAACAGGGTGGTCCTGCGGCTGGACCCTGCCTTTCTTCCTAAGGTCAACTCCTTGTTCCACCGAGCGCAGGAGTTGGTCTTGCCGGACTTCTGCCCTCGGCCTAGGCACGCCTTGGAGCAGACCTGGCACACCCTGGATGTCAGGAGGGCCCTCCGTATTTACATTTTTAGGACCGCTTCTTTCCGAAAGTCGGAGGCGCTCTTTGTCTCCTTTCAGCCGTCGACTCTTGGCCACAGGGTGACCTCTTCCACGGTGGGACGCTGGCTTCGGGCGTGTATCTCGTCGGCATATGAGCTTCAAGCGCTCCCGGTGCCACAAGGGATTACGGCCCACTCCACCCGCAGTGCTGCCACGACTGCGGCCTGGGCTACTCGGGCGTCAGTAGAAGACATCTGTCGGGTGGCCACGTGGACTTCCCCCACTCCCTTCATCCGTCACTATAGACTTGACTCCTTTGCTTCGGCGGAGGCCGCCTTCGGGAGGCGAGTACTACAGCGGGTTCTTGAAGATCCGGGGTCGTCGGCCCAGGACAGCTCCCTCCCTTAGGGCTGGTCAGTCTTTGGTATATCCCAGACTGGCACCTCCCATTTCTACACTATGGAGAAGGGACGTTGGCTTACCGTGATACGTTCCTTCTCGTAGTGTAAAATGGGAGGTGCCAGCCCCACCCTGTCTGTGGCTGCCTGGACCGGCTCCCTTGGTGGAGCATGTTATTTCTCTCTTTCAGACTGCGTACCGTTCACTTTGGCTGCGTACCATTCACCTTGGCTTCGTTGGCACAAACTGAAGAGACGTCACCAGGGAGGCGGATCTTCAGAAGTTTCAACTCAGAACATAGAGCTAGAGCAAGGAATAACCCAGACTGGCACCTCCCATTTTACACTACGAGAAGGAACGTATCACGGTAAGCCAACGTCCCTTCTGTTGCATTAGATTTGCAGAAGCATCTGGCATGCACTGTAACTCCACTATTACCAATTTGTAGGATCTGTTCACATAAAACACGATATTGGAAAATACAGTCTTATTAGTTTTAATGTATCTGGAGGTGAGTCTTGGAGGGGGCTGAATTGTTGCCATTGGTATCGCTTAAAGACAATTTCAAATTGTGGTTTAGATGTTGGCTTATTCTGAAGCTTCCAAATAGGTTATTTTTATAGAGTTAAGATTATAAAATCTTAACCAAGATCAACTTTAAAATGGAATGTTTAAGGGAGGTAGAGAGATACAGTGCTATACATGCACAGCACTGTACATTTTGAATACCTTTAGTGTGGAATTGGGATCGTAGAAACACCCAGGAGCATAGAAGAGTTCAGAGGCAGATGCATAAATAAATGTCTTAAATGTATTTATTCATATGATAAATCATATTAACTATGTACAACAGAGATCAAGTCTCATGAGGAACAAACATGAAAAGAGAGAGATGGAGAGAGCAAGGTGGAAAAGGTTGGAGGGGGTTTTATACTCAGGGTAAGCCCCTCCTTTCCACACAGGGGTGGAGACACTCTCTGCTTCCACTGGTGTCTATATGACACATATGCCAATGGCTTGCAAACACTTGACATTTAGAGACAAGTATATCTCTTAATACCTTTAGGGACAAATATCTAAGTGATAAAATGTCCCATGAAACGAAGAGGGTTGTTTTTATTTAAAATGTATTAAACGTTAATGAGTTGATTTCTTGCAATTCAGCTGAGGCAAAGACCCAATACAAAGGGGGAAAAATGCAGAAAAGTAAAGGAGTCAAAAAACCTAATTTTTATTTCTTATGTACTCCACCTTCCTGTCACTCCTTCCTTTTCTGCTCTGACATTCTAGTAAGCCAGGAAGTCTTAAACTAAACTTAAAGTGGAAAGCTCTATGTTTTAACTGGAAAACTGTTTCTAGCTTTAGAAGAAGGCAGTTACACTTTTAGTAAAATAAGATAACACAAGCACAGTTTATTTTATATATAATGCCGAATTAGTTCCTGTATCTTAATAGTTTACCACTTGAACATGGGTAAAAAAAAAGAAATGCATAACTTGCATGAAACTCTTAGCATCCATCTGGACAGGTGGGTTTGGTGCCACCATTGAGTTGCTAATTTTATAGGGTTCTTTCTCTTATGTATGTATTATTATTATATATGCAACTATTAGTGATCTGTATTTTAAATTTTGTGACTTGGTCTTGGACCGTAAATAAATGAATGTTGGTGGCTTTGTTTATTTAAACTTGTTTTCCCTGCTCGACCTTAGGCACTGTATTTAGGCAAATAACTCATTTTATTCATAGCTATTTTCTTTATATATAGTTATATATACTATTAATGTAAAGTTATTTTAAAGCAAATATGGAGAAAAATAACATTTTGAAATGGATTTTGAATGAAAATATAAGCCATATTAATTTGCTAAGAAGTTGTATTCTTGAATCTTGTGATATCTACCAAACACAAATTTTCACTTTTTTTCCCCAGTGTAATTTTTCCCCAGAATCTTCAGAGAGAGGGAATTTTGACAATTTTATCTAGGAGCGCCTACATTTTGACAGCACTGTCAGAAATCCATCACACTTAAAGCAAACTATTGCCATATAATTAGAGCCTGTAAAGTTAAATTTTATTCAGCTAGTTTGTGTAGCAATCAAGGCATCAAATGACTGAGTCTTGTTCTGCCTTGGACATGAAGCTAGATGGGTAACCTTGGGCCAGTCATTCTCTCTCAGCCCTAGGAAGGAGGCAATGGCATGTAAAACTGTGCCAAGGTAACTTTAGGAACTAGGTCAAGCAATCATAAGGAGTCAACAGTGACTGGAAGACTGGAAGATATATTACCGTATATATGATTGATTAATAGATTGCATTTATTGAATGTAGTATATAGTGTACTGAGGATCCTAAACTAAAAGCGTGATTCCACCGGTCAATATTTAAAGAACACACTCTGTTGCAAAACATATACTATATGATAACTTGAACTGCAGCTTTTTCTTAGGACACATTTTCTTGCTCTTTTCGTTCTTTATGTTGTATGTGAAAAAGACATAACTGACAGCTCACATATAGGTTTTACATTTAAAGAAGTAGCCATTAAGTATCCAAATTAGTGCTTCAAACTGAACTTATTTATACTTAGAAAAGAAAATTGAATGTAATCTTCGGCCTCCTTGGGTTGTTCTTATGATTTTGCTTAAAAAATCTTTTTGCATGTCAAACTAAATCAGGTTTACTTGCATGTATATTTCACTGAAGTTACTTGGATTTTAATACTTGCATATTTTAAAATATTTTGATGAAATATTACAGCCTTAGTTTATTTATATGAATAACTGTTGTGTTTTTGCACTTGAAATGGTCAGTGAAATCTTAATTCAACTTACTATGCAAACATTGAAAGTTCAATTTATGATATTAATCATGTTAAAAAAATATGACATGTACACCTTAAAACATGGTAAAGCAAGGGTTACAATGATAGAGAGATAAAATACGGCATGCATTACAAAGGCCTTTTTTCTAAAGCTTATCATGACATGTTAACTAAGTATACAGACTAACAGTTGAATTTTAAAGATAAATTATTTTTCCTAGGTGTTCTGATATGTCTATGCTTTCTATTAAGCTATAATATTTGGCCAGAAAAATTGCTGCTTATAGAATTTGGGAATACAATGCACACTGCCCTTGGAGGCATCCACCTATACATAACTCTAAATTAGCATTTCAAAATTAAATAGAAGAGATGGAAGATACAGGGCATTTCAGAGGGAATGCCTTTTTGCATTAATAAAATAACATAGGACACAGAATAGCACATTTGGTAAAATCCTGGTTGTGAGTATGATCCTGTTGGCCCAATTTACTTGTTAGGTAACACAGAGCGGCATTATGGGATCACTTGGGGTGCATTTTTTTCAAGGGTGGTGCTTTTGAGGAAAGTAACTAGACTCTTTGTTTTCACTCCCTCGCATTGTTTTCTTGTAGACTTTCATTTGCTTTTTTCTTTAGGTGTGTAGGCACTTTTCAAGGACCCACTGCTGTTGCTTACAATATTATCTCAAACTAGTTACGATCAGAAGATAGTATAATTTCTAACAATTTAGTACTTGGGGCTAGTGACACATACCAAGCCTTGGGTAAAACACAGTGGCAAATAACTTGTGAAATCTTGCCAGGGAAACTTGTCCAGGCAATCATCAGGAGGCAATACTGACTATAAAGCACAAATAAATAAATATACAAAGTTTAATATTATATCGGATGTATGTGTATAGAAGTACAAACTGCAGAGCCTGAAACTGCATTCTTGAAAATTTGACACCTCTTCGCTGTAGTATTCTAAAACTGAGGTCTGTTTTATACCTCTTTCCCTGCCCTGTGCCTAATCATTTAGATAAGATTAGAAGGCAGAAGATACATCTCCTATTTTTAGACTTAAAAGCAATTTTTGGTAGGAGCACTTTACTTGTGGCTGCGTCTCTGGAGAAAGTGAGATTAATTGCCTTTTCCACATGTTGGCTTTCATGGAAACTTCAGCTATTGAAAGAAAACCTCCCAAAATATTTTAGTTTTCTTCAGGGTGGATAAAAATCGGATTTTTTTTTTATTTAAATGGGATTTTATTTTTATTTTTATCAAATTTATTTTAATAAAATGCCTTTGGAGTAAAAATCTATCTAAATATAGTTTTCTATTTAAGATACATTAATAATTTAGTTTATTCAGCATGAAATGGAGCTTAGTTATGTAGCATGAGGCTGTATATTCTGCAATATTTACATTTTTGGTAAACTCAATGAATCCAAGCTCTGCAAGCTGAGATAACATGCACTGCATTGATGCATTCACACAATTTAACAGTAACCATGAGATAAATCATAAAACAAAGTTCAGGAATATTCCTTTATCCCCTTGTTTTGCAAATCTATGTATACTACAAACTGTATGATTGTTTGAAGAGAAATGCATCTGTACCACCAGGCTCTAAGTTTGAGGAGGAAGAGCAAGCAGTAAAAATGAAAGTGAAACCTTCTAAGCAGCTTATAAATATAATATTAAAAACACCTGTCATTTCAGATCCATCATGGCAGCGCCTATTAGCGGGCATCCACTCATCTGCTGCCTGGTACGTCCCTCATCGTGTTGTGTCACTGCTGCATCACCAGCCGTCCCATTAAAGTGAATGGGACTGTCAGTGAGTCAACAGCAGGTCAGAGGAGGAGCTGCTGTGCGACCGAGATGACAGTTGCTCTTTAAAAATTATGATTTAAATCAAGTTGATTTAAATCAAGCCTTTTTACTAGTGATTTAAATCATTTAAATTGTGATTTAAATCAACTTGATTTAAATCAAATCCACCCTGGTTTTCTTAATAGGGAAAATAATAGCTTTGTGGAATTTAAATAACACAGTGATTTATCTCCTTCTTACATTAGTCCCACACAAAGCATTTTACCAAGGCCTGGCTGGCTGTTCATATGAAGAGCTGTGTTAGAATCCTAATTTGGATTCTCACAATAGCCAACTTATGGCTACTGCTATAGCTTCTAGTGCACATCTATAATGCATATCTGCTTTTGATGCTGGCATACCATAATTATTATAGGTAATTCTTAGTGATAATCTTGCTGTCTGCTCTTCTAAAGTTATGTAACTTGGTAGCCATTACCGGTATATATTATGCATCATATGACAGTCAACTTCATTTATTGTATTCTAAGCTCCACGAAGAATTTCATTTTATTCTGAAACTCCCACTATTCTAAAAGCAGAGGGGAAAACTATGCATTTTCAATACATCCTACATAATTTTATACAGCTCTGACATCCCTCTCTTGAATTTATTTTTCAAATGCCCTGAATGCTATGAACTTTTATCAGAACCTTTTTCCAATTCAGCAATATCCTCCTTGAGATAAACTGATAAGAATTTTGTAGAAGTGTAAATAAATATATGCAAGAAAAAGCATTTCCAGGGAAAATTACCTTGAACCCTATACCTTGCCACCTCGGTTTCGCTTCCTGAATCACAGAATTACATTTTTCTAAGTGAGTTCATAGCTTCTGCTGTAGCTTCTTATACATCTATATTTTCCTGATAGTGAGAATAATTAATCAGTGGAACGGCTTGCCTCCAGAAATTGTAGGTGCTCCATCACTGGAGGTTTTTAAGAAAAGATTGGACAACCATTTTTCTGAAGTGGTGTAGGGTCTTCTGCTTGAACAGCGAGTTGGACTAGAAGATCTCAAAGATTCCATCGAACTCTATTATTTTGTGTTCTGTGTTCTACTGCATATTTCTGCTTGATGTCAGTGAGGCCTTTATAGGAAACCTTAGTTGCTGATTTTGATTGAATAAACAATTTGCACTGCAGACAGGAACAGCTCTCTGAACTGAGTTGTCCTTGAAAAGGTGAACAAGGTGGTTAGTACTGGAATGGATGGCCACCAGGACACTGCAGGACTCTGGATTGAAGTGGGAAATCAAAGAAACCTCCTTGAAGGAAAGAATGACAGGTCTGTCCATGTACTAACCAGGCGCAAAGCCTTTTTGCTGTTTAAGAAGAAAATAAGAAAGTGCTTTATATGTTTTCAGACATTTCATCGGAGTAGAAGCATTCATTTAGTCTTTATTCTGTGACATCAACTGTGGATTAAAACTGCTTGTAAAATAACCCAAAATGGCTTTTGTCAGAGGAGAGCACTTACTGCAAGATCCATATGCAGTCAGATGTCTGTTCTATGTAATATGTACAGTTACTCCTTTTCAACAGTTGGTGTTGTTCCCAGCCTTCAGAACTTAGCAATCAGCATTGAAACACTGGAATATTTTTTGGCAGAGTACAATAGCTATTTAGCAGGAAATCAAACTGTCTTGGAAGAAATACAACTCACATTTTTTTCTTCAAACTATACCAGTGAGCCTTGCGAGTTGCATTTTTAGGGTGATTATTGTTTGGAAGTTCTGCCATTATCAAGTCAGTGTTGTAGAATTGTTTCCAGGTGTTTTTGCAAATTGGAAACACATTGATAAACTGTGTGTATTCTAGGGAAGTAAAGTTGACCAGTCCCTGCTTTAAGATATAGTTTCAATCCAATTGTAGAATAAATTCTCAGTGGATCATTCAGGCCGGATTTAGATGAAAAGAGGCCCTAGGCTATTCCACTTATGAGGCCCTTTCACCTATAGTGAAAGTGTAATTTTAATTTTGCTAACAATTTGAATGTAGGCCCCTCTTGATCTTGAGGCCCTAGGCTGAAGCCTAGTTAGCCTATAGGAAAATCCGGCCCTGGAATCATTCCAGGGGCATGCCATGCTTCAGAAACATTGATAGTAAAGCTGCAGTCTTCAATTTTTCACTCCTGGTGTGCTTTCTTAATTACTAAATTGGAAATACACACCCACTCACATTTCAGTAGGCCTCCAACTTCCTGTAAGAAGAAAAATAAAAACCCATTGATATAGTCAACTTTCAGCAAATCTAAGAAATGCTAATTAGATCATGAACACAGGGACACAAATAAATTTCCCAGATTGCCATGGATGGTCAAAGCATATAATATAATTGTATAAGATTATAATAATATAATAATATAATTTGATACAATTGTAAAGATTGCCAAATACTTCTGAGCCTACTGAAGACCACGAATTTCCAAAGAATCTGAAAGGAATGAAAAATTTAGTTGTTTCCTGAATACCTTGACTACTTTGATTATCAATATGTTTTAGGCAATCCCATTGTCTGATTCTGCATTGAGGATTGAGGTTAATCCAATCAGGAGAATCGTGAAAGACGCATTTCCAGACTGACTTCAGAAGAACAAGCCATCATGTGAAAGAGTTTCCCCCCATTCTTTATGAACTGTTTGCAAATTACTAACTTTCTGTAGGGCCAGATAGTGTTGCAGCCAATAGGAAGGAAAGATACATTCAAAGTAGTGATTCACTCCAGGTTGTTATTCTAATCCATGCTTTTGAAGATAATGCCCGATTTGGTCTATAAATTGTGATTGGTGTTTGCTTATTATTCTCCATGGTTGTCACATCTGTTGTGTACTGTGCTATGTGCCTTGATACTACAGTTTTCAAAGGAATGGAAAATCCTACATTCTTGAACTGCTGTTGAAGTTAACTCCTGTCACTTTAATCCTCATAGCCCATAGTGAAAAATACCTGGAAGGTGAATCTCTGTAATATTTAAAGGACTACTGCCTCTCTCCTTGCCATGAATGAGTTCTGTTTCCCATTTTCTCTATTTTATGCTTTCTTAATAAGCATTACCATAGTTTGCTAGATAACAGTGTCTTGATTCCCACTGTGATGGCCACTGTCTATAAAAAAAAATACTTTTTTCATTATGAATGGCTAATTTGAAATTTGTTCATGTTTGCTGCTGCTTCATGACGTATTGCAATTCTTTGTGTAAAAATCTTAGAAATCAGTAGCACAGGTACTTTTTTTAGGTATAGGTCATCTTTTAATAAATTTACAAGCCTTTGGTTCCATTTTTGTGGCCAATGACGTAGTGTTACAGTTGGAAAAATGTGCAAGCAGAAAAGAAATGTTCAGATTGGTAATTGGCTTGTTAGTGATGTGTGAAAACTTACAAGTTTTACAGTAATGAATATAACCTTGAATTTCTCAGCTATTTGTCAATCCGTATGTTCCTGTGAAATAGCCTTTTGGGAAAACGAAGTGCTGCATAAAAAGTCTCAAATGGATTTATTTTTAAACAGCATTCAAAAGTTGTTAGTTCTTGAATAGTATCTTATATGTGAGCCTACACCATTGTTAGAGAAGAAGCTACAGAAAAATACTGAAAATGAACAAGGGCCAGAAATTTTGGGCTTCAATTTGACTTTTTTTTTTGTGGGAAGTTATTGGAATGACATTTCCTTCCAGTACTGGAAGGAATTTTATCGTGTTGACAGTAAAACAGGCCACATATTTTGATTTAATGTAAAATATATAAATTAAAGAAATTTCTCTTTAAAATATATAAATATCTCACAATAAATAATGAATACATTTTGCCTTACAATATACTTTGTTATATGTTTAAAAAGAAGCTGTTGATTTTTTTTTTCTACATAAAGCATTGAAAGATTACTGCAACATTGATATGCCTTTTGTGACTGAATTAGACCTATGTGATGTGAGTGCTTTAATATTTAACCATTATAGGACTGAATTCACAAGGCAATATAATAGAGTTGTCTAATGCTTTGCACTTAATTTAGAAATAGAGCTTTTCAGTATACATGAATGAGAATGCAACTCATTAAAGCAGACATGTCCTTTTCCAGGTTCATCTGATTGTTGAGGGAAGATGCACAGCACTAATGTAGAAACATTACTGATATAAAATACGTATTTTTAACTGTTTTTCTTTTCTTAATTCTAGATTTCTAAGTCAACACCGTGCATGGTTCTGTGTTTGGGCTTTAGTTGTGGAAGAGAAATGCCTACCATGTGCTAGGATACAAGGTTGTGGATCCTTTTATTTCCGTGGTTCTGGAATATAAAGAGAGAAACAGGACAAAATGGGGAGGAAGAAAATACAAATCACAAGAATAATGGACGAGCGGAACAGACAGGTGAGAAACAATACTTCTTCGGAAATACCGGTGTACCTAGCTTGCATTCACTTTTGTAAACATTTGAGAAGGACTACTTTTTTAAGCTATGTTTCCCCACTACAACTTCATCCTGATAACCATCATGGACAGGAGCTACAGAAGAAAGTATGATTTTATTTGGTGATATATTTATTTCTTATTATTTAAACCTATTGTAATTATTAGCTTTATTTATGAGGATTGCACAAACTCATTCATCATTTTTTTAGGTTCAAAGTGTTGCAAAAGTTTGAGAATCCCTATGTTAACCCAACTATAATGTATTCTGATTTAAGCCTTCATTTCCCACCCCCACACCCCCGTATGATACAGAATACTCAGTGAATTTATAATGATATTTCCATTGCACTGGAATGGAATCTGCTTAGAAAAGCTACATATTATTCAGATTTATATATAGAAGTTTGTCAATTACTTGAAGCAGACATTCAATCATCGATTTCTGTGAGCAGTGTTAGAAGTTGTAGCTATTTCTTTAACTTACATCTCTTTGTCTTTTTAAAGCTTTTTGATAATCATAGCTTGGACACATAGTCTTTTTGCTTAGTTTGGGAAGCTTTGCAGCATCCCATTCTATTACTGTGATGGCCAATTATGTCATTCACTTCCCTTCTACAAGAATGGCGAAATGCAATTATAACCCAGGAGAGACAGTAAACTGTTGTATTGCTCAACATAACCTACTGCCTTGTGCAAAATAGTGCCATCAAATGGCACAGCCATGGTCATCCTTTATTATTTGGCAATTTTAGCCACTTATTGGGTCCTTCCCAAAGACCCGGGATAGGGAGTTATTGTTTGATGTTGTTGAATGTATTGTTACACAGGATGTAAGCTGTTTCAAATTAAGCTGCCTTTTACAAATGACAAGTGGTGATGTTGTCAATGCCAATGGTTCAAGTGATGTTCCAGATGTTCTAGGATTGCACCGAAGTGTGTTTTTCTATTGTTACTATGTTTGCTTTCTTTTGCCATACTTGTTCTTTTTCTGTTTGCAGGTTTTTATATTTTGTGATTCTCCAGAATGATTGGAAACAGCAGTCAGATATAGGTTAACTCCGTCTGTCTTTAGCTGGACTGAGCCTGCAATTTGTTAAACCACCCCTCTTCTTGTTGCCTCCCAGCTTTCGACTCAGTCCCATCTGGACAAGATGTGTTTCAGAGCTAATCCTTCCTGATTACCTTTTCCAATGGTTCAGAAGATACAAACAACTCCCAGTTTGGCTGGTAGAGAATTTCCTTTACATCTGATTCCAGCATGTAGGGCTTGGCCTGAAATTGCTGAGGGCCGCGAGGGTGGCATCAGACTGCTGGCTGGCAGGGCCAATTGGGCAGTGCTCACAAGCCTCAGCTCTGCAGCGCTGACCCAGGGGATCGTTTCTACAGCCCCTCTCTTTTGACTGACATCGGGCTGCGGGATCGCAGCAGAGGCGAGGGTGGCATGCATAAGCTTGCTCTGCGGCACAAGCCTTGAAGTGCGAAGCACATTCTGCGCCATTACCACGCTCGCTGAGGAGCCTGGGGATCGTGAGCCAGTGGGGCGAGGGCAGATGGGCCCCCCACTTATCTGCCTCATTCCCATCGGTGCCACAGTATCGGCACAGGGCAGTGCTCACGAGCTTGGCTCCGAACCACTGGCTCTTGGGAGCATCAGCTTCGGATGAACACTTTCAGATCTGGGATCGAGCAAGCAGGCGGTGAGTAGGAGCGATCGGAGGCTCTGCCTGCTGCTTTGCAAGTGGCCCTTTTGTTCCAAGGCCTCTAGGCCTGATCTGCCTAGCTAGATTCAAAATAGCGGCCGCCAGATCAGGGCACAACACCTGCATGGCAGGTAGCCCAGTGCGCATGCACCCAGAGGGGGATCAACAGGCAGGGCCTTCTGAAGCTAGGCCTTCGAAAGGGAAGGCTCATCTTCTAGCAAGCCTTGCAAGAAGTCTTCCAAGGCTGAGGAACGAAGGCACGGGGCCATAGAGAGATCTATTAAAAAAGCTCAGAGAGATGCGGAGAAGAAAGCCAGAAGCCTCCAGGATATGGAGCAGGCATCTTCTCTTCCAATCATTTCATTTCCCCCAGAGCCCCTTGAGAGGACCTCTACTGCTGTATGGTCTCCTGATGAACCAGGGGAACTGCCCCTTGATCTTCCTAGCAATAGGGAGTTGCTGTTTGGTGCTACGCCAGAACCAGAATCTATTTGGGCTCAGCCTGTTATACAGAGGGTCCCCTCTGCTGAGGCTACCTTTACACCCACAGCCGCAGGCCTCCGCTTGGAAGAGCATTCGGAACCACTAATCCCAGCCAGCATGGGGGCCATGATTTCTGAAGCAATTAAACAGGGCATTGCAGCAGGGCTTCAACAGAGAGCAGAATTAGTGGCCTCTGAATTTCCTGGTCCTCAGGATTTCCAACACAATCTGGAATATTCTCAGGCATCCTCCAGTCAGGCTTCCCTGTCGGCTGAGGAAATGCAACATGATCTTGATCTGTCTGAGGATAGGGTCTCTTGCCAGAGCAGTCTGCTTTCGTGGCGTTGTTTTGCCCTCAGATATTTAAATCTTTACTCCACAAGGCTAAGACTCCACCAAGCTGGGCATTACTCAGGTTTCCCCAGAGCCTGCACAGGGGTCAACTGACCCTGCAAATCCACTCACCATAAAATCAGAGGAGGTTCAGCACCCAGACTTTTTCTGGACATTGTACAAAGGCAGTGGACCTCTCCAGGGTCGGGGCCAAACCCCAGTAGTTTGGACAAACGTCTATAAAACACTGGGACTAAGCTTACTAGGGCCCTTCAAGTCCCGTCCATTGATACCCTAGTGATAGCTCTGACATCTCAGTCTGTCTTAACAGGCCCTCCTGAGGAAATCCTCTGTCCGGAGGATAAAAGAGCAGAATAGTCTTTGGTCAATGCCCATCTGGCAGCCACCTGGGCTGTTAAAGCCTCTTCGGCATCACGTCGCCCTTCAACGGACCGGATCTATTCTGCTACCTGGCGGGCCTTCTGCTCATGGTGTGACATGACTGGCGTGTCTGTTCTCCAACCTTCTATCGTGGATATCCTGGTATTTCTACAGCAGGGACTTTCTGAAGGACTTTCGCCTAACCTTACGTCGCCAGGTGGCTGCTATTTCCTCTGTACTTACCTGCGGGTCTCTCTCATCTTTGTCACAGCATCTGCTGATTTGTCGCTTTCTTAGGGGCGCCATGAACCTCTGTCCTCCAGTGCTGCACCATTACCCTACCTGGGACCTTCTGCTGGTTTTGGAATCACTCATGGGGCCTCCTTATGAGCCCCTGCGGATGACATCTCTCAGGTTGCTGTCTTGTAAAGTCGCCTTCTTGGTGGCTATAACTTCAGCTCGCCGTATTTTGGAGGTTGCGGCCTTGTCCACATGTGCCGACCTCTGTGTGTTCCACGCGGACCGCATGGTCCTCCGCTTGGATCCTACCTTTGTGCCAAAGGTCAACTCTGTTTTCCACCATTCGCAAGAGCTCATTTTACCGAACTTCTGCCCGCGTCCTTCTCATCCTCGTGAACGCCGTTGGCACACATTGGATGTGCAGAGGGCTCTCCTTATCTGTGTAAAAAGGACTGCTTCCATGCAGAAAACAGAATCTCATATCCTTCCAACCTGCCATGTTGGGGCATAAGGTCACGTCATCTACCTTGGGGAGGAGGATTAGAACGTGCATTGCTCAGGCATATGAGACACAGGCCTTGCCGGTTCCGAGATGCATTATGGCACATTCAACTTGGAGTGCAGCCACTTTGGTTGATTGGGCTACACAAGCTTCCCTAGAGGAAGTCTGCCGGGCTGCTACTTGGTCGTCCCCATCGCCATTTATCCGCCACTATAAGCTAGTGCTCGTCTGAGCTGCCTTTGGCAGAAGGGTGCTCCAGACAATTCACACAGAGCGGAGAGCCCAGGATTGCCTACTCCGCCCTAATAGGACAGCCAGTTTTGGTATGTCCCATTCCTGACTGCTGTTTCCAACGGTTCTGGAGAAGAGGCGTTGGTCCTACCTGAGATGCTCCTTCTCGGCACATTGGAAACAGCAGTCAGCCCCTCCCGGTTTGGTTTCCGATCCTGGGGGGGCAAGGAGGGCTGTTTGTGTTTCTTTATAGATTTACATGTCAGTCTACATCAAAAGCTGGGAGGCAGCAAGAAGAAGCATGGTTTAACAAATTGCAGACTCTGTCCAGCTAAAGACAGACGGAGTTAACCGATTCCTGACTGCTGTTTCCAACATGCCGAGGAGGAGCGTCTCAGGTAGGACCAACGCCCCTTTTCTCCAGTTTTTTTCTCTTCTGCTGTCTTCAGGTATTGCAGTGTCTATTACACAGACTTTTTTTTATCTGTCTTATCAACAGTTATTAAGCCTGGGGTGTTATGTGGCAGGGGCTTGTCTGTTTGAATTTTGACATTCTTTTGAAAGAAAAAAAGGCCCAGAGCACTTTAGCTTCTTCGTTTTCTATTACTTTGGCTATTTTGCGATCCTAGCACTTTTTGCTTGCAGGCAGCTGGTATTTCTTGCAGATATTCCAGTGCACCATTGTTGCCACTATATCATGCCATGGTTTGTAATCAGTCTGTGTGATCTTGCAGCAGCTAACTAGATGGTCCACTGTTTCTTTAGCTTCTTCACAGAGGCGGCATTTGTTATCTGATGTTATCTTCTCAATTCTGACTTTCTATGTGTTTGTTCTTAAAACTTGATCTTGTGCAGCCAGAATGAGCCCTTCTGTCTCTTTCTTCAACTTTCCTGCTTTTATCCATTGCCAGGTCTTGTTATCTGCTTTGTCTGTGTTGTTTTTTTGTTTTTTTTTAATGGACTGGCCATGTAATATGCCCTTGCCATGTCTCTATTCTTCCTTTGGACTTTCTTGTAGGCCAGTTTGATCTCTCTGGCGTTCGGTAAACTTTCATGGTGTGCTAGCTTTAGTGCATTTTTCCCCCACTTTTCTTCAGATATTCTTCCAATTCTATTTTTTTCTAAGCACTCTGGTGTACTTTCAACATTCCATATCCACCTATTTTCATTAGTAAGTAGAATCTGTCAACATCGCTGCATGGATGAAGAGCATGATTCATTGTCCTTATTTTTCTGTTCTTCCTGTCCAAGGTTTTTAGTTCTCTCTAGTCCACTATTCCACCTGTGTATCTGGAATTGTCCAGGTGTTAATTGCCTTGATTGTATTTCCTCCACTGAGTTTGGACTTTAAGATCTTCATGTTCTTCTTGACTTTAATGTGCTTGATGTGGTTACCTTGAAGGATATCCAGGTTTTTGTAGTGATCGTCTACCCAGACTCTTGACCATATTTCAATAGGAAATCTTAATTCCTTTAGTTTTCACTACTTTTCCCTACTGATGGTAATGGTCGCACATTTGTCCAGTCCAAACTCCTCTGCAATATTTTGGCTGCATAGGCAAAGAACAGCTACTCTATTTCAGACGGTGTTTTTCCATATAGCTTCAAATAGTTGGCAAAGGAGTGGGCTAATCTGTCAGATGTTTCTGATGTTTGTTAACCATCACCTGACTTATTCAGTATCATTGACAGAGGAATCAGTGCAATGACAAACAGAATACTGGCATAGCTCTCATCTTCCTCAGAGTACACAAGTCCCACAACCACATCAAGGTAGTGTCTCACTAAGAGTTATTATTATATATGCAGCAATACTGAAATCACTACTGCCAGGGTTTTTTTGTTGATGTTGGCCTTCATATGCTTCAAGCTCTTTCCAAGAACCTAGAACTGTTATAATGTATTGGCCTAGTATACATGAGGATCCAGTGATCTTTTGTAATTGATAGATGGAAACTTTGTCATTGTGCAGATTTTCTAAGTGCCATGCAGAGTTGTTTGGTATTGCATCCAGTGCCCTAATAATCACAGAGAATATCACAGCCGGTTTATGCCATAATCTTTCAACTCTGAATTTCATACCTTCGATACTTATAATCTCCTATTTATCTTCTGTTCTACTATTCCCTGCCCATTGCCATATTAATTATCCACACTTCTTTTCAACCACAGCTAAATATGTTGTGTTATGAGCTAATATTTTGTACTTGAAAATCCCACATTATCCTAACCTGCTCATTTTGACTACTTTTTCAGTAAGTTAATTATTGAATTTTTAAAAACAAATGTTCCAGCAAATCATTTTGGCAACTGTGTTGTGTCCTGGTTTATAATCAGTTTGTGCAATCTTCTTGCACGATTATTGCATTATTATTAGATTGTAAGCTTGTGTTAAATGACTACATTATTTTTATTGGTCTATTTAGAAATCATTTGGCTAAAGTGTAGATTCATAATATTTTAAAATTAAAGATTGTACCATTAAAATAGTAGAAACCTGATTTAATAGCATCTGGTTCCACATACTCCTTTGCTGACAGAGCAGATGTGGGTGGGTGTCACAGAAAATTGTGTTCTATAGGAAAAAAAGAAATAAGGTAGTAATTTGAAGTGTTAAAATCATGTGGCAGCAGCCAACTAAGTCATTTGTTTCTGTGTATCCTTGAGAACTATTGTTCTCAAGGCTAACTGTTATAACAAGTAAAGGCAGCTAAGGACACTACGTTTAGTAAAGCTATAGAAAAAGAACAACTAGTAATTGTATCTATCTTCAACCTTCCTAATGGCCACAGTTGCCAGTTGGGAAATTAGGAGTTGCGTGTTACAGATAGCACTTTCTGTGGGATGGAACTATAAAAGAGAAAATAAAAAAAATTGTTGATTTTTCATTTGTAGTACTTGACTTATAACTGGTTCCAACAATTGAAATCTTCCATTTCTATTCCAATGTATATCCAAGAATATTTCTGGTCATGTTTGGAAAAAGATTTGATTGGATAGAAAAGTATGATGAATTGTGCAACAATCTCTCTTTCATTTCTCTTTCATTACAGACTATGATGAATTTATACTGTAATAGAAACCCTGTTGTCTTGTTCTTTCCCAGATATTTTTAAAAGGCTTCTAGTCTGCTTCAAGAATTTCAGTGATGTGTATATTATTTATATATAATATTAACCCACTTTCTTAATTCCATATTAACCTACTGTCTTTATGCTGGCTATTCGCCTTTTTAAATAAGATGAGTATTTCAGTTGAAATGTTTCCAATCCTGAGTATTAAACCACCAAAATCTCAGTGAAAATTATCAGATCATATACTTCGCTTTATTAAGATTTCACGTTTCACTCTTCATACATTAGTCTATCTAGGCATTGAATGATATTCCTTCAAAGACTTGTGCAATTCACAGTCCCTAAATTGAATAAATGTATTTGCTCGGTATGTGTACAATTTCTGCTGCACCCCCCCCCCCCCCGACTATATGTAGAGAGGTATTGAGAGAAAGATGCATTGCCCCTATTAGTTAGGATTGATTAATTTAATATTTACTTTGGTTTGTAGATCTCTTAATAAAGTCTTTTAATTAAGGTTAATACCCTGTTTCCCTCAAAATAAGACATCCCCTGATAATCAGCCCAATCAGGCTTTTGAGCACATGACAATAAGGCCAAGCGCTTATTTCAGGGTTCAAAAAATATAACACAGGGTCTTATTTTCGAGGAAACACGATACACGTGGCATTTCAGCTCTCTAGAGATAGATTTTAGATCCAGTGGGAATTTCCAGGAATTGAAAATTGAGTGATCACTTTTCTGAAGGTGAGAATTAGAGATCACTATCAGTTTCTATAGTGGACCAAAAAATTTTTATTAGCTTCATAATATTTGAAAACAGGTATTGTAACATTTCTAAAGGTGTTGCAATCTGTTTTTAAACATTGGTTTTTTTTCCTACTGTGAAGATTTCACCTGTTTTCATTGCAATAGAGTTTGCACTGACCATGCTTACAATTAAGTTGGAAAGTTTGGTGATCTAAATGTACAGATTAGTCCAATATGATGCGCAGGGACATGTCTTAGAATTAAATTAATCACCGGACAGCATGAACAGAATGCTTTGACTTCTTGGCCATCCTTGCAAATTATCCCAGTTTTGTTTATTGTTGTTACTCCCTTTCCTGTCCTCTTTGTCTCCTAATCCTAACCCTGTTACTAGAACAATGAGTCTTGTTTTATCTTACAGTTACTAATAAAAGATTGCCAGTAATCACATTTTATCATCATTTCTGTCTTTTACCCTTAAAACTCCAATTCAAAATTGCCTCTAGGTATTTGTATATGTTTCTCATAGACAGGTTTATCTTAATGTAAGTCTTTTTTAGTTCCATTTTTAACTGGATCAGATATAAATGACTATGGAAAACTATATTTTTAGTTTGTTTGGTTAAAAAAAAAAGTAAAGCATAAAAAGTCCTGGGGAGTTTTCAATCTGTTAAAAAAGTTTCAATCTGCTAAAATACAACAGAATAACAGTTTCAATCTGAGAAATGTACTTTCTTGTCATTATATAGCATTTCAAGGAGTTACTTCTGTATCTGTATCTGGCTACAGTTAAGTAAATAATCAACCAATCAGTTATGACACAATACAGTAGCCTCAGTGTGGCTTTCGGGAAGGTAAACTGGAAGCAGAGGCTCTGTGCACAATCACCTGAGCTACTTGGAGGAAGGTCTGTACACTATAAAAACACTATAATTCTACATCTCTGAACAATATTTGGACATTAAAACTCTGGTGACATTTTTGTAATGTTTCTGAGAAGCAAGCAAGAAAATGGCTATTGGAACAGATACATTGTGAACATGTAAACCTCTTAACTATACTGAGTTCGTTTAGACTTTGATTTATATGGGAGATGCATAAACAATTAAATGTCCCTGAAAAGCAGCAATTTGAGATGCTTAGAATCCTTTTGCTTGGTGACTTCTTCAGTTTTGCAAAGGCTAATTTCTCATCCTAGCCCTTTCCTGCTTACATTGAGAAATTACAAGGATCCCAGTATCTTTTCTTTTGTAGGTAAAAAGTAATTTGAGGAAGGCAGCTTTTATCAGAAAGATGGTAGATTGGGAACAAGCAACCAACCAAGCACAATTGTGCTGAATTGGCTGCTGCCTTTTTAGTTTAAAAGTCAAGTAGTTGGAGATGGGATTTTGACTGATTGGCTCAAAAGAAAACCCATAATTGGGAACTTGAATAAGATATTAAAAAAACCCTGCAGGCTGCTGGCAGAAATTCTATCTGGCGCATACTCTATCCATCCAACTATCCGTCCATTTTGGAGCTCATTTCTATGATCTTAAATTATACAGATGAATTCACCAACAGGACATTGAGACTAATGCTTTAACTATGTCCTTAAATTAGCTTTTACTAGGTAAAGTATTTGGTAGACGAGACTTCCTATCTGGTGCAATTTGCAGCAAAATAATCTCTAGGAATGTTTTCCTGACAGAGCTGTGTGAACTCATTTTTGGGACAACTGCCAGATATGTGTATATCTGTGTGCTTTATTTGACTCTTGATCCCACTTATTACACATGTTTGGCCAGTATCCCAGAAGGAAGTAAGAATGAGCAAATGGATGGCTTTACATGAAGAACTGCTTTATCATTTTGAAACTCATATTCTTGCATTAAATGTTCTGTAGTCCTATGGGGACTGCCAAACTTTACCTGTCCCTGGAGCAGTCCTGTGTACACACTTTTACAGTAGAGTAGCATTTAATAATGATTACAATTGGTCCTCGACTTATGACCATAATGGAGCCCCAAATTTCTGCTGCTAAGTGAGTTTTGCCTCACTCTGCGACCTTTATTGTCACAATAAATCACTGCAAATGTTAAATTAATAACAGAACAGAACAGAACAGAATAGAATAGAATTCTTTATTGGCCAAGTGTGATTGGACACACAAGGAATTTATCTTGGTGCATATTGTTAAGTGAATCTGGCTTGTCCATTGACTTTGCTTGTCAATGTCGCAAAAGGTCGCAAAAGGAGATCACATGACACCAGAACATGGCAACTGTCATAATATGAATGTAATGTGAGTATATAAATATGAACCCATTGCCAAACATCCGAATTTTAATCACATGATCAACAACATGCTGCAACGGTTGTAAGTATGAAAAACTGTCATAAGTCACTTTTTTTAGTGCTGTTGTAAGTTTGAATGGTCACTAAGTGAACTGTTATTCTGTAGCTGTACTATTCATTAAAGCAATCTGTCACTGTTAGATAATGGGCATCCTTCCAAAAACAGATGGAGCAGCTTCTTTGCTTTAAAGTACTGAGCCATATTGTTCCTGTTTTTTTTAAATCAAATATGACAAATAAGAAGGAAATGCTGTGGTTTTTCTTCTCAAATACACTGCATTATATAGCCTTGGAGTTGCACAGCTAATTGTGCAATTTTACTTAGGGTAGCCTAAAATCTGTTGAAGTCATTGCTTGAAGCCAAGTGTGATATTCCCAGTTCAAACTGATTTTGCAGATCTAGTCTGCAACTAATTGTTCCATTATTTACATGAGTTTTAATTTGCTGGACTACTCTTAGTGAGATGGAGGACATAGAAAGTCAGATGCTTTCTTTCTAGCCTTTGTGTACCATTACAGTCTTGTTCCATGCATATATGTTTTCAATGTTTTTTTTTATAAGTAATTGTTTCAGTTTAATATGTTTAGTTGATTATATGTTAACCAACCCCCCCCCCCAAAAAAAAACCAAACAAACGAGCTTCTTGGCATGGGAAACACAGCAGAAAATACTGGAGGAATCAAAAATATTTGCAGAGGTCAAGTAGATCCTTCCCATTTAGAGAATATGCTTCAAATTATGTGATTAGTATTTCTTCCAGAGGGCAGCACAAATTAACATTGGATGATGGTGAGAATTATGTTTTTTGCAGCTCACAGGGATTCTGCTATCTAGTTCGCCGCAAGTCTTTCTTTATTCATTATGATGGACCTTCTGCAATGATGATTTTTAGTAACATGCCCTGATTAACTTTTGCCCAAATTGATATCTTTCTTTTCTGAAGCAGCCGTTCTTTGTTTCTATGCTGATGACTGGAGCTGTAATAAAAGAGAACAACAAGTTGCAAGAGACTTTGGAAGTTTTTTAGTCCAATCTGCTGCTCAAGCAGGAAACCTATACCATTTCAGAACAAATGGTTGTTCAATCTCTTCTTAAATATCTCCAGTGATGCAGCACCCACAACTTCTGAAGGACATTTTGCGTAATAATGTTTAATGGTCTATTTGTTGGAAGAATATCTTAAGTACATAGTTGACTTCATGTCTATGTGTATTCAGTTATTTCTGTTTTTTATTTTAATCAGATTCTGTTGATAAAAATAATAGATATATAGAATAAACTATCTGGGTAAAGATAAAATAACCTTTATTGTCACTTTTTTCTGTGAACACACTGGTACACATTAAAAAATGAAATTCTGATGCCTGCTTTCAAAAGTATATATGTATGTATGTATGTATGTACGTATGTGTACCAGTGGCAGTGGTGGGAGGCTCCGCCCGGATGCTTCTGCACATCGCACGCGCTTGCCCATGAGCAAACCGGTAGCGACGGGTTTTGAAACCTGCCCTTGATATGTACATACATATATACACATATGCTAAAAGACAGTTTGTTCATATTTTTCAGGAATATCAAGACTATACAATACAAGAATTGTATATTTTTGAAACATAGATGCATAACTTGTAAAGATGCTCTGTTAACATAAAAAAATTAACCTCAAAAGTCTGATGGGCCCAGCTGTTCTGGAAACATTCAGACCTTTGCCATTAAATACCTCCAGGTGAAATATTTCTTCTCCCCTTTTGTTTTTAGGTGACCTTCACGAAAAGAAAGTTTGGATTAATGAAGAAAGCCTATGAACTAAGCGTGCTTTGCGACTGTGAAATAGCACTCATAATTTTCAACAGTTCTAACAAGCTGTTTCAATACGCCAGCACTGATATGGACAAAGTTCTTCTCAAATACACAGAATACAATGAACCCCATGAGAGCAGAACTAACTCGGATATTGTTGAGGTAACAAATTACCCATTCCCTACTTCATGCATAATAATAGTATTAATTATTAAATTAGTACGTGGTATTTATTTCAAGATAGATCACTGTTCTCTTCAGTTCTCATTGCTAGTTTGGTGTAGTGGTTAAAGTGTTGAATAGGCTGGGTGGAGACTCTGATTCTAGTCTATCCTGAGCTATAAAATCTCATTGGATAAATTTGGGGCACTCTGTCTCTCTCGGCCCAACCTAGCTACAGAGTTGTGGGGTAAATGGAAGTGCTATATACAGTAGTGGTCAAAATTGTGGAAACCTTTTGGGAAAAGTGTATATTTGAGGTTTGATGGCTAATAACACCACTTTTTTTTTTTTTTTTGGAGTTTCAAGATGATCATATTCCACTCCTGGAATGGCCTGGGAACAGCCCAGATCTTAACCCAATTGAAAATCTATGGAGCCGCCTAAAGAAACTTTTGTTAATCAGAAGCAACCCAGCCATAAAACCCAGTTAATAGAAGCAATCATTCAATCTTGGTTTCACATTAGAACAGCTGCAGAACTAAAAGACTTGGTTCACTCCATGGGAAGATGTTGTAAGGCAACAATTCATGCTAAAGGTTACCCAACTAAGAATTAACTGACATAGTGATAATTTTTTTATATCTCATTTTTCTATGTGTTTCACTTTTTTTCTTTATACTGTAACTGCTATTCTAATAGCAAATCTTTTATAAAAGTTATTGCATTACATTCTTGATTAAATTATCTTTCCATTGATATATAATTTTAGGTACTACTCCAAAAAAAAGTGTTATTAGCTAGTTTTAGAAAATACACTTTCCCCAAAAGATTTCCACAACTTTGGCCACTACTGTATTCTGCTGTCAAATTCTGAATGAAAGGTGGAATATAAAAAAAAATCATTGTCATTATCATCATCATCATCTTGAACACCCCCTAAATAAATAATCCTGGAGATGAGTTAAGGACATTAGCCATTAGATTTAGGGGGCTTAGATTTATTTGGCCACGTTCAAGTTACTGAGAGTTTAAATAGAGGCTTTAGTGGTTCTTTAACAATATTCACTTGGGGTAAAAAATGGAACTTTTGGAGATAGGAGAGATTTAAGGAAGCTCAAAAACTTAATAGGCAGATATAATTCTACAGATCTGGGGATCTCTTCTCTGTTTCCAGTTCTTTCATTCTTGATGATAAAAAGCCATAATGAGTTTTTACTTCTGGCTACATCCTTTTAACAGCCAGTACTTTGAAGCAGAATTTTCAAATAATTCCTGGTCCATTTTTAAATTTTTGCAAGTGATATTAGCACAGTTTACCTACTACAATACAGTAAAGAAAATGCATTATGTTCCATATTCAAGTATGTATGTTTAATTAGGTGTAATTAAAAAAAAAGACACCCTGCAACATCTTGAAGTAAGATGCTTCTACAAAACTTAGATTTTTCTTGAGATTTAAGAAACACTGATTGATATTTAATCTTTTCCTGTCTCCAAGGAAGGCCTGTTTAATGTACATAAAAAAAGAAGCTTGTCTGGACATACTATCACATTTCATGTTTGTCCTCTAATTTGTCAGTTTTTCAATCTTCCTTTTTGTAGGAATACTTCTGCCACAATATATTTCATGCACAGATTCCTTCTGTAGTGATTGAAATAGCTTATTTGCTATGGTGTGCATACTTGTTATGAGCAGTGTATGATTCCTTGATTTAAAAGTAATAGTACTTTGCAGCATGTGATAATTCTCTATATGTAGTCCTACATTATGTCATATTTTTGGCTGATCAAAACATTTGTGTTCATAAATTAAAGGCCATTTTATTAATAGTGTGGGAAATTGCATAGGATATCCTTCTCCATTTGTAAAGAGAAGAGCAAACCCACACCCCACTGCTTCCTGCTAGCTAGAGGTTTGGAAATAAACCTCTAGCTAGCAGGAGAGGTAGCAAATAAGAGAGTCTAGCAAATAAGAGAGTCAAAATAAATGCTGTCTTTAGAATAATACTGAGCTGAGCAAAGAAAGGTTCGTTCCTTTCTTCTTATCTGCAGGGCTTTAAAAAACAAAAAACTTCAAACTTGTTTTGCTTCCAGTGACCTCTTTTTTCCTTATGTATGGTGAGCATGAGGTTCTGCATAAGATTCTCTTTGTATATTACTTAAACAGAATCCCAGTCATCATGAAAAAAAAAAAAATCAGAGATCTTTTGTAGGCCCTGCAGATCAGCTGTTCTCTTTGTAGAGTAACTCAAACAAAAACAGATTTAATTCCTATGATCATTCTAAAATGGATTTTTTTTCCTTATTAATAATCCTATTTACAAATCAACCAAAAGTTCGTTCTTTTTAAATTAGAAAAAGCTACTTGTGTGGCAGTAAAATGTTGTTTTTCTTCAGGCTGTTAAAAACTCCTCAGCCTTGCGTCCTATCCCTTCAGGTTTTTCTCCTTCATTCTCCCCCCCCCCCCCCCCCGCACCCTTCCCCATGAGGGTTTCTCTCCTCTCTTCCTCCCAATTGTGGATGGGTGAGATAGCTTTTTTAAGATAATGCTGTATAAAATTACACATCTATAAGATGAGTAGAGCAGATGGCAGCAGTTGGCTAACCTTGTTTGGTATAAGCACCTAAGCCAAGTCAGTCCTGGCTAATACTTGAATAGGAGATTTTCAGAGGATACTATAGTACTACTCTATAGGCTCTGCTGAGAAGATGGGGGAAAAAAACCTTCCGAGAAGAAGACAGTGACAAATTACTTCTGTATTGCTGCCAAGAAAACTGCAGTTCTATGAAGTCACTAGTAGTTGAGCTTGATTTTAAGGAGGCTTAACCTTAAAAACCATGTAGAACTGGGAACATACTGGATAATATGCAGGGATTAACTTCTTAGTTAAGGATGTAAAGCTTCTGTTCAGGAAAACAATTCACCCATGTGTATTTCTTCCTGAAGAAAGTATAGCTGTTAGTATGTCTGAAAGGCTCTTATGAATATTCATCTTTCTTCCTAGCTTACAAAAGTGTTAACATTATTGAATGTATTCACACTAAATTTCCAGCAGTCATTGATTTAATTTGGGAAGATATTGTAAATTCCGCCCCTCCCCCCCAATAAATTATAAAGTTTTGAGTAAAGTGGGATGCATTTAGTATAAATAAACATTTGAAAAATGTTTATTTATATTAAACCAACATATTTTGGTTCATTTGTGTATTAGAAGTTAATGTTCTTTTGTAGTAGATTTAGCTGCAATTAGGAATGGCAAGGAGTAAAAATAGGTCTAGCAAAGCACCACTCTTGTTGTTTAGGAAGGCCAATCTGTTAGACACTTAGTATTTCTAGAAAACATTGAGAACTTCTCACAAAGACATTTCCTCCCTGAAAATCAGTGTGTGTAGTGAACAGTTGGTACGGATTCTGTGTTTGTTCCAAACAAATTATAGTGAGTGGATTAAAATGGAATGAAATGCAACACTTTACTGACCTTCAGCAAACCTTATTTTATATAACTTTGTAATTACATTTCCCAGTGGCTGGGATTTAGCCAGCATCATGAAAAATCTAGGATATGAAGGACTCTCCATCCACTGGATCATACAAGGGTGCTTGGATATTTGATGTTGTTAGATGAAGGATGGACATCAGAGTTCCGAGCAACTGTGCAACTATAGATCAATAGTTTTTAAGCACAAAAGAAAGTGGTATCCAATAATGGGACTATTTCTTTGGATTTCAGTATAGCAAGATCAAAATCATGGTTTCAGTTTTTCTGCCAGGTTAAGGGATACTGTTTGCTTTTCTACCTAGACTGATAGGAAAAGGATTTGACATAATTATGTTTTAGTAGTTATTGTTCAAACAATAATTAATATAAAATTACAATAACTGGTCAATTATGGAGAGTATGGATTTTTACTAAATGATGTGCTAAACAAGTTGGGAGAGATTTGATTCTTTTATGTCATTGCAGTCCTAGAAATATTAGGTCTGTGTGAACAGAGAAATATAGAATATTTTGTAATGAAATTTAATTTGTAGGAAATCTTTTTTATCTCACTGAAAAGTCTTGATGTTTTCATGTTTGTTGCCTCCTATAATTGACTTGAATAAAACATCCAATATATCAAAATTTCAGAAATTGATACTAGTATATAGCATTTTAATTTAAATAAACTCAGCAGTGTTACCATTCCTTTGCATTGGCATAATGGAATTTGACTGCTGTATTTTGGAAATGCCCTAGATAACGTATTGTAGTAATCTAGTTCATTTGTGATTAGTATATGAATCATCAGATCTGCTCTTTCAAAACAGAATTCATTGTCCATGAGAAAACATTTTATTAGATACATTGTTTTTTTGGATCTTTTTTTTATTATTGTAGATTTTTGAAATTGAATATATGGGTTGATTCAAGAATGCATGATGCATTTTAAGAATAATGCTGTGAAGCTATATAATTTATTTTTATTCTTGGTGAGTAGCAGTCAAGTTAGGAAGTGCTATAATTATATGTCATTTTCTTCTAGAAGCTTATCTTCTTTGAAGAGATGACAAATTCAGTATAACTCCTTAAATTAATTTAAATGGACACAATTCAGGTAATTGCCTAAATATTATCCGACTTCCTTGTTTGTGCATACAAGTCTAAAAAAATTGCTACTCACATATGAAAGAATGAGTTTTACTGTGACTTAAATAATGGTTTTTAAAAAACCCTCGAATGCTTTAGACTGGAGATTGTCATTCTACTACTTACCCACTGTATTTATTTTCCCAATATATCGATATATTCGCATAAGCTGGTGAGGAAAGAGACGAATTCTAGTTTACTGTGAGTATATTGGGCATACTGTAGGATTTGGCTATTCCTGCTTGACTTTTTAAATTGCTAAAATAAAAAGGGTTCTGAAGATTGACAGCGATGACTTCATGGACATGTTCATGCAGTTTTCTTGGCACAGTCTGCAAGTGGCTGGTTATTGCCTTCTTGAGAAATGCGTTCCTGCCTAACTCTAATAGTTCTGGGATGCTCTGATGGAGTCCTATCCACACAGTAACCCCTCTTGATTTCCTTTGCTTCTGAACCTAGATTAGGTACACTAAATCCTGCTGCCTGAAAAATATGCCACCTTCCGATTTCTATCTTTAGTAGAAGCAGGTGAACAAGCTGTGGAAGCCCCTCCTGTTATTTGTTCTGGGAAAAAGCTTTTCCCTCCATTGCACTTTTGGTTTGTTGGTTCTTGCCATCCTTGGATAGAATACCCAGCAGCATCTGCAAACAGAGGCAAGGGGTCAAAGGGCAGTCTAGCTAAAGCGGCATTGCCAGACCAGCCCTGCCCTTTTCTGTTTGAGTTGCAACCTTGCATGCAGGGCAACGGAAGGGCAGAACTTGGGGAACAGCTCAGTGATACTGTTTCATCATTCTAATAAAAGCAGCAAGAGATCCTTTTAACACTGCTAAAAACACTGTTTTGTGAACGCATAGCTTTAGGTTATGATATTGGAGTTAATTTTCACATGCAGAGTTTACAGCACCAGAAAAAGGGAAAAGAAAAGGGGAAGGGATGGGAAGGGAAGGGAAGGGAAGGGAAGGGAGGAAGGAAGGAAGGAAGGAAGGAAGGAAGGAAGGAAGGAAGGAAGGAAGGAGTGTACTTTTACCAACTAGATAGACTGTGTTCCTAGGGAACATGAATTAAGTAGACTCTAGATTCTAGAGACATTCATCAGATATGTTGATTGTTGCCTTAGCTTTCCAGATGAGCTGCCTTTCCCCATTTTTACAACAGGGCACACATTTGAGTGAAAGGAGAATCCACAGAAACAGTATAGGTAGCCTTCACTTCCTGGCCACTAGTGCAGCAGCCATTCAAAGTTGCTTTGGCACTGAACGAGTGGTACGCACAACCAGCCTTTGAAGTTCCAGCTATTGCACCACCCCCACATCACCTGATTATGACTGAGTTCTTGGCAACTGTCTCAAACTGGTCATGATGGTCACAGTGGTTATCAGCATCCTGGGTGCCATACCAAAAATACCTTGGAGAGCTCTTAGTAAATCTGTGCATTGATAAAATTTCCATCTGTCAATTACAAAAGGCCACATTGCTTGGATCAGCACATATACTGTGCCAGTATATTATAACATCTTAGGTTCTTGGATAGAAGTCGATACCTATGAGGGCTAAAGAATTGGGAGTTGTGATTTCACATAGTTGCGTACATAATAATATGCCACAAAAACATGTTAACCCGGAGACAAAAAAGTTTGCATAGTGGATGTTGCGGTGCCTGGAGACAGCAGAATAGAAAAGAAAGAACTGAAGAAAATAGCAAAATCCGCAGACCCGCAAATTAAAAGTAGAATGCCAGTGGCAAAAGATAGCAAAGATAGTAGAATAGCAATGGGCGATTTAGGTGCAATTCCTTAACATCTGGAACACCACTTGAACATCATCAGCATTAACAAAATCACCATCAGTCAATTGCAAAAATTACTTCATACTACATCCTGCAGTGATACTTTTAACACCATCAAACAACATCTACCTATTCCCAGGTCCTTGGAAAGGATTCCATAGGTGGATAAAAATACCAAATCCAGTCTAAAGGTGGAGAGCCAGGTTTTTGTGTCTCTCCTAAACAGCAGCCAGATTTTTTCCAGATATTATGGGAGACAGGCAGTCCTTAAGTACTACAGTAACCAGCACCTTGCATTGTACCTGGAAGTAAACTAGCAACTCTACAGCTCACAAAACAAGAGATATTACATGGGCATGCAAAGGTGTATCTGTTACTGCTCATGCTGCAACCACAACTTGGACCAGTTGAAGCTTCTGGGTGGCGTTCAAGGGCAACCCCATATAAAAGGTGTTGCATCTGCTAGGTCACCAGGGCACGAGTAAATTGCACCATCAACAAAGAAGAGGATCACAAATAGTGTTCTTTTTTTGATGTGTCTTTAATTGAATGCCAAGTGCAAAGAACATTTTAACCTGAATGCAAAAACTGTGGCCTTTGACTTATAAATCAAGTATTACTACGGTCGAACTGAAATGTTTATATGTCTTGCCTACCAGAAAATATATGCTGGTCAAAACATTTCTCCCTCTCATCACACATCCATTGCCGTCTTCATTTGACGCTTCAGCTTGAAAAAAAAAATGGTATACTCAGGGGCTTTTCCCAGTTAGGCCAGGTATGCACAGGTGTGTCATATTGTGTGGGAGGAGAGGTGGGCTTAATGCTTTACTGTTCCCAATGTAAGCCACCCATTGCAAATTATCCTTGAGAAGAGTTTCAGTTCATATTGGCTGAAATATGAATTTTCCAAGCATACTTACTATGTGTGTGCATGAATTTTCAGGTTATTATGTGCAGGAAATGGAGGGCTAATCCTGCCCCAGAAGTGCCTCCCACAAATTGCTTCCCCAGGTGACAACCTATGTTAGAAACTACTTGGCAAGAGTGTAAGTTCATTTTAAAAAGAAGCTAATTTATGTATGAAAGGAGGGAAGAGGGATGCATCTTACTTACCTACTGAAGAAGCAAGGGACCGGAAATGTTTGCTCTTGGGGAAAGGGTTGATATAATGCACTCTGGTGCATTTCAAATATGGAGGTGGGCGGGGGAAGCAGGGGGTGCTATTCAGCAGGTTCTGACAGGTTCTGGAGAACCTGTAGTGGAAATTTTGAGTAGTTCAGAGAACCGGCAAACCACCTCTGGCTGGCCTCAGAGTAGGGTGGGAATGGAGATTTTGCAATATCCTTCCCCCAGGAATGGGGATTTTGTAGTATCCTTCCCCTGGAGTGGGGTGGGAATGGAGATTTTGCAGTATCTTTTCCCTGTCACGCCCACCAAGCCACACCCACAGAACTGGCAGTAAAAAAAATTGAATTCCACCACTGGTGGGAAGAGACATTGCAACAAATTCTCTTGAGGAATGTTCCCTGTTCTTGCACCTATGCAAACTCTGGTTGGAATTTCCTGAATTTTGATTCCAACAATGAGGAAGGAGTTAAACTCAATCACCTAAATGGTAGTTTCCAATTCTCCATTTTTATGATGATCAAATATAATATAGTAATGATCCTTTTATGGTTTTATAGAATTGAGTTTAATATAGAATTGACTTGTTTAATACATTTCTTCGCAAGTTCTACATAAACTGCAGTCTTTTATAGGGCTGGGTGATATCTGTGATCATCCAGGCAGCTATAATTCTTTTGTCTTAATAAGATATTCTTAGGGCAGAAATAAATGGGAATATGTTAGGTTTAATTTACTTATCTCAGTGAGCAACCAGTGGCACGTGATGGGTTTTGCTCAAACTACAAAGTTGAAATTTAATTCCAGGGTTCCAAAACTGCTGAGATGATATGTAGGGAATCTTCGATGACTTTGTAAGTTGGACATGCAATAGCTATCTAGTAATTCCTAATTATGTTATGATTTAAAATAACTGATGTTGTTTTCTTCAAAACTGTAGGAAAAATTGCCCTGCTGACTTTGTATAATTGCCTTTTGGATAACACAAAGATGTATTCATTTGATTATGAGCCACCAATTACATTTAGAGGCAACAAATTACATTTAAGAGTTAACCTTACATGTGGTTTGATAGAGATAGAGAATTTAGGATTTTTTAAAATAAGTTTTAATTGAGTTGGCTGTTAAAAAAGAATAAATATACAAGTTTTGTCTTTCACATATATGTATAGTAGATACCATTCTAATTTTGACTTTGAAATAAATTGTTTTGGTTTTTTTTGTATTCAGACTTTGGTAGTCAAAAGAGCTACTTATAAATTTGCCTTGTGGCTCATCCTTATATGCTGGACTTTTAATTTTTACAAATGGTGAATCTCTGAGCTACTTTTAAGGTTTTTGAAACATCCATGGGTTTCTTTATTCTGCATAATCAAGCTTTCTCAAGGCTGGAAAGAAAGGAAAATAATTTTGTGAGGCTGCAGAAAGTATAAATAGATCTTTTAATTATTATTTTTTAATACTGAGAATTGCAATTAGGAGAATGTTGGATATCACTGATTTTTTTAAAAAAGAAAGATGGATTAAATTCACACATTACATGTTATTAATGGCTAACTAAAAACAAGTATCCTGCAAGTCAGTTTAACCAGCCCAAGTCAGAAAGTCTCACCATGTAAGCAGTAACAACAAACTTTTTCCTCAATGTCACACTCGTGACATTGCATTAAAGTAGACATCTGCTTGTTTGAACATACATTTTTATGTCATTTGACTTTCACACAGTTTGACGTTTGTGGTATAAAAATTCACATTGATTTGTGCACCATTGATTATATGTCCTGTATAAGTCAGGTATCAATGGTGCAACATTGGGAATAGAGTCTGTGTTAATATTGGGAGTTGGATTTCTATTTGTAATGTCTAGATCACTAATATGTGCATGAAAAATAGCCTATAAATACATATTTCTGAAATATGACAATATATGGGTGTTGTCACCATGATGAATAAACAACAGCATTTTTTTTTTTTGTTAATATATACTGGTATTTTCATTTAAATGCTTGATGAAATTTGGTTGTGCCATTTCTTGGTTTTCTTTTCTTCATGAAATAAAGGCCTAGAAAAGGGACTGTGAATTATTCTTTTAAGTGCAATGCTTTGAGAATAAAAATGGCTTCCTGCATTGTACAGTTTACCACCCTATAACCACTCACACGTTGAAAAATCTGTAAAACTATGAAATGTTATATTCCTTATCTGGTCTTATCCATGAATTTTCTTCATAATTCTAATTACTTTGTGCTTAAAGTCAAAGAGCTTGACTGTAATTTCAGTCGTATCATACCTCTTCAAAATATTTCTGGAGTTAATCATAATTATTTTTCATAGCATAACACCAGGTTGATTTAAAAACCCTTTGTACGTGATCATTGCATTTGTATGAAATTAAAGTGGTAGTGTTTGTTAAAAAAAACAACAACTCTTCTATATATTGTAGTATAAGTCTGAACACCTTTGCAAATATACATCATACGTAATGGAATTCTTGATAGCATAACATTTATCAAAATTACTAGTAGTTTTAGCCAGGTAAATGCAGAGTAATATCTTAAGTGCATGAATAGTCTGTAAGTACTACAACTGCTATAAGTGCAGTAAGTAATATTTTGACAAATAAATCTCACTTGTTTAAGTGGTTTGGGGATATCACTTTAGGACTGCAGTCTTAGAAGTCAGTATATGTACACATTGTAACAAAAAGGCATGCTAGTGCATTATGAATATTTAATACAGTATATTTTGCAGTACACTTTGTTCCTACATTTGCTAATGAATATCACTAGTTCTTGGAAAAGTATAGCATATTGAATATATCAAAAATAAAACTCATTGTAGAATGAAATTGTGACTCTCTACCCTTTACAATACATCATAATTTCAGCCCAGCTCCAGAATGTTGTTCTTTGGATAATAATATGCATACCAGGCATGGACTACGGCTTTAGTCTAATGGCCATGAGGTCAGCAATGTAGTACTAACTCATCCTAACTCAGGGAGACTGACCTTCAGCCAGTCTCCTTGATCATTTTCCTTATTAGAGATGGTTTAAAGTACTGCTTTGTAAGTTATGGAAAGAATAAGGAAAGACTCTCTCTCACCATTTTTCCTCCTACCTGACATTTCTTACAAAGTAGCAAGAAGGGGGAAAGGCTGTGGGTGACCCAGGCAAGCAGCAAGTGTCCTTTTTCCATTCAGCTTCTGCTTTTTGAATATTCCTGCTTTCAATTCATTTTTTGTGTGTGTCTGCAACAAGTAGAACTCTCAAGGGTGTCTTTTCACTCTTTTGCTGCGTTGCAAGGTAGAAGGAAAGAAAGCTTTCCCCTTTTTCGCAGCTTCCATTGTTTTCTTTGTGTCTCACCATTGTTTGCAAAGAAACAGCTATTTCATATGGCACTTGGTTTGCACTTTCTCAGCCTCTCTTTTTTGTCTTTTCTTTCAACTGATAACAATTATTTTAGTTGAGTTTTTGCTGTAATAATAAAATCTACTTGTATTATTGAATTTTAGAATGTCCTTAACAAGAATCATCAATACTATTTAAGGGCATTTTAAAATGCAATAATAACAGGATATCTCTAAATCATTTAATGCTAACGTTTAATGTTAAAGTTTAGGGGGAAATGTGTTTTTTTTTTTAAAAAATAATTGTGAGACACAGATTTTTTGAGAAATTTGTAGGGAATGAGATAGGAAAAGTTGAGAAGCTTTGTGGTTAGAAAAAAAAATTATTGTACTAGGAATTTGGTATTATGGCCAGGCATACATTTAACAATAGAATTTGAAGGTTAAGCTTCAACATTTTTTCATTCTTAAACAACTAGAAAACTAAGCTGTTTTGGTCAGTGAAGGTAGGTTAAATTAATGTATATTCCAGTAGGTTGCTTTTGTCAATCAGTCAAATTCTTGCCTGATAATTAGGGATTACAAAATAATGCAACACATTTGTTTCTCTTAAAATGTGTTTGTATTTCTATAGGCAGCATGTTGGCTTTGGAGTGGTGCTAAGATGGAGAAATCCTTTGGAAGTGTGCCAGTGTACTTAAAATTCAATAGAATGATTGCTTATTTTTGGACTTAAATATGTCTAGAATTAATTCTGCTTTTGTTCTTGATTGTAAATGGTATGATGCAAGCTGGTGTATAATCAGTTTGCCATCTGGTGAACTTCCCGGCTTAATATGTGTTTCACCATGCCTCAGTTCACAGTGTTTAATGTATATGTATGTACAACCGTTCGTTTATTGACCATTTAAAGTTACAACGGCACTGAAAAATGTGACTTGACCATTTTTCACACTTACAACCATTGCAGCATTCCCATGGCCATGTAATCAAAATTTGGATGCTTGGCAACTGGTCCATATTTATGATGGTGGCAGTGTCCCAGGGTTATTGTGCAGATGGTATTAGAACTAGGTCTACTTCCAGCATAAAAATTCTAATAGTAGCTTGTGGTATTCATAATTCCAGAAAGACACTTGCTATTATCGAGTGGTATTTGCATCAGCACTTTCACTGATGGTTAACTCATAGTTTTTAAAACTAGACCTCTAGAGACCCGCAGAGGTCTTGTGACTTGCAGATGAAATGTGATGTTGAGTATGTGTTGACCTGGACTTGTGCCATGCCAAAGAAAAGCTGCTTCATTGCCCTCAATGGACACATGTTCTTCTTTTTGAAGTGATGCCCTAGAGCAGTTTTGGTTTGCAATGTCCACAGATCAGTAACTCCTTCAGGGTAATATCTCAATCAGTTCATGGTTGAATTGGATGAGATATAAGCACACAAATATCCATGAAAGAGCAGTAAGTACCCTTTCCCCTTTCTTTGCAAAATTTTAGGCATCACATTTTTATCAGGCAAAAATACTGGTATTTCTTTGGATATGTACATAGTTTCTTCAGATATATAGATACAGCTGGATATTTTAAATCAGGAATTTCCTGATTCAGACTACATATTCCCCCCCCCCCCAAATTATTTATAAAGTATAACTGTAATAATTGTTCACCTCTAAAAGTTTAGCTGCACAGTAATTTCGTAACACAATCAGCCACTCTTTGTAATTATAACTGTACAAGTATATTAACACCATAATTATCTTGTTGCAGAGCCTGAAGTTCTGCATCGGTTGGGGGAAAAAAAAGCAAATGGTTTTTCTGTGCCACAGTGTAAGTTGTCTGTGGCAATAATATCCTGAAGAATGTGACTGGTATGCCTTATTTACAACAGGAATGGCCCAGTCCTATCAAATTTTAGTTGTTGAGCGAGTTTTGTAATCAAATGTTTACTTATGAAGTCAAGCACTATGTAGAGGCAACAATTGGAATAAAAAGCCACAGCTTTGTTTTTAGTTGCACCTCAGCATGGCGCAGAGCAATAATCCAGATATATCAGAACTTGACTATTATACCCAAGAGGAAGAAATTTGTCAGGGATGGGACATTTCTCCTCCTCTGGACCCTCGAGAAATAGTAAATGTGCCAGCTACCTCTACTCACCCCAACTTGAGCATAATGAGCAGTGAGAAGCAGCTCATCCCTGTGTACATATGCTATGGATCAGCCAGGACTCAAATCAACACAGCAAGAGGTTATGATGAAAGTGTCACAGAATAATGCAGCTAAACCAGTGATTCTCAATCGGGGGCCCGCAAAGTCTTGAAGAAACGTTAAGATTTAAATCTTGAGTTAAGTCTTGGGGCTCCGTGGCCATGATCCGTGGCCACAAAAGGGGTCCATAGTGAGAAAAAGGTTGAGAACCACTGAGTTAAACAAAAACAAAAGCTAGCTTTCCTGATACTGCTGAAGTATATGAAGTCCTTTCCTGTCAAATAGCCATTGAGTTTTGTATCTGATGAGATTATGGGCATCCAAATGATGGCATCCTGGTAGAGAGGTTGGCAGAAGCTGGACCAGGATTTTTATTTATGCCCTAAAAGATTAAAAAAAAAAGGGGGGGGGAATCTTGCATTTTGGGTTTCCCTTCCAATTCCTCAGAAAAAGAGTTATGGCAATAGTATAGCTAGATTCACCGCTAATAAGGAAAAAATTATATGAAGGGATGCCGGGATTTAACTACCCAATTTTTTAACATTGCATACACCAATAAAGAGCACAATGTCTCCTAAACACAGTATGTTACTACGAATCTGGAATGCTATGGATATAGTGAATTGTCTAAAGTATAAAGAGGTGGAAGGAATATCCTCTACTTAGAAGGTGTGGGGTTTTTTTTAGGTGTGTGCAGATTTCATTAGTATCACGAACCATTGAAATTACACACTGAAAGAAAAGAACATTTCATGCAACATATTGTATAAGCTTCAGTCAAGTTTCAAAATGAAGAGTATCCTGTTGCTGACAAATACTATTTATCACTTTATTCATGAATATGAAAATGAGAAACCTCCATTATTACTTTAGGTATGCAGTTAAATAAAAATAACCATCTTTTATAATCCCAAACAAGTGATGCAAATATAATGACTTGCAATTAGATAAGAAAACAAAGCAATAGTAAAACTTAAAATCACTACAGTTTAATAAAATAGAATTTTAATTACCTTTACTTATTAGGAGTCCAGAAAGCACTGTGCTAATTATCTTTCAACTCACTTTTTTCATGTAATAATGTGAGAGTTTATGGGAAACGAAGCATTTAGCGACAGCATATGAGTTTATGCAATGGCCATTTGGAATGTGGAATGTTGCTGCTCTTTGCTTTTCTTGTGACCTGGGATCTTATTAAATGACCCTATTAAAATGATAACATTCTGTAAGACATATACAGTAGTAGCCAAAATTGTGGAAACCTTTTGGGAAAAATGTCACATTTATCACTATTGAGTAATGTAAGAACAAAACTGTTACTCCTATGTGTCAAAGGAAAGCAAGTGGACAGCTATCATCTAGAAGCAAAATCCAACAGAATGTGAGAGATAAGCCAGACCAGTTCTCTCAAAGGCAACGTGTCAGAGATAGCAGACTCTCATCCATAACAGAGAGGGGTCCTATTTCTTGGGAAGCAGCTGACTTGCGCTCCTTTTCAAGTTTTCTTCTTTCTTAAACAAAGCACAGCGTAATAACTAGTGGGGTAAATGAACTTTTGTTTTTGCCAGTCTCGATAGCAAGACAAATTATCACAACCATGCTGCTTTCTCAGCTGAGCTTAGAAAAATGACCCTCCTATGAAATGCTATACTGTGTCAGGGACACTTATAAGTAATTAAGATTTGTTATCAGAATGGATTTACTGCCCAAGGAAGGCCTATATGCCATGCAATACCCCCACTCTCAACTCATAAAGCAAGAAACAGATTCTTTAGGAGAATATTTTATTAAATTGCATCATTAAAGTTAGTCTTGCTAATGCTGCCTCTGAACACACTCAAATACATAGAATTAGCCACACCTCACACCACTGTAAAATTCCAAGGGCCTCCAAGTTCAGTATAAGATCAGAACTGGTATCCAAGCTAATATAATGTAAGAGTGATTACAGATGAATTGGTTAATGGCTTAGTAGATTCTTAAGCTTGATGAGCTCCCACTCAACCACATGTTGCTCCAACCTTATAGTCATACTGCCTCCTGGAAACCAGAAGATAATAGCCATCAATACACTAGTGACCAAAATTGTGGAAACCTTTTGGAAAAAGTGTATTTTTGAGGTTTGATGGCTAATGACAAAACTTTTTTTTTTATTCGAAGTTTCAAGATAATCCTATTCCACTGCTGGAATGGCCTGGGAATAGCCCAGACCTTGACCCAATTGAAAATCTATGGAACCGACTAAAGAAACTTGTTAGTCAGAAGCGACCCAGCAATAAAACCCAGTTAATAGAAGCAATCATTCAATCAATTTTGGTTTCACATAACAGCTGCAGAACTAAAAGGCTTGGTTCACTCCATGGGAAGACGTAAGGCCATCATTCATGCTAAAGGTTACCCAACTAAATATTAACTGACATAGTGATAATTTTTGTATATCTCATTTTTTCTATGGTGATCATTTTTGTATAACTTATTTTTTCTATGTGTTTCACTTTTCTTCTTTATACCATAACTGCTATTCTAATAGCAAATCATTCATAAAAGTTATTGCATTACATTCTTGATTAAATTATCTTCCATTGATATATAATTTTAGGATACTCCTCCAAAAAGAGTGGTGTTATTAGCTAGTTTTAGAAAATACATTTCTACCTGAATTAAGCCTCCAGGACAGTTTTGTGAAAGAGAGTAGAACAAACTTTTAAATATCACAAAATTAGTATTTAAGACACGTATCGAGGATCTGACTTGAAAGGAAGGTGCACAGAATCAGAAGTGGGTGATAAATAAGATTTTTCCTTTCCTTCTGAGTCAATTTTCTTCTGAAAACAACTGTTAAAAGAAGGCAATTATCTTTTGTTCAGAAATTATGCTTCAGCCAATGTAGTGAATTTCACAATTCACATTGCCTCTTGATTCCAGGGCTGTCATGTATTGCACGCAATACGTATGAGATCGGAATGTGTCTTTGGGAATAATGAAGAACGCTGTAGCGGTGTTACAGTAGTAGTATATAAACTCTGCCTTATATAAACTTTTTTTTTTAAAAGAAACTTCTTTGCAGTCTGTAACATCAATAACTTCCTTTTTTCTCAGTGTGCAGTTTTAGAGCGTCAGGTCATGTTGGGCAAAATGTATTCATTCCTTTATGAATGCCAGAAGCTTTTGGAGTCTATTTATAGTATTCAATAATTTGTAAAGGTTAAATGTAATCCAGACTGTAGTGTTAGCATTTTCCCTGCTGATATCACAGAGTAAAAGACTGGCAGCCTACCCTTGTTGGAGGTTTGGGAGGGCTAGCAGCTTTAGACTGCAGAACCATGTATGGTTAAGTCCATATAAGTATCCACCTGATTGGTTAGACAGTAAAGATAAGTACTGTGACAGGTGTTGGTGAAAGCTACACCTGTTTTCTCAATGTGGGCTGATTTAGTGGGAGTTCAAGGCACTGAGGAGGGGAGAGAGGGGCAGAATATTATGCCAAGTAATCGGAGAAGGAATTATTTCCTAACGGTGCCTTATGATCTTTACATGAATTTGATTGTGTTATGTGAAATGCTGAGAGCACTTTGATGCTGCTGAGGGGAAAAAAAACCCAAGCCAAATGTTGCTTTAAAAGTACTGTAGCTTCTAAAGTTTAAAAGTTGTTATGGAAATGCAATAGGCCCACAAAGTGAATTGGTTTTAATTGTTCTACTTGTCTCGAAGAAGTACGAAAGCAGGGGGGATATTATTTACACATACACACATACTTTTTAGGTTTTAAAATTATTTTAATAGTTTTAAATTTATTTCAACAAAAATGAAGATTTTGTTTTTTAAAAAAGTCAGGATATTTAATCACTGCTACACTATTGGTAAGAAATTGCAAGCAGTAATGAAATGAGAGCTATGTGTTTTGCTCTAAAATGTAAAAAAACTTTGTCTTAAATGTACAAGCTCACTATGTGTGCCTTTCAAAATAAAAGATTGAGGTTTCCTTTTTAAAGGTAAAATGGACATACTGTGTTCCTTTCAGGATTCTCTTTGTACTTGTAATGAATAAGTATATTTGATAATGCATTTTTGGTTTGGTTTGCTGGACTCATGGAACAGGACAAAAAAATTAGTCTGAGGTCAGAACATACTGTCATATCTTTGAGATGTTAAGCTTGTAGCTCTTCTGGCAACAAGCTTTTAACTAGTGCTTAGAAAGTAATTTCTAAGATGAAGACTGCTTTTTCACAATGATCGTCTTCTGAGGAACAATTGCATTTTGCAGGACATTATGGAAAATGTGAGACAGAGACTACCTTTAGTGTATGAGACCATACATAATTTTAATGGAAAGCTTATTACAAAATTACAGTCAACGTAATAGTGATTCTGTAGACTTATAAACTGTAGAGGTTTGCACGGAGAAAGAACCTGGAGTTTAAGCTGCTTCAGTCTTTCTATTGAGTGTATTATCGTCCAGAAATCACCTATTTACCTATTCAGAAGTGAGGAGAACACTCATTTACCTACTCAGAAGTGAGAAGAAGGGTAGTTTGTTCCATTTCTCTAAGAGTTTGCATAATGAATGGTGAAGTGAACAGCAGGTAGGAAGGGGTTAAGAGCCTCTTTCTCTTGCTGTTTTTCCATTCCAGTTCTCAGACTTATTTGGCATTAAAATAAATAAAAGCAGAGGGAAGAGTAACACAGAATATCTTGTAACAAGCTGTTTGATGCTCGAGATCTCTTGAAGCTAAAATCATAGCACAGAGTGATCCTTCATGTACCTACCTGATAGAGGGAAGGCAATCTCCTGCCCACTCTTGTCCTAGGACACAGGTTCAGTTGACACAGGGAACACCTGGAATGCTCATAACTCATTGGAGATTTAAATTGCAGATGAATACCACTACTAATAACGAAATGCGTTATTCCTAATTTCCCATTGAATTAGTTTAAACTTTTTTTTGTAAAGTATGCCGGAAATTTGGGGGGGGGGGACATGGGGAGGTTACCAAGGAGATGGGGAATTATAGTTCTGTTACAAATGTTGAAAAGTTGTAGTGTGTTAAGAATCCAGTATTCCTGTGGCTTTGGCTGTGCAACAGTCGGTGCCCTCTTAATGCAGCTTTGCAGTTGAAATGACAACAACATGGCAAGTGCAGTATTTCCTGTGTGTGTGAATTTTCCAATTGTATTTCAGACTTTAAGAAAGAAAGGCCTTAATGGTTGTGAGAGCCCAGATGCTGACGATTACTTTGAGCACAGCCCACTCTCGGATGACAGATTCAGCAAACTAAGTGAAGATAGTGATTTTATTTTCAAGCGAGGCCCTGTAAGTACTTCTCTTGGCTCCTACTTTTTATTTGTTGATTCTTTTTATTAACTTCATTATTTAGGCTCTGAACAAGAAGGAAAACAGAGGGTGCGACAGCCCAGACCCTGACACTTCCTATGTGCTCACGCCACATACAGAAGAAAAATATAAAAAAATTAATGAAGAGTTTGATAATATGATGCGGAATCATAAAATCGCAGTGAGTACTGTGGTATGCCTTGCGCTCTTGTTACATGCATGAGAAGATTTTGTGATACCACCTTCTGTGGCTATTTCGGCTTGGAAAGCAGAAGTACCTATCTGAGGTGTGTGTCCATCCGAGGTAGAAACCTTGAATGGTCATCATTATAATCCTATTATATAAATTCTGCTGAGCAATGCAGTTTGAGTGCAACTTCGTTGGTGTAGAATGCAGCAAGGAAAGCCTGTGAGCTGCTAAGGAAACTGTACATTTCAGTAAAAAGTTTCTAGCCCTCGCGAGAAGTTAGAAATACATAAATCTTTATGGTATCTCCTGATGAACCTGAAGTCATAGGCCTATGGACGGATGAAAAACAATTCTCTTTTTTTCTCCAAGAGAGCATCCATAACATTGTTTTAAGTTTATGGAACTGTTTATGTTAAAAGAGTGTTGCTTCATAATCACACGGATATGTATGTTTAAAAACATGTTGTTACAGATCTGTTCTTAGTCACTTTTGGTGAGATGGTTGGCTGTACAAATTTGATCAATAAATAAATACATCTAACTGACAAACTCTTAACAGAGGAGGAGGCCCTCTAGTGCACCTTGTAGGCTAAAGTCCTCATTCATGTACTTATGTAATTACCCAAATTGTACGTATTAAATCATTAGTTACTTAGTTTTGTCATGACATATAGTACCATTCAAATGCATGATACCTATCAGAGTATAAGAAGAAAAATGTCTGTCCTTAAAATGCCAAAATCCCATACAGCCTAGGCAAAATAGGGGAAACTTGATCGTTATATGCTTGGCTGTACTTAGAGTGGAATATATAAACTAAGGACTAAAGGCTTCATGTAAAAGATGAGTTTTGAGGAAGAATTTGAAAGCCATAAGGGAGCATTATAAATAGAGGGGCTTATAAAGTTTATGTACTATGTGTAGATGACTTTAGTGTAACATTCTTCCAAATACATTCCTTCCACAAGCTAATGTTTGCTTACACACACACACACACACACACACACACACACACACACACACACGAGAATACTGTTACAATATAACACACACTAACATTTTATTAGCCTCTCGGCAACTTTTAAACTTTCAATGTATGAAATCAAATTTATGTTCAACTGTTAAAAAAAAATATTAGAGAATTTTTATGAATAGCCTACTTTTATCAGCATGATATTTCTGATCATAGCATTATAACTTACTATTTGTGGGTTCTTTTTTTTTTAAAGCCAATATGTTTTCGTTGTTGAATGTTTGCTTGAATGTAACATGTGAATATCAATTAACCTATTTCATGTCCTACTTGCAATGTTGAATAAGCCATTTCTAAACTGATGAATTTGAAGGAATTAAAAGCTCTTAACTAATTTTGAAACTTTTGAATAGTCGTATGTAACAGATGCCAATACTTTGCATTAAACAATAAATATAACCAGTGTATTTCACAAATATCAAAGCTAGTATTTTAACACTTGATTGCAATTTAAGATTTCAAAAGTTGTACTTTTCTGTCTCACTTAATTCCCCTCCCCCCTCCTTTCCAGCCTGGGTTGCCTCCGCAGAACTTCTCAATGTCGGTCACTGTTCCTGTATCCAGCCCCAATTCTTTAAACTATAGTAGCCCTGGGAGCTCTCTTGTATCCCCAGCCTTGGCAGCAAGCTCTACCTTGACAGATCCCACACTGCTAACTCCTCCTCAATCTTCATTGCATCGAAATGTATCACCTGGAGGGCCTCAGAGACCCCCAAGTACAGGTAGCGCAGGTAAGACTTATTTGATAAGTCTATAAATGATTTCAGACAAATTCCACCTTGTGCTACCTCTGTTCAGTATATAACACGGAACGTAATACATATATTTTTTTCATCCTTAACTAGGTGGAATGTTGACCACCACCGATCTCTCAGTGCCAAATGGAACTGGTTCTAGTCCAGTGGGTAAGTTTTAAAATTTTGTATTTTCACTATCACAAAAGGGCCAATTGGTTACCTGGTACGTGAGCGCTTTCTAAAGAAAGCAAAGCTTTCACGGACAACAAAATTGCTTCTTTCTCCAGTGTACTGGAAGGCTAATCCAATCGTGTGGGTTGTAGACTTCTCTTCCGCTTTGGAGACTGAGTCAATCAGATCCTTGATCCCGCCTTCTCCTACTGAGCATGCCCAGAATTTGACTCAGTCATCGAGCGAAGGAGATGTGCGCGAGGGTGCTGGTGCAAAGAAAAGTGAATTCAGCAAACTGTAAGCCCGGCTCCGCGTGAAGCCATTCACACACTGTGAAAAGCTAATGGTTTCTGCCTTGTAAGGGCTGCAGCAGTGCAGTCCACGGGTGCTTGTTGAGGGGTGGGTGGGTGCGTAACAAAGGAACGCCGTGCCTGATTGAGAGAGGCTGAAGGTTTGCAAGCTTTTGGGTACCTGAACCAAAATAAGTATGTGTGCTTAAAAATGGGTAGCTTGAAGTTTAGCCCATTGATTTTTGTAAGACATTGCCCTGTCTTCATTTTGATAGTTGGGTACTTCTTGTGGGCCAGGGGCTTTTTGTTTTTGTTACAGTACAGGATGCATAACTTTTGTACATATTAATTAAGGAGAGCAGCGATCAGCAAAGAGAAACAGAATTTGTGAGCTTTCATGTGAGCTTGAGTTTGAAGGGTGATTATTTTTTCCCTTGGTACTTGTTGACAGTGGGGAGGTGTGCTGTTTGCTGCAGTCAGTGTGGAGGCATCTGTGTTCCAATTCTCAAATTACCGGAAGATGGCACGAACACCTGCTGCCAATGTTACTTGCCTACTCCTAGTATCCCTTGGTGGTGAAGGATCAGCTAGCCTGGAATGAAGAGCATAGAATCTCTCTTGGGAAAGAGATTGATCCTTCCTGCCATTGATATTCAGAAACAGGTCTTTGGGTGTATTTACTGTAGGTCATGTATAAGGTTGGAAGTCCTTTGGAAAATATTGTATAAGACCCTGTCTTATATTTTTTTGAACCCTGAAATAAGCGCTTGGCCTTATCGCCATGCGCTCAAAAGCCTGATTGGGCTTATTATCAGGGGATGTCTTATTTTGGGGAAAACAGGGTATATACATATATAAATGTAAAACTGAGGTTATGTTTGACCCATCGGATGTGGGTAATGGAATTCTTTAAAGCGTTTTATAAAACTGGTTGATTTTATCAACATTTTAGATTTGAGCCTTCTGTATATCTGAAGCTATACTTCATTAAATGGTTATGCAATGATTTGTTAATTCAACCATCAAAAGCAATCAGGCCTTGAGTGTTTGCATATGCTTTGGGTAATTTTTACAACAACTTTAAATATACAGTAGAGTTATTCTCAGATAGGAATTAGATATGGAGGGGTAATTTATCTTATGTAGTTTAACACTTATGTAACTTAGGTGAGATTTCAGTCAGAGCATCTACAGTTGCTATAGTCTTTTGCAGAAGATAGTGGCTGTGTTAATATATATTGCTAAGTCATAACATGGCTGGTATGAATTTAGCATGAATCCAGCCATTATTGTTTGCTCTATACCCTGGATAACAAGTTCATAAATGATGATTTGGCATCAATTAAATGTTTTATTCAGCAAAGTCTGAACATAAATTTTGGGTTAGTATGACATATAAAGGGACGCAGTGGCTCAGTGACTAAGATGCTGAGCTTGTCGATCGAAAGGTTGGCCGTTCAGCAGTTCGAATCCCTAGTGCCGCATAACGGGGTGAGCTCCTGTTACTTGTCCCAGCTTCTGCCAACCTAGCAGTTCGAAAGCACGTAAAAAATGCAAGTAGAAAAATAGGGACCACCTTTGGTGGGAAGGGAACAGCGTTCCGTGTGCCTTTGGCATTGAGTCATGCCAGCCACATGACTACAGAGACATCTTCGGACAGAGCTGGCTCTTCGGCTTTGAAACGGAGATGAGCACCACCCCCTAAAGTCGGGAACGACTAGCACATCTGTCTGAGGGGAACATTTATCTTTACGACATATAAATCAGGCAACATGATGCAGGTGGCCATGATACAAATCAGGAAGAAGTATCAGGCTTATATGCTCACATTTATTCTCCATATTGCACAAGCTATCAAGTTGAGCCGTGGTGGTGCAGTGGTTAGAGTGCAGTACTGCAGGCTACTTCTGCTGATCACCAGTTGCCTGCAGTTTGACAGTTCGATTCTCACCAGGCTCAAGGTTGACTCAGCCTTCCATCCTTCCAAGGTCGGTAAAATGAGGACTCAGATTGTTGGGGGCAAGAGGCTGACTCTGTAAACCACTTAGAGAGGGCTGTAAAGGACTGTGAAGTGGTATTTAAGTCTAAGTCCTATTGCTATTGCTATCACTTCCTGTTGGGTTCAAAATTGTAGCTTAAAATTTAAATAACATTTCAGACAGCACAGAGTTGAACTTTATGCTAATTGGAAACATCACGCTGACCAAGGAAAGAGAAGAAGAGAGTGTGCTTTATGGGAGTCTGTTGTGAGTTCTTGGTGCACTATTCATTATTTAGCCAAACTTCTGAATCTGACTGATAATTCTACTAGCTTTTCTAGCTCACCAAAAGTGCAGTTCTTTTCCTTTTAAACAGTTAAAGTTGGACCCAGAACAAAATTGGCAACCAGTGAACAATGACTGGTAACATCACTGGCATCCAGCTGTTGGGAGTGAGTTGGATAGGAAGAGAAGGAGGCCCTGCCACATTTGAAAGACAAATAGGTTCTAATATAGAGAACTAAGCCAGCCTTTCATATGGTTGCTGTATAAAATAACAATAATAACAATATCACAAAAGGAATCCCACTCTATGCTCAGGCATCCATTTCCTGGAATTATCAGATCATCGGTTCCATTTAAATATTGATCCTATCTGAATGTTACCCTGATAATAAATAATACTTAAAATCCACTTCATGGTATAAAATGCTTGTACATTTTATTTATGATGAACCCTAAAACAGGAGTAGGGGGCGTGTACTCCCCCCTTCCCCCCATCTATTGTCAATTTACAGTGCTTGTCACCTCTCATCATTCACCTTGCTGCCTGGAAGGTTATACAGTATTATTCCTTGATCATTTGGATAAAGGGTAATTTCAATCTGCTTTAAAGAAGTGCTCAGGCCCTGGTACCCTGCCAGCCATCTTCGCCCTCAGAACAATTGGCATAAACATTCACATCAGCCTTGTGAATGAAGTAAAGGAGTTAATTGCGATTATAAAGTTTGAGGAAGAAAAATAATTTTAAAAATTGGGTGAAATGAAGTACTTACTTGAAGATAAACTGGTAAACTCTGTAGAAATAGTACTCAAATTGCACCCCAAATTTCTTATTACTGAGCAAGACAGTTGTTAAGTGTCCCGTTTTATGACCCACTACATGGATGGTTTTAAGTTGAGGACTGCCTGTATAATGATGCTTTGCACTGTTACATTTTACTTGGTTACATCTGTGTCTTTGCTTGGAATATAAAACAGCAGGAACAGACTTCATCCATTTCATGTGAAAAAGCCTAGCTAGATAAATAGATAGTTCAGGCAAGGTTAATATGGTTCATACATATCCTCCTAGTCTTCCCTCCCAGGGCAGTTATGCCACTGGAGTTTGGTGACAGATGTAGAAGTATGTTGGCAAAATGAGGGAGGAAGTAGTTAAACCAAAACAAGCCTCTAGTAAGAAATCAGCTAGAATTAATGCATCTATTTTACATTAACAACAAATATCTTCATTGCAGGATCCAATCTGGGTTGGTCACCAGGACCAGAGGTTTAGTCTTCCAAGCTTTCAGACCCATGCTGGAGCCCATCCTCAGGGAACGTCTCTCTAGGACACACACACACTGCTATCTGGATCACTCACCAGGAGCAGAGGTTTTGTCTTCTGAACTTCTGGACTCGTGCTGGAGCCCATCCTCAAGGAACTTCTCTTTAGGACACACACACTGCTAGAGAGAAGTTCCCTGAGGATGGGCTCCAGCACGAGTCCAGAAGTTCAGAAGACAAAATCTCTGGTCCTGGTGAGCGACCCAGATAGGATAGCAATAGCACTTAGATTTACATACCACTTTACAGTGCTTGACAGTCCTCTCTAAGCAGTTTACAGAATCAGCATATTTGCCCCCAACAATCTGGGTCCTCATTTTACTGATCTTGGAAGGATGGAAGGCTGAGTCAACCTTGAGCCTGGTGAGATTCGAACTGCCAAATTGCAGGCAGCCGGCAGGCAGCAGAAGTAGCCTGCAGTACTGCACTCTAACCACTGCGCCACCACGTCTCAAGGATCCTGCAACATTAACCCGGGACACGTATATTTGCCTTTATTTGTAATACCTTTGTTTTCCACAAATGAAAGGACAAGATCATCATTTCCTCTTATATCGTTAGCATATACTTTGCAATCTTTGGAAGGGGAAAAACACTCTCAAAAGCTGTAAAATATTTGCCCTTTCTTACAAGAGCTCTTTCGTGCCTTTGGGCCTCCAGGGTAACTTAGAAGAGCTCTCTGTTTGAAGGATTCGCTTGTCACTCGTTCTTTGGCTTGAATTGGCAGAAGGAGCAACGCTCCTATGTTTGTAGAAGAATGTATCTACACCACCCCCAATAAACAATCCATCACAATTAATATCAACCACAGAGTAGGAAAAGGTGTCATATGCTGTGTCTAAACAACAAAGCTTAAGAAAGAGACATTTCATTTGGAACTTCACAGCATGAGAAATCTTTTCCCAACAAATGGATAAAACCAGGCAGCTTTTGAAGTTGCTCTGATTTAACCTGGTTTTTGATTGCTTAGAGATAAGGTATTCAGGCAAATGTGTGTTTATGTGAACCAGATATTTTGTTCTGATCCTTAGCAGAAACTGCTTCAGGAGCCCATTGTTGTTGTTTTTTTTAATCAGAGAAGCAGTTTAATGATACATACCATTTAATTACCAGTTTTAACAGTGGGTATATTTGTAAACTGTAAAAGTCTTTTTTCTATAATTTTATCTTGCGTAGGTTATACTACATATGCCTTCGCTTCTTTGTGTGTGTGTGTCAAATTTTAATTCATTTTTAAAGAAACACTAAAGGCCGAAGAGCTCTCCAGTCAGGTTTCGTTAATATAGCAAAACATTGCAATTTTATTGTGAAATATTAGGGTGGGATATAGAATTTTATGTTACTTTAATAATGGATTATTAAATAGGAAAGACCATATTAAAAAGATTGAAGATAATAAATAGGTGAAGCTCTTACTATTTTTGGCTTGGGATTTAAATTATTTTAGAGGCCAACACCTCTTTCTGGGATAACTAATAACTAGTAGCAATACATGCTATTTGGTTTAACCTGGTGGACAAGTTTCTTTGAAAAGAAGTATTTTTTTCTTACATTTGTAGAAATGCTATGCAATCCAGTAGGAGTTATTTTTAATACCGTATGGACATAGTTTTGTTAAAAGCACATTTTGGGGAAAGATTAAGCTTGTCTCTGCATTTTCCAAATATTTATCCAGATGTGCAGAGTTTGTTGTCTTCCCGTTCTTCGTTTTTTGCATTTATACTTTAAAGGTGCAGATTATTGGCTTGGCTTGTGTGCAAGACAGAGCTGGCATGGAAAGGGTTACTGCAGTTTCATTTGACAAAGCTCTCCTACAATTACATCATCTTACAATCATTATCTGCCTCTGGACCCTAACCTTAAGCAGAAAAAAAATCCATGCTTTGTTCTACCAATTCAATTTATAATTGGATATTTTTGTTTTAACAACACGTGCCTCTATTTAGAGCATCTTGTCAGGTAAACTGGAAAACAGACTTTTCTGTCTCCAAGCAGATTCTTGTGTTGTGAGGAAGTTGCTGCAACTTAAGCAAACAATTCACAAAGTCTGAGAAAAAAGAATCCTTGAAAATCTTGAGTGTCCAAGGCTAAATTGTATTCTAAGTCCTTCCTATGCTGATGCCTTATCTAGAAAATGGCTCTGGCTTTCTGGCAGAGAGTCAGATGAATCTGCCTGCCTGACTAAAAGCTCTGCACAGAATATTCAGTCGAGAAAGGTCTTATGTTATGCCTTACAGTGCCATGAAAGGGTATAAAATGTTCTCTTCCACTCACAGTCCCTTGTAAGAAGGGCTTCAGGAAATGATTGCATTGGGTGTGGAAGCAAAAGCAGAACAACTTTAACTCGTGAGTTGCCTGCATACTCATGGAAAGAGTAAGACGGGTGCAGCGTAAAAGAAAAGGGGGCAGAGGAAATATTAGCTCTGTGCACTGATGTAATTCTTGCGATAAACCAAACTGCTGAATAAATATTCATGAGCACGCTTGCTTCGAAGAAATCCCTACTGCAATTAATGGAAGATTGCTTCAGGTATCTATACTTAAAGCTTGGTCAGACTTCTGAATAATACACACATTTCAGGCAGTTGTTTACATTGGATGTATCCATTGCTGCCAAATTCTCTTACTAATGTACTCCCCTGTATAAACAGATTTGTGACGTTACCAGAAAATTGTAATGGACAATTAACCTCACTGGTAGATTCCCGAGTGAGTTAGGGCTACGATATTAGTGATCTTGAATGCTATATTGAATTACCCTTGGTTTTAAACGGGTTGGTTGAGAGAAGTAAGCATGTGATGTATTTGGCCTTTTAAATGGAAAGGCAGGCTTTCCTAAATAGATGCCACAAGCTTCTAGACATGGTATTACTCTACTTTCTTACAAGCTTTTCCATTCTGTGTAGAGTACTGTATTTTGATGCCCAAATAATAACATTGTGAGAGGATGTTTGATGGAGTTTTGGTGATTTCTACTGCTGGAGGACAGTTGGGACACACACACACACACACACACACACATACACACACACACAGAGTGCTCAATACTGTGAAGGGTACTTGTGTTTAGTGTCTCCCCCTGCTAATTGTCAACTCTTATGAGAACTAGAAGTCCATCAGTTTCTCTGCAGAGGTTCCCTTGGTGCCTGCTCTTCTCCACCCATTGTATCACATGCATATCAGTTTCATAAAAACTGGGAAGTTGGCATGGTACAAAGCAAGTGTCCGCCTTTGGGATCTCAAAGAAGTTCTATACACTTTCTTAAGAATCAGAAACAATGGGTGTCTATGGAGGTTCTCCATCATCCAGGCCATGGTCATCCCATGGGTGCTTTTCCAAAAGGAAACTGCAAAGAATATAATGTTGAGAGTCTAGAAAGAGTTCAGAGAAGGGCAACAAAGATGATTAGGGAATCGGAGGCTAAAACATATGAAGAATGGTTGCTGGAATTGGGTATGTCTAGTTTGATGAAAAGGAGGACTAGGGGAGACATGATAGTAGTGTTCCAATATCTCGGAGGTTGTCACAAAGAAGAGGGAGTCAAACTATTCTCCAAAGTACCTGATAGAAGAATAAGAAACAATGGATGGAAACTAACCAAGGAGAGAAGCAATTTAGAACTAAGGAGAAATTTCCTGACAGCGAGAACAATTAATCAGTGGAACAACTTGCCTCCAGAAGTTGTGAATGCTCCAACACTAGAAGTTTTTAAGAAGATGTTGGATAACCAGTTGCCTAAAATGGTATAGGATTTCCTGCCTAAGCAGGGGGTTGGACTAGAAGACCTCCAGGGTCCCTTCCAACTCTGTTATTCTATCTATCTTTCCATTCCCCACCATTCATCAGAACTGAAGAAGCTTCTTGGATGAGAAGCGAAACATTTTCAAGAAAAAAACAAGTCCAATTGCCTTTTGGAAAAGCAACTCTGGGAGAAACGATGGATGGCTACAGCTTGGAGCTCATTTTCAAATCTGCCCTAGAGAATAAGGATGAACTGAGCCAATAGGAAGAGTTCAGGTTGGGGGGCTAGAATGAGAGGAAAGTAGCATTTTGGTAATCCTGAGTCTCCGGAGAAGGGCGACATATAAATCAAACTAATAAATAAATAAATCTATGCTTTGCCATTTGTTTGCTGCCTGGACATTTTGTGAAGGGACTAGGTTCCCCAGCAGCCCTTGTGCAAACACACACATCACATTTCTTCAAAATTCAGAAGTTGAAACGTAGTCATGCTGCAAAATTTCAGAGAGTTGATGTTCACCTCCATTTCATGAAAAAAAAAAGACTATAAATTAGTAGGTGGCTCCATATGCTCTGTTTACAAATTTTTTTAAGTTAAAGCTTAAAGGAAGTGCACACCGATAGACTGATATACTAGTCTCTCTAGTTGTTATGAAAGACAGCAACACACCTGAAGGGTGCTATGATGAGACAATTTAATTTAAGGAACGATATGTAAAATCTGCACTGTTGGATGCAGTAGCCCAATCTATATGGAATTTTCTAAGCTGCCCACATCAACTAATTTTATAACAGAGAGCACAGATGGGGGTTAGATGCTTAGCATCAATTTCTTAAAAATCAGTTGCATGTGTTATGTAAACACTGCCTATCAGTTGATTGTGTGTGCCAACCAGTCTTGTATGACTCTTCATTTTTGTCTCCGGTCCAATCATCTCTGTGTCTGTGCGTAAGTGTTTGTGTTTGTGTGGCCAGAAACAAATGTTTGACCAGATTCCCATCTTTTTAGACTAGTTAAAATTACTGTGTGTTCTTCCACATGGAAGATTATTTACAATTTGTACAATGCAGTTGCTAAGTTACAAGAACAGTACAGTTGTTCAGACAGTTAAAATTGCTTTTAGAAAGATGAAATGGTAGCCTTATGGTTAAGATGTTTATATGTACGAAAGTGAAAATAGGTTTAATAATAACTAATGCATAAAGTTAAACATTGTAAAGGTTTGTACATAATTTAGAAGAAGCACAAGATATGAATGGAATTACAGAAGAGACTGACTGGGGAGAATGATCCAGTAACATTTAAGCATTTACTATAAACTAAATATGTTCCTTAAATTTGCTTATTGTTGTTCACTTCCTCTGACCCTTGCAGAATTTGGGATGCATTGTGATAAGTTCATTAAGATTCATACTAAGATTGAAAAGTACAAATGTTAAAAAGAAACCTGCATAAAAAGGAAGGGTTGATTGGGCTAGGGAGTAAGGTTTACACTGTAAACAATAGTTTAGGTTGAAAAAAAATAGATTAGCCTTTCTCTTAATTGCAGCCAAAAAACCTCTCTGGATTATTTGTTCTGTTTTGAATTAATCACAGTTACTTGTAATAGCCATATATAGACAAATGTGTAGTTAACTATGGTTTGCTCAGACAACCTAGTTTTAGGGCATAGGTTGAATTCACCATAACCTTATGAGGCCAGAGTTCAACAGCTTGGGCTCGTGTTCTGTCTCCTTTTTTCCACAGTTGGGTCCAACTTGCTACTGCTTAGTATTACCTCTGAATCCTAAAATGAAGTTAATCTTAACTGTGATTTGTTAAAACCATTCAGATTCATGTGACATTACACATCATGTTGTACAAGTTATGGCAGTGTGATTCACACAAATAGCTGAGTCATGAACTGTCCTTTTCATAGTGGCCAATTCTTACATGCCACTAAACAAAATAAGTCATATTAGAGCATTGTGCGTGCGTGCCATTGTGTTCAGACATGGGACAGCTGTGGTTCAATATAATGATAATACAGTATAAGCGAAGCATCTCCAACCTGGTGTTTGTCAAGCTTATCGGAGCCAAACATTTATGGAATGATTTTAATCTGTGAATTTGGTATGACTTCACTTTTTAAGGCGATAATTGCAAGACACCATATTAGAGAAAGTTGGTTTCAGATTGTTGATGTTTAAAAATACTGGCTGATAGGAAAACAAAAACTTTCTGTATACTTAACATGGTATTGTGTGAATCCTCCCTACCTATGTATCCAAATAAAATCAAGAAAGATAACTTTTTGTACAGTGTGATATGCAAACATTCTGGGACTATATTTTATTTATCGCTGCACATGCAATCCAATATGGGCAAGTGTTTTGTGGTTTTGAAACAGTTTTCCAGGATTAGGGCTGCATTAAGAAACATGTATGCCCTAGGCACTTTTATATTCATAGATCCTTGTTACAGCAGTAATCCAAATACTGAGGGTTATGAAAGTATTTCCTGGACCTATATTTGTTAGTAAGTGACAGGGATTTTTATTTATCCAAGTGTCCAAAGTAATATTTGCAGTTCAAGCAACCAATATAGTACATACATATGTATAAATGTACCATGGCAACTTGGAGTGTCCCATTTTCTAATCAGCTTAATCAACCTTTTTTAGGTTACTATAATCTGTACCTTTTCCCCTAAATTTTGGTTTCTCACTTAGCAACAGTTAGTAGGTTTTAGTCTCTCAGTCACATTCTTCAAGGCATGTTTTGGGGGTTCTCCCCTTTGTTTTTTCTCCCCCTTCCCAAAATTAAACCAGACTAAACAACTAAACAACTATGGGATGTGGTGGCTCAGTGGCTAAGACGCTGAGCTTGTTGATTGAAAGGTCGACAGTTCAGCGGTTCGAATCCCTAGTGCCACGTAATGGGGTGAGCTCCCATTACTTGTCCCAGCTTCTGCCAACCTAACAGTTCGAAAGCACGTAAAATATGCAAATAGAAAAATAGGGACCACCTTTGGTGGGAAGGTAACAGTGTTCCGTGCACCTCTGGCGTTTAGTCATGCCGGCCACATGACCACGGAGACATCTTCGGACAGCGCTGGCTCTTTGGCTTTGAAACAGAGATGAGCACTGCCCCCTAGAGTCGGGAACGACTAGCACATATGTGCAAGGGGAACCTTTGCCTTTACCTTTTTAAACAACTAAGCAACAATAAAAAGCCTTCCACAGTTGAATAAATGCTGATTGGGGATGGGGAAAAAAGCATTTCAGCAGTTAGTTTATTTTCTGAGGCAAGAAATTTGGTATCTTCAAAGGGTTTTTTGTGATTTGGTGACCACATTTATTCAACAATTATTCTTGTGTATTGTGCTGCTGTGTGTAAACAGCCCAGGGGAGGCAAGCATTTTCTCATACCCACCTTTTTGTATATCTCCCATTCTGTCTTATCAGGCTCCTTGACCCATTCGACTTCTTGAAATTTCTTCATTAGAGGAGATTTTTTTTAGAAAGTTGGCAAACTGCAAAGTGATGTCGCAAGACTTGCACATTGCCTTTATTGGCAGCAGTGCCTTGGGGCACCATAGAAATCAGAGATAATATAAGCCAAGATCTACTTGATAATAATTCTACTACCAGCCAGAATGTTGGCATGTAGTTGTGTGAGAGTGTGAAAGACCATTTGTTAGGTTAAGACTGATAAAAAAAATCTTTAAGTACTGCAGTGTTTCTCAACCTTGGAAGCTTGAAGATGGGTGGACTTCAACTCCCAGAATCCAGCAGCGCTGGCTGGGGGATTCTGGGAGTTGAAGTCCACCCATCTTCAAGCTACCAAGATTGAGAAACACTGAACTACTGTGTTTAAAAAAAATAGACAGTAGGACATCCTCCACACACACACACACACACACACACACGTACGTTCCATCTCCTTGAACTGATGTATCATTCCCCGAAGCGTGGTTCTCCTTACTTACTGATATTTTTTGACACTTGTTTCTACTTCATCAGTACACCTGTGAGTTGCAGATTTGAAGCTTTGAAGGGTGTGCAGTTGTGGGTTCTGGGCTGTTACAAGCTGTCATTGTTGGACACCATCTGAACATTCAGAACATCTCAATCATGTCTTGAAACTGAATTTAGAGAAAAATAAAACTTGTCTTGCAGGCAGTTTCTGTACCGTACTTGATTTTTATCCAAAGATAACCTCTAAAGTTGTATCTTCGTTAAGCTCTCATAAAGCAATAATTACAAGAATCATCTGTATACTTATTAACAAAAGCATCAGTATAGTTCTCTCACACTCTTTCCCTTTTTCTTTACCTCTCGCCTTAGGAAACGGTTTTGTGAACTCACGAGCATCTCCAGGTCTGCTTAGCAGCACCAGTGGGGGAAACGGTTTAAGCAAAGTGATGCCTACAAAATCTCCCCCACCTCCTGGTGGGGGCAACCTTGGAATGAACAGTCGCAAACCAGATCTCCGGGTTGTCATTCCTCCGTCTAGCAAAGGCATGATGCCTCCATTGGTAAGGTGCTCCTTTGACTACTTGTGCATGGACTATATTCTTAGAGGGATTAACAGTACAGTTCTACAGATGAAAAGGTCTCAAATGCTGCTTTGATCCCATATTTGAGGGTACCTCCAACAGCCGATCATTAACCACTGTAGTGGCACAGTGGTGAGAATGCAGTACTGCAGGCTACTTCTGCCGGCTGCCTGCAGAAGTTCCATTCTCACCACGCTCAAGGTTGACTCAGCCTTCCATCCTTCCAAGGTGGGTAAAATGAGGACCCAGATTGTTAGGGGCAATACGCTGACTCTGTAAACTGCTTAGAGAGGGCTGTGAAGCACTGTAAATCTGTATATAAGTCTAAGTGCTATTGCTATTAAGAATTAGTACTTCTTTGCAGGGAGAAATGATCCATGCTAGTTGGTGTGCTTTCTCTCTCCTTTTCTTTACTCATGCATATAAAGCTTTCAAGTGCTCTTAGTAGTAAACATAAGTATGACTTGGTAGCAGGGGTGGGCTTCAAAAATTTTTGCAAGGGGTTCTCTGCCTGATTGCTGGGTGGGCGTGGCCATGGTGGGTGTGACCTAGTCAGCCTCCTGCACCATAGTGGGGTGGGGAGTGTTTTTGCCCTCCCCGGGCTCCGGAGGCTTTCCTCAAGCCTCTGGGAGGGTGAAAATGGCCTCCCCAGGCTTTGGAGGCCAAGAATGGGCCCATTTCCGGCCTTCCCGAACTTCTGGTAGGCCCGTTTTTCGTCCTCCCTGAGCCTCCGTGTGCTCCCTACACTTACCTGCATCCAAAACGTGCCACATGGGGACTCCTGGGAGGGTGGTGTGGCCGGGGCCAGCCAGGAGTGGGATTTGGGGGTTCTCCGAACTGCACAGAATCTTAGCTAGAGGTTCTCCCAAACCCCTGCAAATCCCCAGCAGCCCCACCCCTGTTCTTTATGTGATAACCCCATGGGTTGACCTCGATAAGTATCGTGTTTCAAAAATATTTCAGGGTCTAATTTTTTAAGAATCCCAGCACTAAAGAGGAGTGGCCTGTCCATTGTTTTGTTTGCATGAATGCTGCTAATTGCTCATTTTCTTGATTGCCCATTTGCCTTTTATCCAAAAGGGGACTTGAATTGATTAACTTCAAAGGCAGAATCCAGCCTAGGCTGTTTTCTTTTTTCAATCCACTGAAACATAGTATCAAGAATAATAATAATAATAATAATAATAATAATAATAATAATAATACCCCACTATTTAGAAATTCTAAATTTGCCGGACTTGAACATTTTGACTCTACAAAAAACCACCTTACTCGGAACAGCTTACATCCTCCAACGATACCTTAACAGTTCCTAGGTCCTTGGTTAGGACTCGAGCTGCTGAGCTATTAACCAGCCTCAAAGGCTGTGAATCTCACTAAAGATTAACCAATAATAATAATAATAATAATAATAATAATAATAATAATAATAATAATAATAATAATAATAATAATAATAATAATAATAATATAATATAAAAAAGCACTAACATTTCTTAACCCAGCTCTATTAAATTATTCCCACACTTTTCCTCCCTCTTTCTTTGTATTAGCTGATTTGTTTGTCCACTTGAAGTTCATTTTAAATGCAAAAAACTACAAAGAAAATCCGTGCCAGTATAGATCAAGAGTTATCTGTAGCCCTGCTTTCTTGCTTCACACTGCAGCCAACTCGCTGCTTCTCAGAGGCTATGAAAACAAGAGCCCTCCCCAATTCCCCATCTCCAATTCCCAGCACTTGATCTTGAAGAACACTGTTGTCAGTTAGATACAAGCACCACAGATTTGTTCAATTTTTAAAATTCTAATGGATAAGCCAGTGGTCATCTCTTGTGGGAAGAGGTTTGCCATGATCTATTCTAATGCAGAACAATTTTATGTATATATTCAAGGTTATAGCTATTAGGTGGCCTTTCACAAGTCTGCACTGAGACAAGCTGATTTCTTTTATCAATGTAAATGCGGTTGCTTTACATATATAACAATTTCCACTCATAGGAAAAAGTGAAGAATTATGCAAGGCATTGGAATCTTGGCATAGCATCTGAGCTGGAACCAAGAATTGACTCATAACTTCAGGCTTTACTTTCTCAAGGGGTAGACAGATGACAAGGGTGGGTGGGTGGGTGGGTGGGGGGTGTTGAAGCTTAACTTTTGACCTTGAGCCATCTGGTCTGTGAAGGGTACCATTTGTCAGCTATGCAGTTTTCATTTGCTTTTCTCATTCCCACAAAGCAGGCTCTAAATTTTCAAATTGTTGCTATTTTTCCCCATTTGATTAGGGTTTGAAGTGGAACTTAGTTGATCCACTAATATTTTTTTTTTTAGCGCTCCCTGCAATCTGGGATTGCCAGCTGCCAAATTGGCTTAACTGAGTTAACATGAATTATGCTAACCATAATAAATTAAACGTTCTGTGTCAGAATAACGCAAGGGATAGTCCTTGACTTGCGACTGCAATAGGGAACAGAGTTTTTGTTGCTAAATGAGGCAGTTGTTAAATGAGTCAGATCTGATTTTATGACCTTTTTCGCCACAGTTTTTTAAGTGAATCAATGTGGTTTTTAAGCAAATTTGGCTTCTCCCATTGACTTTGCTTGTCAGAAGCCATCTGGGGAGGTTGCAAAGGGTGATTACAGGTAGTCCTCGATTTACAACAGTTCATTTAGTGACCGTTTGAAGTTACAATGGCACTGAAAAGTGACTTATGACCATTTTTCACACCTATGACCATTGCAGCATCCCCATGGTCATGTGATTTACATTCAGATGCTTGACAATGGGTTCATATTTATGACAGTCGCAGTGCGCGTGATCCCCTTTTGCGACCTTCCGACAAGCAAAGTCAATGGGGAATCCAAGATTCACTTAAACAACTGTGTTGCTAATTTAACATCTGCAGTGATTCACTTAGCAAATGTGGCAAGAAAAGTCGTAAAATGGGCAAATTAACAAATTTCTAATTAGCAACGTAAATTCTGGGCTCAATTGTGGTCATAAATGAAGGACTACCTGTACATGACCCAGGATGCTGAAACCATTGTAACGAGATGCCAGTTTCCAATACCCAAATTTTGATCATGTGACTGTAGGGATGATATAATGGTTGTAAGTGCAAAAATCAGTCATTGGCCACTATTTTTTGTGCTGTCATAACTTTGGTTAGTAAAGGAATGCTTGTTAAGTTGAGGACTATAGTTTGCTTATACAGGCTCTAGGCCAGTTGTAGGTAAAATCTTTGTCAATCTGGCTAATTTAGGCTTCTTAAATTATGTTGTTATGCCTGATACTCTGTGTAAATTTAAAATACTAGCGAGGCTAAATATAGCCAGCTTTTCAAGCCCGAACGTGACTCTTTCATTCTGAAATACAATCTATTCTTAGTAATGTTATTATTCCTCTTATTTGCTGAGTACAGTCGGAGGAGGATGAATTGGAGTTGGTGAGTCTGGGTTCTTACTTGGTATGAAACATCAAAATCCGAAGAGCTTTCATGTCAACTTTGTATGTAAACCATACCAATGTTCCCTTTGTCGCGGAGGGAAAAAAAACTCATTTAAGGGGAATCAATAAACCTTAAACAAGGGAAGCTTTTCCTTTTTCCTTTTAATTGAAAGGGGAACATTGGAACCAAACCTCTAACCAGCAACATTGGGGGGAAAATCCTTAAATGATTATTTGCACAATGGCTCAGGTACGTTGGTGTTTTGAGAGAGCGATTTGGCCTACCAAGTTCTACACATACTGAAACAGATTCTTGTGGCTGCTGCTTTCCTTCTCGGAGATTACATCACTCCTGATGAGCTCACCATGCTGGAGATAAAGTTAATTTCATGCTCTACAAGAGAAGGAAGCCACAAGGGGATTCCCTGTTTACCAAAAAGAAACTACAATTGCAAGCTGTCTGTTTCTAATGGAAAAGGTTTCCTCTTAAGAAGACTTTTTACAAAACACGTATGATGTAGTTTCTTTTGTATAGCCTTAAAAAAAAACAACTCCTAAAACAATGCTTCTCAGCATTACGGCAAATCTGCATCTTGATAAACCTGTGTAAAAGACACAAAGAACAACAATTTTGATGCTTTTTATCAATTAATTTAAACCCAATGAGTTGCTGATACGGGGCTTTTTATGCATGACAGCATGGTGTGTGTGTGTGTGTGTGTGTGTGTGTGTGTGTGTGTTTCTTTGTCTTGTGAATGCATCCAGTTACATAGTACATTGATGTTTTTAGACAAAAGTATCATGTCTAATATATCTAGTGTGCTAATTTTCCTACGTAATTATTTTCACATACATTTGAAAAGCTAAAGAGTTAAACATCCATTTCAGTCAGCCAATTATATTGAAGTGACTTACAAGGGGAACAGTAAACCAGTGCTTTAAAAATAAACGCAGGAAAATTGAATATGAACCCCTAAAGTAGCATACAAAAACCTTAGGGAATTCTGGCAATGAAGGATTGTACTTCCCTTTCCTTTGCCAGCTATCCCATAATGTGGGATCCATTATGGAGAAAGCTGAATTTATCACCGAAGCTAAAACCTCTCTATTGAGGGGACTCATAAATGATGTGCTACGTGTGATGATGAAATTGTGGAGCAGACTATTTGGGCCTAGGTGGTCCTGTAAGTAGCTTGGTCATAAGCCTTATAAAGCTTTATAGATGACCATAAGCAGCTTTCAGGTGACCTCGGAGATACAGTCAGTCGGTAGTTTCAACCAAGGGGTAAATGTAGGGCATGAGAAGAAGGCCCAAGTCACTGTTGCTCGTCCTGCTACTTTCTGGGCCAGCTGCGATTCCGATGCTGTTTGTGTATATATCAACTTCTTTTGAAGTTGAACTATCTTGAATTTGAAATGCCTGGCTCGATTCTGAAACAGTTGTTTCAAGGTCAAAGCAGTTGTTCCGAATGTAACCAACCGGCTGTCCTTTTGGAAGCATTTCAAGCTTGGAAACACTCTGTTCTGAGCTTGAAACACTTCCGGGTATCAGGGCGCACCTACCTCCATCTGACCAGTCCAAACCGCTCTTGGTTGAGATGAAGGAGAAGAAGGAGGAAGAATATTAGGGGAATGCTGATGGCTCTAAATCTTCTACTGACTGAACCCAACGGTTTCATACAGGAATTAAATAGCTCTGGAGAAAAGTATTTCAATAAGACTATCAGGGAACTGAGCTACAGTCTTCCAGTGTCTTTTTTTGGGGGAATTAGTCTGTAGATAAGAGTAGAACCATTGCATAATCCAAAGCTATTTCAGGAGAATATAGTGATTTCACAAGAGAACAACAATTGTCATTATCTCCTAATAAAAGTTGTCCTTCCGGACAACCCAGGAAAATTCTGACCCCAAATCACCAGACACTAAAATGAGTGTAGATAATAATGAACATCTTGCAAGAACATCTGTAGTAGGATGATCTTGTTGATTACATTTTTTTAAAAAAAAATAATTGGATTTCTTCAATGGATTGAGGCCTTTTGTTTATTGCCCTCTGTCAAATTATACTTTTTCTTGAAAAGCTTAGGGACAGGAAACTTTCCCCATTTTTCATCTCTACAACCTCCCATTTGTCAGCCTTTTAAGATATTCACATTTCACAGATAGAATCTGAAAAGATTTAAGTGTTTTCGCTAGCAAGTCACAAGATACATTTTGCTGATTGGTAGGATTGTAAGCAGGGATCTCCAACCTTGGCCACTTTAAGACTTGTGGGCTTTAACTCCCAGCTGGGGAATTCTGGGAGATGAAGTTCACAAGTTTTAAAGTTGCCAAGGTTGGAGACCCCTGTTTACACAGTACTACATGGTTTCCAATTTAAATTAGCTGCACTGTAGTTGAAGCACTATGAATTGCACCCGACAAACACAAAATGGACACCCGTAGGTTTGCAGTGATTCGTTCAAATGATGCCTGCGCATATTTACATTTCTCTTCCCATAAACAGTGTCCTAATTATTATTTGCATGCAAATTGCATGCATCCATTTGTTGTAAGTTAAAGGGCATGTCTGCTGAATTTTTTTCAATGTGTCAAAATGTATTTTGAAGCAGCTCTGTTTTCCTATACAAGGGTAAACATCAATTTGTATTTTAGCATTTACAGGAAGAGAGTGCCCTCTGGTGGCATCACAGCTTCTTAATATCAAGCCAAGAAAAAAAAAAAAAGGACAAGACCCACTCCAGACAATAAAATCATTTAGCATTGCAATGAAACCCCCAAAACTGGTTCAATCTATGTTGTGGGCCAGAAAAAGAAAAGAGATTTTAAGTATTGCGGAGCCTTGTTTTATGAATATGGCACGCTTGGTTTACCATGGGCCAACTTTTCATGTCAATTTATCCTACTGAGTATGATGTCATCAGTATAGCAATTTGAAAGGACTAGAATTCAAAAAAGATAATATTGTGGAGAGGAAAGGATTTGAAATTCATTTATTTAGATAGTTTATCTAAATTTCACCCGCAGTTTCCCCCCAAAAAAACTGGATGTGAGAAGATGATCCCAACAATCCTAGGAAGACAAAGTTTATAGGAATGAGTCCATTTTCTCTTCCTATCTTGAGTAAATTGCCATTCTAATCACTAAATCACTATGGTTTAATTAATCCGACACGTTCAACTGTTATTCTGGTTGAATGTTAGAAAATATATTAGAGCCCAGTTCCTTTCATGGATGTGCTCAGAGGCTGAACAGTTGTGATGGGTGTAATCTGATTTCGTTCATCGAGGTGGAAGTTGAACCCTGTTCCAATGTTCAGCCAAACGGTCCCTTTCAAGTCTATGACTCTTATCTAGGTAAAAAAAAAAAATGTGCTGCTTGATTACCTCAATGGAGATTGATTTAAAATATAAAAAAATGTACTAGAAGAAAAGAACCTCAGTGTTTGTATTTGGCCAATGCATGTCTGAAATCACTTCAGTGCATCTTTGTTTTGTTTGACCACTTTCTTTTTTCTGGTCACCATTCACAGAACACCCAGAGGTTAAGTAGTTCTCAGTCCACGCAACCTCTTGCAACACCAGTTGTATCTGTAACAACTCCAAGCTTGCCCCCACAAGGACTGGTCTATTCTGCCATGCCTACAGCTTACAATACTGGTAAGTTACACATTTGTTGGCTCTTCATCTCTCCTCTTCTGTTTTCTTAATGGCTGCCTCATTCAAAGGATTCTAAGCCTTTAGGCAATCCTGTCTTTGCAACATTCAACTGTGGCCAACAAAAGTCACGAATATTAAAAGATGATAAGATACAAAGAACTATTAGATAGCCAGAGGAAGCTTAAATCAAATGAAGAATTAAAAGAACGGTATAATTATAGACGGGTGACCATATCTACAGACACAGTCGAGATATAGAAAAGATATGGAAGAATATGGAATTCAAGGGGTACCACAACAATTGGATAGAATTTTGATAGGCAAGGAAGAAAACTTTATAACAAAAGCATATAAATATCTATTAGAGGTAGATGTGGAAGAAGAAATAGTGAAAAGTCCAATGATAGCATGGGCACAAAATGTATGCCATAATATAAATTTAGAGGAATGGGAAAAATTATGGAACAAAAACTGTAAATTAACATTGTCGACCGCATATAAAGAAAATCAGTACAAAATGTTTTATAGGTGGCATTTAACACCGGCGAGATTGGCCAAAATGTACACAAATATGAAATCTGACTGCTGGAAGTGTAAATATAAGGATGGAACATTTTATCACATGTAATGGCAATGCCCCAAAGCAAAGAAATATTGGGAACAGATAAGGAGATGGTTACATGAGATAACAGGAGAACAAATTGAATTTAAAACTGAATTATTTTTATTAGGAATAATTAATCAAAGGATAAAGAAGCAATTCCAACATATCATTTTACATATAGTAACAGCAGCACGAATTGTTTATGCTCAATGTTGGAAACTTGAAAATATACCAGCCAATGAGAGGATTATTCATAAGATATTAGAATGTGCCAAGATGTATGAGATCACGTTAGAAATAAAAGGCAAGGAAGAAACAGAATTTTATGAGGTTTGGGATAAGTGGTATAAGTGGTTAGAACAGAGAAACAAAAATGTATAGAAATAAATGTAGATAACTGTAAGAGACACATGACACAGTACTGTTAAAACTGCTTATTGTTATGTAAATTGTAAAAATGGAAAATATTTTTTTTAAAAAAGTCATGAATATTGAATTATCCCTCAAAATTATTTGCTGCTCTTCATAGAAATCTAAATCTTTTAAACTAAATGATCCAGTTTAACACATAACAAATAGTACAATACATTTAAAAAAATCACAACAGCCTGAAACTAAATCATGTATAGCAGAGTAGTATATGGGAGGAGTTTGGTAAATACTGCAGAGGGAAATTATGATGGAAAAGCCAGTTTGTTGTGGTGGTTCTCTGAAACAGGGAAATGAAGCAACAGTCAGTGTTATGATTCCCCCCAACGTATGTGAAACCGTGCCTGGTTTACATGCTCAGAAATCTCTATGTGCCCATGGAAAAAAATGTCTAGCCAGTATCAACTAATAGATAGAAAAAAACAACATTGCAGCATAAATCACTGCTCTTTCACAGGAACCCATTTTTATCCCTATTCTTTCCCCAAGAGGCAAAGGGATATATTAAGAGAACAGTATTAGAAAGTGATTAAGTGCTGAAAAGCGTTTGCAGCTTCCTCTCCTTCCATATGTGAGAGAAAAAGCAATGACGATCATGAAGTGAAATAACTTCCTGCATGTTAATCAGAAGTGACAGCTATTTAAGCCCTGATTTTAAAAACCTAATATTTAAGTTCCTGAATCAAACCCTGGAGACATCTGTTCCATAAGGCTGCAGGGGGGCCCCCACCCTGCAAAAGTGAGGGTGGGGGAATCATTTCTCCATTACTTCTGGAACAATAATTAGACAACAGCTTTAAGTACTCTTCAGTTTACTTACCATTAATCTTCAGATGGGCTTCCTGAACTGTATGCATCTTAATTGGTATTCTTTACAGTTGGTTTCCAGTCTCTTCCCTTCTCACTTCCTCCATATCCTCCCTCCCTCCCTCCTTCCAAAAGCAGCAGCAGACTAATTTTATTTCTGAAGTTTGTAAGCTATTTGGAGAGTTTTTTGAAGGTTTAATTGCAGAGTAAATGATACTTTAAATAATGTTGTTAATAAGATTTGTATCCTTGGCTGTTTTGCAATTCACAAAATTGTTTGTAGATATAAACATGGAGCTCCCCTTGAAGAGCACTCGGAGGTTCCAACTGGTCCAGAATGCGGCTGCGCGGGTGGTTATGGGCGCACCTCGTTACGCCCATGTAACACCTCTCCTGCGCGAGCTGCACTGGCTCCCAGTGGTTTTCCGACTGCAATTCAAGGTGTTGGTTACCACCTTTAAAGTGCTCCATGGCATAGGACCACGATATCTATGGGACCGCTTTCTGCCACCAACAGCCTCCCACTGACCAGTTTGCTCCCACAGAGAGGGACTCCTCAGGGTGCCATCGGCCAAGTTATGCCGGCTGGCGACACCCAGGAGGAGAGCCTTCTCTGTCGGAGCCCCTGCCCTTTGGAATGAATTGCCCCCGGATATTCGTAACATCTCTGATCTCCGGGTCTTTCGCTGTGCCCTCAAGACCCTACTGTTCCGACAGGCGGGGCTGTCTAATTGAATGATTTTAAATTGGGTTTTAACTTTTGGTTTTAAAATTTGGTCAAAACTATTTAATGATTTTAATTAATTTTAACTATGATATTGTATATTTATGTTTTTAATTTTGGCTGTACACCGCCCCGAGTCCTTCTGGAGGAGGGAGGTATATAAATAAAATTATTTTTATTTTTATTTTTATTTTTATTTTTATTTTTATTTTTATTTTTATTTTTATTTTTATTTTAATTATATTATTATTATTATTATTATTATTATTATTATTATTATTATTATTATTATTATTATTATTATTATTATTATTATTATTATTATTATTATTGCGTGATCCCTCTGGGTTTGCTCTTAAAGGAATTAACAGGACCCTGTTACTATTTGGAATAATCTTGGTTTTTCTCGTGGGAGTCCACCTGAATTTCTTGTGTAAGAGTTGTGTCAAGGACTCTGCATCTGCTCTCTGCTCATAAATGAAAGATGGTCTTAACAGGCTTCCCGTGTTTCAGCATCTCAAGTAACCCGCCCGTACACTTTCCCTGAGCAATTTTTTTTTTTAATGAACTTGAGAGTTAATCCTTAGAGATTGGGGACAAATTAGTTTGGCTTGCGTCTTTGTACCAATTTACCTAATCTACAAAAGCAGTAAATAGGACCTCACAATTGTTTTAACTGTTAGCAATCAGTCTGTGCGGTGTAGAAAAAAAACAAAAACACACCACGGTAGCAGTTTGCCACAAATTCTTAATACAAAATCCCTTGTATTTTTCTCTCCTGTTTCAGATTACTCCTTGACTAGCGCAGACCTGTCAGCCCTGCAGGGGTTTAACTCCCCAGGAATGCTGTCATTAGGACAAGTTTCTGCCTGGCAACAGCATCATCTAGGACAGGCAGCTCTCAGCTCTCTTGTGTAAGTAAGAGACCATTCTTACAGCTTCCTTGGATTTGCCGTCTTAGTCCCAGTGGGAAACCCACAACCTCTGATCGTGTTTGAATTGATTCAGTTCAGTGCAGTGTTCTTTACTTTCTAGCTTTTGGTTAGTGGGATGTGCATGGTTGTTTTCTTGGGAAGATTAAAGATTTATGATTTGCAAAACTCCTGCATTTTTGCAGGTTTAAGGAAAAGTCATGTCCCCACACTACAAAAAAAATGTTGAGACTGTAGAAAGAGTGCAGAAAAGAGCAACAAAGTTGATTTGGGGACTGGAGACTAAAACATATGAAGAAGAACGGTTGCAGGAACTGGGCATGGCTAGTCTAGTGAAGAGAAGGACCAGGGGAGACAAGATAGCCTCTTCCAATATTTGAGGGGCTGCCACAGAGAGGAAGGGGTCAAGCTATTTTCCAAAGCACCTGAAGGCCAAACAAGGAATAATGGATGGAAACTGATCAAGGGAGATTCAACCTGGAAATAAGGAGAAATTTTCTGACAGTGAGAACAATCAACCAATGGAACAGAAGTTGCCTTCGGAAGTTGTGGGAGCTTCATCACCGGAAGCTTTCAAGAAGAGACTGGACTGCTATCTGTCAGAAATGGTGTAGGGTCACCTGCTTGAGCAGGGGGTTGGACTAGATGACCTCCAAGATCCCTTTCAACTCTGTTATTCTCTTCTAAAATTCCCAAAGGAAATCTTGTATTCCTTTCTTACCCTGTCACTCTCCAGTATTTTTCTCTTCATTTCAAAAAACAGCCAAGAGAAACGGAGCAGCCTATAATAATATTTTTTTGTAAATTGCCAGAGGCCATGAAAAACAAGACTCTGTTTAGTTTCTTTACTGTAACTGGATTAAAATCAAAATTCTTAACATCTTTTGACTCAAAAGGCTAAAGAGCAGTTTTGAAAATTACAGTTAGTCCTCAGTTTACAACCATCCATTTACTGACTGTTCAAAGTGATTAAAACACAAGTACATAATTTTCCAATGACTATTCACATTCTAATTTATTTGAAATATTAGTAAGAAATACACGAGATATAATATGTGGCAGTAAAGGCCGATTACTGATAGAACTCCACTCATTTTTGAATGAACAAATGACTAGCTTCCCACACTGCCCTACATCATAATCTGATTTTTTTCCTTTGGCTTAAGGGATAAATCCACCCAACCTGGTGTAGTATATTCAGCCAACTCCGCTGATGGATGTTAATTGATTAATACGACACGCAAACCAATTGTTTTTTTTGTTTTGTTTTGTTTTTTTTAAGACTAGGTCTCTGTGCTTGAAATGTTTGGAAAATCCCACAAATAACACAACTGGATTTTAGAGGAACTGGGCTTGTTGTCTCCATGTTGTCACATTTGCCCTTTGTCTTTACCAGTAATGCATTTCATTCACAAACACGCAGACACACACACACACATACCACACACCCTCCCATTTTCCATTTGCTTGACTAAACAAGGTTGTTGTTGGGAAAATAAGGGAATGGAGGTGTGTAGGATATGTTTGTCACCTGGAATTATTTGTAAAAAAACAAAACAAAAAAACAAAAAAACAAAGGCGGGTTATAAATTAAACAAACATCCCATTCTAATTTCTTGGATGCAAGATTTGGTTTCTTAAATGTTGGCTCCAGCAACCACAGCAAACCATGATTTTTCTTCCGTTTCTCTCCCTCTCTCTCCCTCTCTCTCTCCCCCTCCCTCTCCCCTTCTCCCCTCCCCGACTTTAATTAGAACGGGAAGCCAGTTATCCCAGGGTTCCAGTTTATCCATCAACACCAATCAGAATCTTAACATTAAGTCCGAACCGATTTCACCTCCTCGAGAAAGGGTGACCCCTTCCACGTTCCAGTCGCAGCCGCAGGCATCTCAACAACCGCCTCCACAGCAACCGCCACCACCTCTTCAACAGTCGCGGCAAGAAATGGGCCGCTCCCCGGTGGATAGCCTCAGCAGCTCTAGCAGTTCCTACGACGGCAGCGACCGGGAGGATCCCCGGGGCGACTTCCATTCGCCGGTGGGGCTGGGGAGACCTCCCAATTCAGAAGATCGCGAGAGCCCGACAGTCAAGCGGATGAGAATGGACACCTGGGTGACCTAAGCCTGCCGTTCTCCATGCGTCGGGTTTCCACTTTCAAATTACACCCCCCCCCCTCCAATGAACAGTCCTGACATATCTAAATTTATAAATAAGGACCTCGAATAAATATTTATATGTGTATATATATATTATATTATATATATATACATGCATATATATATCTTTGTATACATATATATGTGTGTGAATGTGTAGCAAGACACAAGAAAAGAAAAAAACGGGCACTTAATACCAATGTTTTTATATGGTTGCTGATGCCCTTGTGGGTTAAACAAGTATAACAGAAGATTTCCCCATCCTTCGGTAGGCCTTGGCCTCACCTGGCACTTAATGCTGGACTTTTGGTTGTGCAAAAGAAATATTCTCCCCCTTATATAAACTATCCAGTTAGATGGCTTGAACCATCAGGGCCTGCCTCTAGTAGTGTTCCTGTGTGTTTTTTAACAGTTGTGTGGTTTCCTGTAATTAAAATTACGCTTTGTAGCAGCAGAGCAGTAGAAAAAGAAAGCAATACTGTACATAGGATGACCTCTCTCTCTAACCCAGTCTAGCATGGGTCTCTCTTGCAAAGAATGCATGGAGAAGGGCTGGTATTATTTTAAACACACACACACACACACACACACACACACACACACACACACACACTCAAACTCCTGTTTTTGCACGTGCAAAACAATGCTGGGTCTGATAAGATTTTTTGTTTGTTTGTTTGAAACCACATGAGACAGACTCATGAATAATACGCATGAAATCTTCAGAAGATGTTAGCCTATGAGATATCTATAAAGAAAAAAAGAATTAATATATTAAGTTATAATTGGAATATGTTTTAAAAGCTTTCTTATGTTAATCGTACCTTTTTTTAAAATATAGAGAACCAATTTTAGCTCGTGTATATTTTTTATTAAAGAAAACCATACGTCCCTTGAAGACTATATAGAAAGTTATATATGTACTTTTGAACACATTCTGCTATGAATTATTTATACAAGCCAAAGTTGAATGGTGTAGCTTTTTTTTTTTTTTAAATTTGTAGAGTATACTTCTAACTTGATTTTTGACTGTCTATTGTTTTTATTTTCAGGGGAGGAAGGAAAAAAAAAATTGCAGGCAGAACCTTAGGGAAAAATAAGCCATGAATATTCTTTATGTAAATTAAAATTTGAGCCAAATTTTGTGTATATAGCATCTTAAATATATGATCACCTTTTGGTGTAAGTACGTATGTACTGTACGTTCACCAGATTAAAAAGTATATTTTTGTGGATTGACGCCAACTTGAAGAAAAAAGAAGAAAAGGCGAAGTCCTTATTAGTAGAGTATTCACTGTTTAATATTTACTATTTTGTTCAATATACTGTACTTTCTTTTGGATTTAATTAATATTCAGATTTTTTTTCAAAGGGTGTTTTTAAAAGGGGGTTGTCCCCTTCACTGGTGGTGAATGTGTTTGTTAAAATTGTACTCTTTTTTTTGTGCTGTATAGTAAAGCTTCCCTTACACGTTTTATAAATATATACACACAGAGAGACACATACATACATATATATATATATATATATATGTATAAGTGTATATTTGTGTGTGCATGTGTGTGTGTATATATATATATATCTATATCTATATATCAATATTTATATATATATGAAAATATATATGTATATAGATAGTGAAGTGATAAATCCTTCCCTAATCCTTCTTATAGAAATCTGATACTGAATTCATCCTGCATAAATAGAAAAAGATATTGCAACATGGTTTTTAAAGGCATTATTTGCAAATGTCTTTTCTGGGGTTGAGGGAGCTATCATATTGTTCATGTAATGAAAACATGCACAGAGAAGCAAAAAGGAAGAGGGATTTTGAAGTGGTTTGTGTTAGTTTTTGGACAAGGTATATTTTACACGCATTTTGCTAATGCAAGTTATTTAGAAAGCGGGGGGGAGGGGAGAGTGGTGGCAGCTGTTTCTGAGTTTCCTCTAGTGTGTTCAGATATCCAACCTGTATTTTTGAGCACACGTTAGAATATTTAAATCTCTGGACCCCAAGGGCTGCTCTGTGGCTTTCATTTGCACTAATTGTAGATTTAAAGACAGCATCACGCCAGGTCTAAATTTGGCCTTATTGTGTACAATACGGGTGGGTGCATGTGTCAGTATCTCAGAGTTAAGCATAGAAGAACGTATTATTCACTTTTAGCCATTTCATTTCAATGAATTCTCTTCTGCCATCTTGAGGAAGTTATCCCCTTGGCTGTCTCGATCATCAAGCCATGCTTAACCATCCTACAGTGCAGTTCGTGTACAATTCATTTCCGTGGATCAGTTCACATTCGACCCAGTAAAAACTGCTTTGAACTTGGGAGTCTGGCAGGACAAAAGCAGGGAAGCCAGTTGTGAGAATCAGTAAGCCTCTGGGCTCCAGTTGTGTGTATCCGCATAAATAGTATAATTGAACTTGTGAGTTACCGTAAATGTGAGCCAGTCACTGGCTGCTTTCTTTTGGAGTGAAATAGTCATTCTGTTTCATATCTAAACTAGATAGTATTTTGGAACACATACAATTGAATTCTGGAATGCTGACAAATTTTGAGTTTTAAGGTCAAGTTTTGACCCCCATTCCTTCTTAACCTACAACCATCTAAACCTCTTAAGCTTGCTGGAAATCTCCCAACTAAACAGAAATGAAAGATACTTCCTTTTTTAAAAAACACATTACCTATTCTTGTTTTCTTTTTCTATCGTATGAATAATCGTATATACCAGTGGTGGATAGTGCCCCTTGTTATTGTTTTTCAGTTTGGGGGTGGGGGAAGTACCCATTGCCCCTATTCTTTGTTATCATTTCTCAGTGTTTTGAGGAACTAAAAGAGCTGGAATTTAGCTACTTCAAAACTTGTTAGGGTAGAACAGAAAATGCTGTCAAACTTCCTTGCTCCCTCGCGTGGGAACAACACAGCCACTTCAGTGATCCTTCTGGTGCTTCAAATGAGCATGTTTCTCTGGCACTACATGGACCTTCCCGCAGATTCAAACGGGAGTTGTTGGGTTTTTTTTCATTTCACATTTACTGTCTCATTTCTTGTGTGCCTTAATGCAAATGGCTGTGCTGACTGTATCTCAATAGTCTTTATTCCTATGCAGGTCTCTAAGGAGTTACATCATCATGCGTCTTTTTAAAAAACCATACAACAGAAAATCTTGGGCTTTGTAACATTAAGCCACCCCACTTTTGTTTTGTTTTGCTTTAAGAATCCTTTCTGGAAATCAGACTTTGTTAATTCTCGGCCCAACAGGTTGTTCTCAGATCTCCCCCTTTCTGTTTTTCTCCTGTGGGAAGAACTTCACATCATGAAAATGATTTTTTTTTTATTTTTACAATTAGCACTAACTCATGTAACTCTAGGCGTTTTTTGGACATACCCTTTTGACCCTGTTGATAAAGTTGCAACAGCAGGTAGGATTGTTTATGCTAAGTTAGTTATAGCTGCATCCTGTACTTTTGGCATTTGAATGAGTTGGTGTTTCTGTGCTGTCATTTGCTGTTCCTTTGTACCAAATATAAAGTTTTGCACTGACATTGCGGCAGTGATGCAAAACATTTTTACAGGGCGATGCGTTTGTGAATCATCACCCTCCCTTCCAGCAGGAATTGTGCAATTATTCTGTAGCAGAAACCTCTGGGGCAGGAGGCAGTCAGGCATCCAAAGGGCCCTTCAGTTCGCTGCACATGCCTCACAGACCTGAATTTTCTTTTTGAATAGTTCAGGTAGTCTTCGTTTAGCAACCACAATTGGAACCGGCCACCATTAAGTGAAGACAATGCAACTGTACTTATGATCCGACTTCAGCTTTCCTGTGCTTTACAGACCTGCAATGGTCGTAAAGGCAAGGACTGCTCGCAAAGTGATATTTTCACCACTGTCGTAACTACAAGTGGCCATTGCCCAAGGCTGACACTAAACAAGGACTGCCTGCAGTCCCTGATATTGCATGAAGAACCAATTTTGAAATCTTAACAGGAATTTGTATTACATCAATGAAGATCTGACTGGATTAAAAAAAAAAACTACTCTAAAATGCTGAAATATTATTCTTGTTATTTGCAAAACCCCTCACCTTAAAGCATGCCTGAAGGCGCTCTTTGGTTTGATCTTGGTTCTCAGACCCAGTCTCTAGGATTTTAGCAACACTCTGAAAATTCATTCAGAGGTATATAGAGAGGTACATTGGGTGGCTTCTGACCTGATACATTTCCGTTAAGGAGAATACAAACCCTATGCTGAAAACAAGAACTTCAGGTAAGTTAGGATCCTTGGTCAAAGGGATGAACAGTCCATCCTCCCCAAGATAGCTAGGGGGTTACCAGCTTGACAGAGGGCTAAATCCTCCTAGAATTAATTTTCATTAATTGATCAAGCTCTTTTAATAAGGCTGTTTGAATACTCCCCCTTTTAAACTAATGAATGAGTTCAAACAATGGAGGTGATGGTGTAAAATAGTTTTAATGCATACATAATAAGATTTCAGCAAGACTGCATAGCACACAAATCTTTTTAGAAAAGGGGTTGCAAAGAATCATAGACCTATTACTAACTTTTTCTTTTTAAAAAAAGGCATATAAAGAAACAAGTCTGTGCAGCACTTTGGAACAGTTCCAGAAAGGTGCTTTGGAATGTATAAGGGTGCGGATGTATGGGCTGTATGCAACTCTTTTAAAGCAGCTGCATCTTTTTCCTGGGGATTGCACAGCAAAATCCTAGTAGGGAATGCTTTAAGCCTTTTACCTATTATAGGATATTAATGCATAGGCAAGTGTACTGTGTGCACAAGAAATATATAGTAAATAAGGAACATAAATGACTCCTCCCAGATGTCAACCATGGGAGAAAAAAAGTTTGAAATTTAGAATGTGAAAGACTTTTAAAAAGAGAGATTTTTTTTCCTCACTTTGTTGTGCAAGAAAACACTGCTTTGCTATATTTAAAAAAGAAAAGCTTTTTTAAAAAAGAAATAAAAAATATATATGTACTTAGTAATTGTTTGTAGTCAACAGTTCACAGACGAAGCTGTTTGCGGTTAAAGCCGCCTGGCGGCACAAGCTGGACTTTGTTGCCATCTTTAAGATGAATCTTTAAGAGAAAAAAAAAAATTAAGTTAATCTTTTTCCCTGAATGTGGTGTTTTTTTCTTCATTATACAATAAATATTCTAGTGAACTTTTTATCAAATGGTTAAGAAAATGCTAGAAGTTGTTGTAAAATATTTGTATCTTGCATTCACTAAAGTAAAAATACTGGCTTTTACTGTGTATATCAGACTCACTCCTATTTAGAATGCCTGGTTATTCTACCTTCCCGTGTTTCTGAGTCCTTCCTAAGCTTGATTCATCTTTTGGTTAGTCATCGTCCCGTCACCAATGCCTACTGTGTTGTATGAATTTGAAAGTGGAGCTGTCCAACTTCATCAGGCTTTCCATCAAAAAAAAAAAAAAAGGTGAATTCTTCTCTGCCAGCTCAGCCTTGCTGTCTAAATCAAACATGACCCCCCTCTTCCCCTCCCCGAAATGTCGAGCTGCATTATCACGGACTGTCACGAAGGTTTGGCTCAGCATTGCTAATTATAGTCCAGCTTAGCCGATCGGACTAAAACAAGCTTCACCTTTTTGGAACATGACCCATTTTCATTGCAACCAAGATCCAGAATCATACAGGGTTTTTTTTTTGAATCTGGCCCTCATTTAGAAGACTCCCTCTTGAACGATATTTTTTCTGATTGAACTAATTCACAAATTTGAACTAGCCAACAAAGGCATTTTTTGTAATGAATTAAAAGTCGGAGGTATTTGTTACATGCGTTGTCAATTTAAAAAAAAAATTACAACTGACTTAGATGAATTGTCTATATTCAGTCCAAGAAATAATAATACCTAAACTGGCATATCCTGGTATAAGCTGGGTTCACACTAAATTGTAATGTGGCTTGTTTGAAATTGGCTTGGCGTCTTATATAAGCCCGATATATTGTGGTTTATTCAGCAAGCTGCAGTTGGGTAGTCATGGCTTAGAATAATAAGTGTAAGCCAAGGAGCCTGCATGTGAGCTGTTAGCAGCTGCCTCTGATTCAAATATCTACCAAAACCATTTGCTTTGTTCAACTGATGATGAAAAGCAAATATTTGGAAAGACCTCATTTAAACTGTCCTGTTGACATCCCAAAAACAACATTTCCTTTGGATTGAAATGTGTCGAAAAAGCAGGATCCTTTTCAGACTCCACATCTTCCCATCTTGTACTACTACTTTGAGTTGTTCTATGCTCTGGCTAAGATGCTGAGCTTGTCGATTGAAAGATTGGCACTTTAGCGGTTCGAATCCCTACTGCCGCGTAACGGATTGAGCACCTGTTACTTGTCCCAGCTTCTGCCAACCTAGCAGTTCGAAAGCACGTTAAAAATGCAAGTAGAAAAATAGGGATCACCTTTGGTGGGAAGGTAACAGTGTTCCGTGCGCCTTTGGCATTGAATCATGCCAGCCACATGACCACAGACACGTCTTCGGACAGTGGTGGCTCTTTGGCTTTGAAACGAAGATGAGCACCGCCCCTTAAGAGTCGGAAACGACTAGCACATATGTGCAAGAGGAACCTTTACCTTTATGCTCTGGCTGATGTCATCTCTGATGGTGTACAGCAACCATGTTCTTTGGTCTGGTTTACTTCTACCCTTGGAACATAGCTAGGGGTATTTAAAATAAGTATCTTTTTGTTCCCTCTGTAAATGCCTCAGTGTCAGTTTCTTTTTGCTTCTAAAACCGGATGTATAAGAGAAAAAGAATTCCTGTCACGGAGAAATTACTAGGATCCCCAAACGAACATGCAGCAAATAGAGGGACACTTTGACAGGTAAAACTTAATACTTCAACTTTATTAAAACATACAGTCATAGCTCAAAGATGGTAAATTTAAATACTCAATTAAAAATATTCCAAAGATTCTTAAACTACTTCAACCAAAAATCAGGTTTGCTTAGGTCTTTTTAATTATAGTATTTGAGTTTTAGAAAAGGGAAATACTTTTTATTTATTTTTTAATTACAACAGTGGAGGACAAGGTGAAAAAAGGCCGTTTTGCATAGGAAGAGTGAAGAGGGACAAGCTCTGTTTCCCCAGATTAAAGATGCTCCCATTTCTGTCAAAATTTTCTCCTGGCCCAACTGACGTGTTGAAAGAACGAACTTCAGTAGTGCAATAAGTCCATTAAATGTTTCATTTGTCTTACATTTGACAAGATAACCGATAATGAAAGATACGATACATGATTTGGGATCATAGGACTTTATTTGCTTGCATTACTCAAAGATTGGTTAACTGGATTGCATTAACATCAATGAACAGGAATGTTCTCGTTCAGGAATCTGCTGCACCACAGAATTATAAACGTTGGTATCCTGTTTTCATTATTGGCTTGTCAGTTACTCGAATGAAAAGGAAATGGAAATTAGCAAGCCAATCAGGTATGGACCTAACTAAGGAAGTCTTGTTTTATCATCTGAAAGAAATGCATTTCAAAGAGTGTTAATTGAGGGGCCCATAGAGCTCTGAGCTTGGTTGTCTTGCAGATATATATACCCAAACTAGGTAAATTCGTCATGTGAAAACCTCTGCAACAAAACAACCAAGATCAAAGAGCACCAAGGACCCATTTTAACAAATATTCTCCTTTATTGGCATTGCATCATCTTTGTACTATTTTCCAAGGGTAGACACAATTGGGAAGTACTTTTTAATATTTTCCCCTTGATGATTAATATGTTATAGAGAGCAATGAGGAAAGTCCAATTATCCCACTGCTGGTTTTTTGCTCTTGTGTATTTCATCTAATTCTGAGATTAGATTCACCACTAATCAAACAATGAAAGCGAGGGAGGAAAGCCAGCATTTTTGAAACAATTGCCCAAGGTCCAAGGCAAAAGTTCTCCACATAAGCCCTTTACCGGCTGCGTCTTTACTGAAACTAGTTAGGTTTAGTCAAATAATTGATTACCAAGCATTTGAATTTTGATCATGTGACCATGGGAATGCTTGAACCGTCACAAGCATGAAAAATGGTCATAAATTACTTTTTTTTTCAGTGCTGTTGTAACAGTGACTAAACCAGGGGTCAGCAACCTGCGGCTCTGGAGCCAAAATGTGGCTCTTTTACCCCTCTGCTGCAGCTCCGTCACTCAAAATATGCGTCACAACCACCAATGCGTGACACCCGCCGGCATGCAATTTATTGAGCTTTTCAACCCCCATAGGCCAACCATGGATAAATCCAAGAAAAGAAAAGTTTCAGAAGAAAATGTTTAATTCAACTAATTAAATTAGCTTCCAAATTAAACTAATTTGGAAGCTGAGGCCTAGTGAGGAAAAAATGGGCATTTGTAGGATGCCGCAGCAGGTTGGGATTCCGTCCTGATTTTTGGTATTAAAAAACAGCCTTTCCTACCCAGTGAGAGCAGACTCACCACTGGCTAATTTATCTTCCATAACTCATTTTGTTCCCTGTTGTTCCTCTGCCTGGTCTTCGCTCAACAAACAACAAAGATATGCTCCACTGATCAATACTGTACTTGGGGTGGGGTTGGGGAACCCCAGAATCTGTTGTTACTTCCAGATCATTTGGGGCAGGGGAAGCAGGCTGGGTCATGTCACCCCTCCTGATTGGATGAAAGCTTGTTTAGTAGTATGGACAGTGATGCCGTTTTCCTGCCCAGCATAGTTTGGCCTTCCCACCGAAGAATTGTTCACTGGGATTTTAACAGGGTCTGTCGTGTTAGAGGTACTGGGAACCACATCTACTTGCTGGGTCTTAAAATAGACGATGTAAAACACAGGTAAAACAATTCCTATCAGGAGCATAAGAAAGACTGCTTTCCACCACTGGATCCCATAATCTGCTCCGGTGCAGGTTGCTTTCTGCTCCCGAGATGACCGGTTCGAAGGTTCAATGAAAGGATCTGCGCAAGAAGGGATTTCTATCTGTGTCACTGTTTCAATGTTTTGGTCAATCCCTCTGAAATATTGGTCAATTTGTGCATGGTCGCCACTCCTGTTTCCTGGATCTATGGATACAGAGTGTTCCAGGAGCAAAGCAGGAGTCTGAAGGGGTAGCAACTCATCGCTGGTCTCCGTCAGTAGTCCATTAACCTTGACCGGAATCTTGATGGATTTCAGGGCGTAGAAGTCTTGTTCTTGGATAAAGTTATTAACCCTCTTGATATCTTCAACCTGGAAAATTGGTAAAGAGAAATATCTAAAGAGGTTCTCAGTCATCCAGGTCATGGTTGTCCCAAAAAGTACAACTTTTTCAGGAGGCAACTGGACTTCCTTGTTTTTCTTTTGAAGACGTTTCATTTCTCATCCAAGAACCTTCTTCAGCTCTGCCTGGATGGTGGGGAACAGAAGGATTTATATTCCTTGCAGGCAGCTGGCCATTTGCATTCTTTTTTAGAAAGTCATCGAGACCACTTGGAGATTTGTCTGTGTCCTCAGGGTCACTTGAGTAATGCAAATTGTCAAACCTCCAAGTGGCCTCAACGACTCTCTGAAAGGATGCAAAGGACCAGCTGTCTGCAAAGAATATACTGTATTTTTCGGACTATAAGACGCACTGGTGTATAAGATGCACCAAGATCTCGAAGCGCCCCCCAGGAGCACTCTGCAGGCCTCCCAAACCCTCTGCATACCCCATTATTTGCCCGTTTTTCACAAAAACGGGGGTGTTTCTGCCCTCCCCAGCCCCCAGGAGCACTCTGCAGGCCTCCTAAAGCCTCTGTGTGCCCTGTTTTTGCAAAAAAACAGGCCCATCTTTTGCAAAAATGGGACCCGTGGGGCTTCAGGAGGCCGAAAATGGCTGTATTCGGTGTATAAGACACACCAACATTTACACCCTCTTTTAGGGGGAAAAAAAGTGCGTCGTATACTCCAAAAAGCATGGTAAATCCTTCCATACCCTACCATCCAGTCAGAGCTGAAGAAGCTTCTTGGATGAGAAGCGAAACGTCTTCAAAAAAAAAAAAAAAACCCAAGAAAGTCCAGTTGCCTCTTGGGGGGGGGGAAGCATCTTTGGTTCATAAAGGGAAACGTTTTATTTACCAAATTTATAGGCTCACCCACCCACCCCTCTTTCCAAGTGACTCTGCCAGGACATTAAAACAACCAACAGAAATAATGAAAAAAGACATACAATCCAATCTTCAAAGGCAGGTGGGTCTAATATTACCACCTGAAAATCCATTGGAAAAAACAGGTATGTACTGTATTTTTCAGAGTATAAGATGCCCCGGAGTATAAGACGTAGCTTAGTTTTTAGGGAGGAAAATAGGGGGAAAAAATCTGGGTATTCATCTGGGTAGCGTCCTTAGTCTGGTCAGCTTCAGAAAATTAGTTTGCTGGTTTTTTAATCCCCTGCTTGGGGATAAAAAAAACAGCTTCTAAGGCACAGCTGAGAGGAAGCAGCAATGAGAAAAGCAGGCAAAGCACGGGGGAGATCGCTTCACTCGGCTAGCGCCTAGTTAGGGCTGAAAAAAAGCTTCTAAAGAACAGCTGAGAGTCAGAGCAAAGCATGGAGATCGCTAGCACCTCATTAAAGCACAGCGGAGAGTTGAGGGAGCAGGCAAAGTTGGGAAGATCACGTTAGGGCTGAAAAAAAGCTTCAAAAAAGCTACATTTGGAGTATAAGACGCACCCAAAATTTCAGCCTCTTTTAGGGGGGAAAAAGGTGTGTCTTATACTCTGAAAAATACGGTAATAATTTCCAAATGAATAGCAAAATTGGAGCCAATTGACACTCAGGATGGAGACCATTCCACACAGTGGGTGCTGCTATTAAAAAAAAAAGAGGAAGGCTTCCTACAGCCATGTGAACCTTTATTCCTGTAAAATAAATGGCGACATGGTGTAAATATGCCACGTGTGATTGTTCACCTGAGATTGTATTTATCTACATTTTAAGGACTGCTAAAGCCCAGATGATTTTTACCAACAGTATGTCCTGATATGTAAAACCCATAGAACTCAGAGTGTGTACTTTCTTTTTCATCTGGCTGTAGGTCAAACCAGAGGTCATTGGTCCAGAGAAGGGATTTGGAGCATGCCCAACCAGGAAGAGATGGGAGAATATGAATCTAGACGGGGCAATGCAATGTCAACATTTTGAATGAGTATCATTTTTTCCTCTAGAATAGGTGAAAATTTGCAACTTCCTGTTCGCTTCAACAGCCCTTCCTCCAAAATTAGCTCAATTAGTTCCTTCTCTGCAGTTTGATAGGGATGACACAGAGAAGGCCAGAAAAAAGAATGACAATAATTATAAAAAATGACAACAGAATAAATAAGGGGTAGAGTTAATGTATCCCCTCCTCCTTTTGGTCTACTGGCATATTAGATACCTTCCTCCTAACAATACACTCATGGGAATGTGGTTCTTGGCAGAAAAAGATGACCCAGCCTGAACACCTTTGCTTCCATATGACAATGACAAAACAGAACTCAAATATAGCGGTAGCTTCCTAGTTGTGTTCTAGGTATAAACTTGCAAAGCATCCCTGGTCTGCTCTTCAGTTGCCATAGGCCAGGGGGGATGGGAAACCGGCTGAAATAGCACAGCAGCCAAAGAGAGATGCACATTCCACGCTTATCTCTTCTCAAGGCTGTATCCCAGGGTTACATACAGCAACCGAGGGGAGTGACCTCTACAACCCTCAAAATATGTGATTAATGATACACCCTGGGGGGAGGGAGGGGGAAACAGAGTGTAAATTACGTAGAGTCAGAGCTGGCTTCACTTGGGAACGTGCTAACATGAAGCTCCTAATATATAACTGGATTTCTTTTGAAGCTTGACTGGAGACTCAAGTTTAAATTAGGGCGTCTGGAACCCTGACACTAGGATTATTCCTTATCTGTTCTTACAGATGTATCTTTTAAAATAGCTCAGCCGTTTACAGTGATAAGGTTCCAAATGGAAAACCAACCAGAATTTACCACTATCAGAACCTTCTCACGTGTATCAGACTTTGTCTCCTGGATCCTTTTCTTCTTCATCATTTCTTGGCTATCATTTTTTAAAATATAATTTAGATAACTCCCCACAAGACCCAGTGAGTTTGTGAGAATCCAAAGAGGTTCAGTTCCAATTACTGAAAGTTTCTAGCGTTCTGAAGGGTGTACATTTATGTGCAACACATTAGAACTGCCCTTTAGAATTGGACAGTTCTTCAGAATTTAGTAAATCATAACCAAAGACTGAAAAAGAGGTGGTTAGGTTAAGCATGCCATCTAATTATTGCAAAGGAATTAACATTAACATAAGAGCCTTGGTAGTACAGTGGTCTAAAGCACCCTGTTATTAAGACCAGCTGCCTGCAATTACTGCAGGTTCGAATCTCGCCAGGCTCAGCCTTCCATCCTTTCTAAGGTAGGTAAATTGAGGACCTAATTGTGGGGGCAATAAGCTGACTTTGTATAAAAATATATGAAAGGATGAAGGCTATTGCTTAGCGCATTGTAAGCCGCCCTGAGTCTCTGGAGAAGGGCAGCATATAAATCAAAATAATAAATAAATAATAAATAAATAAACATTTCATGACAAGCTAACAACTTCCTTTCATGTAAATCAAGGGTTACATTTTGTTAATCTTGTACTAGCAGCTGTTGCCAGCTAAACCCAGAGATAATCTAGGATTCTGTTGCATTTTAGGAAACTTGTTTGTGAATTAGCTCTATTATTCTTGGTACTTTTTCAACAAGCTTCTTTAATGATACTGATAACAATAGACAATTCTAGGATTCAGCACCACTCTCTTCCCAACCAGACAGAATTCAGCACAACTCCAGTTCAAAACTGGTAATTCCTAACTCCTGCCAGTTAAATAATCACACGGGTTGCATTTAGCAAAGTGTTCATTCAGACATTTAGAAAAGTATTGTAGAAACCTCTCTCTTATGGCATGGAAGAAAGCAAGCATTTTTGGGTGTTACTCTGGACAAATCAGGCTCAATCCTAACTTTCAAACATGAAAGTTTCAAGGTTTTTTTTTTTTTTACAAAGATGTTTGTTTTTCACTACTAATTCACTACTAACTCTAATGGCAGAAAGTGAAGAGGAACTAAAGAGGTTCTTGATGTGGGTGAAGAAGGAGAGTGCAAAAGTTGGCTTGAAACTCAACATTAAGAAAACTAAGATTATGGCATCCAGCTCTCTCAATTCCTGGCAAATAGATGGGGAAGAAATGGAGGTAGTGACAGATTTTATTTTCCTGGGCTCCAAGATCACCGTAGATGGGGACAGCAGCCAAAAAATTAAAAGACGCTTGCTCCTGGGGAGGAAAGCTATGGCAAATCTAGACAGCATACTAAAAAGCAGAGACATCACCCTGGCAACAAAAGTGTGTATAGTCAAGGCGATGGTTTTCCCAGTTGCAATGTATGGCTGTGAAAGTTGGTCCATAAGCAAGGCTGAGCGCCAAAGAATTGAGGCCTTTGAACTCTGGTGCTGGAGAAGACTTCTGTGAGTCCCTTGGATTGCAAGGCGATTCAACCGGTCAGTCCTAGAGGAGATCAACCCTGACTGCTCTTTAGGAGGCCAGATCCTGAAGAGGAAACTCAAGTACTTTGGCCACCTAATGAGAAGGAAGGACTCACTGGAGAAGAGCCTAATGCTGGGAATGATGGAGGACAAAAGAAGAAGGGGACGGCAGAGAACAAGGTGCCTAGGTGGAGTCACTGAAGCAGCCAGTGTGATCTTAAATGGACTCCAGAGGATGGTAGAGGACAGGAAGGCCTGGAGGAACGTTGTCCATGGGGTCGCAATGGGTTGGATACAATTTCGCAACTAACAACAACTAATTTGGATGATATGCTCCAGTAATTACATGTAGATTGTCTTGCACTAGTTTAGTGTAAAGCTCAAGTACGTCCTAGACACTCCTCTTGTGGAGCCAAGGATTAAGAAAGACTTCTTGCACCAAACTTCCTCATTTGTTAAAATGTTTAGTTACATACATTCAAAACAACTTTGGCCAGATCTTAGTTGAGTGCAGTTAGAATACAGAATAGAATACACAGGCGTCTCCAATTCTCTTATTTTCACGTCTCTTGAGCATTACACCTTATACTGTTTCTACCCAACATGAAATATAGTCCCCTTGCATCTGAACACTCCCAGTTGAGCGAGTCAATAATATTGCCTAATCAGAACTTTGTGAGTCTAACAAGGAGGCTAAAGTCACACATTGTTAGGATCCAGAATCAGGAACGGAGCTCCCTATCAAAGGTTAATTCTCTCTTTTTTTTTTCCTAAGACAATTTACTTCATGAGCAAATTATATGTTGCATAAAACTCCCCAAACAAATCATGCAAACTATTACCAGAAATAAAGCTTTCTATAATCATTGATAAAAATTAAATAGTACAACACAACTTTCGGGTCCAAATCAATCCCTGCGGGGGAAAATCTATGCAAAATCCATGGAGACCCCATTAACTGTGAAGCAGACCAGCCCACAGTTCAGGTTCTTTTAAGTGAGCTGCTTCTATGCCGAAATCAAATTAAATCCACAGTTTAATCTCAGTCCCACTCACTTCAACAGAGTCCCCATGGAGAAAGGAGGAGGAGAAAGGCATAAGTTATCTCTCAAAATAATAAAGGCACCATATAATTAAGTTATAATTAATAAGTTATCTGCCTTAAGTTATCTCTCAAAATAATAAAGGCACCATATAATTAAAATAAATAAAGCCAGCCTTGATTTTTCAAGTTGCACAATATTCTTCGATCGGCTAAAATAATCTAATGACTAGCTTAATCATTAAAGGACCGAATGCAAGCACCGAAGCTCCTAATTCACCCCGATGTGCCAAAGGTGGCATCAGGGAGCAGTCACCTTTGCCAACCTTTCAACCGGAAAAACCAGATTGCCCTTCCTAGCCTTCGAATATCCCGAACTGGAAATTAATCCTGTAAACAACCATGGCTTGGAATAAAAGGCCTATCCATCCAAGTTGGTAGAAACAAGAGCCATTCGCTCCAAAGAAACCGCTTCTTACTTTGCACCCGTACTGCAGAGCCAACTTGTTGAGATTGTCGTCTTTTGTAACGACCCGTTCTAGAAGCTGCACGTCCCCAACTCTATTCTGGGAAGAACTGGAGGGTTGTTGGGGGTCTTTCCCCCTTGCGCGTAATTCCATGGCGTTGAACTCCTCCTCTGATGAGTCCTCCGAATCGGATTGTCTGCTGCTTCTGAACAAAAACACTTGACTACCTGAGAAGTTTTGGACCTTGGCAGGAGCTTGGAAGGGCCTGACCAGCCTTTCATTCAGCCTCATGTTGTACAGCAACCTCTGCAAGGGCAAAAAGAAAGTATTATTCATCAAGGGCCTTGGCAGTACAGTGGTCTAAAGCACCCTGTTATTAAGAACAGCTGCCTGCAATTACTGCAAGTTCGAATCTCACCAGGCTCAAGGTTGACTCAGCCTTCCATCCTTTCAAAGGTAGGTAAATTGAGGACCCAGTTTGTGGGGGGCAATAAGCTGACTTTGTATAAATATACAAAAGGATGAAGGCTATTGCTTAGCGTAGTGTAAGCTGCCCTGAGTCTCCGGAGAAGGGCGGCATATAAATCAAACTAAAAAAAAAAAAAAGTGAGCCAAGATTATTTGAGGACAGAAGTTGAGCCAGTGCAAGGCAAGCCTTGAGGCAACAACTCAGAAAGAAGGTAGATCATTTATGTGGACATGTTACACCATAAGGTTCTCTCATCCTAAAGAAACAAGTTCCTTTTCCATTTTTAATGTTCACGTCCCATGGCATATTTTCCTTATCAATGCCTTTGGTCTTATTAGCTTCATCCCTTAGGTATAAAGGCTAGGAATGTGCTAAACTGGTGACATCCAGAGGTGGAGAGATGAACCTCAAGACAATCTTGGATTTTCAAGAATGGAGAAAAATTTGCACTTTGTTGCAAAAATAGGCTTTTAGTTTGCTTTTCAGCTCCAATCCAGGAGCCATCAGGCAGTCGCTTTCACGACAAACTATTTTGTATCAGATTTATATTTGCTGATAAAGAAATAAAGGGAGACTAGATCTATTTCAAGCTATTTAGCTCTCATCAGCTAGTCATACCCTTACTTGGATTCCAACTTGGGCTGCCTGCATATTAGGCAGTTGTATTAACCTCTGAGCCACAAGTTCTCCTCCCTTTATCAGCTTGAGCCAGGGGAGAGATTAAGTGTTTTTCTATCGAATCACCTGGTCTACCCCAATATGGGAGGGAGCATCCTGCTTCCCTATATAAATTTGGTATAAAATGGTTTGTCGTGAATGCAACTGTTTGAGGGCTCCTGGATTGGAGCTGATAGGCGAAAGGGAAGCAGTATGCTCCCTGCCATATTGGGGTAGACCAGGTGCTTCGATAGAAAAACACTTATATGTGTGTATGTGTGTGTGTATTTAGATGTGTGTGTGTGTGTGTGTGTGTGTGTGTGTATGTATATACACATATACAGTACATTGTAGCTGTGCATATTAGGAAGCTTTTGCCGAGCCTTCGTGACTTTAAGATAATCTTAAAACTCAACTCGATGAATTTCTTAGCTAGCATTAATAATTAAGTAATACACCAATGACATTTTTTTCCCCTTCAAATGTTCATTGTGAATTCAGTATACTTCCACTGAAATTCCCACTGTTGTATCTCCATTAATGTATTCAATATCCATTTAATCATACAGTATCTCCTCTCTTGGAATTCTGTGTCATACTTCATGAACACTTTATAATGGCCTTCCAGGTATTATTGAGATATGTATTATGAAACCCCCAAATTCAGTCAGCTCCCTCTGTACTCCTTTTTAATCTGCAATTTTTGTTAATACTAAACTATGTATTTGAATACACTGAAATCAGATATCGTTTATCAAGTATAAACAATGTTAATAGCTTATCATCTTCTCTTAAAATACTACAAATTATTTCTTTTCCCCTTACCTCCTCTCTTATCTATAAATAAATCATTAAAGTCTTCATTGTTCGATAAAAGTCCATTAAAGGTTACCAGGCATCTCAACATATCTATTTTAAGGGCAAATCAAACAAACAGATTCATTCAACCAACCAACTTTATCTTCCTTTCTTTTAATTTCAAGATTATTGATCTTTAATTCCTTCCAATACTATCTTTCTTTCCATTTGGGAGGGGGGGTACCTTTTCACTAAATCCTCCAAAGCTTTAACAAACCTCTTTGATAAATCCCATATAGAAAAGTTATCCAAGTCACTTTCTGGATTTGTGATTTGTATATCCCAGGGGTCAGCAACCTGCGGCTCTGGAGCCGCATGTGGCTCTTTCAGCCCTGCTGCTGCTGCTCCCTGTCACTCAAAATATACATCACAACCACCAATGTGCGACACCCACTGGCATGCAATTTATTGAGCTTTTCAACCCCCGGTAGGCCAACCATAGATAAACCCAAGAAAAGAAAAGCTTCAGAAGAAAACAGAACATTTAATTCAACTACATATGCTAGTTTTGTGGCCGCTCAAGAAATAGTCAGGCACGGGAAGGGTTTTGTGGCTCCCGGTATTTTCTTTTCTGTGGGAAGCGGGTCCAAATGGCTCTTTGAGTGTTTAAGGTTGCAGACCCCTGGTATATCCCTTCTTTAAGGCATCAGAAATCCGAAAGGTGCCTCTTCCTTATCAACATGTGATCTCATTGTCCTCATTCCTGAGCTTCATTCTGGTAATCTGATTTGGAAATGAGCAATCCAAAGACTTGTGGCTCTACCCACTTTCCTTCCAGAAAGACTGATGTCAAAATGTTTAGTCATGAGTCGATGACTAAACATTCGACTACCAGCAAGTAGAAACACTTCGAGTAAAAGATTTTCTGCCTTGGTGGGGTTGCACTTACTACTAAGCCTTCCTAGTGAAACTCCAAGGGTGGACAACTCTGGCCCCTTTATGACCTGTGGACTTCAACTCCCAGAATTCCTGAGCCAGCCATGTTTGGAGCTGAAAGTCCACAGATCATAAAAGGCTGCAGAGTTGCCTATCTCTGATCTAATCCAACATGAATGGAAATATTAATGTGGGCATTAGTAGGATGAAAATATTGGGCATGGTAGAATTGGTGGCTGCCTTTATTGCAGATTCTTCACATACCATTTGCGTGTGTCAGAAAGAATAATATAAAATTTGACTTTAGGAATATTGTCTTGCAAGGAATATTGTCTTGCACACACACGGGAGGCATTTTCCTAGCACAGCAAAGTCTGTTTTGTTCAAAAACAACACGACCCAACACAACGACACAACTTTCCAGGACGTTCCTTCCTAAATTCTTTCCCTTAAACCCTTCCAGCGATCCCTCCTTCCCTGCTCTCCAAAGTAGGTCCCAGAACTGCTCTCTGCCTCCCCCCCCCCCCCGCCATTCCCTCTTTTTACCTTTCCAAAAGATGAGTTTGTAAATTCTAAACCTAGTTAAGTGAAAAGAGTTTCCAGCATCCCGGCTGGGGGAAATTCTTAGTAGTTGGAAAGTCCGCACGTCTGAAGATTTGAAGAAGAAAAAAACAACCCCTTGTGCCAAAGCATGCTGGCTGGGAACTCTGGAAGTTGGAGTCCCCACCTCTCTCAGAATTGCTAAGCTGGAGAACAATATTAAGATCCTCGAGATGATTCCCAAATTCTCCCTTCTACCTCCCTAAACGTTGTGGCTCTTCCCTCCTGGACAGACACAAAGCCCCCCACTCCCAGGACAGACACCCCCAAGACCAATCTCCACCTCCTCGCGGATGAGGGCCCCCATATAACTTTTTTCCCCTTCCTCCTCCTCCTCCTCTTCCTCCTCCTCCTCTTCCACTCCTCCCCAACAGTCCTAGTTCCTTCCCTTCATTTCTTTGCTGACCTGGATTCCGGGCAGCACCCTTCCCTTCCTTTCCTGCTTGCCCCGCTCGAGCTGGCTTCAACTGGTCAAAACTCCTGGCTTGCTTTCTTCACCATTGGCTGCCATAGCCCAGGAAGGCGAGGCCCGGACCGCATACCAGCCAGTCCCACGCAGGGAGTGGGCGGCGGAACGGGCACGGGTGTGGGCAGGGCGTTAGCAGTGAGTTTGCCGGGGCGGGAGCAGCAGACGCCTCGCGTTTAAAGGGCGAGCGCTTCTGATAACTTTCATTTCCATAGGTCAAAACAAAAGAAAAAACAAGACAAGACAAGACAAGACAAGACAAGACAAAACAAAACAAAACAAAACAAAACAAAACAAAACAAAACAAAACAAAACAAAACAAAACAAAACAAAACAAAACAAAACAACCAAACCAAACCAAACCAAACCAAACCAAACCAAACCTAACCTAACCTAACCTAACCTAACCTAACCTAACCTAACCTAACCTAACCTAACCTAACCTAACCTAACCTAACCTAACCTAAACTAAACTAAACTAAACTAAACTAAACTAAACTAAACTAAACTAAACTAAACACCCAAAGGAGGTCAAAACAAAAGAAAACAATCTAATAAAGGGAAAAGGAAAGAAAGGAAAATACAAAAAGTGCAAAGAAAAAAGAAAAAAGAAAAAAGAGAAATATCTAAAGAAGCTAGAAGACTTCAGTAACAGTAATAGAGGTTGAAGGGAACTTGGAGGTCATCTAGTCCAACCCCCTGCTCAGGCAGGTAGGGATTCGAACTGCGGACCTTTTGGAGAGACAAGCTCAGTGTCTTAGCCACTGAGCCACCTAGTCTTCAGGCCTTTGTAAGAGATAAGAAGAATCCCGTCATCTCCCCTCCTTCTTTTAACGCACTTGGCCACTTTAAGCCTGGAGGACTTCAACTCCCAGAATTCCCTAGACAGCTTTGCTGGAGGACAAACTCCCAGAATTCTGGGAGTTGAAGTCCGCCAGGCTTAAAGTTGCCAAGGTTGAAGACCCCTGTTTTAACTATTCCATAAATTCCTGCAGCCCCTTTACTTAATTCTCAACTTATTTTCAATCAAAGGGGTTTTAAATTGGAGAAGGCAAAGATAATTTAATTTTGTTTTAATGTATTTTAATATTTGTATTGTGTGTTTTTAATTTTGGCTGTTCACTGCCCCGAGACCTTCGGGAGAGGAGGTGGTATAAAAATTTAATTAATTAATTAATTAATTAATTAATAGCTAAAGCTGCTGCTGTGGAAAGCGATGGGGCTCCTCTGCTGTATTTTCACCTACTGCCTCCAGTTTTGGTCACCACATTTTAAAAAAAAAGAAAAAGATTTGAGACTTTGGGAAAAATGCAAAGGAGAGCAACTAAGATGATTAAAGGCTGGAGGCTAAAACATAGGAAGAACGGTTGCAAAATTTGGGTATGTCTAGTCTATAGAAAGGGACTAGCCTGACTAGGTGGCTCAGTGGCTAAGACACTGAGCTTGTTGATCAGAAAGGTGGGCGGTTTGAATCCCTAATACAGGTCTCCTGCATGAGCAGGGGGTTGGACTAGATGACCTCCGAGGTCCCTTCCAACTCTGTTACTGTTAGGGAGGACATGATAGCAGTATTCCAGTATTTGAGGGGCTGCCACAAAGAGGAGGGGGGGGGGTCAACTTATTTTCCAAAGCACCTGAAGGCAGGAGAAGAAGCAACAATGGATGGAAACTAATCAAGGAGAGAAGCAACCTGGAATTAAGGAGAAACTTCCTAACAGTGAGGACAATTAACCAGTGGAACAACTGGCCACCAGAAATTGTGGGTGTTCCAACACTGGAGGATTTTTTTAAGAAACTGGACACTCACTTGTCTGAAATGGTATAGGGCAGTGATGGCTAACCTTTTCCAGACCAAGTGCGTGTGCGTGCAAACCCCCCAAATGCAATGTGGGTGCAGCCCCCATGCATGTACCCTGCCCCAGTGCATATGCAGCCCCCTGCATGCATCCCACCCCACTCGTGCATGTGCCCCCCACAAATGTGGCCCCCTGCATGTGCCCTGCCCCCTTGTGCAGGCGCCTGCTGCCACACGCCCCGCCCCCCACGCATGCGCGGCAGAGACCCGACAGCCAGCGGAAGAGGCGTGCACATGCACAGCAGAGCTGAACTGAACTGGAGTGACGGCTCACATGCCCACAGAGAGGGGCTGCGTCCCAGCTGTGGCACGCGCGGCATAGGTTCGCCATCATGGGTATAGGGTCTCCTGCTTTTTTTTTTTTTTTTTAATTTGATTTATATGCCGCCCTTCTCCGGGGATTCAGGGCGGCTTACAATGTGCTAAGCAATAGCCTTCATACTTTTGTATATTTATACAAAGTCAGGTTATTGCCCCCACAAACTGGGTCCTCAATTTACCTACCTTAGAAAGGATGGAAGGCTGAGTCAACCTTGAGCCTGGTGAGATTTGAACCTGCAGAAATTGCAGGCAGTTGTGTTAATAACAGGGTGCATTAAACCACTGTACTACCAAGGCTCTCGAGCAGGGGGCGGAACTAGTTGACCTCAAAGGTCCCTCCCAGCTCTCTTCTGATTGATTGATTCATTGATTGACACTTCCAATCCAAGAATTGTACATGGACGATGGAGGCAGAGTCATTAAACCTTGCTAGAAAAGCACTATGCTACAGCCCGTCAGGTCAAGAAATTTTCTTGAATTCCCACCAGCTTTCGTTCTTTGTTGTTGTTAGTTGTGAAGTCATGTCCCACCCATCATGACCCCATGGACAACGTTCCTGTCCTCTACCATCCCCTGGAGACTATTTAAGCTCACGGCGACTGCTTCAGTGACTCCATCCAGCCACCTCATTCTCTGCCATCCCTTTCTTCTTTTGCCCTCCAGCATTAGGCTCTTCTCCAGGGAGTCCTTCCTTCTCATTAGGTGGCCAAAGTACAGTATTTGAGTTTCATCTTCAGGATCTGGCCTTCTAAAGAGCAGTCAGTCAGGGTTGATCTCCTCTAGGACTGACCGATTGGATCGCCTTGCAGTCCAAGGGACTCGCAGGAGTCTTCTCCAACACCAGAGTTCAAAGGCCTCCATTCTTTGGCGCTCAGCTTTTCTTTTGGTCCAACTTTCACAGCCATCCATTGCAACTGGGAAAACCATCGCCTTGACTCTACGCACTTTTGTTGGCAGGGTGATGTCTCTGCTTTTTAGTATGCTGTCTAGATTTGCCATAGCTTTAGTTCTACATGTGTCTAAATAATGATTCGAGGAAAAAATGATTATTTTTTTTAACAAGCCGATCTGCCGCTGTAATGGACAAAGGTTGCAGGTGGGCAGAACTGAAACCACCACAAACCCACGAGTGGCAATATATGCCTTTGAATAAAATTTGTTAGCCAGAAAATGTGCTATTAGGATTTTCCTGGTCCCGGTGGGAGGAAATTTATATAGCAATTTTAACAACTTGCCAGCAGATGGCGCTCATACCATACATTTTAAAAGCAGTTTAATTACACATAGATATTTTGCTTATTCACAAATGGTACCGATGGGGCAACTGGAACTGAGGAGAAAGAAATCACAGAGTCAGCTAAAATAACCACTTTTATTATTTATTATTTTGGCATCCACCCTCCAAACATGTTGGCCTGTCACTTAGTCATACAGGTAGAGTCATGTTTGCAAAGCCTTAGTAAGATCACACCTGGAATACTGCCTCCAGTTTTGGTCACCACGCTATAAAAAAGACGTTGAGATTCTAGAAAAAGTGCAGAAAGGAGCAACCAGGATGATTAAGGGACTGGAGGCTAAAACAGATGAAGAATGGTTGCAGGAACTGGGCATGCCAGTCTAGTGAAGAGAAGGACTAGGGAAGACGTAATAGTAGCCTTCCAATATCTCAGGGGTTGCCACAAAGAAGAGGGAGTCAATCTATTCTCCAAAGCACCCGAGGGCAGGACAAGAAGCAATGGGTGGAAACTAATCAAGGAGAGACGCAACTTAGAAATGAGGAGGAACTCTCTTGACAGCAAGAGCAATCAACCCATGGGACAGAAGTTGCCCTCAGAAGTTGTGGGAGCTTCATCACTGGAGGCTTTCAAGAAGAGACTGGACTGGCCTCTGTTAGAAATGGTGTACGTTTTCCTGCTTGAGCGGGGGGGGAGGGGGGATGGACTAGATGACCTATAAGGTCCCTTACAACTCTGTCATTCTGTTAGACAGAAAAGGGAGGGAGGGAGGGAGGGAGGGAAGGAAGGAAAGAAGGAAGGAAGGAAGGAAGGAAGGAAGGAAGGAAGGAAGGAAGGAAGGAAGGAAGGAAGGAAGGAAGGAAGGACTGGCAGGTGGGCAGAGAGCAGATGATAGCAGGAAGGATAGACAGATTGTTGTGGTTCTCCAGCAGTCAAATCAGATGAGGTGGAGGAGGCATGGAAGTGAGGGCTAGCATCAAGGCAACCTGAAAGCTCTGAGTGGGAGGAGGGGATGGAGCTGTTAGAGAGGCCAAGGCAGAGGCTGGGCCATCCATCAGACCTCCGATGGAGAGGCAACAGCCCCCAGGTCTGGAGGTGGCTGATGAGGAAGAGGAGGAACAGCTGGGTCCAATGCCTGAAATATGGATGTGCAGAAGGCAGAGGAGAGGAGAGCAGTAGAAATCTATGGGCTGATCCTTGGAACGGAAAAGCCCCACCCACGGTCACTCATGCCCTTGTTACCTCTAGGTTGGACTATTGTAACACCCTCTACATGGGGCTGCCCTTGGGATGTGTCCGGAGGCTTCAGCTAGTCCAAAATGCAGCCGCGCAGGTAGTTACGGGGGCGTCTAGATACTCCTGTGTAACACCTCTCCTGCGTGAGCTGCACTGGCTACCGGTGGCACTCCGGATACGTTTCAAGGTGCTGGTGCTCACCTATAAAGCCCTTCATGGCTTAGGCCCAGGGTACTTGCAGAACCATCTCCAGCCGTTCTCCCATCGTCCTGTGCGCTCTCACAGAGTTGGCCTCCTCAGGGTGCCGTCAGCCAAACAATGTCGGCTGACGACCCCCAGGGGGAGGGCGTTCTCTGTGGGAGCCCCGACCCTCTGGAATGGATTGTCCACTGAGCTCAGGACAGCCCCCGACCTTCTTTCCTTCCGTCGCGAGCTGAAGACGTGGCTCTTCCGCCAATTAAACTGATCCATTTGGGGGTACACTGGTATAATTTTAAATCGTTTTTTTAATTGGGTTACTGATTTTAATTTGGTATTGTATTGTGATTTGTATTGAAGTTGTCATTTTGTAAGCCGCCTTGAGTCCCTAGGGAGAAAGGCGGCATATAAATCGCAATAAATAAATAAATAAATAAATAAATACAGAGGTGGAACCTGCCTTCAGATGGAGAGTCAACAGCTCCGTTAAATCTGTTAAACTGCTAGTCTGGGCAACTAACATCCATGTACTTCTAAATAATCTTTTTCACATGATTGTAGATCCAACCAGGGACAATAGATCCAAGGCTGGACAGCCATCTATCTGGAATGGTATAGGGCAGTGTTGGTGAACCGTTTTGGCTCCGAGTGCCGAAACGGGAACATGCGCGCGCAGGGGAGCTCTGGAAACCCAAAGAGCAGCTCCCTGGCGCATACACGCAGGAGCGCCAGAAACTGGAAGAGTGTATGTGCGTGCTGGGAAGCTGAGCTTCCAATGGTTTTCTGGTTTCTAGTGTGCATACACGTGCGAAGACCAGCTGGTGGGCGTGCATATGTGCGCTGGAACCCAGAACAACAACGGGCGACGGCTGGTAGGCATGGAGAGAGGGCTCTGCATGCCACTTCCGGCACGCGTGCCATAGGTTGGCCATCACGGGTATAGGGTCTCCAGCTTGAGCAAAGGGTTGGACCAGATGACCTACAAGGTCCCTTCCAATTCTGTAAATCTGTTAATTTTCTGACCGTGAGAGCAATCGACCCATGGAACAGAAGTTGCCTTTGGAAGTTGTGGGAGCTTCATCCCTGGAAGCTTTCAAGAAGAGACTGGACTGGCCTCTGTCAGAAATGGTGTAGGGTCTCCTGCTTGGGTGGGGGTTGGAATAGATGACCTCCAAGGTCCTTTCCAGCTCTATATTGATTGATTGATTGATTGATTACAGTAAATTAATTTTGAAGAATGGTTTTTGGTCTGCTGGTGGTGTTTCTTCTCAGCCTCTGTGAAAAAAAAATGCTTTAAGGACAATGAAAGATAAAATTGTGAGTCTTCCCAAGTAGGGCAGTATCAATAATTCACTTTGAATAAACTCCACATATTGCAAAGAAAGGCACGGCTTGTTGAAATTTTGGAAAAAATACATTTATTATTTAATTTTTAATATTAATATTTATTTTAAACACAATGAAGCTTCTTTCATTTCCAGAGTGGAATTACTCTTTTTTTAAAAAATAAAATAAAATTACAATTGGTTTTATTCAGCTTGACTGTATTTCTGTGACCAATTTTAACCAGCACCAGGAAAAAGAATTAGAAGTATTATCTTGACTATAGTTCATATCTAATCGTTTTTAAAATATATATACATTTTTGCTCTGTACTGAACAACGTAACATTACATTATTGCCTTGTATTAGAATAAAATATCAATATTCAGCTGCAAACGAATTTTTTTAAATTACAAAAGGAGAAAAAGTTAGCACCAAATGACAAATTGTGCAACTATAAATGTACAGTACTTCATGGAACAGTACATAGAATAAGGCTTTGTCACAGTGGAAATATGACAATGCAGGAGTGCTGAGCTGAAAATTAACAAATAAAAATATTGCTTTAAGTAGAATGAAAGGCACAAGTGTCTATGCCCTGCCCCCCCAACTGTAGAACTATTTACCGTATTTTTCGGAGTATAAGAAGCACTGGAGTTTAAGACGCACCTTAGTTTTTGGGGAGGAAAATAAGAAAAAAGCTGACTGGGGGTGGATCGGCCTCCAGGAATACCCCCAATCAGCTGTTCCCAGAGGTGAATTTTAGCAACAGGTTTGTTGGTTGTGAGCTCTGTGCCTTTATTTATTTTATTTTATTTTTGCTTTTTTTTTTCTGACGTTCCAGAAAAAAATTTTTTTTCTGCCTTTGAAAGCCTCCAAAACAGAGCTTTTTTTCTGAAGCTCTGTTTGGAGGCTTTTTTTCTGAAGTTTCTTTCAGAGGCTTTTTTTCTGAACCTCTGTTTCGGAAGCTTTTTTTCTGAAGGACTATCTGTACTCTGTTCAATCTCCTTTCTTTGGTATTGATACATAGATTAACCTCTTCCGATCTGTTGGTTATTGTGTCATTCTCCAGATTTGTTAACATAGTTTGGTGAGAACTTTTACTGATTCTTTTTTTGTTGCTTGCCAGATTATTTTAGATAAAAGCCTTTCAGAGGCTTTTTTTCCTGAAGCTTCTTTCAGAGGCTTCTTTCAGCCTCTGAAATCTCCGTTTGTGAGGCTCGGTGGGGCTACATTCAGAGTATAAGGCGCACCCAGATTTTCACTCTCTTTTCACCCTCTCATTGGTATTATACTCCGAAAAATACAGTTGGTGTTCCACCATGAAACTACAGGTAGTTCTCGACTTACAACTATTTCTTTAGTGACCATTCAGAGTTACAATGGCATTGAAAAAGGGGCCCATGATCATTTTTCACACTTGCAACCGTTGCAGCATCCAGGTAATCAAATTTGGATGCTTGGAAACTGACATGTACTTATGACGGTTGGAAGTGTCCCAGGACCACGATATCACCTTTTGTGATAAGCCAAAGTTAATGGGAAAGCCGGTCCTTATTTTGAAGTTATGGGTGCTATCAAGCAAATGAAATTTTCTATGGTCAGTGCTGCAATCTTGTTGAAATGTTTCATGCCACACGTATAGGTGGTAGCCCTCGACATACAAGAGTTCGTTTAGTGACCAAAGTTACAACGGAACTGACCAAAAAAAGTGACTTATAACCGTTTTTCACACTTATGGCCATGGCAGCGGCCTCTCCCTGATCATGGGATCAAAGTTGAGATGTTTGGCAACAGGCATGCATTTACGAGGGTTGCAGTGTCCCGGGATCATGTGATCACTTTTTGCGACCTTCTGACAAGCAAAATCTACGGGGAAGCCAGATTCTCTTAACAAACATGTATTCACTTAACAACTGTGTCAAGAAAGGTCATAAAATGGGACAAAACTCCCTTAACAACTGTTCTCGCTTAGCAACAGAAATTTTGGGCTCCACTGTGGTTGTAAGTCAAGGACTACCTGTATAAGTGATATATATAACTATATTGTTGCAAATGCACTTATCGGATCAGATGCATTTTCTCCACAATTTCTGAGTCTGGACTGACAGACAGCAAAACCTTTAAACATGGTCTGGTTTTAACTTATTGACTGTGTAATAAAATATTTCAAGATGGGCTTACAAAACGATTAATTCATCTTTTATTTATTATTGTTGTATCAAATATTTCAGATGCATTAGGCTACCACTTGTCAGAATTCTCATTTTAGCTGAGGCTGGAAACTGTGGTCTAAAATAATCTAAAATAGTCTAAAATATTAAACAGAACCCTAGCCCAGAGAAAAATTAATATAAATATATATATTTTAGGTGAGAGAGGAAAGATGGCTATTAATTAGGGTTTTTTTTTAAAAAAAAATTCTCTGAAATTATACTTTGTGGAGGATTGAGGGGCTACAGTAGATTTTTTTCAGAAGCTTCAGAAGCCTTAAGCCTGCTGCTTTCCGCTTTCTAGTAACATTATATAAGATTTCATTTCATTAATGGTTTTTCCCTTTCAACCATCCAGAGATGCAGACAGAGATATTATTCGCCTCAGGCTTATCTGCAGAGGTGCGTTACGTCTCCAGTCAATTTAATTGCTCTCCGAATCTTTTCCTTAAAAAATAAAAATTAGAAAATGGTGACATGCCATCCAGTGGCTTGTGCAATAATCTATATATTAATGAAACCCAAAAATAAAATAAAAAAAAAATGCAGCCATGTCAAAAGTATCATAACGTTGTACAGGATCAGTTTTTGAGATGAATTCTTTTTTTTCTTCTTTTTTCTTTTCTTTTCTTTTCTTTTTTCTGGCGATCTTGCTTTCATTTCATCCAGTCTGCAAAAAGGAGCATCAAGTCCTATTAGGTAAGCCCTGACATTCATCGGTTGTGTGAGTAACTTGTGTTTGTAATGAAAAAGATATTTTGCGTTTGCAATTTTCGGATGCGGTCAACCTTGCCTAATCAAGTCAAGGTCAGTCTCTGACAAGCTTCTTCTTTTCAATGTCCAGCCATGCGAAAGGTGATTATGGCCTTCCCAATGTGATTTCAGAAGTAGATGACCTCTCTCCATAGAGGCTCTATATAGTTAGCTGTCATGGCTATTAGCCATCAATAGACCCCAATTCCCTTATAAATTTATCTAATCTAAGCTGAAATAGGCATCGCCACGTCTTGTGGCAATGAGTTCCATAAGTTAATGATATATCGTAGGAAGAAGTACAAATGAGCTATCAATTCCCCTAAGGAGCCGTGGCAGATTTCATTAACTCTTCTGCTGCATCTTGCTTGCATAGAAGTCTCTGCAGGTTTGACAGCAGCGCTGGTACCATCTCATGTCCTGACAAAGGTTTTTCTCCCGGATCACTCGACAATAAACGGCCCACTGGTCTCCCGTACACTTGTATGTCAGGGCGGCTTTTAAGAAAAGGCAGAGAGAAGATTGGAACAAGAAATTAGGCCGTTGTTTTACTTTAGGTAAAGGTAAAGGTTCCCCCCGCACATATGTGCTAGTCGTTCCCGACTCTAGGGGGCAGTGCTCATCTCCATTTCTAAGCCGAAGAGCCAGCACTGTCTGAAGACGTCCCCATGGTCATGTGGCCGACATGACTCAACGCCAAAGGTGCACGGAACGCTGTTCCCTTCCCACCAAAAGTGGTCCCTATTTTTCTACTTGCATTTTTTACGTGCTTTCGAACTGCTAGGTTGGCAGAAGCTGGGACAAGTAACGGGAGCTCACCCCGTTACGTGGCGCTAGGGATTTGAACCGCTGAACTGCCGACCTTTTGATCGACAAGCTCACCGTCTTAGCCACTGAGCCACCGTATCCCATTGTTTTACTTTAGGAAGAGCATAATTCTAGAGAAACTGCATAGTGCTATCTATCTGTGTTCCCAAACACAACAAATCCTCTGTAGTTAAATCAATGATTCCTTTATTAGGAGTGCCAGCAGCCCCGGCAAAAAGTTTCTCTCTCAGCATAGGCTAACAAGTATGTCCAGCAGGGAGATGGATAGATGTCTGCCACATCTCCGCCCCCTGCCTTTTATCCCCAGAGCTAGGGTGGGGCTTCACTAGCAGCGGTGGCTCTTCCATCCCAAGGATCGGCCCATAGATTTCTACTGCTCTCCTCTCCTCTGCCTTCTGCGCATCCGCACATCAGGCACTGGACCCAGCTGTTCCTCCTCTTCCTCATCAGCCGCCTCCAGACCTGGGGGCTGTTGACTCACCATCTGAGGGCTGATGGATGGCCCAGGTTCCACCTCTGTCTCTATCTCTGACAGCTCAATACCCTCCTCCCCCTTGGAGCTCTCAGGTTTCCTTGATGCTGACCCTGACTCCCACACTACCTCATCAGTTTCGGCTGCTGGAGGGCCACAACAATCTATCTATCCTTCCTGCTATCATCTGCTCTCACCTACCAGTCCTTCCTTCCTTCCTTCCTTCCTTCCTTCCTTCCTTCCTTCCTCCCTCCCTCCCTCCCTCCCTCCCTTCCTTCCTTTCCTTCCTCTCTTTTCTGTCTAACAGAATAACAGAATGATAGAGTTGGAAGAGACCTGGGAGGTCTTCTAGTCCAACCCCCTACTCAGGTAGGAAGCCCTATACTATTTCAGACAAATCGTTGTCCAATCTCTTTTTAAAAATTTTCAGTGTTGGAGCATTCACAACTTCTGGAGGCAAGTTGTTCCACTGATTAATTGTTGTGTCAGGAATCTGTCTGTCCATCGATCCATCGATCCATACATCGATCTATTTTTTAAAAAAATTTGATTTATATGCTGCTCTTCTCCGGAGACTCAGGGCAGCTTACAGTGCGTTAAGCAATAGCCTTCATACTTTTGTATATTTATACAAAATCAGCTTATTGCCCCCACAAACTGGGTTCTCAATTTACCTACCTTAGAAAGGATGGAAGGCTGAGTCAACCTTGAGCCTGGCAAGATTCGATCTTACTTTAATTGCAGACAGCTGGTGTTAAATTACAGTGCTCTGTCTGTTGAGCTATCCAGGCTCCTATCCATTGATCCATCCATCCATTCATCCATCGATCTCATTTCTATCTAGCCTGCAATGATCTGTTTCCTGATCTGGCCAATTCCAGTTGTCTTCTGAATCAGGATATGATTCTAGGAATTGGCTTCTCAACAACTTCCAACTTCAAAAGTGTGCTGTGTATATTATTTTCAGTGCTTCCTTACGTTACATTTTTGGGTGGAAAATTTTCCTTGGTGAGAAAAGAAAGGAAAAGCTCATTGTGCCAAGTCATAACAAATGTGAGACTCAATGGAGGGACACTGCATTTTTTTTTTAAAACCCGGGCTTCTTAAGTTTGTTTTGAGAGAGGAAGATGACAAATAAAGAATTCAGAATTCAAAAATCCAGGGGAAAGCATACTGACCGAGTCTTGGAGAGGTAATTGTGTTGACATTGATTTTCTCATTGCAGGCCTGTTGATGACACTGTCGGTAGGCTGCAAGTTTGGAGAAGGTGGGACACTCGTTGCCGTGGCGACCTGTGACTTTGTGCATGCACTGGACCACACGGGACTGAAGACCTTTGCCGCATGTTGAGGAACACTAGACAAGAGAGGAACCATCATTATTTATGTAATGCAGAGATATAACCGAGGCAGAGGCCCATTGGAAGAGGACATTCGATCGATTAGATTTATATAGATCGGGGGTGTCAAACTCAAGGCTCAGGGGCCGGATCTGGCCTGCGGAGTGCTTAGATCTGGTGCGCGGGGCCACCCTGGAAACAGCAAAGGACCGTCCCGCAGTGCCTCTGCCAGTGAAAATGGAGCTCTGGAAAGCCGCGTGCAGCCCTCCCATCTGTTTTCGCTGTCAAAGGGTTGCAGGAGGCCATCACAGTTGAAAACGCAGCTCGGGAGCCCGTTTTCGCTGGCAGAGAGCTCAGGCCACCACAGCCCCCCAACATATATGATGTCAAGCTGGCCACACCTAGCTTGGCCACGCTCGCCCCGGCCCCCCAAGGTCAAAGACAACTCTGATGTGGCCCTCGAGTTTGACACCCCTGATATAGATAGTCCTTGACTTACGACTGGTCACTTAGTGACTGAAATGACAACAGGCTAACAGGTAGTCCTCGACTTACAACCATAACTGAGCCCAGTTGCTAAGTGAGATAGTTGTTAAGTGAGTTTTGCCCCATTTCACAACCTTTCTTGCCACGGTTGTTGAGTGAATCCCTGCGCTTGTTCCGTTAATAACATGGTTGTTAAGGGAATCTGGCTTGTCGCAAAAGGCGGATTACATGATCCCGGGGACATCTGAATGTTGATCATGTGACCGTGGGGATGCGGCAACAGTCGTTAAATGTGAAAAATGGCCATAAGTCACTTTTCTCAGTGCCTTTGCAACTTCGAACGGTCACTGTTGTAAGTTGAGGACTACCTGTACTTGCGGGAGGGGTACTTAGGACCCAGATTCAAAGTTCTGATAGTCGCCCCCCTGGTCATGTGGATGCTCAGCAACCAGGCCACTTATCTGTCTGTTTGCAATGTCCTGACTCCATTGACAACTGTCTTGCTTAGCAACAGGTATTTTGGGCTCAATTGTGGTCGTAAATCGAGGACTACCTGTATTTACCCATCCGGCGAGGTAGACAGGGGAAGCTGCAGAAGTGGTTTGGTTAACACTGTAAAGAATAGCAATAGCACTTAGACTTATATACCGCTTCACAGTGTTTTTACAGCCCTCTCTAAGCACTTTACAGAGTCAGCCTCTTGCCCCCAACAATCTGGGTCCTCATTTTACCCCACCTCAGAAGGACGGAAGGCTGAGTCAACTTTGAACCCGGTAAGATTCGAATTGCCAAATTGCAGGCAGCCGGCAGTCGGCAGAAGTAGCCTGCAGTACTGCACTCTAACCACTGCGCCACCGTGGCTCAGAATCCATGGCTACTGAGTTAGCTTCTACCCTGCAAGGTTCTTCGGTCACGGCTGATAGTTCCCCTTGGATACAGAACCACCGAGCTGCAGCTTGCAAATCAGGAAGAAGGTGGCTTGCGATGCCTTCACCCCCCTTTCCCCCCCGAAGATTTAGCTTCCTCGCCTCCCCATTGCAGAGACCACTGGAAGCCCTTGCCAGACAGCTCAGCCACAATTAAGGGGGCATTCGTCACTCCCCAGCGGCAATGAATGACTGCTGATCCCTTCTCAAGGGAGAAGACAAAAGTGGGGTTATTCTAAAAGGAAATGAGAATTTCCCCGGGTTTCACAGGTCCTGCTGGGAGGAATCAGCGGCTTGCCAGGATTCTCAGAGGCGGAAGACAAGACTGCAACTGGCAGCTCCTCTCGTCAGGGGAGGGCAGGTGGCTGGAGGCAATTTTTCAAAGGAGCTTTATCACCAGTGACAGGGCTTGGCAGCCTCCCCGCATTCTGAAGATGTCCTCCCTTTCGCTTTGCTTTGCTTTTTTCTCAGCCAAGCCCTTGCTGATGCTTCTGAATGGCGTTCCGGTTGGAACAGGAGTGCTCCCAGAGCTGGGTGGAAAGACTCCGCCGTCAGGTGCACAACGTGGAAAGAAAGCAGGAGTCATTTCCCAGCTGGGAAGCCTTAGGCTGGCGGCCAGATTCCCAGGCGTGCCCACCACCCAGGATGGGCTGGGGAAAGGGGGCTCCTTGCCTACACAGGCTATGCCTTTGAAATGCGCTTATTGAATCTCCTGATTCAAATCCACGGAAGCCATTCAAGTCAAAACGGGGTCTGCTCTCTCCCCTACCCCGAGTCTTCTAGAAAATAAAAAGTTTTGCGGGGTGACGAGGGACCCTATTAAGCTGACCCTTACGTCAGCTCGTAAGTCTCCGTTTCCGTCTTTCTTCCCACGAACTGGCTAAGCAAGCAGGGGTCTTTCAACATTAGCTGAAGTTGGAATGTTAGGGAAGTGGTCACTGATAGTTTCCCAAAGGAGGCAGTGAATGTGAAATACTCCCTAAAGGACTGATAGCAGAATATAAATGCCACTTAGTATGAATGCTTGAGAGCACAATTATTTTGTTGTCCAATAATTTTGGTCCTCCCTCCCTCCCTCCTTTCCTTTCCTTTCCTTTCTTCTCTCTTCCTTTCCTTGTTTTTCTTCTTTCCTTTCCTTTCCTTTCCTTTCCTTTCCTTTCCTTTCCCCTTTCCTTTCTTTCTTCCTCACACTAATGCAGATATTTAATTTCCTTTCCTTCTTTCCTTTCCTTTCCTTTCTTCTCTCTTCCTTTCCTTGTTTTTCTTCCTTTCCTTTCCTTTCCTTTCCTTTCCTTTCCTTTCCCCTTTCCCCTTTCCTTCCTTCCTCACACTAATGCAGATATTTAATTTCCTTTCCTTCTTTCCTTTCCTTTCCTTTTCTTTCCTTTCTTCCTTCCTCACACTAATGCAGATATTTAATTTCCTTTCCTCCTTTCCTTTCCTTTCCTTTCCTTTCCTTTCCTTTCCTTTCCTTTCCTTTCCTTTCCTTTCCTTTCCTTTCCTTTCCCCTTTCCTTCCTCACACTAATGCAGATATTTAATTTCCTTTCCTTCTTTCCTTCTTTCCTTCTTTCCTTTCCTTTCCTTTCCTTTCTTTTCCTTTCCTTTCCTTTCCTTTCCTTTCCTTTCCTCCATCCTTCCTCCCCTCCCTCGATGATCAATTTTAATTCTTAGTGGCTTAATTAAAACTATTGTGACTTTTATTGTATTTGGTTTGTATGCGCAAATATGTATTGGTCTTTATTCTTATGAAAAACAAGTTGTAAATGAACAAATGTATTTCCATCCCTCACACTAATGCAGAAATTACAGACTAGAATTAGAATGAAATCATATTCAAAAGACATACTGATTGATATCACTCGCTTCAAATTATGTTTTGTTTTGTTTTTTAAATAGCAGGCTGCCTGACCTTGGACCATTCTCCGGTTTTCCATTCATAGCATCCCGTATGATCTTCGCACTCTTCTTCGTCCCTCGGCCTCGTTGCTGCATCACACTTTCCTTGTGGGTTGGTACACATGACTTTTCTCTTCTGTTTTCCCCTTCCACAATCAGAGGAACACTGCAAAAGAGAGCGTTGAAATTTGTTGAATTGGACTTGAAATGTTTAGAAGCAGTTTCACATTCTTCCAAATGTCTCTTAAAATACCATAATCTTCATGGGTTTTTCACAGGAAAAAATATAGGTAAAGGTAAAGGTTCCCCTCACACATATGTGCTAGTCGTTCCTGACTTTAGGGGGCGATGCTCAACTCAAAACTGAAGAGCCAGCGCTGTCCAAAAATGTCTCTGTGGTCATGTGGCCGCCTGACTAAATGCCAAAGGCTCATGGAACACTGTTACCTTCCCACCAAAGGTGGTCCCTATTTTTCTACTTGAGTTTTTTATGTGCTTTGAACTCCTAGGTTGGCAGAAGCTGGGACAAGGAACGGGAGCTCACCCCATTACGCGGCACTAGGGATTTGAACCGCTGAACTGTCGACCTTTCGATCGACAAGCTTAGCCACTGAGCCACCACGTCCCTATACTTCATGTGTTATATTATATATAAAGAGAAGTTATTGAATCCTGCTGGATCAGTTACTTGTTTGTGCTTTCTGGATGCGATTGCTGCTGCAAACTCTGATAGTCCTTGCAGCAAATAGCAAACAGCCAGGTCAGCTTCAGCACATTATTGCAGCCTGATTCAGCATGAGCAGCTGATTGGCGGATGGATCGGCCTCTCAGAATACCCCCAATCAACTGTTCCAGGCTGCAGGGATTGCCACAGATCGTCGCCTCCTCTGTGCCTCGCGTGTCAGCTTTGGAAGCCATATTAGCACCAGAAGCTTCCACGCTGCCAACTCCATGCACCTGGGAAAGTAAGAGGGGGGATTTAGGAGAGTGAATATAGATAGACATAATAGCATTCTTCCCTTTGATCAAGATCATGATGTTCATGCATCTAGAGGAGGAGTGGTTGCAGTGTGTTGTGGCTCCGTTACCTGAGCCTGTGTCATCCGCAGGAGAGGACTCCGAGAGTGAAGGAGAGGAGTTGGCAAGGCCTCCCTCTCCAGGACCCTCCTCTCTGGCAATGCCTTTGGTGTCCGCTGAAGGGCAAGAGATAGGGCCAGGGCCAAGCACGTCCACGCAGCCACGGATGGACAGTGATGAGGGTAATGAGTCTTGGCTGGATCCACGCCAGCGTCGCAGAGATAAGCGCGCGCAACAGAAGAAAAGGCGTGCCCGAGATTAGGCTGAGTCACTGGACCACACCCCACAGGATATAAAAGGGAGCGTGGTGGCCAGTCAAACCTTGTGACAAACAAAGCTGAAAACTTCCACGCCATTCTGCATTGCCGGACTTTTGGCTATAGACTTTGCTGGATTATCTCTGGACTTGATTGTAATTATTGAGCTGTTTCTTTTGATGTATCAGAAGTGGGGAGAAGTTATCTCTCCTCTTCGTAAGTAATAAACTCTTGGCAGGCAGCCACTAGGTTGTTGCCAAGTTCCGTTATCATAAGGAAAAGGATTTTGCCGGCTGGTTTGGTCTTTAACTCTTGAACATCTGTTGGTGTGTGTGCGTGTGGGACGGGGACAGAACACAGTGATGGCTCTAGTTGGGATGGATGATGATTGGACCATGTGACAGACTGATGGGTGAAGGGGCTGGATTTGGGGTTTTTATTTACTGAGGGAAAACCTGGAACCCTCAGATTCGGATCTCCCAGATATGCCAATTTAACTTCTCTAATAAATAGGACTTTGAGAAATGCTGGCCTCGAGTTTTTACTTGGAGTTGGGGACTTTCTGGAACACTGACATCACGTTTTTGGCTACAAAAGATGCACCCAAACTTTCACCCTCTTTTAGGGGAGGGGAAACGTGTGTCTTACACTCTGAAAAAAACCTTCCGTTTTTGGAACATCCTTTTTCTTAACCAATTCTAAAAAACTGTCAAGTTGGTATTTGGTAAAGGACTCCCAGTGCTGATCAAAAACCCCATTAATTTCCCCCTATAAATCATGTTTCACCCCCTCCCCTTCTATGGGTCAATGATGAGCAGCCTGGATTCAGCACCGAATAAATCGATGGAGATAGGGAGATCTCGTAGGGTTGCCAGGTGTCCACTATTTGAGCGGACAGTCCACTTTTTTCACATTATGTTCACTATTTTTTTTTTTCACAAAATAGTGGACATTTTTTTTTAAATTCAAAACTTTGTATAGTTTTTAATATTTCTCAACGTTGTACTGAAATTAAAGAATTATTCCTTAAACACTAAGAATTGATCAAAGCTGCGCAGTCAAATAAAAAATACACACGACAGCAAAGTAAAATGTAATTTAATATTTTACATACTATTATAATATATTTGATGTTTTGAATTTTAAGTAAAGTTTCGAAGTGATTATTTTAATACGTTTCGGGAAGGGCTGGCCTCTGACTGGGTATGTCCGGACGGGATGACTGAGGCAGGTCTTGAGAGTGTTATCTGGGGGGAGTTCGATCCTGTGGCTCCCGAGGACATGGACAGGGTCCTGGGACGGCTGAACGCGACCACATGTTTATTGGACCCGTGCCCCTCCTGGTTGGTACTGGCTTCCCGGGAGGTGACACGAGGCTGGCTCCAGAAGATTGTTAACGCTTCTTTGAGTGAGGGGGTCCTGCCGGCTACTTTGAAAGAAGCGGTTGTGAGGCCCCTCCTCAAGAAGCCCTCTCTGGATCCGGCTGTTTTGGCTAACTATCGTCCAGTCTCCAACCTTCGCTTTGTTGCGAAGGTTGTTGAGAGTGTGGTAGCGCAACAGCTTCCCCGGTACCTGGATGAAGCTGTCTATCTAGACCCGCTCCAGTCCGGCTTCCGGCCTGGGCACAGCACGGAAACGGCATTGGTCGCGTTGGTGGATGATCTCTGGAGGGCTCGGGATAGGGGTTGCTCCTCTATCCTGGTCCTGTTAGACCTCTCAGCGGCTTTTGATACCATCGACCATGGTATCATGTTGCGCCGGTTGGCGGGGTTGGGGGTGGGGGGCACTGTTTTGCGGTGGTTCTCCTCCTACCTCTCTGACCAGTCGCAATCTGTGTTGACGGGGGGCAGCGGTCGACCCCGAGGCACCTTGCTTGTGGGGTGCCACAAGGGTCGGTCCTCTCGCCCCTGCTGTTCAACATTTATGTAAAGCCGCTGGGTGAGATCATCTGTGGCTTCGGGGTGGAGTTCCATCAGTACGCTGATGACACCCAGCTGTACATCTCCACCCCAGGCCACCCCAACGATGCCCTTGAAGTGATGTCCCAGTGCCTGGAGGCCGTGCGGGCCTGGATGGGGAGAAACAGGCTCCGACTCAACCCCTCCAAGACCGAGTGGCTGTGGCTTCCAGCATCCTGATATAGCCAGCTGACGCCATCGCTGGCTATTGGGGGCGAATCACTCGCCCCCACGGAGAGGGCTCGTAACTTGGGCGTCCTCCTGGACGCACGGCTGTCTTTAGAAGATCATTTGACGGCCGTGGCCAGGGGGGCTTTTTATCAGGTTCGCCTGATACACCAGTTGCGTCCCTTTCTAGATCGGGACTCTTTACGCACAGTCACTCAGGCACTAGTCACTTCCCGCCTGGACTACTGCAACGCTCTCTACATGGGGCTCCCCCTGGGGTGCACCCGGAGACTCCAGCTGGTCCAGAACGTGGCCGCGCGGGGGATTATGGGGGCGACGAGGCGCTCCCATGTGACACCTCTCCTGCGCGAGCTGCACTGGCTTCCGGTGGTCTTCCGGGTGCGCTTCAAGGTGTTGGTGACCACCTTTAAAGCGCTCCATGGCTTAGGGCCGGGGTACTTATGAGACCGCCTTCTGCCACCAATAGCCTCCCACCGGCCAGTACGCTCGCACAGAGTGGGCCTCCTCAGGGTGCCGTCCGCCAGACAATGTCGGCTGGCGACCCCCAGGGGGAGAGCCTTCTCTGTGACGGCGCCCACCCTCTGGAACAACCTTCCCCCAGAGTTGCGTACAATAACAGACCTCCAGATTTTTCGTCGGGCCCTGAAAACCCATTTATTCCAACTAGCTGGGCTGGCTTGAGCCAAATTTTAAATTTTAAATTTTAAATTGATTTTAAATTGGGTTGTTTTAATTTACGGCCAAATATGTAATTATTTTAATACTGTTTTTAAATTTTGTATGCTCTGTTTTTACCTTGGCTGTGCACCGCCCTGAGTCCTATTTGGAGAAGGGCGGTATAGAAATTAAATAAATAGTAATAACAATAATAATAATACGTTTTAAAATGTTTGTAAGAAAATATATAATTTAATTGTAATTTTTTTAAAAAAAATTTTTACTACTTAACACCGCCCCCCCTCCCCCCCACTTGTCCGCTATTTTTTGGAAGCAGACCTGGAAACCCTATCTGTGAGCATTTTCTGGACATGCTCCAAAGAAAGCATCTCCATTTAGAGGGGTCCAGATTAGAAGCAGGCCCCAGCATGAGGCTCATCGCAGCGAAGGGCAGATCTCAACATGCTTATCTCACCATCTTTCTTAGAAAGGAAAATGTTTTGTTTTTTTTTTAAAAAAAAAAAGCTATAATCCAGGCCGACGTGACTGCCGACCCTGCAGATCAGGACATGAATGACAAGTGTTTTATGAGCCAGCTAGCAAGCTAACAGGCTCTGGAACACTACAGAGCAACTGGAAAATGGCTTTAACATTCTCTCCCCTCTCTTATCCCTCCCTCCCTCCCTCCATCCATGGAAAGCCTGGTATCTAATTTCATGACCTCCTGGTGAAAATTAATATATCTTTGTGTAGTGCAAAAGCATAAATGTAAATTTTGGCTGGAAGGCTTCTTTAAGTTATTTGTTTTTAATTAGTGTCCTCCTCTCGAATTCCACAACCGCCCCCAGTGGGAAACCCCGGCATTTTAATGGACATATTCAACTTTTAAGTTGTATTTGTTCCAAAGGTTTTTTTTTTTCTTTCCAAAAGGCAACTGGAGTTTCTTGGGGTGTTTTTTTTTTTCTTCTTTGAAAACGTTGCGCTTCTCATCCAAGAAGCTTCTTCCGTTCTTCAAAGTTTTAGAACTCTTTAAAAGTTTTTAGAACTGAAGACGCTTCTTGGATGAGAAGCAAAATATTTCCCAAGAAAAATCCAAGAAACCAGTGGTGAAATCTGGACTGGTTTGCTATCGGTTCACTGGCTGTGCAAGCACGCTGCACACCAAGAGGAGGCTTGGGAAGGTAAGTAGAACAGTGGGGAGGGGAATCAGCTGTGGAGTGCGATCATTGGAACAGGTTTTTTTACTTTTTTAAAGCATTCTTTTACTACCTATTCGCCCGAACCGGTAGTAAAAAAATGCTTTAAAAAAGTAAAAAAAAAAAAAAAAAAGGCTCTGAGGATTAGCTGAGCTGAGCAACGCGCGATCAATCATCGGAACTTTTTTTTAAAAAAACTTTTTAAAGCATTTTTTTTAAAAAAATGCTTAAAAAGTGAAAAAAATCGTTCCGATGATTGCACGTCCCTCATCTGATCGTTGGAACTTCATTTTACATTTTTTTTACTACCGGTTCGGCGAACCAGTAGCATTTTTCACTACCAGTTCGGGTGAACCGGCCCGAACCGGTAGCATTTCACCCCTGCAAGGAACCCCAAATGCTTTTTGGAAAAAGCACCATATTATTGTTGTTGTTGTGATCCTGCCCTTTGTGTAATCGCAACACATTAACTTTAGCAAATATTTAGCTACATACATATCCCAATGATCTGCCCTTCCTTTCACCAGACTGGAAATACCTTAGACCATTCTGAGGCTTCCCAAATAGAAAGGCAGTCTCGCCCTTCGCAGCTCTGTATCGTTGCTGGCTTGGGACCAAGGCAGTAGAGATCTCTCGTGTTGACGTAGCTCCCGTTCTGCAGTTGATAGACACATGTCACTCCCCGATGCTGCAGACCTTTGGCACAACTCGAAGAGCAAGGACTCCACTGTCCCGTAACCCACCTGTTTGAACAATCAATACAAGGACACCAGGACAGTCAGAATCCTTGTAAGGAAGAGATGCTAGATAACTCATGACTCATTGGACCATTGTTTCAGAGCTATTTCCTTATCTGTTTCCTCAACATCTTCAACTACGGCAGAGCTCCTAATGTATTGGAAAAGTTCTTAATAATTAGATTAGATTAACAGAGTTGGAAGGGACCTTGTAGGTCATCTAGTCCAGCCTCCCGCCCAAGCAGGTGACCCTACACCAGTGATGGCTAACTTTTTTGCCACCGCGTGCCAAAAGCGGGGGGGGGGAGTGCGGGAGGGTCACGCACATGCGTGGCCACACCATAATTCAATGCACCCCACCCCCCGTGCATACGCACATGACCCCCCCTGGTCTTCCCCTGCTTTTGGCACGCGATGGCCTGGTAGGCCCATTTTTCGCCCTTCCCAGGCTCCCCAGGCTTTCTAGGAACCTGGGGAGGGCGAAAACAGCCTTCTCCTTATTTATTTATTTATTTTGTCGCATTTCTATGCCACCCAACTCCCAAGGGACTCTCCTCCCCCCGGAGGCTGGAAATGGCCCGTTTCCCGACTTCCAGTGGGACCGGAAAGACCGTTCCTTTCTATGAATGAATTTATTTATTCCTTAGCCCTTGGGCCATATCAAAGTGCAGAGTTCCAGAAACAAATCATTACAAAAGTTTGGTAAAACAATTTAAATGGAATTGAAATTGGAATAACGCACGATGCAATTAGAATAAAATACGATCTAAAATGAAATTGGAATAAAATACAATCATTTGAGATACAATTTAAATATGATTAAAATTGTATTATAATGTCACCCCTGCATCTACCCAATCAGTCTTAAAACTATTATTAAAATTACATTATTAGATCAAATGGTCTTTCCTACAATCTACCACATTCTGCTGCACCAACTTTGTCCTTTTTTCCATCAACTTTACCGCAAATTTGGCAATCCATTTCACCAATTGCAAGTTAGAACCTAACAGACAATGTTGCAAGAAGTGGTCTTTAGACTTAGGGCTGCAGGTTCCTTTCTAGGAACCTGGGGAGGGTGAAAACGGCCTTCCGCATCCCCCCAGAGGCTGGAAACAGCCCATTTCCTGACTTCCGTTGGACCCAGATGGCCCGAAAATCAGCTGGCCGGCACGTACATGCGTGCTGGAGCTGAGCTAGGGCTCCCATGCCCACAGATATGGCTCTGTGTACTACCTGGTGGCACTCGTGCCATAGGTTCACCATCACGACCCTACACCATTTCTGACACATGGCAGTCCAATCTCTTCTTGAAAGCCTCCAGTGGTGAAGTTCCCACAACTTTTGAAGGCAACTTCTGTTCCATTGGTTGATTGTTCTCACTGTCAGAAAATTTCTCCTTATTTCCAGGTTGAATCTCTCCTTGGTCAGTTTCCATCCATTATTCCTTGTCTGGCCTTCGGGTGCTTTGGAAAATAGCTTGATCCTCTCCTCAAATATTGGAAGACTGCTATTATCATGTCTCCCCTGGTCCTTCTCTTCACTAGACTAGCCATGCCCAGTTCCTGCAACCCTTCATCATATGTTTTAGCCTCCAGTCCCCTAATCATCTTGGTTGCCGTTCTCTGCACACTTTCTAGAATCTCAACATCTTTTTTATAGTGTGGTGATTCAAGCTGTCCTGAACCAATAAATATCAGGACTTGACCATCGGAAACATTTTGTGACACGTTGGATTACGGAAAAAATGTTTTATTAAATATGCCAGATTCCATGGGAGTCGTGGGTTCAGGATTTTGGATACAATTTAGCCTACGTGAAGCACCTTGGTTCAAAAATGACGAACCTTTTCCAAATGACGTTTACAGACAAAGAAACATGAGAGCTTTAGCAGCATTCACTTTGTGCTTTATCTCAGGGCAGATGTGATGCTCTTGTCTTACTCAACTCTGTGCAATTAGACTATCTCAAAATCTGCCCATATCCAATTTTGGAGGCTCGGTGTTTGAAAGCAGAATTAGGCCCCATCAGTTGGGAACCTGCAGGGCTTGGGGACATGCCTCGATCTCATGTTGCATCCGTTGACAACTCCTGAAACCAAGCACATCTTTTCCCAGGGCTGTGTGGCAGCTGCGAAGGGCAGCTGTGTGAATCCTGGGAACAAAATACAGCTGGGTGAACACATTATTGACTGGTGCTACCTGAGCGTCTCCCACCCCAGGTGCCTTTTGACTCTGAAGTACTGCACAGCTCTATTATATACAAATATAAGCAAATTTAATTCTAAAATTTCTAAATTTAATCCTCGTGTGACATTCTCAGATGCCCCTGAAAACATCTGGTTGCTCCTCGGATGATTTAAATGGGATCTATGCAGTAGTGAAATCCAATTTTTTTTTTACTATCGGTTCTGTAGGCGTGGCTTGGTGGGCGTGGTGTGGCTTGCTGGGTGTTGCTTGGTGAGCGTGGCAGGGGAAGGATACTGCAAAATCCCCATTCCCTCCCCACTCCTGGGGGAAGGATATTGCAAAATCCCCATTCCCACCCCACTCCTGGGGGAAGGATATTGCAAAATCTCCATTCCCACCCCACTCCTGGGGGAAGGATATTGCAAAATCCCCATTCCCTCCCCACTCCTGGGGGAAGGATATTGCAAAATCCCCATTCCCTCCCCAATCCTGGGGGAAGGATATTGCAAAATCTCCATTCCCACCCTACTCTGGGGCCAGCCAGAGGTGGTATTTGCCGGTTCTCTGAACTACACAAAATTTCTGCTGCCGGTTCTCCAAACTGCCTAAAATTTCCGCTACTGGCTGTCCAGAACCTGTCAGAACCTGCTGGATTTCACCCCTGGATCTATGGTTCTAGACTAGGGTCCCCTAAAGTGGAAAGTCAACCCCCAAAGGTTTATAGGAGTCTCCAAGGGGACAGTAAGTGTCCGGGGGTCAAGATGTGGCCAATAAATGATAAAAAGTTGATTGGGATAATTTGGGGGATCTCTGTAGAGCTCCATAGTTTGAGGAGCTAACAGTGAGACTCTTACACAGGGTCAGATGTCAGCCATCAGTGAGAGTGCCTTGAATTGTCTATTATTACTGTTATTGTTCATAGTACTATTAGTTAGAATAGTGTTTACGAAATGATTTTCATACAATACTGTATGTACAACACTGTACATTTAATACAATACCTGGAGAATGATTAATAATCTGAAACTTTATTAAGGGGTCAATGAGTTGAACAGGGACAATCCCTGTTCTTGACTATGTCTAGAGTCTAGAACAAGGACCAATAAGCTTCGGTGGCGCAGTGGTTAGAATGCGGTACTGCAGGCTACTTCTGCTGACTGCCGGCTGCCAGCAGTTCAGCTGTGAAGTTTCCGAAAGATGCCCTAATTAATTCATGAGCCATGAGCTGAACTTCAAAAGAAATACAGTCATTTATTAGGAGCACCATTTCGGCAATATTCAGATGCAGTTAGAACTAATCCCACGTAGATGTACGTTCCCCTATGACCCTGTCTCTCCCCTCCTCTCTGGCCATGTCATAAATCACATTCTCCAATTAACCACTTTGGCTGGCTGTGAAATCCAACACCCTCCTTCTGATTGCTGTCAGGAAGAATGTATGGAATGCACTTCAGTTAGGGAAATCAATCAGCTCTATCAGTTCTCCCTCCCTCCTGCTCATGGCAACTTGAAAGCTTTGCAAGTTGACATCAGCAGTTCGATCCTGACCGGCTCAAGGTTGACTCATCCTTCCATCCTTCCAGTAAAATGAGGACTCAGATTGTTGGGGGCAAGATGCTGACTCTGTAAACCGCTTAGAGGGGGCTATAAGGTACTGTGAAGCGGTACATAAATCTAAGTGCTATTGCTGTTGCAATTCACGGGTAGGATTCAGCCGGTTTGGACTGGTTTGGGAGAACCAGATATTAATTTTAATCTGGTTCGCCAAACTGGTTGTTCCAAGGACTGGCTGACCCTGCCCACCCTGCCCCTCCCCTCTCAGGAGTATTCACATGGCCCGTTTTAGATGCCAGGTAAGCGCAGGGCGTGCACAGAGGCTCTTGGAGGGCAAAAAATGGGCCTACTGGAAGTACTGGAAGTCCAGAAATAGGCCCATTTCCGGCATCCGGAGGGCCGTTGTAGGCCATTTCCGCCCTCCTGGAGGCTTGAGGAAAGCCTCTGGAGCCTGGGGAGGACGAAAATGCCCCCTGCCATGGTGCTGAGTAGGCTGAGTAGGCCACGCCCCCATGACCACGCCCACCCAGCAACCGGGCAGCGAACCGGTTGCTGAATTTTTTTCAATCCCACCCCTGTTGCTATTGCTCTCCAACTTTTCATCAATCTGCTCTTCCAGGTTTCCCAGACACTATTCACTACTCTCTTAGTAAATCTAAGCTGTAAAGCTGGAGCATCTCAAAGCAAGCCTTAACTGAAGGTTATGATGAAAAGGAATGCATCTGATAAATGTGGTTATGGCATCCATTAAGCACTTAGGGCAATCTGTTCTGAAGGCAGCTTTCCTCTCTAATCTGAAAAACTCCCATGTCAAAAGAAAGCAGTTAAGAGCCCTAGATGTGCGGGAGCATGAAATAAAGCATGAAAAAAAGCCATCCCCTTTTCGGGAAGTTAAAATTCTAGTCTGGCTTCTTTTGAGCCTGTCAACTTGATTAGCAATCTCACCGCCACCTCCATCGCAAAGCAAACTCATCTTTGTCTTTGGCCTGCTTCTAAAACACCCAGCAGGCACAGGAATTAAGATACAAGGAACGGTTTGAATGGGCAAAGACCACAGAGAGCCAGCCATCTTAATTAAAAGAAAATTAAACCCAGGAGCAAAAATTAGGGCTTTGGCTAACCATTATTCGCTGAAAACTCAAATCAGATGGGTGGCGGTGTAGCACGATGGGTGGGATAGGGGGGAAAAAACGGCCCTGCTAATTTATTGTCACGCCTCAAGAACAAGAAGGTTGCTATGCAGACTTGGCCCGGCTGTGGGATTGTAGCTGAATGTGATCTATAGCTGCACAGAGAGAGAGAGAGAGGGAAAAAAATAGTTTGTGACTTTGATGGAAGGGAAAAGAAAGGCAGCAGGAAAAAAAAAAAAGGCAGGCTCCCACAGTTGTTGTTTTTTTCCAGTTCAGTGGTGTGTAAGAAAAGACGGGAAAATGGGCTCAAGAAGGGCCAGGAATTCTGAAGACGGGTGGGGGGGGGGGGAAATGCAGGGTTTGGGATTGCTCCTTTCAAGAACTCATTGCAAAGCTGCTAAAGGAACAGGGTCTCACCACCCCCCAAACTCAGAATTATAGAATAACAGAGTTGGAAGGCACCTTTGAGATCTAGTCCCGTAATGCGTGCCACAGGTGGCACATGGAGACATATCTGTGGGCATAGAAGCGTTTTCCTAGTTCAGCTCCAGCACACATATGCGCGCAGGCCAGCTCATTTTTGGGCCTTCCGGGCCTACTGGAAGTCAGGAAACGGGTTGTTTCCGGCCTCCGAAGGGCCTCCAGGGGTGTGGAAGGCTGTTTTTGCCCTCCCCAGGCTCCAAAAAGCCTCTGGAGCCTGAGGAGGGCGAAAAACAGGCCTACCAGGCCCACTGTGCCATCAGGTGCCAAAAGTGGGGGGAGCATGAGGGGGTCGCACGCGCATGCACAGGGGGGTGGGACACATGAATTATGGGTGTGGGCACGTGTGCGTGCATCCCCCCCATGTCCCCCCCCGCTTTTGGCACGCGATGACAAAAAGGTTAGCCATCACTGTTCTAGTCCAACCCCTTGCTCAAACAGAAGACCCTATAACAGAGTTCCACAACCTTTCCGGGTTGGTGGCCCAGAGCGAGGAGGAGGGGGTAAACAGGGGATGGGAGGGTCCCGGTTGCAGATAGGCCTAGTTGTGAATAGGCCATGGACAAGTAGTGGCCTGTGGCCCACAAGGTTGGGGATCCCTGCCCAGAGGTGGTATTCAGCAGGTTCTGACCAGTTCTGGAGAACCGGTAGTGGAAATTTTGAGTAGTTCGGAGAACCGGTAGTAAAAATTCAGACTGGCCCCGCCCCCATCTATTCTCTGCCTCCCAAGTCCCAGCTGATCGGGAGGAAGTGGGGATTTTGCAGTATCCTTCCCCTGGAGTGGAGAGGGAATGGAGGTTTTATAATATCCTTCCCCTGCCATGCCCACCGAGCCATGCCACGCCGACCAAACCATGCCCACAGAACCAGTAGTAAAATTTTTTGAATCCCACCACTGCCCCTGGAAGTTCTTCTTGCCATGGTGATAATAACCAGATGTTCATCATTTCTTCTAAAGTTGGAGGATTATTGCGATCAATTAGATTGAAACAACTTAGCGTCTCATATACTGAATCAGTGAAATTATACCACATGGCTTCTTTCTTGAACTTTTGCACGACATTCTCAGGCAAATGTTTTTTACGTAAGGCAAATAAAACTTTCATTCCAAAAAACTGCTCATCATATTTTTTTTTGCAAAGAATCACGCAGCTTACACATGATAATGTGAAGATCACATGCAAGAATTTTCTTGCTTTCCAGCTTCAGTAGGGTGTCTTGCATTATTGACATGAAGAAGTCCATGAAATATAAATACAATTCTGAAATTGTTGGTTCATCGTCCTTTGCGAGTTCATTTTCCTGATCCAAAATAAGGTTCCAGATAACCTTATGGCACTCATCAGATCCAAGAGAAATAAAATACGATTTTAGAGGTATCCAGTTTAAAAGAAGTCTTTTGACCGCTTTAAACAAACCTAACCAACGTGTTGGAACATGGCGCAAAACTTCATGGAATTCTGACTCGCAAAACTCAAAAAATGATTTCAACTCTTCTCGTTTCTTTGCAGAATTCGAAAATTCGGCAAAAACCTTTAGCACTACATTTTCGATATCAAAAGATAACTGCTTTAATGCATTTTTTGCGCTGTTGTGTAAAATGTGATTATTGCAATGAGCAGCTACAATATTGTCATTTTCCAGCATTGCTATCTATCATTTGTCTGGTATCCAGGAAGTCCCAAATAATTTATCTTACTATTAGTGAAATTTAGGATAAAGAAACCACAAAATTATTACCTAGAGAAAGATGAAGAACACAAGCTGAAGTACCACAGCAGAGATAACAAATGTGAATTATACAAGAAATATGTCACCAGATCCACTTTACAAATTCGCTAAAGTAGCTGAAGAGCTACCGGTACTTTTACACATTTAATTTATTTTAAAAAAGCTAACGAAAACACATATGTGCTAGTCGTTCCCAACTCTAGGGGGCGGTGCTCATCTCCGTTTCTAAGCCAAAGAGTCAGCGCTGTCTGAAGAAGACGTCTCCATGGTCATGTGGCCGGCATGACTAAACGCCAAAGGCACACGGAACGCTGTTACCTTCCCACCAAAGGTGGTCCCTATTTTTTCTACTTGCATTTTTTTTACGTGTTTTCAAACTGCTAGGTTGGCAGAAGCTGGGACAAATAACGGGAGCTCACCCGGTTACGCGGCACTAGGGATTCAAACCGCTGAACTGCCGACCTTTCGCTCGACAAGCTCAGCGTCTTAGCCACTGAGCCACCGTGTCTCTTTTATGTCTTTAATAACAACTACTAAAAACTAAGTACATTGAATGAAATATAGAATTACAGATCTCTGTACAACATCTTTCGTGAAGTATTTAAGTCCGTATCATCTTTTATGGATTTTTTTTTTCTCCTACTCGAACTTTCGCACTGCAGGATAGGACAACTAAAGATAATCTTGTTTAGCAATTGCCTCGTTTAATGAATGCTTGCCGTTGTAACGGTGATAAAAAAAATAACTTTGCAACCAAATCCATGCATTTATGACCTTTGCAGGTCGGTAAAGCAAAGGAAAGCTGAAATAAGATCATAAGCACCGTTGTGGTGTTTGCTTTGCTTAACGACTGAGTGGCCAATTCTAATTTTGGTTGCTAAACGAGGATTACCCATATTGCAATTTTAGAGCTGGCTAATCAAAGAAATCATAACAACTTTTGAAGAATTGAATATCAAAGAGTCAAACACAAACACTTCAGATCTTAAGGGTAACGCCCCACCCCCCCCATCTCTCTTTCTGGCGAATATCATGTTTAACATCCCAGATTTATTGTGTAACTCTATCACAATGTCAGACAGCAGGCTAGAAATCATAGTTCCTGTTCTCCTTTCCTACAACACATGCAGAAAAAAAAGCAGAGCATGATGTGAAAAACAGAAGAACTTATTGTTAAGAATCCCATAATAATTCCACTTGAACTTGGAAAACAAACTCACAATATCTGAAAAGAAGATAGATCTCTTTATTTAAAACAACAACAACCTTCTATCCCCGGTGAAAGAGAGAACGGTCTCTCTTTAAGATGTTCTCGGTCAACGAATATGCCAAGCATGCATTTCTAATATCTGGGTGGGCAAACACAAATGGAAATTTAAATTCTATAGAGATGAAGGGAATGTGTTTCAGAAAAGATATTTCCATTTTGGCAGCCTCTGAAGTGTGAATGTATGGTCAACCTGGAAGGGTTCAGAAAACGCTGAGTAGGGTGTGGTGAGACAATGAAGTATTGTCTGGCCATGTGCTTCTAGCACATGAATCAACAGTCTCACTCTTAGATGCCTGACCTCTAAGGTGATCATAGGTAAAGGTAAAGGTTCCCTTCAAACATACCTGCTAGTCGTTCCTGACTCTAGCGGGTGGTGCTCATCTCTGTTTCAAAGCCGAAGAGCCAGCACTGTCCAAAGACATCTCCATGGTCATGTGGCCGACATGACTAAATGCCAAAGGTGCACGGAACGCTGTTCCCTTCCCACCAAAGTGGTCCCTATTTTTCTACTTGCATTTTTTACCTGCTTTCGAACTGCTAGGTTGGCAGAAGCTGGGACAAGTAACGGGAGCTCACCCCGTTACACGGCACTAGGGATTTGAACCACTGAACTGCCAACCTTTCTATCAAGAAGCTCAGTGTCTTAGCCACTGAGCCACCGGGTCTCTCCTAAGGTGACCAGAAGCTTCCTCAAAAGACATTTTAGAGGTTAGTAAGATTCCCTTGGCCCAGTAGTTATTTCGTGATGTTGAGGGAAAAAACGGGGCTTCCATTATGCACAGTTACTAATCGTCTGTCCTGTAGATGAAGAGAAGCAATCATCATGACGATTATCTCCTTCACTCTGTTTCTGACCAAATAGCAAATTAATGTTTTAGCAGACAAAAAGTGCCACTGGATAGAGGACCCCCCCTCAAACGATGGAGCCTGCTTAGCAGTGGTGGGTTTCAATTTTTTTTACTGCCGGTCCTGTGGGTGTGGCTTGGTGGGCCTGGCGTGGCTTGGTGGGCATGGCTTGGTGGGCATGGCAGGGAAGGATACTGTAAAATCTCCATTCCCGCCCTACTCCAGGGGAAGGATACTGCAAAATCCCCATTTCCTCCCAATCAGCTGGGACTCGGGAGGCAGAGACTAGATGGGGGCAGGGCCAGTCAGAATTTTTACTACCGGTTCCCTGAACTACACAAAATTTCCACTACCGTTTCTCCAGAACTGGTCAGAACCTGTTGAAACCCACCTTTGCTGCTTAGCATAATTACCGGTATCTCAACTTTTACGGTTTGACTAGCTGATGAATCAAAACTTCTATTACTAGAAAGTATAAAAGCAGTTAGAAGTCCCTATCCAATGGCTCTCATTCTTCAGTGCTTCAAACTCTACTGATCAATTTAATAGGCGTAAGAGGCCCCTTGGGTGCAATCCCAAAACCCTCTGAACACCGTTGGCATTGACAAAAATCACCTGCAGTCAATTGCAAAAGGCAGCTTTGCTTGGAATAGCTTACATCCTGTGAAGGTACCTTGAGCATCATTAAACAACTTCTGGCTATCCCAGGTTCTTGGGAAGCACACAAAAGATGCAGAAAAATGCCAAACCCAGGAGGAACATCTGGAGGATTGCGCACGCAACCATAATAATAATGGAACTGAGAGCATGTCGCTCTTGAATAATAGCTACCCCGAGGCACAGGGCTTGCCTGTTCATAAAATGACTAGCACATGTTGCATGGTTGATCTCCAAAATGCCTTTGCTAGAAGGAAGATTGATTTGCTCCCAACACCTCTCCTAGCTCACAAGAGTGTCTCTTTCAACCCTGGCTCACTTTCATCTTTTTTTCTAGATAGGTACCCACTGTGGCACAATGGCTAGAGTGCAGTACTGCAGGCTACTTCTGCTGCCTGCAATTTGACAGTTCAAATCTCACCCGGTTCAAGGTTGACTCAGCCTTCCATCCTTCCGACGTCGGAAAAATGAGAATCCAGATTGTTGGGAGCAAGAGGCTGACTCTGTAAGCCACTTAGAGAGGGCTGTAAAGCAGTGTGAAGCGGTATATAAATCTAAGTGCTATTGCTATTGCTACCCACAGACATGTGATGCTCATGAAGAACCCAACTATAAATGTTTCTTTTGGGTCACAAAGGTGACCTTTGTCCTTTACCTATTCCAGGGGTCTGCAACCTTAAACACTCAAAGAGCCATTTGGACCCGTTTCCCACAGAAAAGAAAACACCGGGAGCCACAAAACCCTTCCCATGCCTGACTATTTCTTGAGCGGCCACAAAACTAACATATGTAATTGAATTAAACGTTCTGTTTTATTCTGAAACTTTTCTTTTCTTGGATTTATCCATGGTTGGTTTACCGGGGGTTGAACAGCTCAATAAATCGCGTACCGGCGGATGTCACACATTGGCAGTTGTGACGCATATTTTGAGTGACAGGGAACCGCAGCAGAGGGGTGAAATAATAATAATAATAATAATAATAATAATAATAATAATAATAATAATAATAATAATAATTATTATTTTATTTCTATACCGCCCTTCTCCCGAAGGACTCAGGGCGGTGTACAGCCTATTTAAAAACACAGACAAAACAACAGTATAAAATTTAAAATAATTAAATAAGGTGGCTCAAATTTAAAACCCCAATAAATTTAAATACCCAATTTAAAACTATTGTGTTGATAGTCCGGCCTGGCGGAACAACAGGGTCTTCAATGCGCAGCGGAACACCCGGAGGTCGGAGATCTTACGAATTTCCGGGGGCAGTTCATTCCACAGGGCTGGGGCTCCCACAGAGAAGGCCCTCCCCCTGGGTGTCGCCAGCCGACATAACTTGGCTGATGGCACCCTGAGGAGACTCTCTCTGTGGGAACGGACTGGTCGGTGGGAGGCTATTGGTGGCAGAAGACGGTCTCGGAGGTACCCGGGTCCTATGCCATGGAGCGCTTTAAAGGTGGTAACTAACACCTTGAATCGCACCCGGAAGACCACTGGGAGCCAGTGCAGCTCGCGCAGGAGGGGTGTCACATGGGCACAAAGAGCCACAGGCGGCTCCAGAACCGCCGGTTGTTGACCTATTCCAAGGGGAAATTATTTCTGATTTTTGCAACGAGCTTCTTACCTGGACTGGCAAGGATGGGCATTGCACTTTCTGATCTGTGGCTCAGGACGGGTTGCCCGCTGGCAAGCGCTGTCATTCACCAACATCATCGTCTTGTTAACAATCTGGGTGCACGACACAATAGTTTTCCTCTCCCCTGAATGCAAAAGAAAGGAAGAAAGAGTCATTCTGGCACGGCAGAGCTATTTATTAAAATATTTATCTGCTGTCGTTTGGCAATGGATTTCTGGATTTCAGAAATATTGTTGCAGCAGAAAATAGCAGAATCCTACTTGACTGTAAGCAAATTGCCAGTGGGGTTATTTTCCCCCACCCCCAAATTGCTACTTTGCAAAGTAGCCACTTAGGAACCTGAAGCAAAAACAGATCATATGACATATTTCTTGGCAGGCAAGAAATGTTTCTCCCATAATGTAATAGTTATGGAGCAGTTTGCTTTGCTTTCTACTTAGGTGGAAGGAAGATTTGATTGTCTCCAGCTCATTGCCTTGAATTTCTGATTCCTCTCCAGACCAGTTTTGTCTGCAATGATGGAAAACGTTTGATCATCAATCTTCCCAGATCAGTCAATTCAAGAGCTATAGAGTTCAGTAGGGGGAAAAAAAAAAAGAGTTTGCATTCCAGGTCAAATGCTGAGATTTCCAGTTAAAATGGTTTCAGGTTGCTGGATTAAAGAGAATTTTTTTTTAACCCAGGCTTCTTGGAGGCTTCATCAGATATGATAGCTTCAGGGATTGAGTGGGGAAGGATAACAATGCTTGGCTTATCCAGGGGCTCCACCTATGATTCACAAGAGGTCATAGGATTCAGTTGTGGCCATCCCAAAGGGGCTTTTTCAAGAGGCAATTGGATTTTTCTGGTTTTTCTTTGAAGACATTTCGCTTCTCATCCAAGAAGCTTCTTCAGCTGTTAGAGCTTTCCTGTCCTGTCCTGTCCTGTCCTGTCCTGTCCTGTCCTGTCCTGTCCTATCCTATCCTATCCTATCTCATTCCATTCCATTCCATTCCATTCCATACCATTCTATACCATTCCATTCCATATCATTCTACTCTGCTCTACTCTACTCTCCCTACCCTACTCTATTCTACTTCCATTCCATTCCACTCCACTCCAATCCTATCCTATCTCATTCCATACCATACCATACCATATCATACCATACCATACCATACACCATGCCATGCCATGCCATACCATACCATTCCATTCCGTATCATTCCACTCTACTCTACCCTACTCTATTCTTCCTACCCTACCCTACTGTATTCTACTTCCACTCTACTCTACTCCACTCCTATCCTATCCTACTTTGAGATTACGATGGTCCAAAGGCTGAACAGTATTCATTCCACTCCACTCCTATCCTATCTCATTCCATACCATACCATGCCATGCCATACACCATACCATTCCATTCCATTCCATATCATTCTACTCTACTCTACTCTACTCTCCCTACCCTACCCTACTGTATTCTACTTCCACTCTACTCTACTCCACTCCTATCCTATCCTACTTTGAGATTACGATGGTCCAAAGGCTGAACAGTAAGCTGATTGTCTAAAAAAAAAAACCAACAACCCTGTAGTCCGGAATGAAACTAGTATACATTTTTATTCCCAGCAACCTAGGACTCATTTGGCTGTGATTTATAAATAACGGAAGTCATCTTAACAATTGCAGCTAGTTAGGTAGGAGTACCAACTCTTTGGATAAATAAATGAATGTTACCTCCTCCGCACTGTACATTGCAGTCTTCCCATCCACTGTGTGTCCATATGTACAGCGATTCTTGCTGATGTTCCGGCTCACTTCTATTTTCAGTAGAATAATTCACAGGGATGGTATATTCGTAATGTATCCCATAGTTCTGGTCATGGAATAACAGTACCTGGTTGAAAGAACCAATATTTATTTACTAGCTGGATGCCTGTGCTTCGCTACGAAACTATGTGATCTTGCGTGATAAACTGACACTTAAAGCCTGAAACTTAATGTAGAATTTGTAACTCCATAGGATCAGAGTGTGTTAATATAAGGCAACTGGCAGTTGGAACAGAGGGGGAAGGGGAGTAAATGTCCCAGTCCGCAGGCTGGATGAGTCACGCGCTGGCCACGCCCATGCCCGATTTAGAGAAAGGGTAGCATCAGAGCATGTTAATATAAGACAACTGGCAGTTGGGACAGAGTTCCTTTCAGGTGGGGAGGGGGGGAGTAGAACGTCTAACTCCTTAGCATCAGAGCGTGTGAATATAATCCTGTATATGAAATACTAATGATCTGATGATCATTTTGAGAAATCCTTTCTTAGCGAGCACCTAGAAGCCAAGAGGAACATACGTGCCAAATTTCAAGTTTGTAGGCTTTACCGTTCTGGAGGTTTTGTGATGACTGAGTGGTAGTTGGCTTTTATATATAAAAGCCAAATACAAAAGCTTTTATACAAAGCATTTTTTTCTAATGCTTTGAAAAGCCTCTGCCAATCAGGCAACTCAGCTGGGATCGTCAGAGAGTCATTTAAAAAAATACCTCTCTGCCGATCAGGCAACTCAGCTGGGAGTTGCCAGAGACTTTTCAAAGCATTTTTTTTACCACCTCTTCGGCCAAGAGGTTGCAGAAAAAAATGCTTTGAAAAGCCTCTGATGATCCCAGCTGAGCCGCGCGATCATCAGAGGCTTTTTTTTTCTTTTAAAAGCATTTTTTTTTCGGAAGAGGTTATAGAAAAAATGCTTTTAAAAGTAAAAAAAAAAGAGTCTCTGATGATTGTGTGGCTCAGCTGGGCATGGGGGGGGGGCGCAGGGATTTTTGCTACCGGTTCTCCGAACCACCCGCTGCCATTGCTACCGGATCGAGCGATCCAGTCCGAACTGGGAGCATTTCACCCCTGAGATAATCCTATTCCACTGCTGGAATGGCCTGGGAATAGCCCAGACCTTAACCCAATTGAAAATCTATGGAGCCGACTAAAGAAACTTGTTAGTCAGAAGCGACTCAGCAATAAAACCCAGTTAATAGAAGCCATCCTTCAATCTTGATTTCGCATGATAACAGCTGCAAAACTAAAAGACTTAGTTCACTCCATGGGAAGATGTTGTAAGGTCATCATTCATGCTAAAAGTTACCCAACTCAGTATTAACCGACATGGTGATAATTTTTGTATAGCTCGTTTTTTCTACGGTGATCATTTTGTATATCTCGTTTCACTTTTCTTCTTTTTAACTGCTATTCTAATAGCAAATCCTTCATAAAAGTCATTGCATTACATTCTTGATTCAATTATCTTTCCATTGATATATAATTTTAGGGTTCTCCTCCAAAAAGTGTGTGTTATTAGCTAGTTTTAGAAAATATACTTTCCCCAAAAGGTTTCCACAATTTTGGCCACTTCTGTACCTCTCTTTCTCTTCAGGCGAAGGCAAAAAAACCACCAAGATTTCTTTCAACGGGAGGAGTCGATGTGAGTTCAATTGCTTGGATACGTTTCGTTTTTATATTTCTTTAAAGACTAATTGTACTGTAACTCAAAATAGTACTGTAGCGCTCCTAAAAAAACCAAACAGCAGCATGTAATCAAAGAAGCACAAGCCAGATTCTTTGATTATGCAGCTGGGAATGCTAAAATAGCATATTTTGAAGTTAATAACTCCCCAAACTTGTTCTCGATCCACATCCCATCAGTTGGGAGGGGCACTAATTGACCTTTAGCAAGGAAGAGTCATTAATCAACTTCTAGATCAGTTTTCCAACCTTGGTGTGCTCCAGATGTGCTGGGTTAGCAAATCCCAGTTTTTTTCCTTGCTGATATGGTTAAGACTTAAGCTGTAAGAGAAGTCGGGCAACTGAAGTTCACCGCACAATCAGAGAGGACCAGTTTAGGAAAGGCTATTTTTGTTTGAGGCTGTTATTTTCTTCGCCTCAAAGGCATTTTGAGGATTAGGGTTTAATGAGCTGTGTAAGGTTGTTTTGTGGTCTCTCCCCACCCCCCCTTTAAAGTATATGCTGCTCTGGATGCTAATCTATAGTAAAGGTAAAGGTTCCCCTTGCACATATGTGCTAGTCGTTCCCGACTCTAGGGGGCGGTGCTCATCTCCGTTTCAAAGCCGAAGAGCCAGCGCTGTCCGAAGACGTCTCCGTGGTCATGTAGCCGGCATGACTCAACGCCAAAGGCGCATGGAACGCTGTTACTTTCCCACCAAAGATGGTCCCTATTTTTCTACTTGCATTTTTTATGTGCTTTCAAACTGCTTGGTTGGCAGAAGCTGGGACAAGTAATGGGAGCTCAACCCGTTACGCGGCACTAGAGATTCGAACCGCTGAACTGCCGACCGTACGATCGACAAGCTCAGCCTCTTAGTCACTGAGCCACCGCGTCCCATACGCTAATCTATAAACAATCAAATGGTTAGAGCTGAATCAAGAATGGAATTCTGGTCCTGCAGGGAACATGGTGGTTAGAACTTATCTTTCTGTCCCAACCTATTCACAGGAATTGTCCCCGAATTAAACACAACAGAAGGAAATGAAACAAACACATGGGGAATATGGGAAGGAGTACTTGAGACCATGAATTTCATGAAATTCATGGTCTCGAATCCTCCTTCCCATTTCTTCTCCCAACCAGAAGTCTTAGAGCAGGGGTGTCACAATTCATTTCCTTGAGGGCCACACCAAGGTTGTGTTTGACCTTGGAGGGCCAGGGTGGGCATGGCCAGCTCAACGTCACACGTGTTGGAGGGTGCCTGTGGTGGCTCAAGCACTCTGCCAGCAGAAAAGGGCTCCCAAGCTTCATTTTCGGCTGCGACGGCCTCCTAAAACCCTCTGCCAGCGAAGATGGAGCTCCGGAGAGGTGCCTGCAGCCTCCCTAAGATCTGTTTTCGTTGGCAGAGGCACCGCAGGCTGGTCCTTTGCTGTTTCCAGGGTGGCCCTGCAGGCCAGATCTAAGCACCCCGTGAGCCGGATCTGGCCCCCAGGTCTTGAGTTTGAAACCCCTGTTTCAAACTCATGAATTCAGACACCTTTGATGGGCCATGTTTACCTTTATGTAAATCAGTTATGTAAATAAAGCATTGCTACTAATCAAGTTAGTAGCATAACTAATAATAATAAACTAACGTAATGAGGTTAATAGCGTAATGGGGTGAGCTCCCGTTACTTGTCCCAGCTTCTGCCAACTTAGCAGTTCGAAAGCACGTAAAAAATGCAAGTAGAAAAATAGGGACCACCTTTGGTGGGAAGGGAACAGGTTCCGTACATCTTTGGCGTTGAGTCATACCGGCCACATGATCATGGAGACATCTTCGGACAGCGCTGGCTCTTCGGCTTTGAAACGGAGATGAGCACTGCCCCCTAGAGTCGGGAACAACTAGCACGAGGGGAACCTTTACCTTTACTAATGAAGTAGATCAGTAGAAGCTTGTAGGTGATTGATCTTAAAGCACCTAAGTGAAAGGGATTAATGTTTTAGCATTCGGTAGTGCTTTTTCTGGATAAAACTCCTTTGTTGGGGGATGAGCTCAGAATGCCTGAAGGTACGTTCCCGACTTTAGAGCAGATTAGAATTAAGGATGAGCAGACAAGGGTGGACAGAGACTTTCCACTCTGCCAAATGGCAGGGGTGCAATAAAGAATTGAGAAGCCACTCAAAAGACTGAAAATGAATATGGAAGTACATGATCTAATATGTAGTATGGAACTTTTCCAACTAATCTAAGCCATCTGTAACTGCTTTTCTCCTCTCTGAATGAGACAAACCTGTGGTGGACATGTCCAGAAGCTAAAAACTATTGGAATAAAATTAAGACATGGTTGGAAGAAATGATACAACATACTGATTTAAAACCAGAGCTGTTCCTACTGGGCATCCTTCCAGAGAAAATTAGCAAAGAAAATATCTATTTGATTATACATGTAATAACAGCTGCAAGGATTGTTTTTGCACAAAATTGGAAAGCAGAGAAAATACCTATGGAAGGAGAAATAATTAAAAAAAATTTTAGACTGTGCAGAAATGAATAGATTAACTTTCATGATCAAAGAAAGAGAGGATTCAGAATACTTTAAGACAGGGGATCAATTTTACCATTGGTTAGAAAAGAGATATAGATAAGCAAACTAATAGTTATGTAAGAAAATGGTATAATTAGAATACTGTACTTTTGGAGAAATGGGAAGATAGAAGAAACAACAAAAAGATGAAGCCGTGGAGAAAACACCAAGATGTCGCATGGAAGGAATGACTGATGTATTAAATATTTGTTTGTGTATAATTTTTTTTTTTTTTAAAAGGATGAGCAGAAAGGGGACAGAGACTTTCCACCCTGCCAAATGGCAGGGGTGCAATTAAGAATTGAGGAGCCACTCAAAAGACTGAAAATGAATACAGAAGGGTATGATCTAATATGTATTATTGAACTTTTCCAACTAATCTAAGGCATCTGTAAGTGCTTTTCTCCTTTCTGAATGAGACAAACCAGGAGAAATCAAGTGATGGCTTTGATGGGATGCTCTTGAATTGCAAAACTTTGGGGGAGCAGAATGGACGGCAACGCCCTCTTCGCCTTTGAGTGATGTTTTTGAGGATGCACTTCAAAAGAGCGGATGAGGTCAGACCAAAGAAGCTGATGGAGCCAGGACAAAAACAAAATTTGATTTAATTAAATGTTAATTTCAGCCAAGCTAGTTAAGATAATTCCCCATATGTTTATTTAATTTCCTTCTGGTGTATTTAATTTGGGGACCATTTCTATGAATATGAGGACAATTTCTGTGAAAAGGCAACATATATTTTCTATGAACATGTCCCCTTCAGGCAGGATTGGGCTTCAAAGATTTTAGCAAGGGGTTCTCTGCCCAGTTGCTGGGTAGGCGTGGCCATGGTGGGCGTGGCCTAGTTGGCCTCCTGCACCAAGGCGTGTGTGTGTGTGTTTGCCCTCCCCGGGCTCCGGAGGTTTTCCTCGAGCCTCCAGGAGGGTGAAAATGGCCTCCCCAGGCACCGGAGGCCATCTGGAGGCTAGAAATGGGCCCATTTCTGGCCTTCCCAAACTTCTGGTAGGCCTGTTTTTTGCCCTCCCTGAGCCTCCCCACGTCCCCTGCACTTACCTGCATCCAAAATGGGCCACATGGGGACTCCTGGGAGGGATAGGGTGGGGTGGGCAGGGCCAGCCAGGAGTGGGATTTGGGGGTTCTCCAAACTGCATAGAATCTTAGCTAGAGGTTCTCCCAAACCCCTGCGAACCCCCAGTAGCCCCACCCCTGCTTTTAGGACCAGCATTCTATTTGAGTCCTTGATTCCGCTCTGACCATTTGCAGGATGATGGCTACTAATAGGCCATTTTATGTGGGAGGCATGGCAGAGCAAAGTTGCCCTTTTGACAGATACTTAGCCTATTGCTTTTATCAAAGAGTTGAAAACTGCTTTGCTGACTTGTTATTTTAAAAACTGGTAGAAAAAATAATAATAGTTATCCTGATGCAAGGATGTAGCAAGGACTGGTAAGTATCTCCCATCCTTAACCTCTACAAGTCATAAAAAGGCCCTGAATCCAACTCAGCTAGAGGGAAACAGCTTCGTGAAGGCTGGGATCTGCACATCCCGAAAGGTCCTTTTTCCAAAAGGAAAACCCAGATTTTTGGGTTTTTCCCACCCTTGGAAATGTTTTGCTTCTCGTACAAAGAAAAAAAAAATCTTCAGTTCAGCTCTTCAGAACTGAAGAAGTTTCTTGGATGAGAAGTGAAACAGTTTCAAAAAAGACACACACATCCCTCAAAAAAAAAAAAAAAAAAAAAAAAGTCCAGTTGCCTTTTGGAAAAAGCAATTTTGGGATAACCCTAACCTGGATGATTGACATTTAGCTGACCTGAATGGGGAACTAGTCTGAAAAGTTCAAAGCTTTACTGAGCCATCATGGGAAGACTTAGCCTACTCGCTCTCTTTTATCACCATTAACTTCACCTTGTTGTCACAACAATAAAATTACAGATTACAGATTAACAGAGTTGGAAAGGACCTTGTAGGTCATCTAGTCAACCCCCCCACCCCAAGCAGGAGACTCTACACCATTTCTGACAAATGGCAGTCCAATCTCTGCCATTTGTCAGAATAGAGTAGAGTAGAGTAGAGTAGAGTAGAGTAGGGTAGAGTAGATTAGAATAGATTAGAGTAGAGTAGAGTAGAGTAGATTAGAATAGATTAGAATAGAGTAGAGTAGAGTAGAGTAGAGTAGAGTAGAGTAGAATAGATTAGAATAGAGTAGAGTAGATTAGAATAGATTAGAATAGAGTAGAGTAGAGTAGAGTAGCGTAGCGTAGCGTAGCGTAGCGTAGAATAGAATAGAATAGAATAGAATAGAATAGAATAGAATAGAATAGAATAGAATAGAAGCTGGAAGGGACCTTGAAGGTCTTCTAGTCCAGCCTCCTGCTCAAGCAGGAGAACCAGGGGTGAAATCCAGCAGGTTCTGACAGGTTCTGGAGAACCTGCAGCAGAAATTTTGAGTAGTTCAGAGAACCGGCAAATACCACCTCTGGCTGGCCCCAGAGTGGGGTGGGAATGGAGATTTTGCAATATCCTTCCCCCAGGAGTGGGGAGGAAATGGGGATTTTGAAATATCCTTCCCCCAGGAGTGAGGAGGGAATGGGGATTTTACAGTATCCTTCCCCTGGAGTGGGGTGGGAATGGAGATTTTGCAGTGTCCTTCCCCTGCCACGCCCACCAAGCCACGCCCACAGAACTAGTAGTAAAAATATTTGGATTTCACCACTGAGGAGAACCTATACTATTTCAGACAAGTGGCTGCCTAGTCTCTTCTTAAAATCCTCCAGTGATGAAGCTCCCACAACTTCGAAAGGCAACTTCTGTTCCAAGGGCTGATTGCTCTCACTGTCAGAAAATTCCTCCTTATTTCCAGGTTGAATCTCTCCTTGATCAGTTTCCATCCATTATTCCTTGTCTGGCTTTCAGGTGCTTTGGAAAATAGCTTGACCCCCTCCTCTCTGTGGCAGCCCCTCAAATATTGGAAGACTGCTATCCTGTCTCCCCTGGTCCTTCTCTTCACTAGACTAGTCATGCCCAGTTCCTGCAACCGTTCATCGTATGTTTTAGCTTCCAATCCCTTAATCATCCTTTTTGCTCTTCTCTGCACTCTTTCTAGAGTCTCAGCATCTTTTTTTTATAGTGTAGTGACCAAAATGCAAGGGGAAGGAGAAGAAACGGTGTCTTCTCCCTTGAACTCCTTGGAGAAACGCTGAGAAAGAAAGAAGCCTATGAAAAATAATCAACTCTCAACCCGAGAGAGACCAGCCTACTGAATTACTTGAGAAGACCTGAGGGATGTATTGAAGCAAGCCCCCATTAGAACAGGAAGTTTCCAGTTTGGCCTGACCTGGTTAAAACACTTGAAATCTGGCTTCCAGCCACCACTCGGTCCCTAAGACAGGGCCTTCTCTTTACTGCGCATCAGATTCCAGCCAGCTGTTCCAGCACATGATGTCAGAGACCAGAGGTTGACAACTATACACTCCAAATTTGATCCAGGTCCAAGCCGGACCCCTATAGCATGCAAATTGATCACCGCTTAAATGCTTTTCTTGAAGACAGAGGTTGAGTTTGAAGGCAGGCGTTTGTGAACATCTGCAGTGAAATTCTGCTTCTGCTGTTCTGGTCCCCCCCTTTTTTTTTCATATGAAAGCAAGATCTTTTTGGCCTTTATATTTAAAAAAAATTGTTCTGCTGGCTTGTATGAAAAGAGACAAATATCTTTTGCAAGACAGAGTGGGGGTGGGCGAGAGAAAAGCCGACACATCTGTGGCTGCAGAAGGAGCTTTATTAGTCTGTGTCGGGAGCCAACGTTCAGGCAACCAGACAATTGGAGCTCTAGTTTGAGAGCTTTTTGCAAGATCCAAGAAGCTTCAGCACCAGCCAGCGCGAGACGCGAAACCCCACCCTGCCCTCATTTAACCAAACGAGATGCGAATAACTTCGCTGTACGGCTTGGAACGAGGCAGCCTTCCTTGGACCCTCTGGTTGCCAAGCGGAGGTCTGAAACATACCTAACTGTAGACTCATTTCTCCAAGAAACATACTTACAGTAATGCATTTCAGGCAAGTTCCATTAAAAAAGGAGAAGAAGAAGGAGAAGGAGAAGAGGAGGAGGAGGAGGAGGAGGAGGAGGAGGAGGAGACGAAGAAGAAGAAGAGGAGGAGGAGGAGGAGAAGATGAAGAAGAAAAAGAAGAAGAAGAGGAGGAGGAGGAGGAGGAGGAGAAGGAGAAGGAGAAGAAGAAGAAGAAGAAGAAGAAGAAGAAGAAGAAGAAGAAGAAGAAGAGGAGGAGGAGGAGGAGACAAAGAAGAAAAAGAAGAAGAGGAGGAGGAGGAGGAGAAGGAGAAGGAGAAGAAGAAGAAGAAGAAGAAGAAGAAGAAGAAGAAGAAGAAGAAGAAGAAGAAGAAGAAGAAGAAGAAGAAGAAGAAGAGGAGGAGGAGGAGGAGACAAAGAAGAAAAAGAAGAAGAGGAGGAGGAAGAAGAGGAGGAGGAGAAGGAGAAGGAGAAGGAGAAGAAGACGAAGACGAAGAAGAAGACGAAGAAGAAGAAGAAGAAGAGGAGGAGGAGGAGGAGGAGGAGGAGGAGAAGAGGAGGAGGAGGAGGAGGAGGAGGAGGAGGAGGAGGAGGAGGAGGAGGAGAAGGAGAAGGAGAAGAAAATAAACTTCTTAAGCCTCTCAATCTGGAAACAAGACTGCAGAAACGAACAGATCATCTGAAACTAATTTCATGCATCGGTTCTACGGTTGTGTCTCCTTGCCGACTCTTTCTCATTCTCCCTTTGTTGGCTTCCAACAGAGGTCATCATACCTTCGATCCAGGTGATGACGTTTTAAGGCTCTTAGAAAATTGATTCTAAAAGCAGGAGGAGCGGAGGTGGGGGGAAACATGCCGAAGCTTCTCTGAAAAGCAAGCTGCTTAAATCTGATCTCCACCTGCAGAAATGTCCCAAACATGTCCTAACGTGCCCTTCTTATTCCTTAAAAATTCAAGCGAAAGAACCTGCTGAGTGGGTATCTTACAACGTGTTCCTGAAATATTCACAAAACGCTGGGCTTTGCAGAGGGGTTTTATGCCACCCTTCCCCAGTCCATAATGCTCCAAGATGCCCTGTGGAATTCTGTGAAACAAAACATTAAACACATCTGGGAAACACCTGGCTGGGTTACATAACGTTTCTCTGTTTGTTATTACTATTGTTATTTTCAAACTCTTTCTCAGCCAAGTTTTCAAAATAGCAAACAATAAATCTTGCATAGCAACAAGACATCACACATCACAAAAGCCTTTTAATGAAAAGCCTAGCTCTGGACCCGATCCTAAACGTTATATATTTATATCTCATTCATTCTAATGAGCTCAGGATGGTTCATTTGGGGACTAGCCCAGTTTAATTGTAGTCTGCAATCTAGATGGGAACACAGCCTACGACCAAGAGAGATTGCTTTACACCAGTAAAATTAAAATTAAATAGATGGAGGATTATCAGAGAGAAATCCAACCTAAAATGAAGGAGAAATGTCCTGTTACTGAGAACAATTAACCAGTGGGATGGCTTGTGTCCAGAAGTCATGGGAGCTCCATCACTGGAGGTTTTCAAGAAGAGACTGGACAGCCATTTGTCTGAAATGGTATAGGGCTGTGATGGCGAACCTATGGCACACGTGCCACAGGTAGCACGCAGAGCCTTCTCTGCGGGCATGCCAGCTGTCATCCCATCCCTGCTCCACGGCGCATGAGCATGTTTATGTTTATGTTTTATTAAATTTATATACCGCCCTATTCCCGAAGGACTCAGGGCGGTGAACAGGCACAGAATAAAATACATAAATACAAAAGTTAGAAACATAATTAAAACCAAATTAAATAATTTAGCCCAAGACAATTAAGAACCCCATAATTTAAAACAAATTAAAATTTCAGTTTAAAAATTAAAAAGAAAGGGGAGAAAATTAGGCCAGGCCAGCTTGCTGGAATAGGAGGGTCTTAAGAGCGCGGCGGAAAGTGCGCAGATCCGGGATCCTCCGTATCTCCGGGGGGAGCTTGTTCCAGATAGTGGGTGCCCCTACAGAGAAGGCCCTCCCCCTGGGGGCCGCCAGTCGACACAGCTTGGCTGACGGCACCCAGAGGAGCCCCTCTCTGTGAGAGCGTACCGGCCGGTGGGAGGCTGTTTGTGGTAGCAGGCGGTCCCGTAAGTAACCACATCCTAAGCCATGGAGTGCTCTAAAGGTGGTAACCAAAACCTTGAAGCGTACCCGGAAGACCACCAGGAGCCAGTGCAGCTCGCACAGGAGAGGTGTTACATGGGAGCGCCATGTTGCTCCTGCACGGCCGCACTCTGCATGTGCCTCCCGCCAGCTAGCTGGTCTTCGGGTCTCTGTCACACATGCGAGGGGGTGGGTGCATGTGCAGGGGGGTGCAGGTTGGTGCAGGAAGCTTTCCAGGCCCAAAATGGGGCGCGGGAGGGGGCCTTGCACCCCATTTTGGGCCTGGAAAGCCTCCTGAACCAACCTGGAAGCCAAAACGGGGCGCGGGAGATGACGCACGCACGGGGGGTGCTCGCATTGCATTTTGAGTTTTGGGGCATGTGTCCGTGCATTTGTGCACATGGACCCACACACACTTTGGCATTCAGCACCAAAAAGGTTAACCATCACTGGTATAGGGTTTCTTGCTTGAGCTGGAGGTTGGATTAGGAGGGACCTCCAAGTCTGTAAATTATTTGGTAAGGACTTGGCCAACCAGGAGAGCGAGACCAGGATCTTCCCACTTCCACCACTTTATCAGGAGACATTTTCCATCTCTTTGGCATTAACAGGTAAATCGTTTTTGTGAGTATGGAAAGAAAATAAGTCAGAAGAATGCTAACATTCAGATCTCACAGAGTGTAGAATGAAAAGTTAGACAATTACCAAAAGATGAAGTGGCATTTTGGTTGGTCCTTTGGCAGACATCTTCTCCCACAGACCTCGTCGTACATAACGAATGGTTGTCCCCGCTATCTGGAACTCGCCAGGAAGTTCAATTTTCCAATCACTATTAATGGATTTCTTACTGGAATCTTTCAAAGCTGCAAAGGATCAAACAGGCAGAGTGGTTCAGGAGAGTTCTCCTTACTCTTCGAGGCCACAAATTCAAGCGAGTCCCCTCAGCAAACGATCCAACCATCCAGCCATCCATCTTTCTATGCGCTTCCTTGTGTTTTTAGCTGGAGCTTCTGAAATTCTAAAGGGAGCTCATGGGAACTGCTAGTCTTCAAGCCACCTTTCTCCATCCTTAACTTTTGTCAGGCTCCAACCCCCTCCCCCCACCCTTCCTGAATAGGAACCAACCCTCTCAACTCTTTCTCTCAACTCACATTCTTTCCAGCTCTGGATACCTCCAAAGTGTAAGGCATTTCCTGTCCAAAATAATTTGCAAAAATAAATAAATAAATCAAGCCAGGCAGCGTGGGATGAAAGTAGGTGGAAAGGAACTCGCTCAAGCATCAATTCAACACGAAGCAGCCAGGTTCATTTCCAAAGAGTGTGGAGCCAATCCAGAACAAAAAAAATGAATAAAAATAAGGCATACTTTGCCTAAACTTTATGTAATTAGCTCCAGCCATCACTCCAAGGTTAAACCCAGTAGCGTTTGCACAAACCTCAGACCAGGGGTGAAATGCTCCCAGTTCGGACCGGATTGTTGAGGACACAGATACACCTCCAAGTGGCCTCAACGACTCTCTAAAACGAATGCAAATGACCAGCTGTCTGCAAGGAGTATAAATCCTTCCATTCCCCACCATCCAGTCAGAGCTGAAGAAGCTTCCTGGATGAAGAGCGAAACGTCTTCAAAGAATAACAAGGATGTCCAGTTGTCTCCTGAAAAGGCACCTTCGGGTCTTGCCACAGTTGTTAAGGGTATCTCTGCAGTTGTTAAGTTGGCAACACGGTTGTTAAGAGAATGTGACTTCCCCATTGATTTTGCTTGTCAGGAGGTCACAAAAAGTGATCACTGCACGACCCTGCAACCATAATAAATACGTCCCCATTCATCTGAATTTTGATCATATGACCATGGGGATGCTGCAAAGGTTGTACGTGTGAAAAACGGTCCCAAGCAAGGATGAAATCCAACACGTTCTGACAGGTTCTGGAGAACCGGTAGCGGAAATTTGAGTACTTCAGAGAACCGGCAAATCCCACCTCTTACTGGTCCCAGAGTGTGGAGGGTGAAGTGGTTCGGGAATGACGAGAGGCACAAGCAAGCAAGTGACAACAGCTCTTTAATATATGGTGAGACTTCAGCAAAAACTCAGAGGCTGCAGTCCTCCTTATATACAATCCTGGAGAGACTGTCAGCCAATCAGAAACGTAGGCAGGTTTGAAACTCCCGCTTAAAAGTATCAATACATAACACCCCTCCCTTCCCAGAAGGCACTAACACTCAAAAATTAACATATGTACAAACAAAGTCTCGCAGGTGCTTAGGCTGAGTTCTCGCCCTAGTTGACCTGCGCAGTTCAGTGTTTGGTGAGGCGTCGAGCTGGTCGGAGGGACTCTTTGTCTCTCCCGGCTCCGCCAATGGAACCTCCTGGATTTTGTCCGGGGCGTGGTTATTCCCGGCTGGGAGTGGCGACTCGCTGGGGCGGCGCTGGAACCAGGGCTTGTCAGCTAAGTATTCTCGCGGCCCCGGGCTTGAGTTAGCTGTTTTGGAGAAGTGGTCATAGTTAGGCTCGGACATGTCTGCGTTGATGTTTGCCTCGCCAACCACCCGTTTCCTCAGTTGGTCTATGTGGCGCTTCCAGAGTCTATCTACCCCCACATCCACCGTGTATGATTTTGGGCCTGTTATCCCCACTATGGTTCCTGCAACCCACAGAGGACCGCTGGCATAATTGCGAGCGAACACCGGGGACCCGACCTGAAACTGCCTTAAGCCACAGGTCTCTCCCTTAAAGTTTTCGTGCGAATAGTTAGGGTGAAGCCTGTCCAACACGCACCGGAGCTTTCTCCCCATGAGGAGCTCTGCTGGGCTTCTCCCAGTTGCTGTGCATGGTGATGCATGCTGAACCGCAAGGAATTGATCTATCCTGGCCTGCCAGTCCCCATTGTCTAATCTGGACAGTGCTTCCTTGGCTGTCCTGACAAATCGTTCAGCCAATCCGTTGGAAGCCGGGTGAAATGGGGCTGATAGGGCATGGCGGATCCCCAGGCCGGCCAAGTAGCCTTCGAAAAGGGTTGCTGTAAATTGGGGACCATTGTCCGATACCAAGGTATCCGGCAGGCCGTGGGTGGCAAACAACTTTCTTAGGGCCTTGATAACCGCTTCGGCCGTTGTGGATGGCATTAATACAATTTCGAGCCATTTTGAAAAGGCATCCACTACTATTAAAAACGTTTGGCCATGGAACGGGCCGGCAAAATCAATGTGGATCCTCCCCCATGGGCCTTTTGGTTTCTCCCACTCTCGGATGGGCGCTACTGGGGGATCGGGGCGAGACTCCTGGCAGGGTCTGCACTTCCCCACCCACTCGGAAATGACCTGGTCCATGTTGGGCCACCAGACATAGCTGCGGGCTAAGCACTTCATCCTAACGATGCCAGGATGCCCTTCGTGCAATAATTCTAAAACTCTATCTCGTAGTTTTGCTGGAATTACCACTCTGTCACCCCACAGTAAGCACCCCCCTTGCGTAAACAGTTCATTTCGTTTGTTGGCAAAACCTTGGTACTCCTCCCCGACCACCTTGTCCGGCCACCCTTTCAAAACCCAACCCATAACAGTCCGGATAACAGGGTCTCTATTTGATGCCTTCGCCACCTCGCCGGAGGAGATGGGCCCCAAGGTTAACGTGTCCAACAACAGGACGGAGGTTTCCGGTGTTGGGTTGTCCAGCAGGTCGGGAAGGGGGCAACGGCTAAGGGCATCCGCATGACCCAGGGTCCGCCCAGGCCGATGGACGAGCTGGTACGAGTAGGCCGATAAGAAAATCGCCCATCTAGTTAAACGGGGGGAGAGGGCAGCGGGGGTTGGCCTGTCGCCTGCTAGCAGTCCTAGCAACGGTCTATGGTCAGTCACAAGTTCGAATTTTCGGCCATAGAGGTATTCGTGGAACTTTTTAACCCCCGCAATCGCAGCCAGAGCCTCTCTGTCCAATTGGCTATAGTTTCGTTCTGTGCTGGACAGAGTTCGGGAGTAGAAGGCAATGGGTGCCTCTAGGCCGTTCGGCAGTCTATGGCCTAGGACGGCACCAACTCCTACGGGGGAGGCGTCGCAAACCAAGACGAGCGGCAGCTCTGCATTGTATTGGATCAGGAAACTGTCCTCAGATAGGAGTTTTTTTACTGCCTCAAACGCGGCCGCTTGCGGTTTCCCCCAGACCCATGGTACATTCTTCCCTAAGAGTTTGTGAAGGGGATCAGCGACCGTGGCCTTATCTCTTAGGAACATTGAGTAGAAATTTAGTAGTCCAAGGAAGGCTTGGAGCTCAGCTTTGGATTTGGGGGCTGGTGCGCTTTTGATGGCCCTCACCTTGCTTTCGGTAGGGTGGATGCCTGTGCCGTCCACCCTGTACCCCAGAAATTCTACCGAGGGGACCGCTATCCTGCACTTGTTCTTTTTAAGTCTTAGTCCCGCTTCTCTGAATCTGGACAGGACGTTCCGTACCCTGTCCCCTAGCTGGTGTTCGTCTTGGGCGCTGACTAAGACGTCATCGAAATAGGGGACTACTCCCGGAAGTCCTTGCAACAGGCGCTCCATGGTGCTTTGAAATAAGCCGGGTGCGACGCTCACCCCAAATTGGAGCCTGGTGCATTTAAATGCACCCCTATGAGTCACGATCGTTTGCGCCTCTGCCGTGGCGTCGTCGACCGGTAACTGTTGATAGGCTTGGGCCAGGTCTAATTTGGCAAAAATTTTTCCGGGGCCCAGGGAGTGTAGTAGATGGTGCACGATCGGCACCGGATAGGCGCTCGGCTGCAAGGCCTTGTTGATCGTGCACTTGTAGTCGGCGCAAATTCTGATTGAGCCGTCGGACTTAACTGGGGTGACTATGGGGGTCTCCCACTTGGCATGGTCAACGGGAACCAACACCCCTTGCTTAATCAGTTTGTCCAGTTCTGCATCGATCTTTGGTTTCAATGCGAACGGCACTCTTCTGGCCTTTAGTCTTACTTGGCCTACGTTGGGGTCTAAGTTTAGTGAAATAGGGGTCCCCACATACTTGCCCAATGTGTCCCCGAAAACGTCCTGGAACTCGGACAGGAGGCTGTCTTTCAGGGTTGACTTGGACATCAGGTGGACGCCGGTGAAGCCCATGCCAAGGGCTCGGAACCACCCCATGCCCAGGAGGCTCGGCAGCTGCTTCGTGACGATGGTCAGCGGCAGGTCTCTTTCGTAGTCTCCGTAGGTGACCCGGAACGTGCCCACGCCTTCGAGGGGGACTCGGTTCCCCTGGTAGTCTAGGATGCGCAGTCTCTGTCTGGAGAGTTGATCCTTCCGGAACGACGGCAGGAGGGTCTTTAGGGTTGTCCACGACATGATGGAGAGAGCTGATCCGGTGTCGATCTCCATCGAACACGGTCTTCCGTTGATCTCGACCACCGTGCTGACTTTGTCCTCGACCGTTGTGCTGGCCTGGTCGATGTGTATGCTGCGGCCATCTCGCGGTTCAAATTCGCGCCGTTTTTTCGCGCCGCCTTCTCTCGTTGGCTGCTTCTGGCGCGCTGATTCCGGTTGGCTGCGGCGCTCACGTGGTTTGAGTCTTCTGGGCAGAGTGGCTCTGCAGACTCGCGCCAAGTGCCCTTTCTTCTCGCAACGCCTGCAAATAGCCTCTCTGTATTTGCAGGACAGTCTATCATGGTGCCCGCCACAGCTGGGACAGCTTCGCCGGGGGCTGCCAGTGTCTTTTCTCCGGTGCTCTGTTCGGAAGACGTCCTCATCCGACTCGGACTCCGAGCTGGATCCGGCGTCTTCTCTGTGCACCGGGGCAGACTTGGGGCTGTCTTTGCTGGTCGGCGGACGCTGTAGCGTTTCAGCGGCCTTTGTGGAGGCTTCGTGAGCCCTGGCCTCATCAAGGGCTCCGGCAAGCGTCAGATCAGGCTTGGCGAGCAGACGCCGTTGCAGCCTAATGTCCCGAACACCACAGATCAGTTGCTCAAGCAACGCATCATCCAAGTCTCTGTAGTCGCAATGAGTTGCGGCTTTTCTCAGGCTGGCCATGTACGCGCTGACCGGCTCTCCCTCTCGTTGGACGCGCTGCCTTAGTTGGTATCGCTGCACGAACTTGGAGGGGACGGGAGCGTAGTGAGCCCGGAGAGTTGCCATCAAGGTGTCCCATGAGACTGTTTGAACCGGCGTTGGCTCACACAGTGACTCGGCCATCTCGAACACGTCCGGTCCGCAGTGGCTTAGGAATAGGGCTCTCTTTCGATTAGCCGAGAGGCCCTGCATGTCGCTGGCTTCTAGCGAGCATTCAAACCTTGTTAGGTACGAGACCCATTTTCCGCGGGTCGGATCAAAAGGCTTGGGCGGAACGTAGGCAGACATGTCCGGTATGTCTCCTGTGGTTCGCCTCGTCGCCTAGCTGAAGCTCGTGGTCTCACTGGTTGGCTTCTTGTAGCCTCAATCCCACCTTCGTCGCCAATGAAGTGGTTCGGGAATGACGAGAGGCACAAGCAAGCAAGTGACAACAGCTCTTTAATATATGGTGAGACTTCAGCAAAAACTCAGAGGCTGCAGTCCTCCTTATATACAATCCTGGAGAGACTGTCAGCCAATCAGAAACGTAGGCAGGTTTGAAACTCCCGCTTAAAAGTATCAATACATAACAGAGGGAATGGGGATTTTGCAGGATCCTTCCCCTGGAGTGGGGTGGGAATGGAGATTTTGCAGTATCCTTCCTCCAGGATTGGGGTGGGAATGGAGAATTTGCAATATTCTTACCCCTGGAGTGGGGAAGCAATGGGGATTTTGTAGTATCCTTCCCCTGGAGTGGAGAGGGAATGGGGATTTTGCAGTATGCTTCCCCTGGAGTGGGGTGGGAATGGGGATTTTGCAGTATGCTTCTCCTGCCACGCCCACCAAGCCATGCCCACCAAGCCACAACACACCACGCCCACTAAGCCATGCCCACAGAACCATACAAAAATTTGAATTTCACCACTGGTCCCAAGTCACTCTTTTCATTGTTGCTATACCTTTGAACGGTCACGAAACAAGTAAGTCGAGGATTGCCTGTACTGAAATATAGGTAGCAATTTTCTATTGTCATCCGGGGGAGACGGGGGGTGGGGGGGGAGAGAAAAGCGGCCTTTCAAGGAATTCAGCTACATCTGCTTTGTAAAAATGAATCTATCAACACAAGTTAATTTGTTCTCCTTTGAAGCGAAGATCTCCTTCACAAAACGTGAAGATAGATGAGATAATTTTCATGCAACGAGGCTGATCAGACAGAAGCGTGAAGCGCTAAAGGAGCTGGAAGCTTAATGCGAACAGTCAAGCTTGACAACCAGGTTAAAAACAACAACAGCAACAACCACAACAAAAGCAGTCACGTTTCGCAACTAACATTTGATCAACAGCAGGGGTGGGTTCTAATTTTTTTTACTACTGGTTCTGTGGGCGTGGCTTATTTTGTGGGTGTGGCTTGATGGTCATGTGACAATTCTTTAGGATTTAGCAGAGGTACTGGTCTACCAGGCTTTTAATTGCTTGCAGAGCTGTACCGATCTACTCATGTATTTTTGCAGGCACTGGTCTACCCATTTATTTCTGCAGGCACCGGTCTACTCATTTGTTTTCTTTTAACACTGATCAGCTGTAGGATGGCCCTTTGAAGCCTGGCGGCAAGAGTTTAAACAGTTTTTAAACAGATTGGGAGTGGGGCCAAATAAAAGGTAAGAATAATGCAGGGGGTGAGGGGGCAGGGCCCCCCAGAACTGGTTCAGTGATGTCATATTGTCACCACTACCCACTCGGCAGAACCGGGCAGAACTGGGAGGAACCCACCACTGATCAACAGGTAAGCCAAACTAGGCTGGGAATCCCTTTGTGGATATTATATGAGTAACTTTTTAAAACGTCTGTCTCCATTCTAGCCGACAATCTTTGACCGGCAGCATCTTATCCAAATTAATCTAGTTCATAATAATTAATCCAAATTTATCCAGTTCATAGTTAAGAAAAGCACTGATTTTTCAAAAATTCAAAAGATTTGCAAGATACCACAGCAACGGCAGATAACTTTCTTCCTATGCCGAAGCCTAGAAAAATGGAGACATTTTAAGGCCCAAATACTTCCTGCCATACAAGTAGAAATAAAAGCAGCAGAGCAGGCAAGGCGTTTGATAATCTTGGCAGCGATCCGTTTTTTTGGAGGAGATCCTGCAAAAATGTGATACTGAACATTCCCAGCAGCTTCCTGAGCGACTGGTTTTTTTTTTCCCCCAGAAAAAAAATTTCTAACCCATGTGGATGTGAAAACGGGCTCGAAAGCAGGCAGACAACACTTAACGGAATCACCAAAGCCAAATACGTGACTAATTTCAAAAGCTAAGCAAGAGCTGAGGAAGTCAGACGCCACGGGCAGAAATGGAGAGTTGGACAAAGATCCAGAATTCTGGATTTTGCCGGCCAGATATATTCTCCGTTCACATCATAAAAGCTGACTCAAGCCATGCCACTTCGGTTACCACAATCTTCAGGGTTAAAACAGTAAAGCAGATAGACAACAATAAAAGGTCCATCCCAATAAAAGGTTCTCCCCTGTCTCTACAGCAGGGGTGAAATGCTACTGGTTCGCAGAGGTTCGGGTGAACCGATTGTGGCGGTGGCTGGTAGTTTGTTGAATCAGTAGCAGCGGCAGCACGAGACTCTGCCCACCCCCCACCGGATGTCGTTACTTCCTGGTTTTAACCAGGAAATAACCAGGAGTGAAATGCTCCCGGATTGGACTGGATTGCCCGATCCGGCAGCGATCTTGGCCAGTGGTTTGGCGATCTGGTAGCAATGGCGGAGCAAAGCTCAGCCCACCCACCCGGGTGTCATTACTCCCTGGTTTTAATGAGAATCCTAGCAGTAAATGTCTTTGAGATATAATGAAATAAACTCATCTCCAAATCCCCACTCATGTTGTTTCAATTGTTATATTTCAACCAAATCCCTGTGCTTCTCACTCTTTCTCTCTTTACCCAAAAAACTGTGACCAGGTTTGTCCTCCATCACACGGATACGTCGAGCTCCAGCAGGGATCACGGTTGCTTCGATATAACCTACAACCAAGAAAAGGAATATATGAGCCACAGAATATCCCCAAGTAAATTCCCAGGGAAACTGACAAGTGGCCTTGGTGGCTAAGTACGCAGCCCTTACAGTTTGGAGAAAGAAATTCACCGCTCCAACACTCATTCTGAAATTTGGTGAGACGCTGGGCCGCACAAATTTCAAAGATGTGAGTTATGACTCCAGCGGGAGAAGGAAATGAATGTGCCCACATTTCAAATTCAGTTCCTACATAACTAAAATTAAAAGATGCAATTAAAGTCCAATTGGTGATATTTGGATTTCTTCGTGTGGATCAGAGCTCTGTTAAAATTATTGTCTTGCTGTTGCAACTTGTTCCATGAATAAAAACTGTTCTAAGAAAGCCCTTTAAGGATATTTCGATTTCTTTTGGCTTCCAACTAATTTGCCGGCCATTTTAATTTGTGGGAAACTTGACTCCGTCCTTCACACATATTCAATCACTGTGGCTGGTTGATTTAATAAAATAAATTAAAGGTAAAGGTTTCCCTCGCACATATGTGCTAGTCGTTCCCAACTCTAGGGGGGGGTACTCATCTCTGTTTCAAAGCCGAAGAGCCAGCGCTGTCCGAAGACATCTCCGTGGTCATGTGGCCGGCATGACTCAACGCCAAAGGCGCACGGAACGCTGTTACCTTCCCACCAAAGGTGGTCCCTACTTTTCTACTTGCATTTTTTACATGCTTTCGAACTGCTAGGTTGGCAGAAGCTGGGACAAATAACAGGAGCTCACCCCATTACGTGGCACTAGGGATTCGAACTGCTGAACTGCCGACCTTTTGATCGACAAGCTCAGCATTTTAGCCACCGCGTCCCTTATTTATTTTAATATGGCTCAATAAATTATGCTTTTGCATAAGTGGCAAACTAGGGCAATACCTGCTTAAGATAAGCATGAAGAGCATATGATAAAAACTGAATGAACTACATCTACTTCTCCCAAATAATTCAATGAATGCATCGTTGGGAGACTTAACAGAACAATTGGAAAGATAGAAAAAATCTAGCTATGTGGTTGCTAGGAGTTGAAAATAACTCCTATACTCAATCAATCAATCAATTATGCCCATCCCAGCTAGTCAACCTTCCCAGACCTGGTATCCTATTGTGTATCCAGAAGGGACCATATTGGAAAACTTGGATTTGGTTTCTACCAGAAGCATTTCCTACCAAGAGCAATATGATAACAGAGCATCTGTTTCAATAACCATTCCTTGTTTCTGTCTTTTTGTCTTCCCCTTATTAATCTTTCTATGTTACGATCCTCACCCTGACTACACATTCATTTTTCATTTTCTTCTCCGTTCATTAGTTTACCCAAGAAATAGCTTAATACCGCAGAAAGGAAAACTGAAAAGAGGGTCAATAGAAAATTCAGAGTTAAGAATCTGGCGCCAACATGTTGAGTTCAGCACTGTTATGATTTCAGTGTATCTGATGAGTGTCTCGCCTTTAGTGTTAACTATCGTTTTAATCGTTATTACAACCACAGTTATGTAAGTGGTCATAATCCAGGGAAACAGCTGTCTAACATACAGCTTGGGAGCAAGAATTTGGGCTTGCTCTTATTCAGCGTGTTCAAATTGTATCGAGCCATCACGTTCTAAGATGGCAAATTGTAGCTGGCGAATTATTTCCACGGGCCTTTAGGAATTTGAAGGGTTTATATCCCTTCTGCAGGAAGAGTCGGCATTACAGATGTTAGCTAAGTAACATCATCATGTCCTAATGATGCATTGATGATGTTACTACATAGCTTGGTAGTAAAATCTCTGCAGGAATCAACCAGCTTCAAGAACACTAAGATCCCAACAGTTCAACCCTAAATTACATATATATTCTTTACTATTGAAAGTCTATATTGTTATACCCTGTTTCCTCAAAAATAAGACCCAACCGGAAAACAAGCCTTAGCATGATTTTTCAGGATGCTCGTAATATAAGCCCTACCCCCCAAAATAAGCCCCAGTTAAGATTGTCAGCCAGATGGTGCATTTAGTACTGTATCTCCCTCCCCCAAAATAAACTCTAACCAAAAAATAAGCCCTAATGCATCTTTTGGAGCAAAAATTAATATAAGACACGGTCTTATTTTTGGGGAAACATGGTATTATTGTAGGGTCTTTTTTAGCTTTAGCTTTATTATTGTTGGAGACCAGTATTTGTTTGGCGCCAGACGTAACTGGAGTGATATACAAATCCAGTAAAATAAATGCTTATATAAATAAATTAAAAAAAAATACCGACAGACCCCAAACCAAAAATTATTATCACCGATAAGGTGACATAATATAACAAGACATAGCCAAAGGGAAGATGGTAGAAAGCTGCCTGAAAGTATACATGTCACCAATGTTAGGACAAACTTATGGACATTCTTTAAAAGTACGATTTCAAGATTTTATCCAGAAATTTAAAGAATTTAAAAAAGTAATCTTTTGTCGGATCCTCCATGGCTTCCAGCTAGACCCAGATTTATACTAAATATCCACTGACTGAACACATCAAAGCAATACCAATATTCAGGAGAAATGAAGAAATCAATCCCAATGGGAAGAATCTTCGTCTATTTCCATATTATAAGCGAAAACCAAATGCACTCGTTCCAGGAACTGGGCAATTCTGATTTGAATAAAGAGATAGCTAACTAAATTCTGCCTATTGAAATCTTATAGACATTCACTTAAGCACTATTTGCTTCATCTGACTTCATGGGATTTTAGTAAGTAATGTGGATGTACTTCTATGGAGATTCTCAGTCATCCAGGTTAGTGGTGAAATGTAAAATTTGTTACTACCGGTTCTATGGGTGTGGGTTGATGGAGGGGGGGGGGGGGTAATGTGACTGGGTGTGTGTGGCCAACTTTTTCTTTTTTTACTTTTAAAAATATTTTTTCTACAACCTCTTCAGGCCGAGGTTGACGATCCCAGCTGAGTTGCCTGATCATCAGAGGCTTTTTTTTCTTTTAAAAGCATTTTTTCTACAACCTCTTTGGCTGAAGAGGTTGTAAAAAAACACTTTTAAAAGCCTCTGATTATCCCAGCTGAGCTGCACGATCATCAGCGGCTTTTTTTTTTTTTACTTTTAAAAGCATTTTTTCGACCGAAGAGGTTGTAGAAAAAATGCTTTTAAAAGTAAAAAAAAAGGCTCTGATGATCGTTCGGCTCAGCTGGGCATGGGGGGAGGGGTACAGGGATTTTTGCTACCGATTCTTCGAACCACCTGCCGCCATCGCTCCCGGATTGGGCGATCCGGTCCGAACCGGGAGCATTTCACCCCGATCCAGGTCATGGTTGTCCCAAAGGGTTTTTTCCCCCCTCAAAGGCAATTGTACTTTTTTTGTTTTTCCTTGAAGAGGTTTCGCTTCTCATCCAAGAAGCTTCTTCAGTTTTCTTTTTCAGTTCTCAGCTTCTTGGATGAGAAGCAAAACCACTTTAAGGAAAAACCAAAAGAGTCCAGAGTTACCATTTGAAAAAGCACCTTTGGGACAATTAGATGTGGCATTAACAAATTATTTACCAAATACAATGCTACCTCTTAGACTCCTGGGGTTTTGACTTTCTTTTTACCCTTATAAATTAATGGAAATCAATTTCTCAGCATTTAGAGAAATGTGAGTCTTGATACAGTCTCTCACCCAGGGGTGGGCTTCATAAATTTTAGCAAGGGATTCTCTGCCTGGTTGCTGGGTGGGCATGGCCATGGTGGGCATGGCCTAGTCAGCCTCCTGCACCATGGGGTGGGGGGGGCTTTTTGCCCTCCCCAGGCTCCCGAGTCTTTTCTCAAGCCTCTGGGAGAGCAAAAATGGCCTCCCCAGGCTCCGGAGGCCTTCTGGAGGCCACAAACGGCCCATTTCCAGTCTTCCAGAACTTCAGATAGGCCTATTTTTTACCCTCCCCAAGCCTCCGAGTGTGCCCTGCATTTGCCTGCATCCAAAATGGGCCACATGGGAACTCCTGGGAGGGGAGGGGTGGGGGGGGCAGCCAGGAGTGGGATTTGGGGGTTCTCCAAACTGCACAGAATCTTAGCTAGAGGTTCTCCCGAACCTCTATGAACCCCCAGCAGCCCACCCCTCCTCTCACCATTTGCAAGCCACCACTCCCTTAGCAGTCTGCAATTGTAGCAGGGATTCCAGAAAGATCAGTAAATTTCAATTTACTGAAATGACCACCATAAAAAAAACCCCAACAACTCTACGACAATTAAATTGTTCTCAACTTTCAGTAGAATCTGCTTCATTCCTTTCAACGCCGATTCCAGAGAGACAGTGAAGACAACTGTGCTACAACAGAAGACCAGGCTCCGTTCTTTTTAGGTTCCATTCCAATCCATTGAGCTCAAAATAATTTCAGATCGAACAATCAGGTTTCCAAAGTCCCCTGGGAACTCTTCGTTATTTGTTCATTCGTGGTATTACATGCAAGTGAACTCTATCTCAGGAACAATTCTCTCTTTTCTGGCACACAATCCTTTCTGTCTCGCCTGCGTTACATCAAGGCCTCAGGAATCAAGGGCTCACATGAGGGGAGACACCTGAGCTGATGGGAAGAGAGCGGAGTGAAGGGGACAATAAAGATTGCCTTTAATTTAATTTAATTTAATTTAATTTAATTTAATTTAATTTCCAATTTATATACCGCCCTTCTCCCTGAGGACTCAGGGCGGTGTACAGCCAAGATAAAAAACATAGAATACAAATATTAAAACATTTAAAAATATATATAGATTTGGGCCGAAAGTTAAGAATAACAAACTAATTAAAAAATTTAAAATTTAAAAATTTCTTCTAAGCCAACCCGGCTTGCTGGAAAAGATGGGTTTTCAGGGAACGACGGAAGGCATTGAGGTCATGGATTCTCCTTATCTCCGGGGGCAACTGATTCCAGAGAGTGGGAGCCCCCACAGAGAAGGCCCTCCCCCTGGGGGCCACCAGCCTACATTGTTTGGCTGATGGCACCCTGAGGAGGCCCTCTCTGTGGGAGCGCACGGGTCGATGGGAGGTCGTTGGTAGCAGCAGGCGGTCTCGGAGATAGCTAGGCCCTATGCCATGGAGCGCTTTAAAGGTGATAACCAACACCTTGAAGCGCACCCGGAAGATCACCGGGAGCCAGTGCAGCTCGCGCAGGAGCGGTGTTACATGGGAGCGCCATGTTGCTCCCATCACTACCCGCGCTGCTGCATTCTGGACCAGACTATCCCTGTGAAAGTTCACAGAGGGAGAACAGCTGGTGCTGTGCCTTCCCTGAGATATCTGGAAAGAACTAGTGAGCAATCCTTTCCTTCAGTCTTTGATACCGTCATTCTGTTGGGGTTTTTTTTGCCTCTAGCCATGGAGGAAAACCATCACAAGAAAATAATAGAGTTGGAAGGGACCGTGGAGGTCTTTTAGTCCAATCTCCTACTCAGGCAGGTGACTTTATACCACCGGTAGTAAACCTTTTACTCATCAAGTGCCGAACAGATAGCTATTGCTAAGCCAGTTGGCTCTTAAGGGAATCATGCAAACTTTTTGGGGGGGGGGCATGGTCGTTAAGCAACTAACTGCAACCATTAAGTGAATTATATGGTTGTTAAGCAAATCCAGCTTCCTCCATTGACTTTGCTTGCCAAAAGCCAGCTGGGAAGGTCACTAACGGGGATTACATGTCCCTGGGATTATGCAACCATCGTAAATACATGCCGGGTGCCAAATTCAGTGCCCGAATTTGAGCATGTATCCAGGGGAATACTGTGGATAATCCTAGAGCAAGATCTGGCCATAAATCAGATTTTTTTTCAGTGCCATTGTCACTTTGAATGGTCACTAAAAGAAAAAAAAATCATAAGTCAAGGATTTCCTGTATAGTTAACCCCACTTGTGCTAAAAGTTAGAATTATGGAGGAGCCCATTCATCAGAAAATGAATGTCCAATTGAATTCAATTGAGCTCAATAGATGGCAACAGTTATGGGAAAGGAAGTATAAACTAACAATGTCCACTGCATATAAAGAGAATCAATATAAAATGTTTTATAGATGGCATGTGCCTCCGGAAAAATTGGCAAAAATGTTTAAAGACAAATCAGCTAAACGTGGGAAATGCCATCAAATACCAGGATCTTATTATCATATGTGATGGACATGCCCAGAAGCTAGAGACTATTGGAGCAGAATTAAGACATGGTTAGAAGAAATGATCCAACAACATATTAATTTAAAACCTGAGCTGTTCGTATTGGGTATATTACCAGAGAAAATTAGTAAAGAAAATATATACTTGATTATACATATAATAACGGCAGTGAGGTAGTATTTGCATAAAGATGGAAAGAAAAGAAAATCCCTTTGGAAGGGGAAGTAATTAAGAAAATGAATGTCCAAGATGCATTTTTCCACCCCGAGAAGTCAGTGAAAAGATTCATATAAAGAAAGGACACAGACAACAAAAGAGCTTTGAAATATATCCACAGCTTCTCCTTTGAGTAGGATGCCATGTCGGCATTTCAAGTCAACCAAAGAACACAGAGGAAAACACAACACCGAGAGAGGATCTATCTCCCAGCACCATAGAAAGCAACCGAGGCATCTTACACGAGAAACACTTGGGCACTGCCTTGGTCCTGGCCATCACACAGGTGGAAACCTTCTTACATTGACTATTGGAGACTAAGAAGAAGAAGGGGGAAAAAAGGGAATTGGCACATGTTTAGTTACACCAGCAGGGAATGTTTGCACAAGTCAGCAGTCAGCAGAAATAATCTTTCTTCAGGACAACCCAATCAGCAGCGGGAGACAATTTTCCTCGCAACAGCTCTCTGATATCTATTACAAAGCAATTCTCTTTGGGGAACTGGCTAACTTGGACACAGAACAGCAAATCTGAATTGAAACAAAACAGCCCAGTACTCTAATAGGACTCGGTGGCACCTTGACAAGAAACTCATTTCAAAATATATAAATAACCCATCGCTTCTCTACTTTTTTGGCGAAGGTCACGTGGGTTTATAAATAACCCGTTTTGTTCAAGTTCAGTTATGATTCTCAGGCTGGCTTGTTTTCCATGGGACAGCAAAACAATATGTGTGCATCAAGTTATCACATGCAACCCAAAATAGAAAAATAGTGGAAAAGGGTCAGCAATGATTGGCAATTAATATCATCAGCAGATTTTAAAAAATGAAAAGACCGGCCCCTGTTACTTTAACTAGGGTAGCAAAGGGAACAGGCAAGTGAGGAAGGGGACAAATGATTTTAAAAAAAGAAAATAGAATAGACTAGAAATAGAAATAGAAATAGAAATAGATATAGGCATAGGCATAGGCATAGGCTAGAATAGAATAGAATAGAATAGAATAGAATAGAATAGAATAGAATAGAATAGAATAGAATAGAACTCTTTATTGGCCAAGTATGATTAAAGGTAAAGGTTCCCCTCGCACATATGTGCTAGTCATTCCTGACTCTAGGGGGCGGTGCTCATCTCCGTTTCAAAGCTGAAGAGCCAGCACTGTCCGAAGGCGTCTCTGTGGTCATGTGGCCGGCATGACTAAATGCCAAAAGGCACACGGAACGCTGTTACCTTCCCACCAAAGGTGGTCCCTATTTTTCTACTTGCATTTTTTACATGCTTTCGAACTGCTAGGTTGGCAGAAGCTGGGACAAGTAACGGGAGTTCACCCTGTTACGCGGCCCTAGGGATTCAAACTGCTGAACTGCCGACCTTTCGATCGACAAGCTCAGTGTCTTAGCCACTGAGCCACCGCACCACCGCGTCCCTTTAGAGTAGAGTAGAGTAGAGTAGAGTAGAGTAGAATAGAATAGAATAGAATAGAATAGAATAGAATAGAATAGAATAGAATAGAATAGAATAGAATGGAATGGAATGGAATTCTTTATTGGCCAAGTGTGATTGGACACAAGGAATTTGTTTCCGGTGCATAATCTCTCAATGTACATACAACAATAGTGATAAACAACAAAGTTATAGTCATAAGAAGATAAGGAGATAGGGAATAGGGAAGACGAGAATAATGATGGTAATATTGCCTTTTCAGATAGTCTGACAGTGTTGTGGGGATTAGTTGTTTAGCAGAGTGATGGCATGGGGGAAAAACTGTCCTTATGTCATAGAGAAAAAAAACGGGTTTCCTATGCCAGCCGTGGCATTAAAAATGTTCCTTCCATGTTTATGGAATTCTGTCATTCAAATCAGGTAAGTTATTCCTAGATGATCTTCGCCTGCTCAAAACTGATAAAAGTGCTGACACAGAACATAGAATCATTTCGAGGTAGGTAAAATGAGCACCCGGATTGTGGGGGCAATTAGCTGACTTTGTATAAAAAAGAACACCGCTTTGGGGGGGCCGAAAGCCCTACTAAGCAGGTATATACAAAAGTATGAAGGCTATTGCTTAACGCATTGTAAGCCGCCCAGAGTCTCCGGAGAAGGGGCGGCATATAAATCGAACCAATAAATAAATAAATAAATAAATAAATAAATAAATAAATAAATAAATACATAAATAAATAAACAAACAAACAAACAAACAAACAAACAAACAAACAAGAAAGTTATCATATCTCCCCTAATCTGCTGAACAAAACTCCGCATTGGTGACAGGAAAAGCATCCGGCCAGTAAACACTCAGTTCCATTCAGTTGCCCAGATTCCACCCCCCCCGCAAGGGATTATGGAGTCATTAAAAGAAGATGATGATGTGTTATGCCAAATTAGGATCTTCCAGTCCTCCTAAGTGCAAAAATTACTCACCCATCCCTTTCGTATGGTTGAAGTCACCTTTCACCACTTTGCAGCTTTTCCCATTTCCGTTACAAATGCCACAGTGATCTTCTTTGGCAGAGGATCCAATGATCCCATCACAGCCGATTTTCTAATGGGGATCAAGAGGGTTTTTTTTCCCGTTATTGTCATAACAAAAAGAGATTTTTAGATATTTAATCTCCTTTAGAGATTTCTAAAGGAGGGTAAATCCTGGATACTCATTTGAAGGACAATTTCAGAAATAAAGGTAATTGTCAATTTACAACTACAGATTACAATTTACAATTTACAACTACAGCTACAGATACCAGATTTTATATTCCTAAGCAAGGCGGTTAAGTGAGTCGCTTCTGATTTTACAACCTTTTAACCTAGTTATTAAGGAAACCACTGTGGTTCTTAAGTCATTAACCAAATCCACCTTTTCCAATTGATTTCACTTGTTGGAAGCTGGCTGGAAAGGATTTAAATGATGAACAAATGACTATGGCACACTGCAACTAGCACACATATACGTCAATTGCTAAGGGAAGGATACTGTAAAATCTCCATTCCCTCCCTAATCCAGGGGAAGGTTACTCAAAATTTCCATTTCCTCCCAATCAGCTGGGATTTGGGAGGCAGAGAATAGATGGGGGCGGGGCCAGTCAGAATTTTTACTACCGGTTCTCCAAGCTACTCAAAACATCCGCTACCGGTTCTCCAGAACTGGTCAGAACCTTCTGAAACCCATCTCTGCTTCCCCTCCACTGATTATGACCTTACCCAACATTGCTATGTGGCCACAGCAGAATAACTCTGAAGAAATACAGCCTAAACAGATCAAAAGTTACTTATCTGGGTTCAGGATATTCAGCACAGAATCCCGTTTCTTGTATTTTGGGATCTGCAAGCAATTTCAAACTACATGGGGCAATTCCCATTAAATGTTCTATCAGCTCAAAAGCGTGAAATCGATCAGGGCTTTTGGCTTAACTCCCCTATATTATTTTTTAAAAAAGTTATGTCATTTCTCTTGACACACAATCTGAATTTTTACCCAAATACCGATAGGGTGCTTTCAACAAAGCTTTTTAAAATTCCTCAGGGAAAGAGCCCATCCATAGCTTTGGGTGTTACTTCACTAGCACAACTGTAATTACTGCCTCATGTAAAAAAATAAAAATATGACAATGTCCTTTCATAGAGTACTATAATGCTTCCCGTATGCTCAGCCTGCCATAGCAGATTGTATATAAATATAAATATTACCGTTGTTAAGTGTCATTCTGAAATTTGATCATGCCAAGATGATATCACTGTAGCAAATTCTTCCAATTGTCAACACTTGTTCACACTCTAGTAATCATATAGAGCAGGGATTCTTAAACTTTTTGCTCTCAAAATCCCTTTCCATTTTTAAAAATTATAGAGGATTTCATCTATCTATCTATCTATCTATCTATCTATCTATCTATCTATCTTCTATCATCTATCATCTATCTACCAGTTTCTATCTACGGGTATCTACTGTATCTATCTATCTATCGATCTATCGATCGATCGATCTAGAGGGATGCAGTGGGTCAGTGGGTAAGACACTGAACTTGTCAATCAAAAGGTCGGCAGTTCAGCGGTTCGAATCCCTAGTGCCATGTAACGGGGTGAGCTCCCGTTACTTGTCCCAGCTTCTGCCAATCTAGCAGTTCGAAAGCACGTAAAAATGCAAGTAGAAAAATAGGAACCACCTTTGGTGGGAAGGGAACAGCGTTCCATGCACCTTTGGCGTTTAGTCATGCCGGCCACATGACCACGGAGACGTCTTTGGACAGCGCTGGCTCTTCAGCTTTGAAATGGAGATGAGCACCGCCCCCTAGAGTTAGGAACGACTAGCACATATGTGCGAGGGGAACCTTTACCTTTATCTATCTATCTATCTATCTATCTATCTATCTATCTATCTATCTATCCTTCTATCCATCTATCCATCTATCCATCTATCCATCTATCCATCTATCCATCTATCCATCTATCCATCTATCTATCTATCTATCTATCTATCTATCTATCTATCTATCTATCTATTATTATCTTTATTCATTAAATATGAAACTCAGTCAACTGAACATCCAAAAATGCATCACAAATACCACTGACTGGTGCTAATGGTTGATACGGGTTGCTGCCAGCATCCTAAGTATCAACCAAATACCTTCTTAAGATGTACGATGTTCCAAGTAACGCATTTTTTTTGCAGTTCCACTGGTGTTATTGCAGGAAGCTGCAATTTGCTGATGTATGTTATAGAATTCTTGGCCATAGTACCAAGTGCTCCAATGACAATGGGTATCACTGTTACATGTTTCTATTATTATTGTTGTTGTTGTTGCTATTATTATTATTATTATTATTATTATTATTATTATTATTATTATTATTATTATCATTATTATCCATCCATCTATTCATCCATCTATCTATCAACATCTCAAGAGATATTTACCATATTAAAAATTACAATTGATACCTTCAGACAATATTTATTTACTGAATCATGTAAAAATAACAATAAAAACCCATTAGATATTAACATAAATGAAATCAGTTGTTGCAGAGAGGCCTACAAAAGAGCTCAGAACACAGTATAGAAATAGACATAAATTATGTAACTGAGGTAAAAATGACTGACGCAAGCAACAAGGCAAGGATTCCACTACTAAACAGGCCAATACCTTAAAGCCTTCTGAAGTGGTTCGGGAATAACGAGAGGCACAAGCAAGCAAGTGACAACAACTCTTTAATATACAGTGAGACTTCAGCAAAAACTCAGAGGCTGCAGTCCTCCTTATATACAATCCTGGAGAGACTGTCAGCCAATCAGAAACGTAAGCAGGTTTGAAACTCCCGCTTAAAAGTATCAATACATAACACCCCTCCCTTCCCAGAAGGCACTAACACTCAAAAATTAACATATGTACAAACAAAGTCTCGCAGGTGCTTAGGCTGAGTTCTCGCCCTAGTTGACCTGCGCAGTTCAGTGTTTGGTGAGGCGTCGAGCTGGTCGGAGGGACTCTTTGTCTCTCCCGGCTCCGCCAATGGAACCTCCTGGATTTTATCCGGGGCGTGGTTATCCCCGGCTGGGAGTGGCGACTCGCTGGGGCGGCGCTGGAACCAGGGCTTGTCAGCTAAGTATTCTCGCGGCCCCGGGCTTGAGTTAGCTGTTTTGGAGAAGTGGTCATAGTTAGGCTCGGACATGTCTGCGTTGATATTTGCCTCGCCAACCACCCGTTTCCTCAGTTGGTCTATGTGGCGCTTCCAGAGTCTATCTACCCCCACGTCCACCGTGTATGATTTTGGGCCTGTTATTCCCACTATGGTTCCGGCAACCCACAGAGGACCGCTGGCATAATTGCGAGCGAACACCGGGGACCCGACCTGAAACTGCCTTAAGCCACAGGTCTCTCCCTTAAAGTTTTCGTGCGAATAGTTAGGGTGAAGCCTGTCCAACACGCACCGGAGCTTTCTCCCCATGAGGAGCTCTGCTGGGCTTCTCCCAGTTGCTGTGCATGGTGATGCATGCTGAACCGCAAGGAATTGATCTATCCTGGCCTGCCAGTCCCCATTGTCTAATCTGGACAGTGCTTCCTTGGCTGTCCTGACAAATCGTTCAGCCAATCCGTTGGAAGCCGGGTGAAATGGGGCTGATAGGGCATGGCGGATCCCCAGGCCGGCTAAGTAGCCTTCGAAAAGGGTCGCTGTAAATTGGGGCCCATTGTCCGATACCAAGGTATCTGGCAGGCTGTGGGTGGCGAACAACTTTCTTAGGGCCTTGATAACCGCTTCGGCCGTTGTGGATGGCATTAATACAATTTCGAGCCATTTTGAGAAGGCATCCACTACTATTAAAAACGTTTGGCCATGGAACGGGCCGGCAAAATCAATGTGGATCCTCCCCCATGGGCCTTTTGGTTTCTCCCACTCTCGGATGGGCGCTACTGGGGGATCGGGGCGAGACTCCTGGCAGGATCTGCACTTCCCCACCCACTCGGAAATGACCTGGTCCATGTTGGGCCACCAGACATAGCTGCGGGCTAAGCACTTCATCCTAACGATGCCAGGATGCCCTTCGTGCAATAATTCTAAAACTCTATCTCGTAGTTTTGCTGGAATTACCACTCTGTCACCCCACAGTAAGCACCCCCCTTGCGTAAATAGTTCATTTCGTTTGTTGGCAAAACCTTGGTACTCCTCCCCGACCACCTTGTCCGGCCACCCTTTCAAAACCCAACCCATAACAGTCCGGATAACAGGGTCTCTATTTGATGCCTTCGCCACCTCGCCGGAGGAGATGGGCCCCAAGGTTAACGTGTCCAACAACAGGACGGAGGTTTCCGGTGTTGGGTTGTCCAGCAGGTCGGGAAGGGGGCAACGGCTAAGGGCATCCGCATGACCCAGGGTCCGCCCAGGCCGATGGACGAGCTGGTACGAGTAGGCCGATAAGAAAATCGCCCATCTAGTTAAACGGGGGGAGAGGGCAGCGGGGGTTGGCCTGTCGCCTGCTAGCAGTCCTAGCAACGGTCTATGGTCAGTCACAAGTTCGAATTTTCGGCCATAGAGGTATTCGTGGAACTTCTTAACCCCCGCAATCGCAGCCAGAGCCTCTCTGTCCAATTGGCTATAGCTTCGTTCTGTGCTGGACAGAGTTCGGGAGTAGAAGGCAATGGGTGCCTCTAGGCCGTTCGGCAGTCTATGGCCTAGGACGGCACCAACTCCTACGGGGGAGGCGTCGCAAACTAAAACGAGCGGCAGCTCTGCATTGTATTGGATCAGGAAACTGTCCTCAGATAGAAGTTTTTTTACTGCCTCAAAAGCGGCCGCTTGCGGTTTCCCCCAGACCCATGGTACATTCTTCCCTAAGAGTTTGTGAAGGGGATCAGCGACCGTGGCCTTATCTCTTAGGAACATTGAGTAGAAATTTAGCAGTCCAAGGAAGGCTTGGAGCTCAGCTTTGGATTTGGGGGCTGGTGCGCTTTTGATGGCCCTCACCTTGCTTTCGGTAGGGTGGATGCCTGTGCCGTCCATCCTGTACCCCAGAAATTCTACCAAGGGGACCGCTATCCTGCATTTGTTCTTTTTAAGTCTTAGTCCCGCTTCTCTAAATCTGGACAGGACGTTCCGTACCCTGTCCCCTAGCTGGTGTTCGTCTTGGGCGCTGACTAAGACGTCATCGAAATAGGGGACTACTCCCGGAAGTCCTTGCAACAGGCGCTCCATGGTGCTTTGAAATAAGCCGGGTGCAACGCTCACCCCAAATTGGAGCCTGGTGCATTTAAATGCACCCCTGTGAGTCACGATCGTTTGCGCCTCTGCCGTGGCGTCGTCGACCGGTAACTGTTGATAGGCTTGGGCCAGGTCTAATTTAGCAAAAATTTTTCCAGGGCCCAGGGAGTGTAGTAGATGATGCACGATCGGCACCGGATAGGCGCTCGGCTGCAAAGCCTTGTTGATCGTGCACTTGTAGTCGGCGCAAATTCTGATTGAGCCGTCGGACTTAACTGGGGTGACTATGGGGGTCTCCCACTTGGCATGGTCAACGGGAACCAACACCCCTTGCTTAATCAGTTTGTCCAGTTCTGCATCGATCTTTGGTTTCAATGCGAACGGCACTCTTCTGGCCTTTAGTCTTACTTGGGCTACGTTGGGGTCTAAGTTTAGTGAAATAGGGGTCCCCACATACTTGCTCAATGTGTCCCCGAAAACGTCCTGGAACTCGGACAGGAGGCTGTCTTTCAGGGTTGACTTGGACATCAGGTGGACGCCGGTGAAGCCCATGCCAAGGGCTCGGAACCACCCCATGCCCAGGAGGCTCGGCAGCTGCTTCGTGACGATGGTCAGCGGCAGGTCTCTTTCGTAGTCTCCGTAGGTGACCCGGAACGTGCCCACGCCTTCGAGGGGGACTCGGTTCCCCTGGTAGTCTAGGATGCGCAGTCTCTGTCTGGAGAGTTGATCCTTCCGGAACGACGGCAGGAGGGTCTTTAGGGTTGTCCACGACATGATGGAGAGAGCTGATCCGGTGTCGATCTCCATCGAGCACGGTCTTCCGTTGATTTCGACCACCGTGCTGACTTTGTCCTCGACCGTTGTGCTGGCCTGGTCGATGTGTATGCTGCGGCCATCTCGCGGTTCAAATTCGCGCCGTTTTTTCGCGCCGCCTTCTCTCGTTGGCTGCTTCTGGCGCGCTGATTCCGGTTGGTTGCGGCGCTCACGTGGTTTGAGACTTCTGGGCAGAATGGCTCTGCAGACTCGCGCCAAGTGCCCTTTCTTCTCGCAACGCCTGCAAATAGCCTCTCTGTATTTGCAGGACAGTCTATCATGGTGCCCACCACAGCTGGGACAGCTTCGCCGGGGGCTGCCAGTGTCTTTTCTCCGGTGCTCTGTTCGGAAGACGTCCTCATCCGACTCGGACTCCGAGCTGGATCCGGCGTCTTCTCTGTGCACCGGGGCAGACTTGGGGCTGTCTTTGCTGGTCGGCGGACGCTGTAGCGTTTCAGCGGCCTTTGTGGAGGCTTCGTGAGCCCTGGCCTCGTCAAGGGCTCCGGCGAGCGTCAAATCAGGCTTGGCGAGCAGCCGCCGTTGCAGCCTAATGTCCCGAACACCACAGATCAGTTGCTCAAGCAACGCGTCATCCAAGTCTCTGTAGTCGCAATGAGTTGCGGCTTTTCTCAGGCTGGCCATGTACGCGCTGACCGGCTCTCCTTCTCGTTGGACGCGCTGCCTCAGTTGGTATCGCTGCACGAACTTGGAGGGGACCGGAGCGTAGTGAGCCCGGAGAGTTGCCATCAGGGTGTCCCATGAGACTGTTTGAACCGGCGTTGGCTCACACAGTGACTCGGCCATCTCGAACACGTCCGGTCCGCAGTGGCTTAGGAATAGGGCTCTCTTTCGATTAGCCGAGAGGCCCTGCATGTCGCTGGCTTCTAACGAGCATTCAAACCTCGTTAGGTACGAGACCCATTTTTCGCGGGTCGGATCAAAAGGCTTGGGCGGAACGTAGGCAGACACGTCCGGTATGTCTCCTGTGGTTCGCCTCGTTGCCTAGCTGAAGCTCGTGGTCTCACTGGTTGGCTTCTTGTAGCCTCAATCCCATCCTCGTCGCCAATGAAGTGGTTCGGGAATAACGAGAGGCACAAGCAAGCAAGTGACAACAGCTCTTTAATATACAGTGAGACTTCAGCAAAAACTCAGAGGCTGCAGTCCTCCTTATATACAATCCTGGAGAGACTGTCAGCCAATCAGAAACGTAAGCAGGTTTGAAACTCCCGCTTAAAAGTATCAATACATAACACCTTCTATACATATTATGTATTTCCTTGTACTTTCTTATTAAAAATATTTAGTGTGTTGGTATGTCAATGAATGAAAACTGAGCAGAAAAGGAAAAGTGTCCTCAACAAATTAATGTAAATGTTCCAGGTTTTTCTTTTAATTAAGAGGGAAAAATAATAACAAAAGAATGGAATGCTATGCTAACTATATCAGGATGGCAAAACATCTATTCATCTCATCTGGAAGCCCAAACTGAGTAATGATTTCCTTTACCATTTTTAAGGAAAAAGTGCTCAATGACCACTTTTCTTGAAAAATTTCACTTGACTTGGAAAAAATCTTTGTTGAAAACTGTTCAGGAATCCCATTTGAATGGAAATCGACAAGCGTTCAGTTAGCTTTTGCAGTTTAAAAGACGTTCAGTAGAATTAAAGTCACGGAATACGTTAATTTCTCTAACAAAAAGAGTCATTTGGCAGATGGGCATCCATATAAATTGAATGAATGAATGAATGAATGAATGAATGAATATCTGTACTTCAACAAATACTAAGCAGGAATGCACACTAGGGAATACTTAGTAGTGGCCAAAATTGTGGAAACCTTTTGGGAAAAGTGTATTTTTGAGGTTTGAAGGCTAATAATACCACTTTTTTTTTTTTTGTGTGTGTGTTTCAAGATAATCCTATTCCACTGCTGGAATGGCCTGGAATAGCCCAGACCTTAACCCAATTGAAAATCTATGGAGCTGACTAAAGAAACTTGTTAGTCAGAAGCAACCCAGCAATAAAACCCAGTTAATGGAAGCCATCATCCAATCTTGGTTTCACATTAGAACAGCTGCAGAACTAAAAGACTTGGTTCACTCCATGGGAAGACGTTGTAAGGCCGTAATTCATGCTAAAGGTTACCCAACTAAGTATTAACCGACGTGCTGACAATTTTTGTATATCTCATTTTTTCTATGGTGATCATTTTTGTATATTTCGTTTTTTTCTGTGTGTTTCATTTTTCTTCTTTATACTGTAACTGCTATTCTAATAACAAATCCTTCATAAAAGTTATTGCATTACATTCTTGATTCAATTATCTTTCCATTGATATATAATTTTAGGGTACTACTACTCAAAAAAAAAAAAAGTGGTGTTATTAGCTAGTTTTAGAAAATACACTTTTCCCAAAAGATTTCCACAATTTTGGCCAGTATTCTATGGAAGATCCTAGGTCCTTTGACTTCATTTTTCTTTGGCATTTCCAACAAAAGAAATATATTCCAAAATTTGAATTTTAGATGTTTTCTGTAAATATGCACACCTAGCTGGAAGACAGACAAAGCAGCAACTTATATATTTTCGCCTCTGAAATACTGCTTGGTGGAAAAAAAGGGAATCTTCAAGACATATCCTACTAATTTCATTATCTCTTCTTGGGATGCTGGAGGAGAAAAATTAAGTTATAAGAGCAAAACTGCCAACATTGGGCAGAATTGAAAAAGTTATTTAGAGAAGTCCAATGGTTTGCCCATCCTTGGGGGAAATTTACTCTTCTGCTCTTGAGGCATTCTGCAAATTGTTTCTAAAGCTGTCCCCAGTTTCTAAAAAAATAGTTTGCTATAGGGTGGAACAGGCTAATACTTGTCATATATGTCAGCAACCTCTTTGGGCACACAAAACTGTCTGGATAATTATTTGTACCTTGGCTATTCCTAAGTGGATGAAAATGGGAAAATTGCCAAGTGCTTATCTAATGTCAATTTTTTTTAAAAAAAAATTGGAGTGTGTTGAAAGTGGTTTGAGAATGGGGTTTTCCTTCCTAGGGTATGAACTTCTATTTCTTTTATCCCTCCTGTTCTAACCAGCCTTAGCAGGCTTCTAACAGGATAAGAACAAGAGAACACACACAATAGGGCAGAAATTTACTTGTTTTTTTCTTCACTTTTAATATCTTCAGATGAAACATAAAGAAAACATATTTTATAGACCGTTGGTCCACTTAATATTGTGAACCACATTGCTTTTTTTTGGAGGTATGCCCTCCTATCTAGAAAAAAATATAGGCAATGAAAGGTACTTGAGAGCATCTAAGTAGGCTTCTGGGGGTAGAAGGAAGTAACCATACGTTATGATATAAACCATACGATGAATGATTGATGGAACTAGGTCTGTCTAGCCTATCAAAGAGGAAGACTAGGGGTGATATGGTAGCTGTCTCCCTGTATTTGAGGCGCTGTCACAGAGACGAGGGAGTTGACTTATTCTCCAAAGCTCCTGGACACAGAACAAGAATAATAGGTAGAAGATTATCCAAGAGAGATCCAATTTAGAAGCAAGGAGAAAAGATGGGGAGACTCTAGAAAAGAGAAGAGCAACCAAGAAGATTAGGGGACTGGAGGCTAAAACATATGAAGAACGGTTGCAGGAACTGGGTATGTCTAGTTTAATGAAAAGAAGGACTAGGGGAGACATGATAGCAGGTGGAAACTAATCAAGGAGAGAAGCAACCTAGAACTAAGGAGAAATTTCCTGCCAGTTAGAACAATTAATCAGTGGAATAACTTGCCTCCAGAAGTTGTGAATGCTCCAACACTGGAAGCTTTTAAGAAGAGGTTGGATAACCATTTGTTAGAAGTGGTGTAGGGTTTCCTGCCTAAGCAGGACTAGAAGACCTCCACGGTCCCTTCCAACTCTGTTATTTTCTATTCCTGACAATGAGAACAATGCATCAGTGGAATGACTTGCCTCTAGAAGTTGTGAGTGCTCCATCACTGGAGGTTTTCAAAAAGAGATGGGCAGCCATTTCTCCAGAATAGTATAGGGTCTCTTGCTTGAGCAGGGGGTTGGACCGGAAGACCTCCAAGGTCCCTTCCAACTCTATTATTCTATGTTCTATGTTAACTTCACCACTCTGCTTTCATAAACGAGTGTTTCATGGCTGCCGAATCCACCATGTCTGCAAAATTATGAACAGGCAACTTCCCTGGATCGCAGGGATTTTGTCAGAGTTCTCACCACAGAATCTAAACATGTCCACCAGCACACTGGCAGAGCATAGGATTGTTATGTCGAGACTCACGTCAACTCAAGACATCTGAGGATAGGAAACCGCCGGGGCATCGGAGATGACAGCCATGGGAATATCGCAGGGAAACCGTTGCTGGCTCGAGCGGGGGTTTGAGGGCTACATGTTGGTGGTGAGGGTACAGTGTTAATCTAGGCGGTCGGTCATCCTGCGGTCGAGATAGGCGTTTGCAGTAGGAATCCCTTTGCCTCGGCGGGAACGGCAAGGAAAGAGGCAGATGATGCTGCAGCGAACTGACCTAGCAGCCTGGAAATAAAGCCGATTGGCTACAAGGGCGTTGCAGGTTCTTTAAAAGGCGTTGGGAGGCGGCAGCTCCCAACGCCGACTTCATGTTTGTTACAAACACTCGAACTTGACTACACCCGACTGGACTCGCAGAATAAACCTGGTTTGGACTTTACCCCTGTTTTAGGATCGTTATTCTCGTCTGAGTATTCCGGTTTGGTGAGCAAGCCGAGATGCTATGTGTAGAAAGTCCTGGGTTAAGACGCTGATATTTTCTGGTGTTTTTTTTAAAAAACAAAATAACGTAATTAGTGATATGAACTTGGGAGATTTTTTCCAATGGATTCAATAGGTCAACCAGCCATCTGCTGAGCTGAGGGAAGGCACTTCCTATGTTTGACATTCTGCCTCCCCTAGTCATTGCAAGAGATTTCTGTGGGACCAGGTTGGGCTTCCTGTCTTGGACATGCCAATGTAATGTGCAGGTTGATAAAGGTACTTGCCATCATTCTGTTTCCTGCACTAGTTCCCCACCCCAAAACACTGAATTTAGTAGAGCAACACTGCCAGTCCAACAAGCCCAGTTCTCTCATCAACAGGGAATTCAAGATGTTTCTCCTCTAAGAAATTGAACTTATTTGACTTCAAATGAGGGACCTTCAAAGAAAAGCAAAATCTAGGGTATCCGTAGTGACTATGCTTTTGCTATCACAAAATTCCTCCTGAATTGTAATAGGTGCCAAACCTCAATTTTGCAAAGGTTTTCTATATACAGTATTTTCCATCATGTTTAATACAAAGCTCAAAGCATTTTTTGAAACTCTGGTTCTTAGTGCTTGGTTCTCAATGCCTTCCAATTTATAATGAAACTATTAAAAGATTACACCATCCATTTCTAAAGATAAAGGTTCCCCCTTGCACATATGTGCTAGTCGTTCCCGACTCTAGGGGGTGGTGCTCATCTCTGTTTCAAAGCCGAAGAACCAGCGCTGTCCAAAGATGTCTCCGTGGTCATGTGGCCGGCATGACTCAACGCCAAAGGCGCACGGAACGCTGTTACCTTCCCACCAAAGGTGGTCCCTATTTTTCTACTTGCATTTTTTATGTGCTTTCGAACTGCTCGGTTGGCAGAAGCTGGGACAAGTAATGGGAGCTCACCCCCATTTCGCGGTACTAGGGATTCGAACTGCTGACCTTTCGATCGACAAACTCAGTGTCTTAGCTGCTGAGCCACCACATCCCTTTTCTATTTCTATCCATTTCTTGCACATAGCAAAAAATGACAAAAAATCTTGGAATCCTACAATGAGGACATATAGCAACTGAATGTCTGTATCAGTTTTTTTTTCCATCTAGAAGTAAGGGGAATAGTTACTTACTTTATTCCATAGCTACAGCCTTGCATTTTTTCCATAAATATGATTAAACTATTTGTTTTCAGTGGCTTTCATCCCTTTCATGAAACTCAGGATCACAGTATATTTAGATGTTAGTTCAGATGAAATAGCGAACAATAAAAAATTACTCCACCTGGCACTTGCCATGAACACAGAGGTCAGTCTCATAAGGTCCACAGGGTGTACCATCAATGACCCTATCGGACACCAACACAGGAGAGTCTTTCCCAAACGGAGAGCAATATAGCTCACAAGGTTTTTCTGTAAGAGAAACAACAGATGATGTTACTCAGTTCAGGTCACGAAACGTCTACAAGCAAATCACTGAGCTCAGAGAACACCAAAGATTCCACAGTTGAACCCAAATATTCTCTTCTATTGTAACAACAACAGAGGAGTAGAGTAGAGTAGAGTAGAGTAGAGTAGAGTAGAGTAGAGTAGTAGAGTAGAGTAGAGTAGTAGAGTAGAGTAGAGTAGAGTAGAGTAGAGTAGAGTAGAGTAGAGTAGAGTAGAGTAGAATAGAATAGAATAGAATAGAATAGAATAGAATAGAATAGAATAGAATAGAATAGAATTCTTTATTGGCCAAGTATGATTAGACACAAGGAATTTGTGCGTAAGCTCTCAATGTACATACAACAATAGTGATAAGCAACAAAGTTATAGTCATAAGAAGATAAGGGGATAGGTAATAGGGAAGATAAAAATAATGATGATAATATAGAATAACAGAGTTGGAAGGGACCTTGGAAGTCTTCTAGTCCAACCCCCTGCTTAGGCAGGAAACCCTACACCACTTCAGACAACATCTTCTTAAAAACTTCCAGTGTTGGAGCATTCACAGCTTCTGGAGACAAGTTGTTTCTACTGGTTAATTGTTCTTACTGTCAGGAAATTTCTCCTTAGTTCTAAGTTGCTTTTCTCCTTGATCAGTTTCCACCCATTGCTTCTTGTCCTGCCCTCAGGTGCTTTGGAGAATAATTTGACTCCCTCGTCTTTGTGGCAGCCCCTGAGATATTGGAGCACTGCTATCATGTCTCCCCTAGTCCTTCTTTTCATCAAACTTTTCATTAAACTAGTCCTTCTTTTCATTAAACTAGAGATACCCAGTTCCTGCAACCGCTCTTGATATGTTTTAGCCTCCAGTCCCCTAATCATCTTTGTTGCTCTTCTCTGCACTCTTTCTAGAGTCTCCACATGTTTTTTACATCATGGCGACGAAAACTGGATGCAGTATTCCAAGTGTGGCCTTACGAAGGCATTATAAAGTAATACCCTTATGGGATTTTAAATTTGATCAACACCAGAAGCCTAACGCACTAGACCAAACAATATTTGGTTGTCTGATGAATGTTTCCCAAGGGACTGTTACGTTGAAATCAAGAAATTGGAAAAAAATTACACAATACTGAGATTTGCAAGTAGAAACTATAAAGAGTGAAAAGTTTATATTCTTTTCTATTTACATGTGTAAGTATTTTGACTGAGTAGTACTTTTTTCTTTGGCTTCAATGTAGCATCTGAGATCTCTTTCTGTCAATTTCTCTTCTTGATTCCTCAAGAAGACTTGTGATATTGAATGGACTCAAACCCACATCAAGCTTTCTCGAAACCCAGAATTATCTTGCAAAACAACTGCTCAGAGATTCTTGGACTTCTGTGAATATAGTTTAGAATGGAGGTCAGCAACCTGTGGCTCTGGAGCCGTATGTGGCTCTTTCATCCGTCTGCTGCGGCTCCCTGTTGCACAAAATATGCGTCACAACTGCCAATGTGCGACACCCACTGACGCGGAATTTATTAAGCTTTTTGATCCCCGGTGGGCCAATCATGCATAAATCCAAGAAAAGTTAAGTTTCAGAAGAAAACAGAATCTTTAATTCAACTATATATGCTAGTTTTGTGGCTGCTCAGGAAATAGGCACTGGAAGAGTTTTGTGGCTCCCGGTGTTTTCTTTTCTGTGGGAAATGGGTCCAAATGGCTCTCTGAGTGTTTAAGGTTGCCGACCTCTGGTTTAGAAAGATTTCCTTTCTGAGGCCTCAGAGAAATTCAGAAGCTGAAGGATAGCAAAGAAATAGGAGCAATATTTCACCTATGGACTTTCATCCTCATCATCTGGCCTTCTAAAGAGCAGTCAGGGTTGATCTCCTCTAGGACTGACCGGTTTGATCGCCTTGCAGTCCAAGGGACTCACAGGAGTCTTCTCCAGCACCAGAGTTCAAAGGCCCCAGTTCTTTGATGCTCTTCCTTATGATCCAACTTCTAGATTGTGCATTGAGTACCAAACAAACGATGACTACCGGGATAAATTTTTCACAGCAAAATGCATTGAGTACCAAATTCGATGAGTTTCAAAACAGTTGAGTACCAAGGTACCACTGTCTACAAAACATAGTATTTTCATCTGCTGAAACTTACCATCCACGATGACAGCCGTCCATAAACTTTTCTTCTTGTTGGTCGAGCGGTCCTGAGATTGACACTGTTGGTCTCGGAAAGTGGACACTCCTCTAGGACACGGCAAGTTTTCACACACAGTGTGTTCCACACTTGCTCCTTGGCAGTTCTTCCCTCCAGGGCCAGGCCTGTTAAGGGAGAAAAATATAGACAGCTTGCATTGGTTTCTATCCCGTTATCCACAAAAGATTGATGACAGTGGTGAAATCCAATTTTTTTTACTACCGGTTCTGTGGGCATGGCTTGGTGGGCATGGTGTGGCTTGGTGGGCATGGCAAGGGAAGGATACTGCAAAATCCCCATTCCCTCCCCACTCCTGGGGGAAGGATATTGCAAAATCTCCATTCCCACCGCACTCTGGGGCCAGCCAGAGATGGTATTTGCTGGTTCTCCAAACTACTCAAAATTTCCGCTACCGGTTCTCCAGAACCTGTCAGAACCTGCTGGATTTCACCCCTGGTTGATGGGATACTTTGTAAATAGAGCTTCTTTTTGGACTGTTTTGAAAAGAAAACATAAATTCAAAGCAAAAAAAAAAGAAAGAAAAGGATTTCCTTTGAGATGAATTTGACTTCTGATGATTTCATACACCTTTCTGAAAACATCCATACAGACTAACGAGAATAGCAGCCAGGACAGGGGGAAAAAAAAGGCAATAAAGACAATAAATCAGGACTTAATACTACAGAGGGCACAATTCATTCAGGTACGGTCATCCTACCTACCATAGATTGAAAATGAAGAAGTGCTTTACATTTAATGCAAACTTGTTTATTTTACATTTTTGAGGCAATTGACAAACCAGAATCCAGTGCCCTTTCCAAACTTGTGCGTTGAAATTTGAAATATTGTTTAGTGATTTAAAACACACACACACACAACTCATATTGCGGAAGATCTGTATCAACAAAAGATGAATTCGCGAAAACCAGGACTGCAAATAGCCAAAGTGGCAAGCAAAAAATGGGTGATGCGCAAAGTATGTAAAATACATCTTGCAAATGCTTTTAAGTGACTCGGTTTAGTAAAGAAAGAAGGGGCCAAACAGAATTTATGAATGGAAAAATGAGCAACTAAAAGAAGCTGAGATTGGCAATGCTGACTGTCCTTAATGCAGATTTACAGCCACTGATCATCTGTCCTCAAATCACATTCAGATCCACAAGTTTTACACACACACACACACACACACACACACACACACACACACACACGTATATGTATATGTATATATCTATTTTCTTACTTCTTCGTAGGGTTTATGTGTGTTTTTCCTCTAGCCAGGTTTTTCCTATGTAACCAAGGTTTTTCTGCAGCCCCAGCTCAGTAGAATCACATCCACTCGATTCTGGGCTTTTTTCTTTTCTAGCAGCCAGCAAGCTCTTCCTGCTAGGTGGGAGACCTATATAGATCTATTTCTAGCTCGTTTGCTTTCATCAGTAGGCCACACCCATATCTTATGTATCCTCCCTGTAAAGGTATAGTATCTATATAGTATCTTGCTATACTAAAGGTATAGTATCTATATAGTATCTTGCTAGCTGCTAGAAAGGAAAAAAGCCCAGAATCGAGTGTGTGTGTGTGTGTGTGTGTGTGTGTGTGTGTGTGTATTTGTTATACGCACTTAAGTTTTAAAACAGTCTTAGCTGAGATCGGTAGAGATTTTTTCTGAAGCTTGAATGTAGAACAGAACCATTTTTCAAGAGAGGCTCACAATAACACTTCCCAAACTGTGCCAATTATTCATGGCAGCGATACAGAAGTGGTTTTCCATACTTTCATTCAGGATGTTTTTTTTAAACATCCCAATCCAACTGACACCCTTGGGATTGACTAGTGGCCTCCCATTCAGGCGCTAATAAAATCTGACCTTGCTTAGCTTTTTCAAGATCAGCCAAGGTCATCTGCTAAAATGCACAGAAGATTTACCAGTCCTAGGAAAGCAAAATGCTGTGGAGGGGGATATTTTGTGACTGACAAACACAATGTGGCCAAGTGTTTACAACATGCTCTCCAAAAGTCATCTGTCAGCCCTTCAAGATAGTCCAGGCAGGAAGCCATGAGTTCTAACACTACCAATAATGTAAGGTTACAATAACAAAAACTTGCAAATCTGAATGCATTTCTCAGCTTTCCCCACTGATACTTTTCAGAGAACCAAGAGAGGGGGGAGGGTCTCTTTCTGAGATGCTTCCCACTCTCCCATTCCTTCTGTGGGCTGAAATATCTTGTCTGACCCCTGTCTAGGCTGTCAATAAAAAAAAAAAAATCTAGTCAACTAAAATTCAATACTAAATTGGGGCCAGATAAGAGTCAATGGAATTCAAGAGGAGTTGGACTTGGATAGTTTGTGGCAATGTAACAACTCTAAGCTGATGGCATGTTTAACTCCACCCCTCCCCAGCTCTGTCTGCTCTTCGCCTACACTTTGTTAAGTGTAGAGAGTGAGTAAGTGAGAGTGAGTAACTGAGTAACTGAGAGTCAGTAAGTGAGATTTAACTGAGTGGTGAAACGGCTTTCAAATAATAGCTGTGATGGAGACGGGTGTGGTTTGACTTATCCAGAAAATAGCTGCCATTCTGAAACATACAGGAATGAAAACTAAGAAGACTGTTCTTCGTTTTAAGTCCAGACTCTCCAAATGCTTTCTATTGTTTGAAGTACAATTCCAAGTAAAGCACTGGGCTTCAGCCTTTACCATGCTTTCTTTTAATTTTCTAAAAATACCTCTGGCCCAAAAGCCTTATTGTAAATAAAAGCAATGGTGCTTTACAGCATGATTGTCCACTATTAAAATCTTCTCCTTCTCCTTCTCCTTCTCCTTCTCCTCCTCCATCTCCATCTCCATTATCTCCTTCTCCCTCCTTCCTCCTCCTTCCTTCTCCCTTTCTTCTTCTTGAACAGGCACCATATCAGTTACTCCTGAATTAGGTAGCAGAGAAGCAGATGGGCTGGGCTTCCTATGAATACATCTTTCAATGCATCCCTTACATGCCTTAAAGGTTTAGATTTTCATTGGAATGAGTCAACTTACGGAGGGTTGTCACATTTGCGTTGCCTGAATCTGGCTCCAGTTTCACACGTCCGGCTGCACATGCTCCATTGACTCCAGATACTCCAATCACCATCAATGTGTTCAGGGATGGGGGTTTTACTGACACACTCCCCCATTCGGCACCACTAGAATTAAAATAGAAAAATCTTGGTTTGGCTAGTTGAGAACTGCGACGCTTCTCATCATTCCTATCACCCATCTCCTCCCACTTATGACTGTATGACTGTAACTTTGTTGCTTGTATCCTTATGATTTGTATTGATTGTTTCCTAGTATGATTTGATTACTTATTTGTATCCTATGGCTATCATTAAATAAAAATAAATAAATAAGTAAATAAACTTTATTGTCATTGTATGTGTATACACAGTATACACATACAACAAAATTTACTTGACCCCCCAAAGACCAGGTCCCACACACATAATCCCCAAACACACTCCCACCCACCACAATTCCCCACCCCTAAACCACCCAAACATCCACCCAACAGACCAAGTCATGCTGTCCAACAGCTCACTGATGGTGGCTCTTTAGTTCATTGTTGAGTGCAATTATAGTTCTGGGATAAAAACTATTCAGAAAACGTGTGGTCCGAGTTTTAATTGTTCTGTATCTTCTGCCAGAAGGCAACAGTCCAAAAAGATTGTAAGCAGGATGGGAAGAGTCTCTGAGAATGTTATGCAACTTTCTCAAACAGCGAGATTCAAAGATATCGTCCAGGGCTGGTAGCTGGAGTCCGATTTATTTATTTATTTTTATTTTATTTTATTAAATTTCTATACTGCCCTTCTCCCGAAGGACTCAGGGCGGTGAACAGCCAGAAGATAAAACACAGAAATACAAAATTTAAAATGAATTAAAACGAATTAAATAATTTAGGCTGAATTTTAAAATACCCCATAATTAAACAGATTAAAATTTATGTTTAAAATTTAAATTTAAAAAGGAGATGATTTAGGTCCGATGATGTTCTGGGCAGTTTTAATGATTCTCTGTAGAGCTTTTTTGTCCACTACAGAGCTGCTCCCATATCATGCAAGAATGCCATATGTCAGGGCACTCTCGATGGTGCTGCGATAGTAGGACAGAAGTAGATGCTGAGATAGATTTATCTTCCTGAGCATTCTCAGGAAGTACAGCCTCTTCTGTGCCTTCTTCACAAGCACGTTAGCATTCATAGTCCATGAAAGGTCCTCCGAGATATAAATGCCTAGAAATTTAAAACTACCCACCCTCTCCACCTCCTCACCATTTATGTACAGTGGTAGATGTATATCTCTCTTCCTCCTGAAGTCAATTATAAATTCTTTAGTTTTTGTGGTGTTAAGTGTGAGATTATTTTCATTACACCACAATGTCAGCCCTTGTACTTCCTTCCTATAAGCAGACTCATTGTTCTTATTAAAGAGCAAATTCTAGTGTTGTACCTTATGATTCTTGACAAATTTTTTTTTATGTTATGAGAGCTTATGCACCAAAGACAAATTCCTTGTGTGTCCAATCACACTTGGCCAATAAAGAATTCTATTCTATTCTGTTCTGTTCTGTTCTGTTCTGTTCTATTTTTCCTATACGGAATAATATAGTGAGTCATAAGGCAGCCAACATGGGCAAGTTCTAGCTTGTGCATTTCTAGCTTGTGCATTGAGTACCAAACAAACTACGAGTACCAGGACAAAATTTTTGCATCAGAATGCGTTGAATACCAAATTCTACAAAGTAGAGTTGATTTTCTCCAGAGGTTCTACCTTGTCAGCCCCACATTCTGTCCCGTCCAAAGGAGGATCCAGTTTGGTTTTACAAGAAGCATCTCCTTCCACAAGGCACCAGAGACCAGCGCACATCAAATGCTATCAGCAGAAAGGAGGAAAAATTACATTTACTTTGTGCGGAGATGCCACTATTGCAAGGAAAAAGGCACAAAGCTTCGTTAAACCCCTCCACATTAAACGTTTTCTGATTTATTTTTTAGTTTTTACAAATACATTTTCAAAAAAAAAAAAAATCTGCATGGAATAACTAACCATGCATCAAACAACCAAGCATATCCTCAAATTCAGAAATCAAAGTATTCCTCTACATGTTGTGATCTGCCAGGAGCCTGTGGAGCTAGCAGTGGAGTCAGACAGTGTGGAGGCTGGGGAGGACAATGGGCCAGTCCTGGAGTCTGGGGAAGGCTCGGATGAGGGCTCTGCGTCTGAGGCAGAGATGGGGCCAGGGCCATCTGGGAGTGATGTGCGGACTCCGGAGCCCCCAGAGTCGGACAGCAGAGAGGCAGAGGAACAGGAGGAGCCTGTTCCTAGAGCTGCCAGAAGGCAAGAGCAGCTAAAGCAAAAAGGATGACTCGGGAGTAAGGCCAGGAGATGATTGGCCCCTCCCAGAAGGCTTAAAAGAGAAACAGAGGCACTTGGGCCTTTTGCAGGAAAGCAACGTTGCTAACTCTGTTTCCAGTCAGCAGCTCTTGTTTGTTTCTGAGGAAGCTTCAACCGAGGAAGACAAACTCATTTCTTCCTGGAAAAATCATTGGAAAAGTTCTTTATTTGTCCCAGGACAATCTTTCAAGACATACTTTCAGAGATTCTGTCACTAAGAACAGGTTTGCTAGCACTCAAGAAACACAAGTTAACTTGCTTTCTCTCTGAAGAAAGAGAAGCTCCTGTTTTTCATATTGCTTAAGGAGCTTGCCAGGATCACATAAATAAAATAGAAGAATGGTTAGGATTTGAAATTCAAGCACACAATCTAAGCTTTTTATTACTTTGGCACATCTTTTTATGCAATAGGGAAAAGTAGAAAAAGTACAACTTATTCTCGTATCAGATGGTAGGTAGCTGAAATTGTTACAATGAGAAAGATGGAGGAACTTTTGAAACAAATGGCTGTGCTAAACCAAGAGTACACAACTTTTCCAAGACTCCTGGGAATGGAATGGCGGGTGGGCGATGCACCATATAAAGTCACTTTGGTAACCTGGGGATGGTTTGGAGACAGGTGGGCAGGATCTATTTTGACTCTCTTTGATTTTTTATGAATCCACTGGCAGCAGTAAAGACCCATAATAAGGCTTCAGCCATTTAACAATTCACCCTCTGCAGGTTAAACAATTAATACATTCTGGTGCATTACATTCTGACATATTACACAGCAGTTTTTAAAAACAAGGACAGTGTGACATTAAACAATGAAATATTTCTAGTTTTATTCCTTGCAAAAAAAATACTCTATCCATAGCAAAAGGAGGTGTTTCCTACTGTTTTTTTTTTTTAAAGATTGCCCCAGGAAGAAATCTCTGTTCTATAATTCCAGATAATGCTATCATTTTACCAAAAGTTTGTTATCAGTTCTTTTTATGATCCACATTACCTCCATATTCTTACAGAAAGTTGCATTGGTTCCAAAGAGGATCTGGCATTGCTCATCTGCGCTATAATGCATTCCTGGGAGTTTATAAGGTAGGCGGACAGCATATCGGCTACGTGGGTCTGTTACCAGCAAACAGTTGCTGACTTTGGATCTGGGGAATCAAAAAACATGTAGATGTGTTTGGTCATCTTTCTTCTAACATACAGTCTGCTAGTAAATTACATTATTTGTTAAGCTTCTTCAAATTCACAAAATACCGTTTGGGCCTACCAAGAATGCTAAATGTGGTTTACATTATACAGTAAATTTTACAGCCAACATAAAAAGCACTAGTACATGAGTGGCATGGTGGTCTAGAGGTAGAGGTCTCACCTCCCAATCAGGAGGCTATGAGTTCGATTCTAGGTAGAGGCAGATATTTCTCTCTCTGGGCACGATGAGAATATATCTGCTGAATATTACTCAGCATTGGCGACAGGAAGGGCATCTGGCCAGTAAACATTCAGCTCCATTCAGTTGCCCAGACTACACCCTGCAAGGGAAATTATGAGGTCATTGCCTGGCTAGGTGGCTCAGTGGCTAAGACACTGAACTTGTCAATCAGAAAGGTCGGCAGTTTGGCGGTTCGAGTCCCTAGTATAGGTCTCCTGTGTGAGCAGGGGGTTGGACTAGATAACCTCCAAGGTCCCTTCCAACACTGTTTATTATTATTATTATTATTATTATTATTATTATTATTATTATTGGTTAATCTTTTGTGAGATTCACAGCCTTTGAGGCTGGTTAATAGCTCAGCAGCTCGAGTCCTAACCAAGGACCTAGGAACTGTGAAGGTATCGTCGGAGGATGTAAGCTGTTCCGAGTAAGGTGGTTTTTTGTAGAGTCAAAATGTTCAAGTCTGGCAAATTTAGAATTTCTAAATAGCGGGGTAGCCCTTTGGGTATTGCTCCAAGCGCTCCAATTACAATCGGGACAACACACGATTTCTTTTTCCACAGTCGCTCAACTTCAATTTGCAAATCCCGGTACTTTGTGATTTTTTCTTGCTGCTTATCTTCAATCCGTGCATCACCAGGTATTGCAATGTCAATGAACCATACTTTTTTCTTTTCAACTATTGTTATGTCAGGATTGTTGTTGTTGTTGTTGTTGTTGTTGTTGTTGTTGTTGTTGAAGATGATGATTAAAAGCACTAGTGCATCAATAAACACCAGGGCATTTCAAAACATCAAAGACCTCTGTGGAAAATTTGCTCTCTTGCTTATCAACAGATTCTGGTGAACAAATATCACATCAGCTCTAAAGGTTGGATAGAAACAGGCAGAGACTTTAGGAATTAAATTGAAAATGATGGTAAGGAGGTAATTGCCACTCAACCTCCTTCCCTCTCCTACACATACTCGGAACGCGATGCCTAATCACACCTTCTCCAGCTATCACATCAAAAAGCAAAATCATGTTCTCCATTTCTTCATTCTACTCAGGGTTGGCAATGGTACAAGGTGCGGAAATGCTGGATGTTGTGACATGATAATGCAAGATAAGTTTTACTAGGCAGTACAGAGGGGAGGTAGATCCTCCGCTGAGCTCAGATTGGCTCAAAGATTGAGGGAGATCACTGGAGAATCTCAGGTTTCTGTTATTTTTGCCAACGCTCGCTAAAACACAGAACCAGATACTTATTCCCAACTGAAAGAGCCATTCAGAAGCACTCTGACGTATTTCTATTGTCGCAAAATACGGGCAGGATTTGAAGTAAAAAAAATGACAGCAACTCCAGGACACTTTTCAAGAAGTTGTCAAGACGCTGACATTTGGCCATCAGAAAAACTTCTGTTCTCCTGCCAATAATTGTTCTGAAGGCCGGGATGCAAAAGCAGATCCAGTTTACCTTCAGTAACCCGTCACTGAGAATTGTTCCTTATTTCAACAGAGAAGATAAAAGACTATTGATTACGATTCAAATGTTTTGTAGTTAGCAAATATTCTTACTTTAAAAACTTTTCAAGGTCATCTCGGCTGCAGGAAGACCAGGATAGGTCACTGGGATTTCTGCCCTTCACCCATTCTCCAGACATGATGTGAGATCTCCCAGCGCAGGACACGTGGTCATCGTCATGACTCATACCCATGCTAAAAGAAGAGAGGAGAGAGGAGAGAAAGGGAGGGAGAGAGGGAAGGAGGTAGAAAGGAAGAGAGCAAGAGAGAGAGAGAGCAAGAAAGAGAGAGAGAGAGAGAGAGAGAGAGAGGAAGGAAGGAAGAGAGAGAGGAAGACAGGAAGAAAGAGAGGGAGGGAAGGGAGGGAGGGAGAGAGGGAAGAAGGAAGGAAGGAAGGAAGGAAGGAAGGAAGGAAGGAAGGAAGGAAGGAAGGAACAGATAGGTAAACAAACACTGTGCCTATGATCTGTAGATTCTTAATCTTTTTTAAAATAATATAACAAAATACTTTTGTATAATATAACAAAAACAAAACAAAATACTTGAAAGTTGGCAGACCCAAAGCCCTGGAAAAGAGATTTTGAGTCAGATAACCTAACCAGCTGCTAGCTTAAGAGCCTCACATAGTTTGTGTATTGGAGTTATTCAAAGAGTGTGTTACAGAATGAGAAATATTCTGAACCGAAGAAGCTTCTTGGATGAGAAGCAAAACGTCTTCAAGGAAAAAACAACAACAAGGAAGTCCAGTTGCCTTTGGAAAAAGCATCTTTGGGACAACCATGACCTGAGTGACTGAGAATCTCCATAGACGTAAAGGAAAATCATATTAATGAAACTGATCGGGGATGATCCGGTTGGTGGGCCTTCTTGATCTAAAGCAGCATATGGCAGCCATAACATAATAGGAGAAGACATTACATATGTTTCTATTGAAAAGCAAAATAGCTTGTTAACAGCTGGAAGCCCAGTGCCTCAACAGATGTGCATTCAGGAATACCCAGACCTCTTCATTCAGTGAAAGGCTCATAAACCTCGCTTAAACAATGCCTTGGTGTTTTGCGCACAGAGCTCTTGTGGTTGAGGTCATGTAATCCCTTCCTGAAATGAGCTGCTTTTTTAAAAAAGGGGGAATTCTGGGAAAACTGCTCCCGTGAGCCACTTACAAAGCCCTCTCTGTCTTCAGACTCAAAAGGCTAAAATAAGTGGGAAGTGCGAGGAATGTTAGTAATTGCCTTTAGGTTGCCTGGCTCTATTCAAGGAGGATATAATATTCTCAAGGCTGTACAGTTCATTAAAATGTTAACTGATGCTAGTTAACTTGCCCGTATTGCTTTGACCAAAAGGAACCCTTCTTGCAGGGATTGGGTCTGGCTAGTCTAGAGAAAAGAAGGATTAGGGGTGTCATGAAAGCAATATTCCAATATTTGAGGGGCTGCCACAAAGAAGACAGGGGGTGGGGGTGGGGGTCAACTTATTTTCCAAAGCACCGCAAGGCAAGGCAAGAAACAATGGATGGAAACTAATCAAGGAGAGAAACAATCTGGAATTGAGGAGAAACTTCCTAACAGTGAGAACAATTAACCAGTGGAACATTTTGCCTTCAGAGGTTGTGGGTGCTTCATCACTGGAGGTTTTTAAGATGAGATCGGACAGCCGTTTGTCTGAAATGGTATGGGACAGTGATAGCTAACCATTTTTCCATCTTGTGCCCAAAGCGGGAGAAGTGCAGGGGATCGCGCGCACGGATAGCTACACCCATAATTCAGTGCCCCTCTGTGCCCCGCCCTCTGTGCATGCGTGCGTGACCCCCCATGCTCCCCCCACTTTTGGTACAGTGGGCCTGGTAGGTCCGTTTTTCATCCTCTCCAGACTCCAGAGGGTTTCTAGGAGCCTGGTGAGGGCGAAAACGGCCTTCCCCACACTCCAGAGGCCAGAAACAGCCCATTTCCTGACTTCCGGTGGGCCCGGAAGGCCCAAAAATCAGCTGGCCAGCGCGCGCATGTGCGCTGGAACTGTGCTAGGGCAACGCTTGTGTGCCCACAGATATGGCCCCGTGTGCCACCTGTGTCATGAGTCCCATAGGTTCGCCATCACGGGTATAGGGTCTCCTGATTAAGCAAGGGGTTGGACTAGAAGACCTCTAAGGTCCCTTCCAGCTGTATTCTGACTGATTGATTCTCTCAGGATTTCTCCACAAATAGAATCTGCGTCCTACTCATATTTTACTGGAAGGGCTCCAGAAATAGGATACAAGAGCAGCTTTCCAGATATCTCAGATTGGAATCTTTTGCTTTGATTACACCATCCACCTTTTTGGAAAAATTACACCTAAATTCAATACTTTCTGTTGTTTGATATTCCCAAAGAGGATTTCCTGAAATGGGATGGGATTATTATAACAATGTCTGACTTTCCCACGCAGCCCATTCCTCCTCCTCCTCCTCTTCCTCCCCCTCCCCCTCCCCCTCTTCCTCCTCCTCCTCCTCCTCCTCCTCCTCCTCCTCCACCTCTCCTTCTCCTCCTCCTCCTCCTCCTCCTCCTCCTCCTCCTCCTCCTCCTCCTCCTCCTCTTCTTCTTGCACAAAACAATTCATAGCTAATTTCACCAGGTTTGGGAGCTAAAGATAGCTAAAACGTCCGTGCTGGTGCAGCTGTTATAAAAACTGGAGTGAACGGAGGAATTCGTTCATTCGTTTGCGACGCTATCCAGATACCTTTTCCATGGATGGATATCAAATATAGGCAATCCTCGACTTACGACCTCAATTGAGCCCCAAATTCCTGTTGCTAAGCGAGACGTTTGTTAAATGAATGGTGTCCAATTTTACGACCTTTCTTGCCACAACTAGTAAGTGAATCACTGCAATTGTTAAGCTAGTAACATGGCTGGGAAGTGAATCTGGCTTCCTCATTGCTTCCTGATGGCTTCCTCATTCCACAATTACCAGTGGAACAGCTTGCCTTCAGAAATCATGGTTGCTCCATTCACTGGAGGTTTTTAAGACTGGACAGCCACTTGTCTAAAGTAGTATAGGTTCTATTCTATTCTATTGACTTTACTTCTCAGAAGGTCACAAAAGGTGATCAAGTGACCTCAGGACACTGCAAATATTATAAATATGAACCAGCTGTCAAGCATCTGGATTTTGATCACATTGGCATGGAGATGCTGCAATATAAATGTGAAAAAATTGGCCATAAGTCACTTTTTTCAGTGACGCTACAACTTCAAATGGTCACTAAGCTAACTGTTATAAGTCGAGGATTATGTATTATGTAGTATTATGTGTTATTATGTATTATGACTCTAGAATCCAAAGCAGGAGAGAAATTTTCCTGCTAGTTGCTTAATTAACAGAATCTATTTTCAGACACGATTCTTCAGAGTTCCTTAGAACCAGTGGTGAAATTCAAATTTTTTTTACTACCAGTTCTGAGGGCGTGGCTTGGTGAGTGTGGCAGGGGAAGGATACTCCAAAATCTCCATTCCCACCCCACTCTGGGGCCAGCCAGAAGTGGTATTTGCTGGTTTTCCAAACTACTCAAAATTTCCGCTACCGGTTCTCCAGAACCTGCTGAATAGCATCCCTGCTTAGAACAGACTAGAGAAATACATTAAAGTGACATACAGTAGGTCAACATCTCTATGGAGACTCTCAGTCATCCAGGCCAAGATTGTCACAAAGACGCTTTTCAAAAGACAGCTGGAATTTCTTGTAGTTTGTTTGTTTTTTTGAAAAACATTTTGCTTCTCATCCAAGAAGCTTCTTCAAAACTTCTTCAGAACTCATCCAAACTTCCTGGATGCGAAGCAAAACGTTTTCAAAAGAAAAGAAAAAAACCCAAGAAAGTCCAGTTGCCTTTTGAAAAGCACCTTTGGAACAGTAGGTCTAGCTTAAATTTCTCCCCTCCCCTCCCCCCCAACATCCTATACAGTATTGGACTACAACTCCCATAACCCTTGCCCAACATCTGGCTGGAGAAAGCTGGCTTAGCTTCCAGACTAATGGACTCACCCCAAACCTCACTAGAATCAGCATTCTGCTTGATGAGAACATGCAGTTATAACTAACATAAACCTTTCTTTGTCTTATTAAAACAGTATTTTCCCTCTTAGGGCCATCTCAAAACTCCACCCAGTGCCACAAAGCCTTTTTCCCATCCCAATAAAACATTTATGGTTGGCTGTTTGGAAACATTCTACTTCTTCTTCTTCTTCTTCTTTTTTTCTTTTGGTCAATGTGCCTAAAATAAAATTTGGGGGGGAAAAAAACCCAACTCGAAAGCTACAGCTTAAAATAAAGCTATAATAAAGCTTTGAAGGAAGACAGATAAAGAGCTGCCATGTTCTCTAGGACAGCTGGCTGGGGAATTCTGGGAGTTGAAGTCCTCCAGGCTTAAAGTTGCCAAGGTTGGAGACCTCTGCTCAAGGATAAGGTAAAGGTAAAGATTCCCCCGCATATGCGGGTTAGTCGTTCCTGACTCTAGGGGGCGGTGCTCATCTCCGTTTCAAAGCCGAAGAGCCAGCGCTGTCCAAAGATGTTGCTATGGTTATGTAGCTGGCATGACTCAATGCCAAAGGCGCACGGAACGCTGTTACCTTCCCACCAAAGGTGGTCCCTATTTTTCTACTTGCATTTTTTACGTGCTTTCAAACTGCTAGGTTGGCAGAAGCTGGGACAAGTAATGGGAGCTCACTCCATCATGCAGTGCTAGGGATTCGAACCATTGAACTGCTGACCTTCTGATTGACAAGCTCAACGTCTTAGCCATTGAGCCACCGCGTCCCTTAATATATCTAGGATACAGTATATCCTGCTATATGGATGGAACTTGGCAGATATTCTTCCAAACCAGAAAGCCCCTTCTAGTCATATCACATCTTTTTGACTCATTTTTCTTATCCTCGGTGGAGCAAAACTTTAGGAATTTTTACAGGTGTTTTCATACTGAAGCGGCATTAACTGGAAAGAAGCCAGTGGCTGAACTGATTCAGCATGTTAAAACTATTCCACCTGCCTAAGCGGCAAATCTTCAGGTACCCATGGATGAGCCTTTATAACCAGGGACTTGAATTTGGACTTCACGGAGGCTCATTCAGGATCACCTGAGGTCAGTTGACAGAACTCTCTTCAGATTTCGCTTTGCAAAAGCTAAAAGGAGTTGGCAAGCAGGATGAATTAGATTAGCCTGGCCACATCCCAATATTAACAGCCTAGCTTTCTAAGTTAGCTGGATTGAAACAAAGCATTGTTTGTGGCCCGATGTGCTTCAAATTTCTCTCTCTCTCATCATTGGAAGCAGGGATTTGGACCAAGGATGCCTTCCTGAAGTTAGGTTAAAGTTACATCAATCCTTAACCTTTTCTAGGTACGGTCCTGGCCAAAATTGTGGAAACCTTTTGGGAAAAGTGTATTTTCTAAAACTAGCTAATAACACCACTTTTATTTTTTGAGTAGTACCCTAAATGTATATATCAATGGAAGGATAATTGAATCAAGCAATGTAATAACTTTTATGAAGGATTTGCTATTAGAATAGCAGTTATAGTATAAAGAAGAAAAGTGAAACACGTAGAAAAAAACGAGATATACAAAAATGATCACCATGTCAGTTAATACTTAGTTGGGTAGCATGAATTATGGCCTTACAACCTCTTCCCATGGAGTGAACCAAGTCTTTTAGTTCTGCAGCTGTTCTAATGTGAAACCAAGATTGAATGATTGCTTCTATTAACTGGGTTTTATGGCTGGGTCGCTTCTGACTAACAAGTTTCTTTAGGCGGCTCCATAGATTTTCAATTGGGTTAAGGTCTGGGCTATTCCAGGCCATTCCTGCAGTGGAATAGGATTATCTTGACACTCCAAAAAAAAAAAAAAAGTGGTGTTATTAGCCCTCAAACCTCAAAAATACACTTTTCCCCAAAGGTTTCCACAATTTTGGCTACTACTGTAGGTTCTGGAAATTGAAGAGCTGTTATATCATCTAGACTTGTCTCAATCTGGGGAGATTGTGGGGAAGGAGGTCTTGTGCATGTTTGGTGCCTAATTGGCTGTTTTATTTCTGTTTCTGAATTAGCCAGAAGTTCCTTTCCACCCTACACATTCCTTTCCTTCTTCTAAGACGGCAGTCTTCCAATATTTGAGGGCTGGTCACAGAGAAGAGGGAGTTGACCTAAAGGGTGTGAGTGTAGGACAAGAAGCAATGGATAGAAACTAATCAAGGAGAGATCCAACCAGAATTAAGGAGAAATTTCTTGATAGTTAGGACAATTAATGAGTGGAATGGTTTGCCCCCTGGAGTTGTGGGTTCTCCATCACTGGAGGTTTTCAAAAATAGATTTGTCCAGAATGGTGTAGGGTCTCCTGCTTCAGCAGGAAGATCTCTTAGGACCCTTCCAGCCTTACAATTCTATATTCTATAAGGACTTAAGGTCTGCAAAACTATTTTGCAACAGAGAGATACAATTGGACTTCTGAAATGAGTAGACTCCATCCTATATGCTGAATGGAACTGTGAGTTCTTTTTGAAAGAATCCAGTCTTGACAATTTTAAGTTGAAATCCAAAACATTCAAATTGCCAAGCTGGAAAAAGATACTGCTTCAAACCATCTCATATGTTCTTGCCTGCAAAATTAGAAAGCATTTGTTCCAAAAAACTATAACAAAGGATATCTCCAAATTATGGGCTTTTAGCAAGACGGATGTTTTGTTTGGCTCTGATAACAACCTCGTTTCTTCCAGAATCACAGAGTTCATCTATTCTCCTTGAAACCCACAATTTACACGCACCCTTATTATTCACTTCAGTGGCAAAAGACTGCCAATGCTGGCAGGCATAAAACAGAAAATTGACAGTGGTGAAGAACAGAGGGATACAATCAGACCATGTGAGGTACTAATCGCTCTATAAAGCCCTAGTACAACCACACCTAGAGTAGTGCATCCAGTTTTGGTCAACACACTATAAAAAAGATGTTGAGACTCTAGAAAAAGTGCAGAGAAGAGCAACCAGGATGATTAGGGGACTGGAGACTAAAACATATGAAGAATGGTTACATGAACTGGGCATGGCTAGTCCAGTGAAGAGAAGGACCAGGGGAGACATGACAGTAGTCCTCCAATATCTGAGGGGCTGCCACAGAGAGGAGGGGATCAAGCTATATTCCAAAGCACCTGAAGGCCAGACAAGGAATAATGGATGGAAACTGACCAAGGAGAGATTCAACCTAGAAATAAGGAGAAATTTTCTGACAGTGAGAACAATCAACCCATGGAACAGAAGTTGCCTTCGGAAGTTGTGGGAGCTTCATCACTTGAGACTTTCAAGAAAAGATTGGACTGCCATTTGTCTCCTGCTTGAGTGGAGGGTTGGACTAGATGACCTATAAGGTCCCTTCCAATTCTGTTAATCTGTTAAAGTAGTGCCTTGAATTCTGTCCTGCATCCTATCAGTTCTTGATTGGTTTCCTTCCTTTTCATCGCTATTTACATGAGTGGTTTCTCCTCCACACTTCTTTATTCAATTGCAGATAGGTGACTGGACTGCTCCTCTAGAACCCACCAATCTAGAATCTATCAGTCTAGTTTCCTCAACCAACTCCTTATGCATTTCTCTAATCCAGAGGTCTTCAAACTTGGCAGCTTTAAGACTTGTGGACTTCAACTTCCAGAATTCTCCAGCCAGCATAGTTGGGAGTTGAAGTCCACAAGTCCACAAGTCTTAAAGCTGCCAGGTTTGAAGACCTCTGCTGTAATCCAGGGTTTCTCAACTTTTGAGATTTGAAGATGGGTGGATTTATAATTCTCAGAATTCTGGGAGTTGAAGTCCACCCATCTTCAAGCTGCCAAGATTGAGAAACATTGCTCTCACGCTTTCATGGAAACGACAGCTTGCCTCTATGCCAGCTAAGCAACCTTCGTTTTAAGTGCATCTTGCAGAGTTTTGCTTTGAGACACTAGCACTGCCTGGAAAACTCTTAACTGTGCTGAAACTTGGGGAGAACAGCAGCCAACAGTCATCTTCATTCAATCAACAGTTTTGTGGCTCAGTGGTCTGTCCCTACTCAAGTTCATTTTGCTGAGTAAACCAAAGACACATTAAATAGCCAGCCTACAATGAGCTGGCAAAACCAACCATTATTTTGTGCCAGAAAGATTCTGGTTCAACCTACAGTGACCTCGGCGAGCGATCAACTCTTTCAACCAATGACACAGGTCCAAGGAGGCTAAGAATTCTTGCTGTGCAATCTTTGTGAAGGGTGTTTCATTTCATCCCACATTTTCATGGTTTCCAGCAGCACTTCCCAAGTGTCTGACTGAATTGGAATCCAAATTTCTTTCCCCTTCTTCTTCTTCTTCTTCTTCTTCTTCTTCTTCTTCTTCTTCTTCTTCTTCTTCTTCTTCTTCTTCTTCTTCTTCTTCTTCTTCTTCTCCTCCTCCTCCTCCTCCTCCTCCTCCTCCTCCTCCTCCTCCTCCTCCTCCTCCTTCTCATGCTTCCCCAAATTTTGTATTGGAATTCTTGGCTGAACAATGTTAGAACTTCCACTGGAGTATATGAGCTAGAGAAGGTTTTGCCTAAATATAAAGGCAAATTTTGTAGCTCTGTTTAAAAAGAAAAACAAACGAGACCGAAATATGATGGAATTGATTTATAACTGAGTGAAGGCAACACTGAGATGGATCAGAAAGATGTGTAATTATGCACCCCTAAAACTGGATAAATGACAGTGCCTATAAATGTGGATGCAAAATTAGTAAAAACTGAAATTCTGGTTTTCATAAAGATGGACAGTTTTATAGCTATCTCTGGTCTGGGTGTATTTCTTCTTGATGAAAGAAAGCCTAAGAGCCAAAAGGAACAGGATTAGATGAGAATAAATGTGTCAATTATTTATGATAATCTACTATAGATTCCCTCTTTGTTCCATAGTCTAACAGGGACCAAACAGAAGGGCAGCTGTGCCTGAGCAGCTGGATCTTTATTTGTAGATAAGAACAAATTTGTCTCAAAAGATTCTTTCTCCGTTTACTGAGAATAGAATAGAACAGAATAGAATATTACTTTATTACAAACATAGACCAGCAACAGACATCACTGTTTACAATATATTAAAAAATAGTACTGACATTAATAGTGGATAATAACATCCCTGTTAAGAAAATACATGTTCTCAAACAGTTAGAGAACTGGTAGCAGAAATTTTGAGTAGTTCGGAGAACTGGTAAATACCACCTTTGGCTGGCCCCGCCCTATCTATTCTCTGCCTCCCAAGTCCCAGCTGATTGGGAGGAAATGGGGATTTTGCAGTATCCTTCCCCTGGAGTGGGGTGGGAATAGAGATTTTACAGTATCCTTCCCCTGCCACGCCCACCAAGCCATGCCACGCCCACCAAGCCATGCCCACAGAACCAGTAGTAAAAAAATTTGAATCTCACCACTGGTATGTGAGTAAATATAATTTTCCAAAAATTGTTAGAGATATCCCCAAAATTGGCACAAGTTGACAGCTATCATTCTATAACCATTTTTTTTTTCTTGTGGACATTGCAGCCACACAGAATTTTACCACTGCATGTGTGACAGCCAGGTTTGAGTCCTGGAGGACAAAGCCTTTGTAAAAATTGTCTGCCCTTCTTGGCAATCTCTCTAACAAGGGAAGAATATACACTGACCTATAAACTCTGTATAACTCAAAGTACAATAAAACATGTGAGATATCTTTGACCCATTTTCTGAGGGTTAAGTAAGTTTGGCTTTGTACAAGGACTCAGGTCTAAGCCACGCCTTGTTTCTCTTTTGTTATGATATCCATCTCAACCCACATTTGAGATTAATAAAAAGGATCGGTGTTTATGCCCTGAGAAAAAGAAACAACAAAATAGACTGATTAAGAATTAGGGATATGAAGAAGCTCCCCTGAGAAAGTTTTCTCCTGAAACTCTTCGCTTTCTTGGAAATTCTGCTGGATGTTTCCAAGGAACAGAGGTCTCCAATGCTGCCCAAGAGTTTTGTTTTATGGGAAGCTGTTGTTCTATTTGGAAGGGTATCCTTTCCATCCACATCCAGAAAAAATATTGTTTCTAGCATTGCAGTTTAGAATTGAGAGTAGATAATGCATCTGGAACTGTTCATCTTGAAGTTAAGAAGTTAAAACTATCTCCGAATATCACTGAACTCAAAGAATAAACATTGGTGTTTGCTGGATATGGTCACCAAAGTCAAGATTTTGGACTCAACTTTAAGCAGCCAAAGCTTCCTCTGTTGTTGTTTTTAAAATCTGCATCACAAATGTGTTGTGTATCAACAAACAAACAATAACAACCCCAAAAGCAGATGGAATCAATCACAATGTTGCAGATACCATCTTGACTCTTCGACCACACCCTGGAGACCTTGAGAAGGAAGGTTTTTTTTAAAGGAGTCGGAAAATAGATGTATGTGGTCAAAAGCTAACCTGAAATAAATCCAGCAGAATTTCCCTCATCCGAAAGACAATTAGGGACACTTTATGAAAAATCACCACAAAGCATGAAGCTGCATAGTAAAAAGAAAAAGAAAAACCTCCCAACAGTTCATTTTGACTGTTGTCAGGCTGAGCCCAAATGAGCTCTGAAAAATATGTTTTCAATTATCTATGGGTAGAATAATGAATAATTAAAAGAACAACAACAACAAAAATTTCCACTGTAGAACAGAAATGCCAGAAGATCATAGCAGAGGGGAAGAGAGTAAGACGACTTAAAATATTCTTTCCGTTGGACCGTGAAATGCAGGGAATAAAACTCGAACCCCCCAAGGAGCTGGACTGAGTGTTGGGACACTTTCAATATCAGAAGCTCTGGAAGAGATGGAATCAAGAAACCGAGAAGGAACTTGTAGGAAATAAGCAAGCTTTACTCAAAAATTGAGACACCAAGACATTATTCTTGTCGGTTAAATTTAGGAACTGTGGTGGTTAGAATGCAGTATTGCAGGCTAACTCTGCTCACTGCCAGCAGTTCGATTTCTCACAAGCTCAGGGTTGACTCAGGCTTCCATCCTTCTGAGGTCAGTAAAATGAAGACTCAGATTGTTGGGCGCAAGAGGCTGACATTTGTAAAGTGCTTAGAGAGGGCTGTAAAGCACTATGAAGCGGTATATAAGTCTAACTGCTATTGCTATTAAAAGCAGAACTTTATTAGAGCCAACCTTGCTCCCTTGTTCTGTCTCTTCCTTGTTGTTTTGTTGAAGCTGATGCTGAGAAGAAAGATCTGACTGATCCAAGTCAAGTGAATGAAACTTTCATGGACAATTGGAAAGGTAAGGAGGCTGTCATGGAGAACTAGTGTTTAATCAGTAGCCCCCCTTCTTCAGGACAGAATATTCCCATATTTTCCACAGACATTCCTATTTTCTCTCATTCCCATCACCTATAGCAGTGGGTCTCAACCTTCCTAATGCCGCGACCCTTTAATACAGTTCCTCATGTTGTGGTGACCCCCAACCATAAAATTATTCCATTGACCATTGAAAATATGTGTTTTCGGATAGTCTTAGGCGACCCCTGTGAAAGGGTCGTTCGACCCCCAAAGGGGTCCTGACCCACAGGTTGAGAACCACTGACCTATAGCCTGAAAGAAAATCTGCAGCCCGCAGCTCAAAAACCTGTGTGCAACCTTGGAATTGCCTCCAAATTGTGCCAAAATTGGGGAAAGTTCTTGAACAGAGGGGAGGGGCATTCTTAAATAGACAAGAGAACCATATTTCATTAGTGTAATTTTTCAGTAATTGCTTCTTTTGAATTCTTGTAAATTCCTACCCTCCGATTTACACAGCATCACCCCACCATCCCTGAGATCTCCGTTTCTGGCTTGGAGAGAGCATCTTGGGTAGTACTAAAATGTCACACCAAGTGTCTGGAAAAATTAACCAGATTGTTCTAATCTAGCTGGTTGTGATTCATCCACTAAATCTTGGAGTAGAACAAAGCTTAGTTTTGTGGGCTGCTCAAACTACTGTTGTGGCCCACCAGTGGCCAGAGGATCTGGTAGCAGATTCAGACAGTGAGGAGGTTGGAGAGGAATATGGGCCAGTCCTGGAGTCTGGGGAAGGCTCTGATGAGGGCTCTGCATTGGAGGCAGAGAGGGGGCCAGAGCCGTATGCCAGTTATCAGCTGCCTTTAGAGTCAGACATCAGTGAGGCAGATGATCAGCTGGAGCCTGTTCCCAATGTGCATATGTGCAGAGTTGCCAGACGAAGGGAACAGCTAAAGAGCAAGGGTCGACTTGGGAGTAAGGCCACAGATGGATGATGAATGGCCCCTCCCAGAGGGAATAAAAGAGGAGCGAAAGGGGAGTGGAGTTTGCAGGAGACAATTAGTTCATTACTGCATTCTTGCCAAGTATTGCAGTGTCTGAAAGCTATTGACCTGGCCACTCTCCAAGCCTGATAAAGGTCGGTAATTGTGAACTACCTTGAAAGCCTATGGGAGAGGAAAGACTTTGCTGAAGAGGAATTCACTATAAATTAAATAAAAGGGGTTTATCGAGACGAGGACTTGGTTTTGTGCTGCTGGGGAAGTCTAGGTCAGAACAACTACACCTGTGACTGGGCACATCAGTAAGGAGAGTTGCAATTCACCCATGATGAAATTACAACATTAAGAAGGTGTCCTTGACTTTTCCTTTTAATGCAACAAGGGTCATGCCTCATGTAATCTCTAACCAGCAAAAGCTCAATCCAAAAATCACGAGACTTTCTTTTTTTTCCTTTTTTTTGAAAGATTCAAAGAGGAATTGGAGGAGATACAAGCAGATCCGACAGAAGGAACCACGTCGCAAATGCAAGAGACTAGGGAAGAGATTCCTTCAATGGGTGCTACAGGGATAGACTTTCTAAACTGACAGCATACATATGGATTTTAACTGCCTAACTTGGCATATAAATAGGAAATGTTCCCCAAAACAGAAAAAAGGGATATTTCAAACTACACCTACGAGTGTCACATGACAGTAAGGACTGCTGCATGTCATCCATGTTGAAATTAGTGGTAAGAGGGTTTATTTATTTATTGTTTTAAATGCAAGAAAGGCCACCTGTGAGCATGAACTGTAATAATCCCCCAGAGAAAACAAGAGAACAAAAGAAGAAACCAAAATAATTCCTCCTTCTGACCTACTCTGTTTTTTGGCTTACCGTCCGTGTTTCAGCCTGAGCTGAGGAAAACCAACGCCTACGAAACCTAAAGAGAAGAAATGGAGGCCTGCCAGCTTGTTGTTTGTTGTGGCCAGGATAATGGACTCTCCTTCTCAATTATCCTGGGCTGTTGCAGGATCCCTTGTGAAGCATAACAGCTTGTAATGTGCATTACAGGCAAGTCTCTGTACTTCACACATCTGGATAATTTGCAGTTTTGTTTTACTTCCTGTTTGGGGAATTGAGAAGATCAAGCTTGGATGCCCACGTCTATCATCTCCCTCATCCACAGCGAGGTTGTCTTGGGGATGTAATTTGGTCCAGGCCTTCTAAGTGCTGGAGACCGGTTTTGCTCAAGCTTGCTCTGTGTTCCTACAGATTTGAGCAAGACCAAACATCCAGAAACAAATTCCCTAAACAGTCATCAAGATCACCTACTCAGCTAGTGACGAATTGGTGCCAGAAGTGATCGACTAAAAGAAGAAAGGAGAGGCACATCTACCGTGTTTCCCTGAAAATAAATCCCCGTCTTATATTTTTGAACCCCAAAATAAGCACTTGGCCTTATTTTCGGGGAGGTCTTATTATTTTGGGGGGCGTGGAGCAAGACGGGACTCCTCTTGATTTCCAGCTTTGTCTCCCTAACCCTAACCAGAGGAAATTGCAGGAACCGGCTGTGCATGCGTTTAAATATTTTTGGGGAGATCTTATTTTCAGGGGAGGGCTTATTTTTGGGGAGGGCTTATTTTCAGGGGAGGGCTTATTTTTGGGGAGATCTTATTTTCAGGGGAGGGCTTATTTTTGGGGAGGGCTTATTTTCGGGGGAACACGGTACTTCAAACTCCTATGCTAGAAAATGATTCACTTCTGATTATACATGAGCAGAAATGAAGAACCGGGCCAGAAGTAGCAGATTAAATTGCAGGAGGGATGGAATATTGGAAAAATAAGAACACTCCATCAGAGTGGAAAAGGCTGAAAAAGGCCCCAAAAAAGGTAGGCAAAAAACTTTTTTTGTTGTTTTCCTCTTCTAAATTTATGTGCGTCTCATAGTCAGGTGCCTCTTATAGTCTGAAAAATACGGTAAGTCTTCAGGGGAGCCAAGAGAACTAAAAATAAATGCTTGCAATATAAATAAGAAAGTCCTCAGAAGCCTGGGAAGCTAATGAGCAAGCATCATTTCCTTTCATCATTAAACAATGGTTTCCCCACTTCAGCAGTCCAAAGATTAGTGTGTTATTAAGGCTGAAAACTGATTCAACAGCTTGGCATAAGCTTCTCATCATTCACTTCTGTTCAAACAACCCCTGGTTTGGCTCAGGTATCTTTTTGATGTCAAAGACAGAAAAACTCAATATTTCTTTTCATCTTGTCAGATCATGGTAGGGCCCTAATTATTTCTTGGGCCTCCCCGTAAATCTCCAAGAAAAACCCAGAAGGTTACATACTGTAGGTCTCTCATAAAAGCCACCCAGAATCTTCTTGGAAATCGGGTGGCTTCAAAATATAATGAATATATACCCACTATCTGATTAATCTACCCCAGGAGTCGGCAACCTTAAACACTCAAAGAGCCACAAAGGTCCTAACCAGAAGTCCCCCATTCAATTCTGGAGCCGACCAGAGGTCTGGTTCCCCCACCATAGAGTCTCCTCCTAGTGCGGCGTCCTTTTTCCTATGCCGACCGGAAGTCTGGTTCCCCACCACCACCACCACCACCATAGAGTCTCCTCCTAGCACAGCGTCCTTTTTCCTATACCTGTCCTAACCAAAAGCCCTATCAATTGTGGAGCCAACCAGTGACGCAAGGAGACGCAGCAGAGGGATGAAAGAGCCACATGTGGCTCCAGAGCCACGGGTTGCTGACCCCTGAACTACCCAAAGCATCAAGGCCCCTCAATCACCAGTTCTTACTTTTGTACTTGGAATCATTGAATCCACATCTAGGAAAACAAAAAAATGTAATTTATAATAATCATGCTAGCTCTATAATCAGCAGCCTTGGGTTTTTGTATTTGGAGATGTTATTATTTTCATATTTGGTTCCAAAATCTCAATGACTAATCGTTGCCTCCAGAATCAACATCCATCCTCTTCTCCAAACAGTTATTTTGAAGACTAAAAGGAGTAACTAGCACCCATCAATTACCCCCCAAATGAAGACTTCTTTATGAATGATTCACATACTATCCATTAAGCCTAAACACAAAGACGCTTTTATGAAACCTTACTAGTCGTACGGAAACTCTTGTGGCATCATTTAAAATATTTCCCCTAAAAAGAAAAATTTCAAGATGCCCCCAGTGTTCACCTTGGTTAAAAAAAAAAAAATGGGAATAAGCAAAGGCTTGTTAATGATTTTATCTGCTGCATTATTTTATAATTGGTGGTTTTAATTTTTTTTAAAAAAAATATTTTTATGTGGTAAGCCACCCAGAGTCATTGGATACAATATGGGCAGCAAATAAATGTCATTTCTGAATGAAATGAAATTTAAAAAGAAAACAAAAGGACTTGGCAGAAGAAGGAAACAACAGCCAATCACCAGCCATCAGCACCCCAATCAACCAATATGAAGCTTTACCCAACCAGGCACCCTATAAACAATATACACAGAACAGCCCACATTTTGGTAGAGAAAAGTTCGTCAAGGATGGGCTCCAGAACAAGTCCGAAATCTTGGAAGATTAAACTTTTGGTCCTGGTGACGAACCCAGATTGGCTATGTTGGAACATGTATATTTACCTTCATTTATAATTGTTGGTCAAGCTAGGTACAAAGATTCCAGGAAAATGATTGATGCCTGGGAAACAGGGCCCCTTGTCAGTCAACAGGAGTGCTGATTTATCACTAGCTAATCAGGTACGCGGTGGCTCTGTGGCTAAGACACTGAGCTTGTCGATCGAAAGGTCGGCAGTTCAGCGGTTTGAATCCCTAGTGTCGCGAAATGGGAGGAGCTCCCATTATTTGTCCCAGCTTCTGCCAACCTAGCAGTTCGAAAGCATGTAAAAAAAAATGCAAGTAGAAAAATAGGGACCACCTTTGGTGGGAAGGTAACAGCGATCCGTACGCCTTTGGACTTTAGTCATGCTGGCCACATGACCACGGAGACATCTTTGGACAGCGCTGGCTCTTCGGCTTTGAAACGGAGATGAGCACCGCCCCCTAGAGTCGAGAATGACTAACACATATGTGCAAAGGGAACTTTTACCTTTACCTTTTAATCAGGAATTTAGGAGCCAAGGGCTTGGCAGCACAAGGAAACAACAGCCAATGACATAGTAACCGGCCATCAACTCTCCAAAACAACAACTAAAAAGCCACACACAATCAGGGGGCACATAAATATTATGCATAGAATAGCCCAAAGCATACATTCCGGTACAGAGAAGTTCCCTGAGGATGGGCTCCAGCACGAGTCCAAAAGCTCAGAAAACTAAACCTCTGGTCCTGCTGAATGACCCAGATTGGCAACGTTACCCTGGGACATGTATATTACATTCGTCATAAAATACGAAATAAAATAAATTACAAAATGGTGGCCAGCTTGTTGTTTGCTGTGGCCAGGATAATGCACTCTCCTTCTCAATTATTCTGGGCTGTTGCAGAATCCCTTGTGAAGCAAAACATACATTACAAGTCTCTGTACTTCACACATCTGGATAATTGCAGTTTTGTTTTACTTCCCGTTTAGGGAATTGAGAAGATCAAGCTTGGATGCCCACGTATCATCTGGTGAACGACCCAGACTAGCAATGTTATCCTGGGACATGTATATTATATTTGCAATAAATTACAAAATAAATCAATTACAAAATAAATCAATTACAAAATAAATCAATTACAAAATAAATCAATAAATGCGATCAAAACATTTTATGATCCAAACTCCTGGGTTTCTTGAGGGTTTTCGCTTAGGTTATCCTGGAGCAAGATCGCTCTCTTCCAACCACTAAGATTTTTTTTTTCCCATTTAGATCCATTTTTAGAAGGGATGCAACTTAAGAGAATCAGTAGTAGTGAATCTGTATGTCAACCCTGAAGCTGGCCTGGCCGAAGCCATCTTGGAGCTTCAGTGCTGCCACACTGGAGCTGAGGGATAGGGAAGGGGGGATTAGAGATAGTTGAGGCTGTGTAGTCAAAACAAAATACTTTCTCTTGGGAACCAAGGACATTCTCACACCTGGCCGGAGGAAGAAGGAGGGATGTCACCAGTCCAGTGGACGCTGTTTTGATTGGGCTATGTGACTGATTATTTGGGTTTGGGTGGGGGAACTTTCACATTTAATTAGATGAAAACCGAGGGACCCTTTAGAGTCGGTTTTCACCAGATATGTGCCAATATGGTATTTCCAATAAATAGCACGAGCAATAGCACTTAGACTTATATACCGCTTCACAGTGCTTTTACAGCCCTCTCTAAGCGGTTTACAGAGTCAGCCTCTTGCCCCCAGCAATCTGGCTCCTCATTTTACCCACCTCGGAAGGATAGGAGGCTGAGTCAACCTTTGAGCCTGGTGAGACTTGAACTGCCCAAATTGCAGGCAGCAGGCAGGCAGCAGAAGTAGCCTGCAGTACTGCACTCTAACCACTGCATCACCAAGGCTCACTAACCAAGAATACCACTGTAACAGGACTGAACTTACAAAATTTGGGACAGTCCAAATATCCACTTTGATTCGGATCATATAGGGAGGTTTGATTAAGTTTGTTTTAAACTATAAACCAGACACATTTTTGCTTTCCTTTTCTCTGTTGTCACAGGTTACAAATTTCATGGGCATTGAGAGGATGAGGAGACATCTTGCTCTGGACTATAGAGTCCATACTATTTCTTTCAAAGACCCAAACCCGATGCACGTTGATGCTACTTTTAATATCATTGGCCCTGGGGTTAATCGGGCTCCTCATTTTACCCACCTCGGAAGGATGGGAGGCTGAGTCAACCTTGAGCCTGGTGAGATTCGAACTGCCCAAATTGCAGGCAGCCGGCAGTCAGCAGAAGTAGCCTGCAGTGCTGTACTCTAACCACTGCGCCACCATGGCTCATAATATTCTTTGAGGAATCTACCTGCCTTGGAGTTTTTGCTTCCAATGGATCTATTCCTTGGAACCCTGACACTGTACCAAGGTCTCTTAATGCTAGTACCGACTCAAAACAATACTGCAAATGCCGGCATTGGCTCTTACTTGTGTCCCAGTTCGTGAGCAATGGTGAAGGCCAGGTTGAGTCCATTGTCTTCTGCAAGGACACACTTCCTCTTCAAGCTGCAGATTCCTCCAAGGTAAGCAATGCCTGAAGAAAATAAGAACATGCTCCATCAAGGCCAGTATAGCACAGGTGATCCTCAACGTACAAACCACAACGGAGCCCCACATTTCTGTTGCTAAGTGAAGCATTTGTTAAGTGAGGTTTGCCCCCATTTCACGACTTTTGTGGCCACTGTTGTTAAGTGAAACACTGCAGTTGTTAAGTTAGTAACACGGTTGTTAAGTGAATCCGGCTTCCTCATTGTCACATGACGCCGGGACACAGCCACCATCATAAGTACGAGTCAGTTGCCAAGCATCCAAATTTTGATCTCGTGAATATGGGGATACTGCAAAGGTTGTGAGTCTGAAATCACTTTTTTCCAGCATCGTCGTAACTTTGAATGGTCATCAAATGAGCTGTTATATGTCAAAGACCACCTGTAAACAATTTGCATTTTTTGTAATACAGTACTTTCAGACAATTCGCAGGACGTTTAGATCTGCCTTAGGTTATCTTCTCTGAATATCTCTATTTTTTTTCTTCATTTTTTTTTTCTGTAGAGCCCAAACAGATGAGATTGATATTAGACAGATATTAGTTATTAGTGTTATTAATTTTAGTTTTTTCTTTTTTTGCCTTATGGCAATCTAATTAAATTTTGTGCTTTGCTACATTTGTTGCAGTTTATAGAGTACCACTGTTTTATATATCACTCCACGTTTATGTGTTTGCATAGTTTTTCATGACAATTGTAGTCTTGTTTGTTGTTTCATCTACTCATTTTTTTTTTTAATTTGATTTATATGCCGCCCTTCTCCGGAGATTCAGGGCGGCTTACAATGCGTTAAGCAATAGCCTTCATTCTTTTTGTATGTATATTTATTTATACAAAGTCAGCTTATTGCCCCCACAAACTGGGTCCTCAATTTACCTACCTTAGAAAGGATGGAAGGCTGAGTCAACCCTGAGCCTGGTGGGATTTGAACTTGCAGTAATTGCAGACAGCTGGTGTTAATCACAATGCTTTCAGTCTGCTGAGCCACCAGGCCCCATATTTTACAGCTAAGATTATCATCATGATCATCCGAATGGATCTTCCTATCCATTCACCATTTCATCCATCTTTCTCTGTTCTCTCTCTCTCTCTCTCTCATCTCTATTTACTTACCTACCTACCAGGAATTACAAAATTGAAATTATGCATTTCAAAGAGGACACCAAAAACTTTGTTTTCAGATTGTTATAACAGAGTTATTGTTGGTCATCTAGTCCAACCCACACCCAAGCAGTAGACTCTACACCATTTCTGACAGATGACAGCAGGGGTGAAATCCAGCAGGTTCTGACAGGTTCTGGAGAACCGGTAGCGGAAACTTTGAGTAGTTCGGAAAACCAGAAAATACCACCTCTAGCTGGCCCCTGAGTGGGGTGGGAATGGAGATTTTGCAACATTCTTCCCCCAGGAGTGTGGAAGGAATGGAGATTTTGCAGTATCCTTCCCCTGGAGTGGGGAGGGAATGGAGATTTTGCAGTATCCTGCAAAAACCAAAGTTGGAAAGATAGACTTATTAACAAATGAGTACAATAGCACATGCTATCTTTCAGCTTCTCCTTTCTGGTATATGAAGAAACGTCTCCTCGGGCTAAAAATTCTGTACCACAAATTAGCCTTCCTCTCTTGCTTTCATGATCTCTCTTGGTCCACATTTCAAAAAGTTTCCTAGGTGACTCTGTGCAGCAAAAGGCGGCATCTAAAAGTCATTCCCCACCTCCAAGGCTTACATGCAATTCCACGCAAAAGACAAGACCAACCAAACCAAAGGCAGCATTTTGATTTTAATTAGGACCTTATTTGGGTCTTTTAAAAAAATCCCTTTTTCCCCCCTCCCGAAAGACAAGGGATCTATTTATTTGTGAGAATTGTTGCTCCCACAACAGAGGCAGCCTGGGGACCAGTTCCTATTCAGAAGGAGAGGAAAACAGTTGAGGCTAAACTATTTAAGAGCTGTTCTCTCTTCCAACCATCGTTTTTTCACCCCCAAAGAAGGCAATAAAGGGCAGATATCCTTTTGATGAGCATGGGAAAGTGTCCAGTTTTTCTTTTTTTTTTTTATGAGAAATCGTATCGCATGGATGCTTAGGTTCAGAAAAAAAGGAAAAACTGTTTCATATTTTTTGCCTTCCCATGGAAGAACTTCCAATGATGCCCAAGACTCTTTATTCCAAATATAGTGGCTGTATTTTTAGAAGGATAGTAGCAATAGCACGACTGCAAGCATGCTGTTGCTACTATCCTTCTAAAAATACTCATGTATTGCTCTAAACTTTAATAGCTTTGTCCGAGTTTTTGAAGTTTTTTTTTAAATTCAAAAAAAAAAAATATGAAGAACAGTCACAGGTATTGGGTATGTCTAGTCTAATGAAACGAAGGACATGATATGATAGCAGTGTTTCAATATTTGAGGGGCTCCTACAAAGATGAGGGAGTCAAACTATTCTCCAAAGTACCAGAAGGCAAGACAAGAAACAAGGGATGGAAACTAACCAAGGAGAGAAGCAGCCTAAAACTAAGGAGAAGTTTCCTAACGGTGTGAGCAATTAACCAATGGAACTGCTTGCTCTCAGATGTTGTGGCTGCTCCATCACTGGAAGCTTTCAAGAAGAGACTGGATAGCCATTTGTCTGAAATGGTATAGGGCAATGATGGCTAACCTTTTTGCCATCGTGTGCCTGGTGAGATTTGAACTTGCAGTAATTGCAGGCAGCTGGTGCTACTTAACAGCACTTTAGTCTGCTGTGCCACCAAGGCTCTTATATATTTTCATATAAAGTACCAACTTGGGCTGGTTTTAATTGACATATTAGAAAGAAGGCAGCTACTTTATCCTCTTCTTCCCCACCCCCACCCCAAACGCAAAGAGATGGTTAGAAAATCCTCTCGCTGTTTTTTTTTTTATTATTTATTTATATGCCGCCCTTCTCCGGAGACTCAGGGCGGCTTACAATGCGTTAAGCAATAGCCTTCATACTTTTGTATATTTATACAAAATCAGCTTATTGCCCCCACAAACTGGGTCCTCATTTCACCTACCTTAGAAAGGATGGAAGGCTGAGTCAACCTTGAGCCTTGGAGAATTCGAACCAGCAGTAATTGCAGGCAGCTGTGTTAATAACAGGGTGCTTAGACCACTATACTATCAAGGCTATTAGCAACACATTCCTAATTAGTAAGCCAAATCCAAAGCAGAGGCCTCCCTTTGACGGGTTTCAGTAATGCTGAACAGCAGTTTGCAATTTCAGGACCCACAGTGGAATAAAAACGGCCTTCGAGGGTATTCTAGGCTATAGGAAAACATGTGCATTTTAGTGATTAAGGGACTGGACTTAGGCAGAGTATGGAAAAGCTCACTCAAGGCTTTTTATGAATAAATCCCATAGAATCCATTCATTTAACGATCAGGTGTTTCCTTACAGCATCTGGAGGTAGGTACAGCAGAACTCCTGATGAAATTCAGCTGAGTAATACAATGACGTGAAATACTCTGAAATAGATTAGCCAAATCCAAAAATTGCAGATAAATCTCGGCTTGGACTGTGTAGAAGTCTATTCTCAGAAAATAAGATGTTGCTTCTTCTTCTTCTTTTTTTTTCCTATGCCAGAACCACAGTACCTCATTCATAATGGCATTACATTTCTTATTTTACCAACGAAAGCTCTTTATTATATATACTGCTCAAAAAAATAAAGGGAACACAAGCAGAAGACATCCGAGAGCTGAATGAATGAAATAGCCTTATTAAATATTTTGTTCGTTACGTACAGTAGTTTTGTGTTCCCTTTAGTCGTTTGAGCAGTGTATAAACTACTGTATGTAACGAACAAAGTATTTAATAAGGCTATTTCATTCATTCAGATCTCGGATGTCTTCTGCTTGTGTTCCCTTTATTTTTTTGAGCAGTGTATATACATACATATCTTGGGTTGATCACTACAGGATGGTCATCATTTAATTTTTGCCCTTTTACTATTGTCTCTTGCTGCACCTCCCTACCCCTATTTCCCCCCACCCACCCTTCCATTAATGAACCAATTCATTGTTTTTGGTTTTAAATGAAGTTTTAAAACCCCAGGGCACTTTCCATAGAGTGTGGTTTTAACTCTAATTCCGCACACACCCCTCCATCTATGAAACACTGTCAAACTATTCACTAAGTCTGCATTACTATTAATCTTCTCATTGTTCCTATCACCCATCTCCTCCCACTTATGACGGCTTTGTTGCTTGTATCTTTACGATTTATATTGATATTGTTTCCTAGTGTGATCTGATTGTTTATTTGTACCCTATGACTATCATTAAATGCTGTACCTTATGATTCTTTACAAATGTATCTTTTCTTTTTATGTACACTGAGAGCATATGCACCAAAGACAAATTCCTTGTGTGTCCAATCACACTTGGCTAATAAAGAATTCTATTCTATTCTATTCTATTCTATTCTATTCTATTCTATTCTATTCTATCCTATCCTATCCTATCCTATCCTATCCTATTCTATCTCACATCATATGAAACCAGACTCAAACAGTCCTACTTCCTGAATTGCCACCATTCCTGGAGGAAGGAAGGAAGGAAAGAAGGAAAAAAGAGAAAGACAGAAAGAAAGACAGAGAAAGAGAAAGAAAATTAAAAAGAAATTTCTGCAACCTCTTTGGCTGAAGAGGTTGTAGGGGAAAAAAAAACCTTTAAAAGCCTCTGACAATCCCAGCTGAGTTGCCTGATCGTCAGAGGCTTTTAAAAGCATTTTTTTCTACAACTTCTTAAGGTTGTAGAAAAAATGTTTTCAAAAGTAAAAAAAAAAAAAAAAGTTGGCCATGCCCACCCAGTCACATTACCCCCCCCCCCCCCCACACCAAGCCAGTCCCACAGAACCGGTAATAACAAATTTTACATTTCACCACTGACTCCTAGTGACTATATTCATCAATCTTCTTTTCCTTGCACAGTTAGACGTTGAACAAGATCTTAACTCTCCCCAGGTGATTTGAGAACTGGGTGAGAACAGGGATACCTGCAAGCTTGAAAGAGGCGACAGCTGCCCGAGTCAAAGGCATTCTGCCCGAAAAGCAAATATCAAATCCGAGGGCAGGTACAGAAAATGAAAATGAACTACTAATTGCTGGAGAATGCTCCATTGAGAAGGAAACTGAGAAGGAACTGACACCATCATGAGGTTGCTGGGCCACTGGCTTTTCTTATTGGCAATGGTTTGGATTTGGACAAATTCAGCAGAGCTTGCCTATGGATGCCAGAAAGAATTATTCTTCCAATTGCAATAATGTCCTATAGCAGGAAATTTTCTATTTAGATTCTTTTCAACAAAAACTCTACGAGTTATAAAACATTCTATTTTTTTTGAAAAGTTTTTCAGTTTTATTTCTTATATGCATAATATAAAATGTACATTTTCTTATACATAATTAATCCTGCATATACATGTTTTCCTTAAAGAAAGCATTAAAATAAGGCATTTTAATTACATTCGGAGTTGCTCTTCTACCCTTTCTTCCCTCATTTCGCAACAACCCTTTTTCTTCTCCTCCTCTTTTCCTTCCCTCCCTCCTCTCCTCTCCTTTCTCTTCCCTCCTCTCCTACCTCATCCTACTTCCCCTTCCTTTCCTCCACTCCTCTCTTCTTTTCCCCCTACTCACCTTCTCTCCTACTCCTGTCCCCTACCCTTCCTTCCTCTCCTTTTCCCTTTCTTCCATTCCTCTCCCTCCCTCTCCTCTTCCTGCCCTCTCCTCCTCTCTCCTTTCTATCTTCTTTGCTGTGGGATATTCTCCTTGTTTGGTATCTGAAAAAGGAGTTATAAAACATTCTAGAGAGCAATCCCATAATACTGGATTTGTCCAGAACGTTTCATTATAAACAGCCAGCTGCACCCTTCCCTCTAAGCAGTTGCTACTTAAAAATGAAGATGAAAGTAAGGAAAGAGATAATGACATGTTTAACATTATGTTTAGCTTGGTCTCTAGAAGATCTATGTTTGGAAGTCTGAAGATCCATGGGCTTTCCAAGTTGCATGGAACCATGAATTTGGCAAACACAGAGAATAGTTGATCCAAGCTCTCTGTGGTTAAAGTTTTTTTATTATTATTATTTGATTTATATGCCGCCCTTCTCCAGAGACTCAGGACGGTTTACAATGCGTTAAGCATTAGCCTTCATACTTTTGTATATTTTATACAAAGTCAGCTTATTGCCCCCACAAACTGGGTCCTCAATTTACCCACCTTAGAAAGGATGGAAGGCTGAGTCGACCTTGAGCCTGGTGAGAATTGAACTCGCAGTAATTGCAGGCAGCTGGATGTTAAATGCTGCCTTAGGAGGCATTAGCCTTCTACGCCACTCAGGCTCCTACCTTAGAAACCCATGCTTAAACGAAGTTAAATAAAATGCCTCTAACCAAATTTGGTTAAATTTAGAGATGAAAATGAAGGGTAAAATTGGTAAAAACTAGATGAAAATGAACACTATGGCAAAAAGGAAGTATAGAAATGGTAATCTTAGTTGTAAAAATTAAAAATTGTTTAAATTTGTTAACTGGCCAAATATATCAGCAAAAATATACTGTATGTTTGTGTGTGTGTATGTGTAAAAAACTAAAGAAAAACTTTTTACAAAAAATAATAATAATAAAATGCCTCTGACTTAGTTAATTCGTTTTGCATTTTTGGGCTGAGCAATTCATGCGGCCCCGTTGCGAACCGGTAGTAAAGGTAAGTAGAACCCACCCCTGGTGGGAATGGAGATTTTGCAATATCCTTCCCCCAGGAATGGGGAGGGAATGGGGATTTTGCAGTATCCTTCCCCTGGAGTGGGGTGGGAATGGAGATTTTGCAATATCCTTCCTCTGCCATGCCCACCAAGCCACGCCCACAGAACCAGTAGTACAAAAAATTGGATTTCACCACTGATTTAAAGAAAGTACTTGCAGTAAAGTTCATGAAGAGTACTACTAACTCCAGTTAGTCCTGTCTCTCAAGGGTCTAATATAGAACGAGGCAGATTAGCAAAGATTAACAGAAAACAGTCTGTCTCATTTTTACATCTGCCTTTTCGCACAGCAAGTCATTCATTATCCCATTAAAACAACCTCTCTCATTCCTTCTCCAAACCTAACAGGGAGAGTTAATAAACACCGGGAATGGGGAATGACACAATGACCCTTCAATTATGAAACTAGCCAAAGCACAGGAAGTCAAACCTCAACTTAATGTTTATTCAGCTTTGATGTGCTAATATCCACATTCCCTCCTCCCCAAAAATCTCATCCACTTAACCTGCTGGAGAAGAGGGGGAGCTACTGCCTGCTAATTTTGCCACTTAAAATGTAAGTGGGAACAAAAACACACTTCCCTGCTGAACGTTTTCAATTTATGGTTCAAATCTACCTTTTGGAATTTGATGGGCAGAATTCTGAACCGCATGGCAACCTTCTCCGAGCACAAAAAAATAATAATACAAGTCTCCATCTTATTTTCTATAAAAGCTGCATTCCCACAACACAGGTAAATCCTTGAGTTACGACCACAATTGAGCCCAATGTTTATGTCGCTAAGCGAAATGCTTGTTAAGTGAATTTTGCCCCACATTTTACAACTTTTCTGGCCACTGCTGTTAAGTGAATCATTGCATTTGTTAAGTTGGTGACAAGGTTGTTAAGTGAATCTAGATTCCCCATTGACTTTGCTCTTTAGAAGGTCGCCAAAGGGAGACTGCAACCCATCATAAATATGAACTGGATGCCGAGCCTCCCAAATTTCGATCACGTGACCATTGGGGATGCTGCGACGGTCATAAGTGTGAAACATGGTCCCAAGTCACCTTTTTTTCAGGGCTGTTGTAACTCTGAACAGTCACTAAATGAACTGTTGTAAGTGGAGGACGACCTGTTCCTGAAATTCACTTCTGGAGAAGCTGCATGTCTATTGGGTTGGCAAAGCATAGCTGGATTCTTTACTTGAGATAAATTGGCCTTGGAATGATCCAGAATGCATGAATATTGTCCTGATACAGCTGCAAATCTCCCAATTTAGACATATCTCAGTTTACAGAGACAGTTATACATCTTGTTTCACCTCCTCAAATAATCAGCTGACACTTCCGGTGCCAAACAACCCCCCAACTATCAATTCCTGGAGAGGAAGGAGAAAAGGAAGAGGGATAAAGAGATAAAGACTGTTGACCTCATAGGAATACAATTTTATTTTACCTCAGAGTGCTGACATTTCTCTCCCGGTTCTATCTGATCTGGAAAAGAAAAGGCTGGAGGAGAGCCTTCACTTTGCTAACACTCCTTTTCAAAATGTCTGTCATGGCAGTCAGTCAAAATACTTTCTGACATCTCTTAGAAATAAATGGCAGCTTTAAAAAACAACAACAACGACATGTAGATGAAAACTCCGAATTACATCTTGGCTCTGATGCACAGACCATAGAACAGGGGTCGGAAACCTTAAACCTTAAGCCACATAGGTCCTAACCGGAAGCCGGTAGTAAAAAAAAATGCAAAAAAAGTTTAAAAAAAAAGTTCCAACGATCGCGCATCGCTCACCTGATCGTCGGAACTTTTTTTTTTTTTTTCATTTTTTACTACCGGTTTGGTGAACCAGTAGCCTTTTTTATTACCAGTTCAGGTGAACCGGACCGAACTGGGACCATTTCACCCCTGGTTTCCTGATTGAGCAGGGGGTTGGATTAGAAGACTTCCAATTCTGGTATTCAATAATCAATGCTTTCTTCTGAATTTTAAACCTTTTTTTTTTTGCTTTAATTTATATGCCGCCCTTCTCTGGAGACTCAGGGTGGCTTACAATGCGTTAAGCAATAGCCTTCATACTTTTGTATATTAATACAAAGTCAGCTTATTGCCCCCACAATCTGGGTCCTCATTTCACCTACCTTTGAAAGGATGGAAGGCTGAGTCAACCTTGAGCCTGGTGAGATTTGAACTTGCAGCAATTGCAGACAGCAGATGTTAATAACAGTGCTTAGTCCACTGTACTACAGGCTCTTAATTTCTTAATTTCCACTACTGTATTGTACACATAATGGTGTAGAAGATCTGCACGTGTTTAAACCAGAGGTGGGTTTCAGCAGGTTCTGACCAGTTCTCCAGAACCAGTAGTGGAAATTTTGAGTAGTTTGGAGAAGCAGTAGTAAAAATTCTGACTGGCCCCGCCCCCATCTATTCTCTGCCTCAGCTGCCTCCCAGCTGATCGGGAGGAAATGGGGATTTTGCAGTAACCTTCCTCTGGATTGGGGAGGGAATGGAGATTTTACAGTATCCTTCCCCTGGAGTGGGGTGGAAATGGAGATTTTACAGTATCCTTCCACTGCCACGCCCACCAAGCCACACCCACAGAACCAGTAGTAAAAAAATTTGAAACCCACTACTGTGCCACTTTGTATAGACAACATCCAGCAAACTACGTAATGGTTTAATTGAAGTGATGATGGATCATTGGAGACGCCTTCTTTAACTTGTGGAGGTAAGTTTGCCACCAATAGTATCAGAACCGTACCTTTTTGCTGCTTTCTAAATCAGTACACAAATCGACATTCCCACAGAACAGTAGGGAAGCAGTTGTTCATAACACAGGAGTGCAAATTGTGGTTCTGCAAATCATCCAATATCGAAGAACGAGTGGTGAGACCAAGTGTGGGAAGTTGCTCCTGCTTTGAGTCTTGTTTTCAGATTTCTTTTCAACTCCTGATAAGTCACACGAAGATAGAGCGTTGCACTCACCAAAACAGACCATCATCTGATGATCAAACATGGTTTGTGCATTCTGTAAAATGTTACTCATTTGACAAGTATATCCATGTATCTAGGCTTTAAGCCTCAAATCTTCTAAAAAAAAACCTGAATAGACTTTAGGTTACCAAAATAATCTTAATTTTGAGATTTAATCTGCACTACATTCTAACTCACAGTGGATTTTTTTTTAATGCTTTGGTACAAGGCAGTAAATGATGAACTCCAGGAGTTGTTATTTTCTCCGCAAGAACATCCTGCTTGTAGCTCTAATCTGTGTAAGCTATTCTACTCACATCTGCCTCCAAAGAGACTTTTATGTCTCACACACCCAGTAGCAAGGCAAGACTCCAAAAGTTTTTGTTGACATTTGTTTGGCTTGTGGTCCTTAGCTGGACATCAGCTAACTGTACGTCTCCAGCCAGTTCAGCTATAGATGGGACTGTCTGCGTGCTTCCTCAGCATTGCAAAGGGAATTATTTTAAATTATGATGGAACTGAAATAGACAATAGATATATTCCACATTCACTGAAAGAGGCCACGTAGTGACTCAAACTTTTTATCCTGGAAGTCAGCTCTCCAACCTTTGTTCAAATACCCAGTGGTGAAATTGATTTTTTTTTTTTACTACTGGTTCTGTGGGTGTGGCTTGGTGGGCGTGGCTTGCTGGGCATGGTAGAGGAAGGATACTGCAAAATCCCCATTCCCTCCCCACTCCTGGGAGAAGGATATCGCAAAATCTCCATTCCCACCCCACTCTGGGAGAATTCTAGGAGTTGAAATACACCTAGATTGGAAAAGGTTTGTCCAGAGTTTTTCTTCACTTTCCTTCCATGAAGTCCATCCTGTAACTTTTCAGAAATAGCTTTTAAGATGGTTACTCTCTCTGCTGCTTACCTTTGACGCTCTGAGAAAACCCTGAGTGACATTCCAGTATCCAATGGGAAAATACAACAATAACAAAAAAAGGCATTAACTCAGGCATTAACCCATTGGCCATTATTTGTGGTCGGGCTCTGTGTGTATTTGTGTACATGATAGCAGTGTTCCAATATTTGAGGGGCTGCCACAAAGAAGAGGGGGGTCAAATTATTCTCCAAAGCACCTGAAGGCAGAACAAGAAGCAATGGATGGAAACTAATCAACCTAGAAATAAGGAGAAATTTCCTGACAGTGAGAACAATTAACCAGTGGAACGGCTTCTGGGTACTCCAACACTGGAGGTTTTTAAGAAGAGATTGGACAGCCATTTGTCTGAAATGGTATACGGCAGTGATGGCTAACCTTTTTGCCGTCGCGTGCCAAAAGTGCGGGCAGCGCGGGGGGTCATGCGCATGTACCCACACCCATAATTCAATGCACCCCGACCCCCTCGTATGCACACGATGGCACGGTGGGCCCAATAGGCCTGTTTTTCACCCTCCCCAGGATCCAGAGGCTTTCTTGGAGCCCGGGGAGGGTGAAAACGGCCAACCCCACCCCCCCTGGAGCTGGAAATGGCCCATTTTCCAATTTCAGGTGGACCTAGAAGGCTGGAAATCAGCTGGTCGGCATGTGTGTGTGTGTGCGCTGGAGCTAAACTAGAGCAATGCTCGCATGCCCACAGATATGGCTCCACAAGTGCCATAGGTTTGCCATCACAGGTATAAGGTTTCTTGCTTGAGCAGGGGGTTGGATTAGAAGACATCCAAGATCCCTTCCAACTCTGTTATTCTGATATTCTGTTGTTTTGTGATCTGTTGAGGCACCCTTCTGCTTTTTTAAACACTTAAGACAATATGGGGTTGAGGTTCCACAAAGAGGTGGAGAAGCCTGGGGCTAGGAGTTAAGAGACCTGAACCAAAACGGAAGCGTCACTAAGACGCTTTGTGTGGAAGCATCCTAAGTCTGAAAGCCCAGTTTGCTCGTTTTAAAAAACAAGCTCCGCTTTGAGATTCAATTGCTGAAAAGACAGAATGCTCATTCTGTTCCTCCCACAGGATATTAAGCGTTAGATACTGAACTTTCCGTGCTTGGCTGGATCTGAGGCAGCGTGGCTGGAAGGAAGTTTCAGCAGGAAGCCGGAGAACCAATTCAAGTCACAACAAGACAGGAATGTCCCAAGGCAGATGGCTGCAACCTACAGACTGTTTAACGAGCTTCCGTCAAGGATGAATGGGATAAAAGCAAGCTTTTCTGCATTTCAATGCTAAAATTTTGCTCTGGGGCTCTGTCTGCAGTTACCTTACCTATAGTACTTTTAACAGTGATCTTGCTAGAAATGTGTAATGTCAATCTCTCCTCCCCCTAACATCTCAACCCTAACATCTTTCTGGAGAGGTAGAGTAGACAGTAGAGAGTAGAGTAGATAGAGTAGAGTAGAGTAGAGCAGAGCAGAGCAGAGCAGAGCAGAGCAGAGCAGAGCAGAGCAGAACAGAACAGAACAGAATTCTTTATTGGCCAAGTGTGATTGGACTCACAAGGAATTTGTCTTTGCAGAAGAGAGAAGAGAGAAGGGAAGGGAGGAAGAGAAGGGGGGAGGAGAGGAGAGGAGAGGAGAGGAGAGGAGGAGAGAAGAGAAGAGAAGAGAAGAGAAATCGGAATGGAATGGAATGGAACAGGAGAGGAGAGGAGAGGAGAGGAGAAGAGAAGAGAAGTTGGAATGGAATGGAATGGAATGGAATGGAATGGAATGGAATGGAATGGAATGGAATGGGAGAGGAGAAGAGAGGAGAGGAGAGGAGAGGAGAGGAGAGGAGAGGAGAGGAGAGGAGAGGAGAGGAGAGGAGAGGAGAAGAGAAGAGAAGAGAAGAGAAGAGAAGAGAAGAGAAGTTGGAATGGAATGGAATGGAATGGAATGGAATAGAATGGAATGGAATGGAATGGGAGTAGAGAGGAGAAGAGAAGAGAAGAGAAGAGAAGAGAAGAGAAGAGAAGAGAAGAGAAGAGAAGAGAAGAGAAGAGAATCCAGCTGATCTTTTGGAAGGAGGTAACGAACCAAACAGGCACATTAAAAGCCAGCAGAGCGTCTTGGTTGTTCTGCTTCTTGTCGGATGGCTGGCACAACCTCAGCCCACAAATGCATACCTTCATACTTTCCTTCATTTTCAAGCTCAGCTCCGTCATTATGTAACCTTCAAAGCTCCTTTGGCAATGGAATTCCATTCCTTAAACAGACCATTCCAGGGTGGACACCTTGCCAAAACTCAAATGCAACCTGCCTGCTGTGTGTATTTTTCCTCTAGGACAGCTTAAAAAAAAAAAAAAAAAAAAAGACAACAGCTTTTGCAGAATCAGTGTTCACGTCTACTATAGATTAAGACAGGTTGAGCTCAGAAATGTGCAGAAATTCTGGCAATTGTAGACATGCACCGTCGCTCATGGGAAACGTGTAGTCACAGAACGAAGAGGGCGTTGTACACATTTTGCATAGACTCCCAAACACAAGCATTGCCAAGGCAGATAAACTGTAATACCTAGCCAATCTGCATAGTTTCCAAGAGACGTGTGGTATTTTGCATGTGCTGATAGTGGGTAAATAAATCACAGTGCTTAAGGAAGATTCGGTCATTACGCAATGCCAGAACATGAGATCATTTAAGTAATATCTAAACATGAAAACCACGATGCATCTGGTGACCCCTTGAGGGTTATAGGTAGTCTTTGACTTATGACTGTTTAAAGTTATGATAGACTCCAAAAATGGGACTTACACAGGGGTGGGGCTGCTGGGGCTTCGCAGGGGTTCAGGAGAACCTCTAGCTAAGATTTTGTGCAGTTCGGAGAAGCCCCAAATATCACTCCTGGCTGGCCCTGCCCTGCCCACCCTGCCCCTCCCAGGAGTCCCCATGTGGCCCGTTTTGTATGCAGGTAAGTGCAGGACGCGCGCGGAGGCTTGGGGAGGGCGAAAAATGGGCCTACGGGAAGTTCGAGAAGGCGAGCCCGTTTCCGGCCTCCAGAGGGCCTCCGGAGCCTGGGGAGGCTGCTTTCGCCCTCCCGGAGGCTCAACAAAAGCCTCCGGCGCTCGGGGAGGGCAAAAATGCCCCCCCACCTGCTGTGGTGTAGGAGGCTGACTAGGCCACGCCCACCACAGCCATGCCCACCCAGCAACCAGGCAGAGAACTCCTTGCTAAAATTTTTGAAGCCCACCCCTGGACATACAATCCGGATTCGAAGTTCTGATGTACACACACTGACACACACACAAACACACCTACGACTGCAATTCTGGGCACTCAGCAGCTGGCTTGCCTTTATGGCTGTTTGCGGTGTCCTACACATGTGACTGTGATATATGCTGTTTTTGCCGGAAGCTGGAGTTCATTTCTGGTTCTAGCAAAACCAGTCCCATAGAAAACAATGGGTTTGATGAACGATTGCATTTAATGACCGCTGCAAAAAAATATCGTAAAACCAGGTCTGGTCACGTGGTGACCCACCTTATAATGAAATGTTCAAACACTTAACGGACACTTCCTATAAAGCTTCATAATAAGTTGTGTTTCAGTTTTAAAGTTAGAGAACTAATTTCCACCACCTGCCACCTCATCAGAAGACATTGTATGTATATGGGGTGCTTCCAGCCACTGAAGATATTGCTCATGTTTTGTTGAACTGCCCACTAAATGCCTCTCTTAGGCTGAGATACTTAACATCCCAATTTGAAAGAACAGCCTACTAAGAACTGAATTGCAGATTGTCCTGTTTCATCCCGGAGTCTTAATGTATACTTTGCACAAGTGCTAGTTTTATACTTAAGGCAGTCGAGCTAAGAACTTTTAAAGCCCATTCATCCTGTAAAGGTTAGGTTATTTATCTGAATATTAATTATTTGCATTTACAACATATGTATTTTATTTCTGTATTTTTAAATTTATTTTATCCTGGAATTAAATCCTGTATTTTATTTTTGTTTTTTTTATATGATGATAAGACTAATCATCCATCCACCCACCCACCCATCCATCCATCCATCCATCCATCCATCCATCCATCCCTCTCTCTCACACACACACAATCTACCAACCTACCCATCCATCCATCCATCCATCCATCCATTCATCCCTCTCTTATACACATACTATCTACCAATCTACCCATCCATCCATCTCTATCTCTGTCTGCCTCTATCTATCATCTATACATCCATCCATCATCCATCCATCCATCCCTCTCTCTTACACACATACTATCTAGCAACCTACCCATCCATCCATCCATCCATCCATCCATCCATATCTCTATCTCTATCTCTGCCTGCCTGCCTCTATCTATCTATCATCTATACACCCATCCATCATCCATCCACCCACCCACCCATCATATCTCAATTATTCTGCACACTGATGTGCCACATGATGACAGAATTCTGTCCATTCTGTCCAAGCAACTTCCGTATCCTCTTTCTGTTCATCTACCTTCTATGTGTGAGATTCATCTTTCTTCTAACACTTCTTCACCCAGGACTAATCTCTTCCTGTAGTTGCTCTACTCTGTTTCACTTCTTTTCTTTCAGGACCACTTTCCCCCCCAAGATTCATTCTGATACTACAAAGAACGATTCTACTCACAGTCAGAATCTTTCATCAGCAAGCTAATTGTCCCAATCTTTTATTATAAACAATTAAATCACTCACAGGGATCCTTTTGTCATGGGTACATACAAAAAGCCCTAGATTGATTGAACAAAGACATCTTTCTAAGCAAATGCTAACCAAACAATCCCAGTTCTCAATCATTCTTGGATTATCAAGTGGTCCAATTGTTTCTTTTGTTTCTTGTCACATTCGCACCCATCCATTCATGTCAAAATATGTTTTCCTTTGGGTGATATTCATTCGGAATATTGTACAGTTCCCCTCAGCTCCCATTTATTCTCCAATTATTGTCACTCACTCAAGCGTAACATGCAATTAGCAACAATTTATGGATTCTTATTTTCATAAGCATCCCACACCAACCTAGATGACACCATTGCATACCGTGTTTTCCCGAAAATAAGACCCTGTCTTATATGTTTTTGAACCCTGAAATAAGCGCTTGGCCTTATTGCCATGCACTCAAAAGTCCGATTGGGCTTATTATCAGGGGATGCCTTATTTTGGGGAAAACAGGTGTGTGTGTGTGTGTGAGAGAGAGAGAGAGAGAGAAGGAGGGAGGGAGAGGAAGATTGAGAGAGAGAGATACCGTGTTTTCCCGAAAATAAGACCCTGTCTTATATTTTTTTGAACCCTGAAATAAGCACTTGGCCTTATTGCCATGCACTCAAAAGCCCGATTGGGCTTATTATCAGGGGATGTCTTATTTTGGGGAAAAACAGGGTACTTCCTGGCATATATTTTAGATTATTCATTTATAAATTAAACTTATATGTAAGAAAAACTCCAATTGCACACAATCTTCATTCGGATCATATTCTTCCCTTTTCTTTTTGGTGATAAGGCTAAAGAATTTGCGTTATGAAGAATTTGTTTTGAATTAGTTTGGACTACGCTGAGAATGAGTTAATTCTCAGCTGTTCTAAGAAAGTCTGTTTGTTTCGAACTGATTGCGTCTGATAATATCTACTTGGGCCTGGGTCACAACAGGGACATTCTGGCCAAAGATTCCCAACAGAGTCCCGAACATGAAGAAAAAAAAAACCCTTTATATCAGGAGTCTCCAACTTTGGCAATTTTAAGACGTATGGACTTCAACTTCCAGAGTTCTTCAGCCAGCTTTGCTGGCTGAAGAACTCCGGAAGTTGAAGTCCATACATCTTAAAGTTGCCAAGGTTGGAGACCCCTGCTTTATATCATCCCCCATTCTTGTTTTCACACTGAGATTGCACAAAGATAACATATCCCTTCCTGTCCTCCCCCCCCCCCCAAAAAAAACCTCCCTTTTTTCAACGGTTAGAGATCCTATGAAATGAGATGTTGGCTCCTAAGTGATAGCATGTGTCTTCCATCAAAATGGTTTCAGTCCATGACTTGCTGAGCACATGCTCGTCTGTGGCTACATCTGGACTCAGGTAGTTTGCATGCTTATCCCACGGAAATATGGTTTCCATTGGCTTTGTAGACAATCATGGTGTTGTGAGTCATTACTTTCCACTCACAGTGCGAGGGTTTTAGGGCAGCTCCAATAAATACTGAAAACAGAGAATATATGTCTCAGCTTTTCCTTGCAGACTCACCATGTCCTGTCTTCTTGGATTATCCCTCCACATCTAAGATAAAACGGTAATAATATCTGACAAGCTATTTTTTTCGCAGGAGCTAAAGCTGAATGGCTACAACTCCGTATGTTCTGAGACCATAAAAGGATTTTTCATTTTACCAGAAGTATTCCAACATTGTTCTGATGATACCAGAAAAAAGTCCTTCATTCCAAGGGTAATGTTTTATCCTTTTTGGGGTAATTAAAAATCAAAATCAACTCTTCTGGTAAGGCTGGAACAACAAACAATGATCTTCCAACAAGATCAGAATTGCCTGAGGATCAGAACATTCCACCCTCAAAATACCATATTTTTTGGAGTAGAAGATGCACTTTTTTCCCTCCTAAAAGAGACTGAAAATTTGGGTGCGTCTTATACTCCGAATGTAACCCAGCCCACCCGCCAGAACCCACCCTTTAGCCTCTGTGTGTCCTCTTCCTGGCTGCAGAGATTGCCATCAACAATGGCTTGTGTTTTTCGGTTCCTTTCAGCCTCCAAACGCTCCGTTTGAGAGCCCTTTCAAGGCTGCGGGGATCACCAAAGCACATCGCCGCCAACACGTGGTGGTCAAAATGGCTACCCGGAACAGCTTCTGCCTTCTCTTACCCCTCCCACACTTCACCTGCTTTAGTCACTGGAGTTCCCTCCGACGATCAGTTGTGCTTTAGAAGCTGTTTTTCAGCCCCAACGTGAGCGAAGCCATCTTCCGTGCTTTGCCTGCTTTTCTAATTGCTGCTCCCTCCGATGATCAGCTGTGCTTTAGAAGCTGTTTTTCAGCCCCAATGTGAGCGAAGCCATCTTCCATGCTTTGCCTGCTTTTCTAATTGCTGCTCCCTCCGATGATCAGCTGTGCTTTAGAAGCTGTTTTTCAGCCCCAATGTGAGCGAAGCCATCTTCCATGCTTTGCCTGCTTTTCTAATTGCTGCTCCCTCCGATGATCAGCTGTGCTTTAGAAGCTGTTTTTCAGCCCCAACGTGAGCGAAGCCATCTTCCATGCTTTGCCTGCTTTTCTAATTGCTGCTCCCTCCGATGATCAGCTGTGCTTTAGAAGCTGTTTTTCAGCCCCAATGTGAGCGAAGCCATCTTCCATGCTTTGCCTGCTTTTCTAATTGCTGCTCCCTCCGATGATCAGCTGTGCTTTAGAAGCTGTTTTTCAGCCCCAACGTGAGCGAAGCCATCTTCCATGCTTTGCCTGCTTTTCTAATTGCTGCTCCCTCCGATGATCAGCTATGCTTTAGAAGCTGTTTTTCAGCCCCAATGTGAGCGAAGCCATCTTCCGTGCTTTGCCTGCTTTTCTAATTGCTGCTCCCTCCGATGATCAGCTGTGCTTTAGAAGCTGTTTTTCAGCCCCAACGTGAGCGAAGCCATCTTCCATGCTTTGCCTGCTTTTCTAATTGCTGCTCCCTCCGATGATCAGCTGTGCTTTAGAAGCTGTTTTTCAGCCCCAATGTGAGCGAAGCCATCTTCCATGCTTTGCCTGCTTTTCTAATTGCTGCTCCCTCCGATGATCAGCTGTGCTTTAGAAGCTGTTTTTCAGCCCCAATGTGAGCGAAGCCATCTTCCATGCTTTGCCTGCTTTTCTAATTGCTGCTCCCTCCGATGATCAGCTGTGCTTTAGAAGCTGTTTTTCAGCATCAACGTGAGCGAAGCCATCTTCCATGCTTTGCCTGCTTTTCTAATTGCTGCTCCCTCCGATGATCAGCTGTGCTTTAGAAGCTGTTTTTCAGCCCCAATGTGAGCGAAGCCATCTTCCATGCTTTGCCTGCTTTTCTAATTGCTGCTCCCTCCGATGATCAGCTGTGCTTTAGAAGCTGTTTTTCAGCCCCAACGTGAGCGAAGCCATCTTCCATGCTTTGCCTGCTTTTCTAATTGCTGCTCCCTCCGATGATCAGCTGTGCTTTAGAAGCTGTTTTTCAGCCCCAATGTGAGCGAAGCCATCTTCCGTGCTTTGCCTGCTTTTCTAATTGCTGCTCCCTCCGATGATCAGCTGTGCTTTAGAAGCTGTTTTTCAGCCCCAACGTGAGCGAAGCCATCTTCCATGCTTTGCCTGCTTTTCTAATTGCTGCTCCCTCCGATGATCAGCTATGCTTTAGAAGCTGTTTTTCAGCCCCAATGTGAGCGAAGCCATCTTCCGTGCTTTGCCTGCTTTTCTAATTGCTGCTCCCTCCGATGATCAGCTGTGCTTTAGAAGCTGTTTTTCAGCCCCAACGTGAGCGAAGCCATCTTCCATGCTTTGCCTGCTTTTCTAATTGCTGCTCCCTCCGATGATCAGCTATGCTTTAGAAGCTGTTTTTCAGCCCCAATGTGAGCGAAGCCATCTTCCATGCTTTGCCTGCTTTTCTAATTGCTGCTCCCTCCGATGATCAGCTGTGCTTTAGAAGCTGTTTTTCAGCCCCAATGTGAGCGAAGCCATCTTCCGTGCTTTGCCTGCTTTTCTAATTGCTGCTCCCTCCGATGATCAGCTGTGCTTTAGAAGCTGTTTTTCAGCCCCAACGTGAGCGAAGCCATCTTCCATGCTTTGCCTGCTTTTCTAATTGCTGCTCCCTCCGATGATCAGCTATGCTTTAGAAGCTGTTTTTCAGCCCCAATGTGAGCGAAGCCATCTTCCGTGCTTTGCCTGCTTTTCTAATTGCTGCTCCCTCCGATGATCAGTTGTGCTTTTGAAGCTGTTTTTCAGCCCCAACGTGAGCGAAGCCATCTTCCATGCTTTGCCTGCTTTTCTAATTGCTGCTCCCTCCGATGATCAGCTATGCTTTAGAAGCTGTTTTTCAGCCCCAATGTGAGCGAAGCCATCTTCCGTGCTTTGCCTGCTTTTCTAATTGCTGCTCCCTCCGATGATCAGCTGTGCTTTAGAAGCTGTTTTTCAGCCCCAACGTGAGCGAAGCCATCTTCCATGCTTTGCCTGCTTTTCTAATTGCTGCTCCCTCCGATGATCAGCTGTGCTTTAGAAGCTGTTTTTCAGCCCCAACGTGAGCGAAGCCATCTTCCATGCTTTGCCTGCTTTTCTAATTGCTGCTCCCTCCGATGATCAGCTATGCTTTAGAAGCTGTTTTTCAGCCCCAATGTGAGCGAAGCCATCTTCCGTGCTTTGCCTGCTTTTCTAATTGCTGCTCCCTCCGATGATCAGCTGTGCTTTAGAAGCTGTTTTTCAGCCCCAATGTGAGCGAAGCCATCTTCCGTGCTTTGCCTGCTTTTCTAATTGCTGCTCCCTCCGATGATCAGTTGTGCTTTTGAAGCTGTTTTTCAGCCCCAATGTGAGCGAAGCCATCTTCCGTGCTTTGCCTGCTTTTCTAATTGCTGCTCCCTCCGATGATCAGCTATGCTTTAGAAGCTGTTTTTCAGCCCCAATGTGAGCGAAGCCATCTTCCGTGCTTTGCCTGCTTTTCTAATTGCTGCTCCCTCCGATGATCAGCTATGCTTTAGAAGCTGTTTTTCAGCCCCAACGTGAGCGAAGCCATCTTCCATGCTTTGCCTGCTTTTCTAATTGCTGCTCCCTCCGATGATCAGCTGTGCTTTAGAAGCTGTTTTTCAGCCCCAATGTGAGCGAAGCCATCTTCCGTGCTTTGCCTGCTTTTCTAATTGCTGCTCCCTCCGATGATCAGTTGTGCTTTTGAAGCTGTTTTTCAGCCCCAACGTGAGCGAAGCCATCTTCCGTGCTTTGCCTGCTTTTCTAATTGCTGCTCCCTCCGATGATCAGCTATGCTTTAGAAGCTGTTTTTCAGCCCCAATGTGAGCGAAGCCATCTTCCGTGCTTTGCCTGCTTTTCTAATTGCTGCTCCCTCCGATGATCAGCTGTGCTTTAGAAGCTGTTTTTTTAGCCCCAACCAGCCCCAACCTCAAAACCAGTGCACAAACTAATGTGCTGAAGCTGACCAGGCTAAGGACTAGCCAGATGAATACCTGGTATGCAGAAATTTTTTTTTTCCTATTTTCCTCCCCAAAAACTAAGGTGCATCTTATACTCCAAAAAATACAGTAAGTTGGAGATCTCTTTTTAATGGATCTCTCCTGCTGCTGCTGTCCTAAGCAGCCCTTGTTAGTCTTCCCCCTGTAATATCAGCACGTATATTAGAAACAAAGACAATGAGAGAAGTCCTATGGATTTCAGTTCTGTACAAGAATCACAACATGCCACCATGTAGCATGAGACCTAGTCTTAAGGATGAATGGGTCATCACCAACATTATACTTTTTATAACAGTGAAATACCAAAGAGAGAGAAACAACCTGGAATTAAGGAGAAACTTTTTAATAGTGAGGACAATTAACCAGTGGAATAGCTTGCCTTCAGAAACTGTGGACGCTCCATCACTGGAGGTTTTTAAGAAGAGACTAGACCGCCACTTGTATGAAATAGTACAGGTTCTCCTGCTTGAGTAGGGGGTTGGACTAGAAGACCTCCAAGGTCCCTTCCAGCTCTATTCTATTCTATTCTATTCTATTCTATTCTATTCTATTCTATTCTATTCTATTCTACTCTACTCTACTCTACTCTACTCTATTCCAAATTATCCAGTAGGGCTGTATTACTATTATCTTTCTCACTTTTCTTATTTCCTTATGTCCTTGTGACTATAACTTTGCTGCTTGTATCTTACAATTTATATTGTTTTATTTAGTGTCTTAGTATGATTTATGTGGATTGCTTATTTAGTATCCTATGGCTAGCACTGAGTGCCGTACCTTATAATTTATGATGAATGTCTTTTACGATGATTATGATCATGATTTATCACTTGTTGCTTGTATATACACTGCGAGTTTATGCACCCGAGACAAAATCCTGTCCTATTGGCTGAGTGTATGTTCAACCACACTCGACCGATAAAGAATTCTAATTCTAATATTAGAAAAGCTCCCCTAAAACTCTGCACCGCAGTTGCAAAGAACTACAAATTAAACATTTTAAAGCTTCTTCCTAAGGCAATTATGCTAATTCTTCAGCCTTTGGATATAAAATATTTATTGACCGCGACCCTGAGGTCAATATAGACAAAACTGTTGAAGTGCCAGTTGTGTCAGAACAGTCTATCTCTATGACAATTCGGTCACCTAGCATCTCAAGTGCTTGCAAGTACTCTGTAAATATTTACTTATTTAAAACGTTTAAACCAGGGGTGAAATTCAGCAGGTTCTGACAGGTTCTGGAGAACCGGTAGCGGAAATTTTGAGTAGTTCAGAGAACCGGCAAACACCACCACTGGCTGGCCCCAGAGTGGGGTGGGAATGGAGATTTTGCAATACCCTTCCCCCAGGAGTGGGATGGGAATGGAGATTTTGCAGTATCCTTTCCCTGGAGTGGGGTGGGAATGGAGATTTTGCAGTATCCTTCCCCTGGAGTGGGGTGGGAATGGAGATTTTGCAGTATCCTTCCCCTGGAATGGGGTGGGAATGGAGATTTTGCAGTATCCTTCCCCTGGAATGGGGTTGGAATGGAGATTTGGCAGTATCCTTCCCCTGGAATGGGGTGGGAATGGAGATTTGGCAATATACTTCCCCTGCCACGCCCACCAAGCCATGCCACGCCCACCAAGCCACACCACGCCCACCAAGCCACGCCACGCCCACCAAGCCACGCCCATAGAACTAGTAGTAAAAAAAATTGAATCCCAGCCTGACCCCCAACCCCCTTGCAGCTCCAGCTGCACAGAAAAAAAACAACAACAATGGATGTGAACATTCAAATGTATTACATCCATTTTTCATCTGCGGAGCAATTAGTGACTGTTATGGTTCCCATGTTTAGTGAGACAAACTCTTTACATACCATAATGTGCTGAAAAGGAAGACAACCATGACCATAAGTACGCGGGTCCCGTTCCAAAAAAACAGAATTAAGAAGAAAAAAACAAACAAACCACTTTCTTCTTTCTTGTACTCTCGGCCAATCTAACACAACCACACCATGTTAAAGGTAAATTATCTGAAGGGGGAGGGGCAGGCAATTAGTCTTCCTCCCTGGTAAATGCGGTAAAACAATGCATTGTAAAATGAAAAACATCTGTAGGTTTACTTACCCACTGTGTCACATGGCTCATCCTTATGGACACAAAAATCTGTCCTGAAAATAATAAACCATAATTAGGAACATTCCTTAAAAGGAAGAGATACGGGTTGTATACATGGACACATGTTTTCAGAGTGTCTATCACCTACAAGCCGCTAAGGTGGCTCAGTGGCTAAGACACTGAGCTTGTCGATCAGAAAGGTCGACAGTTTGGCAGTTCGAATCCCTAGTACAGGTCTCCTGCGTGAGCAGGGGGTTGGACTAGATGACCTCCAACATCCCTTCCAACTCTGTTACTGTTACTTACTGCATTTAAATGTAAGATATTGCACTAAGGGCAGGAAGGGGTGGGTTCTACTTACTTTACTACCGGTTCGCAATGGGATCGCGCGCATGTGCAGATTGCCGATGACAACATCCGGGGCAGTGGGCGGGGCCTCCCGCCGATTTTACTCCCGGTTCTTGCGAACCGGTCTGAACCGGGGGCAACCCACCACTGGGGGCAGGTAAATTCAAATTTATATTAATTAATTCATTCATTCATTCATTCATTCATTCACTCATACATATTCTTTTCATGTTTCATTTTACAGGTAGCCCTTGACTTACAACTACCCTAGGAACCTTCATCACTAAGCAAGGTAGTCATAAGTGAGTTGTGCCTGATTTTATGTAGAAGGAACCGCAGAACCTGGGGGCGACGTGAAAAGAGGAATCAGCCAAGAATCCCTACATAGCCACAAACAAAATCAATCCAACTCCCATTCAGTGATGTTGACCCTCATCTAATTCTAACCAGGTGTTGACCATTAGTTGAAAAGATTCCTGTTCATAGGCTTTTAGCAATAAATCAGCTTAATTCAGCCTTCAAGGGTGGATCTGGTCTTTCACATCTGGCATTTTACGACATTTTTTTGCTGTGGTTGTTAAGTGAATGACCATGGCTACTTCATTCCTTTCTTTCTTCCCAAACCTCAGTCATCTCCAGGTTTCTCTTTCAAGTCAGCCATCATGCACTGCAAGCAGAAGTAGGACAAAACTCTAACCTTCTAACATCTAAGGGGGAGGACCTTCCCTGTGGGGGCACCCACTATCTGGAACAAGCTCCCCCCGGAGATACGGAGGATCCCGGATCTGTGCACTTTCCGCCGCACTCTTAAGACCTTCCTATTCCAGCAAGCTGGCCTGGCCTAACCTTTTCCCCCCTTTTCTTTTAAATTGAAAATTTTAAATCTGTTTTTAAATTATTGGGATGTTTTAAATTTGTCTCGGGCTAAATTGTTTAATCTGGTTTTATTTTTGCTTTTAAATTTTTGTATTTATGTATTTTATTTTTGTGCCTGTTCACTGCCCTGAGTCCTTCAGGAGTAGGGCGGTATATAAATCTAATAAAAGAAAGAAAGAAAGTAAGAAAGTAAGCCAAGGGTCACCAACCTTTCGGACCACTAAATTCATAATTTTAAATCCCGTGGACCACTAATATGATCTGCCTAATGAGTGGGCGTGGCTAGGTGGTCATGTGACTGGGTGGGCATGGCCAACTCAATGTCACTCACGTCGAGGGGTGCCTCGCCAACACACCCAGGCTCCTTAGGGCCCCAACAGAAAGCAGTTGTTGGAGCTAAGCAGCCACCACGAGAAAGAGTTGCCAAAACAGCTCAGTTCAAATTGGATCTGGCCGAGAAGGAGGCTCAGCAGAAGCATCTCACTGAGGACTACGAGCATAGGCTTTCCAAGCAGAGGGAAGACCTGCCGGAGTGCAAGGCCAGGTACCGGCACCTGGAGGCTCAGCAGGCTGAGATGGTCAGCCAGTTCCAGGCCATGATGCAGTCCCACTGGAACAAGGCCCTCCGGCTCTTTGCCACCAGCGGTGCTTCCCTCCAGCCTTCGCCCAAAGCCCCATACCAGGCGGCTGAAGCAGACCCCGAGTCAGGATTTCTGCCTCCCTCCGACTCGTACAAAAAGACCCTGAAGGGGGAGACTCTCTGCAGGAACACAAACGTTCATTGCACATATCCGGCCCAGGGGCCGTAGTTTGAGGACTCGATTTAGTGCAATATTTAAAAAAATGCAAATAATTTTTCTGCGGACCACCAAAATTTTCTCGCGGACCACCAATGGTCCACGGACCACCAGTTGGTGACCGCTGATCTAAGCAGAGAAATTCTGGGCTGCTTTACTTTACATCTAAAAAGCTTGCAGTGCAAAGTTGGCCACAGGGCCTTCTCCTCTTGACCCAGCTGGCAGTATCATCCTTGCAGGAATTGCCAGACTCAGCTTCACAAAGTTTATTCAAGGACTAGATTGCACGATTATATAAACGGGTAAATCGGACAGATGCTTTGAGTAAAAAAGGACGGGACGGTTGCAGCTGAAAAAGCTGCTTTCTCAAAGGGGATTTCTAGCTTAGCGAATGAAAACACAGGCACATCTCTGTCTCTTGCAGGACCATGGATGATGAGGGGCTGGTATTTCCAGGTAATTCCCTGGATTTCAAATTCCTTTCTCTAATGCCAAGGCTCCCGACAGTAAAATGGGGCAAAAGCAACAGCTATTTATGCCTGGACGAGCCACGAACCCTCTCTCAATGCCAAGGGCCCATCTGGGAACTATTAAAATAGCAGCCGAAAAGGAAGCTTAAGAGGAAAATGCTGGCAACTGATAACCAATCGTTGTTGAACTTAAGGTGCAGAAGCTGAGGTTGTGCCCTTTCTAGTCTCTCCTCAAGTAAAATAATAATTCCAGAAACAACAGAGGTATAATTTTTATAGATAGCTTTCAGAAGGTCCTTACCTTACATTATGATCTTACAACTGATTATAATGTATATTGTGTCAATTGTTGCTTTGTTCTATGTACCTAGCTTAGTAATAGGTACCAAATATATAAACCCTTACGCTATGAAGAGCCCTGGTGGCGCAGTGGTTAGAATGCAGAACTGCAAACTGCAAACTCTGCCCCCAGTCTGGAGTTCGATCCTGATGGGGTTCAAGGTTAACTCAGCCTTCCATGCGGTTTGGGAAAACTGGTATAGGTGAATAGACAACAGAAATAAAAATAGGTCATATTTATAAGGAAGCGGAAGATGTATATCTGTATATAATATAGATTTTATGTGAAGTGTTAATCCAAAGTATATAAAAATGACATTTTTTTAAAAAAAAATTGATTTATATGCCGCCCTTCTCCGGAGACTCAGGGCGGCTTACAATGCGTTAAGCAACAGCCTTCATACTTTTGTATATTTATACAAAGTCAGCTTATTGCCCCCACAAACTGGGTCCTCATTTCACCTTGTCTGTTTGAATATGTATTAGAGTTTAAGAGTTTAAGAGTTTATTCGTCGGGCCCTGAAAACCCATTTATTTCAACTAGCTGGGCTGGCTTGAGTGAATTTTAAATCGATTTTAAATTGGGTTGTTTTAATTTTTGGCCAAATATTTAATTATTTTAAACTGCTTTTAAATTTTGTATGTATTGTTTTTTACTTTGGCTGTTCACCGCCCTGAGTCCTATTTTGGAGAAGGGCAGTATAGAAATTTAAATAAATAAATAAATAAATAAATAAATATTCGATTTCTATACCACCCTTCTCCCGAAGGACTCAGGGCGGTGTACAGCCATATTAAAATACATAGATTTATAAAATTTAAAACCAATTAAAATCAATATATAAAATTAGAGTTTTGGAAAAGAAAAACTACAATAAAAACTATTTATACACACACACACAAACAAGATGCAGAATTGCAGGCAAACTCTGCCCACAGTCTGGAGTTCGATCCTGATGGGGTTCAAGATGGGCTCAGCCTTCCATCCTTCCGAGGTCAGTAAAATGAGGACCCAGATTGTTGGGGGCAATAGACTGACATTGTAAACCACACAGAGAGTGCTGTAAAGCACCAAGACCGTGATGGCGAACCTATGGCACGCGTGCCAGAGGTGGCATGCAGCGCCCTCTCTGATGGCACATGAGCCGTCGTCCCAGTTCAGCTCCATGCGCCTCCCGTTGGCCAGCTGGTCTTTGGGTCTCTGCCACGCATGCACAGGAGGTGTGCAGGGTGGGCGTGCGAATGTGGGGGGCACATGCAGGGGACTGCATGTGCATGCATGAGGGCGGGATGCATGCAGGGGGTGCAGGTGCATGCGTGGGGGGTGGGGGGCAGGGGCAGGGGCACAGACACATTGCATTTTGGGGGTTCGGGGGCATCCATGCACATTCATGCGCACCCGGTCCAGAAAAGGTTAGCCATCACTGCACTAAGAGGTGGTATATAAATCTAAGGGCTATTGCTATTAACCAAAGTACTTTATGAAGGTTTCATTATGGTTATTTATTTATTTTAATTCATTAAATTTATATACCGCCCTATTCCCGAGGGACTCAGGGTGGTGAACAGCGAAAGATAAAAATACATGTAATATAAACGTTAAAAAAAACAATTAAAATATACTAAACACTCTGGTCCTAGATATGGTTATGAGAGAGGATCTCATTAAGTCTCACATCAACAGCCTTAAATGACGCAGCTCTCAAACTCAGCGACACCATGTCATTCTACAGTTGAAAGACTGGTGGGTCTCGGAGAGAAATGTCCGAACAGTGAGAACAATCAACCGGAGGAACGGCTTGCTTTCAGAAGTGGTGGGTGCTCCATTACTGAAGGTTTTTACGAAGAGACTGGACATATGGCGTAGGGTCTCCTGCTCAAGCAGGAGATTGGACTAGAAGATCTCCAAGGTCTTCACCTTGGAGCCTGGTGGTGCAGTGGACTAAACTACTGTTAAAGTAGTATTTAGCTGCCAGCTGCCTGCAATTACTGTGAGTTCAATTCTCACCAGGCTCAAGGTTGACTCAGCCTTCCATCCTTCCGAGGTAGGTAAAATGAGGACCCGGTTTGTGGGGGCAATAAGCTGACTTTATATAAAAAAGAACACCGCTTGGGGGGGGGGGGCAAAAAGCCCTACTAAGCAGGTATATACAAAAGTATGAAGGCTATTGCTTAATGCATTGTAAGCCACCCTGAGTCTCTGGAGAAGGGCGGCATATAAATCGAACCAATAAGTAAAATAAATAAATAAGGTCTAGGGGTGGGCTTCAAAAATTTTAGCAAGGGGTTCTCTGCCCGGTTGCTGGGTGGGCGTGGCCATGGTGGGCATGACTTAGTCGGCCTCCTGAACCACGGTGGGGGGGGCATTTTTGCCCTCCCCGGGCTCCGGAGGCTTTCCTCGAGCCTCCAGGAGGGCGAAAACGGCCTCCCCAGGCTCCAAAGGCCCTCTGGAGGCCGAAAACGGGCCTGTTTCTGGCCTTCCTGAACTTCCGGTAAGCCCGTTTTTCACTCTCCTCGAGTCTCCTCACACGCCCTGCACTTGCCTGCATCCAAAATGGGCCTCATGGTGAGGGGAGGGGTGGGGGGGCAGGGCGGGGCCAGCCAGGAGTGGGATTTGGGGGTTCTCCAAACTGCACAGAATCTTAGCTAGAGGTTCTCCCGAACCCCTGCGAACCCCCAGCAGCCCACCCCTGCCAAGGTCCCTTCCAACTGTTTTATTCTATAATGCTCTATTCTGCTAAGCCACCGTGTAGCTGGAGGATTTTGGCTTCGTCTGTTGTATGACCCAAGTAATATTTGCTACTCTAGACTTAAGGAAGCCTTTATGAGTTGAGACCAACGGGCAAAAAAGAAAGTTTCCCAAGGTGAACAGAACTTGGCTTCCTTTTTGCTGAAAAGAATGCTCCACGCAGGGAAAAAAAAAAAGAAGAAGTGTTTTTAGAGGTCAATCGTAAAATATCTGGTTTTGGTTACAAACAGGCAGAGAAAAGAAATCGAAATGTTGAAGATTCAGCTCTTGTTGTTTTTTTCCCCACTTGGCTTAGCCATTCCATGCTGGACACAGCTCTGCTTTTGCATCTTTTGCCACTGGTCCACATCTGTACCATTTGGGGTTCATCCACACACACACACGCACACACACACACACTGAAAGACAGCACTTAAGCTAAAAAGCAAAACCGTCGAATTTCTGTGCCCTAGGAACCAAAACAGTTGAGCCAGGAGATTGTTCAACTGACAATTTTCCCGGTTCGTTCCCTCCTTTAGCAAGAGGGAAGTCGTAACAGGATGGGGGGAAAATGAGGATATACAGGAAGGGAAGGGTTTTGAGAATCCAGGGCCAGCTTATTTTGCACAGGGGATGTGGTTTTACTGAAGCCCAGCCTCTGTACGCTGCCTAATTCTCTCACAATAGAAACTAATCTTTTCATTTATCCAGTGCAGTTCTTTCCATGGCTGTTATTACGAGCATCTGCCTCGCTAAATCCACCCTATTTGAACAGCATTCCGTCACTTTTCCCTGCTTGAGGATTTTCCCTGCCTCATATCCTGGTCAGGACTTCTTTACCCTCCTACCATCGGGAAGGAGATATAGAAGCATAGCCAGCCGCGCAAACAGGCTGAAGAACAGTTTTTATCTATGGGCTATCAAGACTCCTAAATGTGAAATAGAATCATAACTATGTAGTGGGACCAGAATGGGACTTTTTGTCTCTGACTTTTCATTCTCTTCGGGAGTTTCTTCTTGGGCGATTCTCCCCCACAACTTAGAGAGCAGTTCCATGAAGATGGGCTCCAGCATGAGCCCAAAAGTTTGGAAGAAAAAAACTTTGGTCCTGGTGATCAGATTGGATCCAGCAACATTGTCCTGGAACACGTATATTTTACCTTCATTCATGAAACATTCTAATCCACTTTGGAGACCCTCAAAAACTGCTCTCAGATCTAGACCTAACTCTCCTAGTAACAGACAGGAGGACCGTAGAAAGCCAACTGCTCACTCAAATCAAATTCACTCCATACCTTGTAACAAAGACAGCAGCGTCTACTGGAAGAGTGTCATCTCGTGTTCCGGGAACCTGATTGTTCCCAAGGTACTTCGCACCCCCAAACTCTTCATTTTGCCATTGGCAAAAGCTTTCCAAGGACCTCTCTCCATGGTGACCTATGGACAACCTGGCCTTCAAAGAAGAAGAAGAAGGGGAAAAAAAGCAGGAGAAAGAAGAAAGACAAAGGTGAGAGCCACGCATGTGGTAAAGGGATACCGAAGCTCACCTTGATGGACCACGGACATGTGTTTTATAAATCAAGTCATCAAGCTTTTGTCAGTGAAATAAAAAAAAAAATAGCTCAGCCAAGCTCATCACAGTACCTAAAGGAGCACTCTGCAGTGGAAAATAAGTGCAATTGCATTTATTTATTCATTCATTCATTCATTCATTCATTCATTCATTCATTCATCTACCCATCCACAGATTCCACAGATCCACGGATCCATTCATTCATTCATTCATTCATTCATTCATTCATCCATCCATCCATGCATGCATTCACTCATTTATTCATCCATCCATGCATTCCACCCATCTCACTTTGCAAAGCAACATTTTGCAGTAAATGGAATTAATCTTCTCTTCACTTGTGCAGGGAACTAAAGTGGTAAGTTTGCCCACCAGACTGCATTTTATCAACTCAAGCAATATAATCCTTTTTTCCCCTCAAATAATCAACACAGGGATTTGAAAGCCAATAAACTCATACAATGTCAAGGAAGATCAGTGGCCTATTAGGATTAGGTTGACTATTTTGGTTTTTTTACAATAGCTACATTTTATGATGGAAGATTCCTCCAAACCCTAACCGGTCTTTTTTAAAAAAAAACTAATTCATTTTTTTAGAATCCGCCCTTGACTGATACTATCGGAGGAAAGTATTTCTCAAGACAAACCTTGACAACTTTTCCGTAAATTCATAAAAACAGTAAGACGAATTGACAAAAGGTACGGAACTTCCAATCTTGGAACAAGTCATCAATCCCAACCCACCAGTGGACCAAACTCAAACAGATCCCTTCTAGGATTTTCTCTCCCAATGAACTGGTCCAAGACATTCTGTAGCCTGAAGCACTCAAGATACTTCCCTTTATTTCTTCACCTTATATGAGAACAGCTGGCTTGGGAACTGCAGATGCAATGCAGAAGTTGGTCAAACTCCTTCGCTCTAGATGTGTATTGAAGGAGTCAGGTGGATGAACCTCCGCCTCTGAAGGTAGCTATCTAACTATGTTTAATGATAATATCTGCTCAGGTCTTCTCCTCTTTGAAACGTCCACTAGGATGACATCCTTGTATAGTAGCCCTTGAGTTATGACCACAATTGAACCCAAAATTTCTGTTGCTAAGGGAAGCATTTGTTAAGGGAGTTTGTCCCATTTTACGACTTTCCTTTGCTAGAGTTGTTAAGTGAATCACAGCGGTGGTTAAGTTAGTGACATAGTTGTTAAGTGAATCTGGATTCCCTCATTGACATTGCTTGTCAGACGGTCGCAAAAGGAGATCACGGGACACTGCCACCGTCATAAATATGAACCACTTGCCAAGTCTCTGAAATTCTGATCACATGACCCTGGGGATGCTGCAATGGTTGTAAGTGTGAAAAACAGCCATAAGTCACTTTTTTCAGTGCCATTGTAACCTTGAATGGTCACTAAATGAACTGTTGTCAGTTGAGGACTACCTGTATACACAGCCTAGGTATCAACTGGGTTGCACTCTCTGCTTGTAATCATCTACATTCATAAACGTTTTATGATTTTCAGAGTATCTCAGTCCAATTTTTTTGGGAACAATGTTTAGAATGGAATGGAATGGAATGGAATGGAATGGAATGGAATGGAATGGAATGGAATGGAATGGAATAGAATAGAATAGAATAGAATAGAATAGAATAGAATAGAATAGAATAGAATAGGGTAGGGTAGGGTAGGGTAGGGTAGGGTAGGGTAGGGTAGGGTAGGGTAGGGTAGGGTAGGAATGGAATGGAATGGAATGGAATAGAATAGAATTAGAATAGAATAGAATAGAATAGAATAGAATAGAATAGAATAGAATAGAATAGAATAGAATAGAATAGAATAGAATAGAATAGAATAGAGAATAGAGTAGGGTAAGGTAGGGTAGGGTAGGGTAGGATAGGAATGGAATGGAATGGAATGGAATGGAATGGAGTAGGGTAGGGTAGGGTAGGGTAGGGTAGGGTAGGGTAGGGTAGGAATGGAATGGAATAGAGTAGGGTAGGGTAGGGTAGGGTAGGGTAGGGTAGGGTAGGGTAGGGTAGGAATGGAATGGAATGGAATGGAATGGAATGGAATGGAATAGAATAGAATAGAATAGAATAGAATAGAATAGAATAGAATAGAATAGAATAGAATAGAATAGCAGAGTTGGAAGGGACCTTGGAGGTGTTCTAGTCCAACCCCCTGCTTAGGCAGGAAACCCTACACCACTTCAGACAAATGGTTATCTAACATCTTCTTTAAAACTTCCAGTGTCGGAGCATCCACAACTTCTGGAGGCAAGTTGTTCCACTGGTTAATTGTTCTAACTGTCAGGAAATTTCTCCTTAGTTCTAAGTTGCTTCTCTCCTTGGTTAGTTTCCACCCTGTTCCTTCTTGTCTGCCCTCAGGTGCTTTGGAAAATAGCTTGACTCCCTCTTCTTTGTGGCAGCCCCTGAGATATTGGAAGACTGCTATCATGTCTCCCCTAGTCCTCCTTTTCATTAATCTAGACATACCCAGTTCCTGCAACCGTTCTTCATATGTTTTAACCTCCAGTCCCCTCATCATCTTTGTTGCTCTTCTCCGCACTCTTTCTAGAGTCTCCACATCTTTTTTACATCGTGGCAACCAAAACTGGATGCAGGATTCCAAGAGTGGCCTTATACCAAGACATTATAATGTGGTATTAACACTTCATGTGATCTCAATTCTATCCCTCTCTTTATGCAGCCTAGAACTGTGTTGGCTGTTTTGGCAGCTGCAGCACACTGCTGGCTCATATTTAAATGGTTGTCCACTAGGAATAGATACCACCACCCACAGTTTCAGTCAAAGCTGGAAAGCAACTTACAGGACGTCTTCGAAGCAAGACAAGCTTCGTCACTCGAACGTAGACTTTCACTCCAAGACTCTGGTGTTGAAACATGTTATACACCTGAATAAAAGCAATAAAAGGACCATAACTTCACAGCACTGAAAGGCATTCATTGAACAAAAATATATTAAATCATGATTGACTTGCTTTGTTCTCTGCATTATATATATATATATATATATATGTCTTTTTCTGTTTTTCGTAGGCTTTTATGTGCATATTCTTTCTAGCCAGGTTTTACCTACGTAAGCTAGGTTGTTCTGCAGCTCTGACACACAGTCAGAGCTGCAGAACAACCTAGCTTACGTAGGTAAAACCTGGCTAGAAAGAATATGCATATATATATATATATATATATATATATATATATATATATATATATATATATATATATATATATATCAAATAGAGGAATTTTTGCAGGGTCACCAATTGCTTATCCAGTTATCTTGGACATCGGAAGAACCACATTTTTGAAACCAAGAACACACAAAAGAACGATTTAAAGGCACGATTTGTGCTCTGTTGCTCATTCCTTTTCGAGCAATCGAGAAAAGGACCCAGCAACTTTGCCAAAATAATCATTCACTATGCTCTGCAAGTCTACATCCCAACTAGGAATTAGCTGTACTCCCACACTCCTTCGGTCAACTACTGAAAAATGTTGGATGGTAGAAGGAGCCTATAATTAAAGAGCAGTCCTCTAACCTCTTTGCAGAATGAGAAGCTCTCATAGCCAAAGCCCACTGAACCGTAATGTACAAAAGTCCTTAAATTACGACAATTGCTATCAAAATAGATGCATCGGACATACTTTTCTTTCTGGCTTTCAAATGAACATGCATCTGTTTCTCAAAAGACCACAAACTGACAAGGAATTGTAAATGTATATCCTTGGTAGCTGCTGTTAAACCTTATAATTCATGTAAGGGTCTTTTGAAGGAGCATGCCGTAACATGAAATTAGTGATTCCTTGAACATTATTTTTTTTTTTAAAAAAAACACACATACACACAAGAAGCAAAAAAGAGAGAAGCTTTCAACTAACACATGCTTTAAATAGGAAGAAAAATCTAGGAAGTCAATGTGATTTTCTTTCAAAACAGACTGATTTTCATTTTTGAAATTATTCCTCCAGGTATTATTAAATATTTGAAGAGAGACAGAGAGAGAAAGTTGGAACCTCTCCCATGAAAATCAAGCCTATCCATGCAAACATTTTAAATCTGATCGGCAAGGGGAGAGGATTTTGAAACGGATATGACTGAAATAATATGCGGCTTTATTGTTTATTTGTATGTATCCAAGGGCATCAATGCAGAGGACGTTTTAAAAATGAACATATGCGAAAAAGATAGAATCCTGTCTTAAGCAGTTCGGAGTTTAATACAGACAACGAAGGGAAGCTAAATAAATGAACCAGAACAATGACACCAATTAATTACTTGGTTAAGAACACCAAGCAATTAAAAACATTGCATAATTAAAAGGTTGTATAACGCTTTATTGGAAATAGATTCAGAAACGGAATTGGTTAAGGATTGTATGATAAAATGGGCACAAAACTTTCAGGAACCAGTGATGATAGAAACATGGGAAAAGATCTGGGTTAGAAATGTTAAATTTAAGCAAGCACAAAACCTGAGAGAGAATTTTTATAAAATGTTTTATAGATGGCATTTAGATCCTAAAAAATTATCATGTATGTACCCGAATTTGCAAGCTAAATGTTGGAGATGTGAATGTGATGATGCAACCTATTATCATATATGGTGGACTTGTAAGAAAATTAAGGCATTTGGGATAAAAATTTGGTGGGTGATGCAGAACATTTTGAAAAAAAGGTTGAAATTTACTCCTCAATTGTTTTTATTGGGGATAACGATGGATTGTACAGCATTAGAGACTAAAGAGGGTGGGGGGAATATTGGGGGGGGGAATTTTCTTTGTAAAACTTTTCAATTAAAAAAAAATTGCATAATTAATCAGCTGGCAATTAACAGAATAACAGGGTTGGAAGCAACCTTGGAGGTCTTCTAGTCCAACCCTCTACTGAGGCAGGAAACTCTATACCTGTGATGGCGAATCTATGGCTTGCGTGCCACAAGTGGCACATGTAGCCATATCAGTGGGCACGCGAGCTCAGCTCCGGCACGCATGTGCACAATGGCCAGCTGATTTTCGCACCTTCTGGGCCCATCAGAAGTAGGGAAACAGGCTCTGGAGGGCCTCAAGGGATGGTGAGGAAGGTCATTTTCATCCTCCCCAGACTTCTAGAGAGACTCTGGAGGCTGGGGACAGCAAAAAATGGGCCTACCAGGCCATCACGTGCCAGGGGAGGGGGGGGAACGGGGAGGGGAGTCGTGCACGCATGCGTAGGGGCATGGCACATAGAATTATGGGTGTGGGCAAGTGCGCATGTGACCCCCCACCCCCCCTTCCTGGCATGCAATGGCAAAAACTGTTCTATACCATTTAAAAAAAAATGGTTGTCCAATCTCTAAAGTTTTAGGTTTAGGTTTATTTAGATTTATATACCGCCCTTCTCCCGAAGGACTCAGGGCGGTGAACAGCCAAAGATAAAACACGTACAATATAAAATTTAAAAACAATTTAAAACATATTAAACAAATTTGGCCCATACTAATTAAAACACCCCTTTTTTAAAAAGCAAATTAAAATCAAGCAATTAAAAAGAGTTAGGCCAGCCCAGCTTGTTGGAATAAAAAAGTCTTGAGGGCACGGCGGAAAGTGCGTAAATCCGGGATCCTCCGTATCTCCGGGGTGAGCTCGTTCCAAAGGGCAGGTGCCCCCACAGAGAAGGCTCTCCCCCTGGGGTGCCGCCAGTTGACACTGTTTGACCGATGGCACCCTGAGGAGTCCCTCTCTGTGGGAGCGTACTGGCCGGTGAGAGGCTACTGGTGGCAGAAGGTGGTCTCGTAGGTACCCAGGTACTAAGCCATGGAGCGCTCTAAAGGTGGTAACCAATACCTTGAAGCACACCCGGAAGACTACCGGGTGGATATAAAAACTTCCAGTGCAGATCCTTGCATACATTTAAGTTGTGTGTGCAATACATTGTTGGAAATGGTTTACATTTCAGAAGAAAGCATTGATTATAGAAGAATGGAATTCGAAGAGAACCTTGGAGGTCTTCTAGTCCAACCTCCTGCTTAGGCAGGAAACCCTACACCACTTCAGACAAATGGTTGTCCAACATCATCTTAAAAACTTCCAGTGTTGGAGCATTCACAACTTCTGGAGGCAAGTTGTTCCACTGGTTAATTGTCCTCACTGTCAGGAAATTTCTCCTTAGTTCTAGGTTGCTTCTCTCCTTGATTGGTTTCCATCCATTGCTTCTTGTCCTGCACTCAGGTGCTTTGGAGAATAGTTTGATTCCCTCTTCTTTGTGGCAGCCCCTGAGATATTGGAAAACTGTGCATTTTCATTTCTGAATTAGCACATCTTAGGGAGCATCGTATTTTCCTTCTAAGCACATATATCCTATTCCTCTGAAGTGCCGGCTAATACTTATTACTGGCATTTATTTCAACATCCTATGCAGAGAGCATAAATGTCAGAATATGAATTATTTCGTATTTCATTATTTCAAAGCTTTAAAAATACGTTCAAAGTAGATATGAAGCCTTTTTAATAAGAGATGGACTTCATTTACGACTGCGCCTTTTTCTTTTAAATTCACATTCAGGGATTGAAAGGGATTTTAATGAATATTTTGCAAGGTTTTATTTTCCTCGGAAGGAACAGAAATGAAATTGCTTTCAGAAGGCCCAACCTTCAAAAAGAAAAAAAAAAAAAAAAAAAAAAAAACCTGCAAGCATAATATGTGTGCTAATAAGCCATTTTAAGTCTCACTTTGTGGTTTGACAGTGAAGGCAATGCCTTACAGCAAGGACCTCAATGAATAAATAACCCCCTTTGCCTGACAGCAATGTTCTATTTGCTTAAATCCTGACATGCATGCCAAAATTAACATTCTGGTTTCTTTTAGAAGCAGCTGTTCATCCCCCTAGCAAACCCCAAGCAGACGTCGAACGTTAAGAGGCCAAAATCTGCAGGTTGCTACATCGGAGTTCAACATATCCAGCTGGAAACGTATCTTTGCCTTCGCTGACAACCAATAACTCAAAACGATGATTCAGTTTAGCCGTTTTTCACCAGCAACGTAGACAAGATTACAACTGTAGGTAGCAATGCTTGAGTCCTGCCATTATCCTGCTGCATTGCAATCCATCTCGTTCAGAGAGCTGTTTCTCCCACTAAAAGATGGATGAAGGGTCACAAGAAAAACAGCCACACTTCCTCTAACCAGTGCTTTGTGAGGGGGGTTTCAGTAGGGGTGGGTTTGCAAGGGGTTCTTGGCCCGGTTGCTGGGTGAGGTGGCCATGGTGGGTGTGGCCTAGTCGTAAGGTAACCAATCGTTCTCCTTTAGGGAGGACAGTCCTTCTTCTGTAAGTTCTGTCCTCTCTCGAAAAGTGTCCTCGTACATGTCCTCCTTTTCGTTATTTGAAGACTAATCTGTAAATCTCCGTATTCGATCGATGCCGATCCGATCCGTTGTGTATGATGTGACGTATTTGTATTTGACATGACGATTCGTCAAGGCTCGGTACAGTGCGGCGAGACGCGATTATGAGACGCGTGTGCTCCGCACAGGAGAACTGTTTTGAGAGAGTGCCCATGGTGGGGGCGGGGGCGTTTTTGCCCTCCCCGGGCTCCGGAAGCTTTCCTTGAGCCTCCAGGAGGGCAGAAACAGCCTCCCCAGGCTCCAGAGGCCCTTTGGAGGTCAGAAACGGGCCTGTTTCCAACCTTCCTGAACTTCCAGTAGGCCCGTTTTTCATCCTCCCCAATCCTCCATGCGTGCCCTGCACTGACCTGCATCCAAAATGGGCAGCGTGAGGACTCCTGGGAAGGGCGGGGCAGGGTGGGAGGTGCCAGCCAAGAGTGGGATTTGGGGCAGTGGTGAAATCTGAACCAGTTGACTACCAGTTTGCTGGCTGCGCATGCACGCTGTGCACCAAACATGCACTGCACACATGTGCATTACACACACCACGCATCAAATGGGAGGTGTGGGCGTGCACACCAAAAGGAGACTTGGGGAGGTAAGTAGAACAGCGCACGGGGGGCGGGGTGTGATCAGCTGTGGCGCGTGATCGTCAGAGCCTTTTTTTACAGGAAGTAACGACACCCGAGCAGATGGGCAGAGCTTCGCGCCGCCATTGCTACCGGTTCTCCAAACCACCTGCCACAATTGCTACTGGGTCGCCCGATCCGGTCCGAACCAGGAGCATTTCACCCCTGATTTGGGGGTTTTCTGAACGGCACAGAATCTTAGCTAGAGGGTCTCCCGAACCTCTGAGAACCCCCAGCAGCCCACCTCTGATTTTCAGTAGAAGTAAACAGCTGCCATGTGTCTGGATGGGGAAATGAACATGGCCCTACCACTGGTTTAGAAATGAACTGACCCTAAAAAAAGGAGGTGGTTTAGAGCCCTTTTGATAAGGTTTCCATCTGAAGACCTCCAAAATTCAATGGCAAGATTTTCACACTTCAAAGTAAGGCATTTTTGGTTGAATCAGACTCGACTGCTGGATTGTATGTGTTAAGTCTTAACCCATCCTTATAGGGTTTCCACTAAAGGAGAATATTTGTAGTTCAGGGTTGAAACGAGGGGTCCTTGGTGCTCTCTGAGCTTGGTTGTTTTCCCATAGACATTTCATTACTCAAACTAGGTAACACTAGCACTGATGGCATTTTACTTAATGTGAGTAATGAAATGTCTGCAGAAAAACAACCAAGTTAGAGAGGAACAGAACACTCTTCCACATTAAACCAAAGTGATGCCTACCCTCAAATACAAGTATAAGCACTGGGCTAGTTTTGAATAATTGAGGAAGCCCTCATGTCTTTTAGCTACTTTCTTTATCCAAAGTACTTCAGAGCAGGACAGAAAGTAATGGGTGGGAAGATCATTAAAGAGAGATCCAACCTAGAACTGAGGAGAGATTTCTTGACAGTGAGAACAATTAATCAGTGGAACAGCTTGCCTCCAGAAGTTGTGGCTGCTCCATCACTGAAGGCTTTTAAGAAGAGGCTGAATAGCTATTTGTCCAAAATGCTATAGGGTCTCCAGCTTGAGCAGGAAGTTAGACTAGAAGACTTCCAAGGTCCCTTGTCTGTATTCTACGTTTCATTCTATGTTCTATCATCATCATCACTATTATTATTATTATTATTATTATTATTATTATTATTATTATTATTATTTACTTTATTCATTAAACATGAAACTTAGTCAACTGAACATTCAAAAATGCATCACAAATACCATTGACAGGTGCTAATGGTTGATACAAGTTGCTGCCAGCATCCTAGGTATCAACCAAGTATCTTGTTAAAATATATGATGTTCCGAGTAGCGCAGTTTTTTGCAGTTCCGCTGGTGTTATTGCAGGAAGCTGCAATTTCTTGATGTATCTTATAAAATTCTTGGACATGGTACCAAGTGCCCCAATGACAATGGGTATTGTTGTTGTTGTTATTATTATTATTTACTTTATTCAATAAACATGAAACTCAGTCAACTGAACATTCAAAAATGCATCACAAATACCATTGACTGGTGCATTTTATAAAATTCTTGGACAATGGATATCACTGTTGTTGTTGTTATTATTATTATTATTTTCTGAAGGGCAGAGTAGAGACATGCTGTTCTACCTACCATGTTCATCACAGTAAGGATGAATCGTTGAGCCGCATCAACTCCATGATATTGGACCATGTCAGCATCTGCCACCACAAGTGTTTCCACCGTATACTCATTTGTGAGATGAATGGCGTTCCTCCGTCCTTTCCAGTCATGGAGATGCTTGCCCTTTGGAGGCTTCTTTTTTTCTAGAAAGCAAAAGAACTTATTTCAAAAGCTCCTTCTAATACGTTCGGCCTTGGGTGTTCTAGCGTTTAGAAAAAATCAGGAGATCTATGCAAATATCAATACCACATAGACTTATATAGTGCTTTACAGCACTCTCTGGACAGTTTACAATGTCGGCATATTGCCCTCAACAATAAGGACTGATGAGGATTCAGAAGGATGGAAGGCTGAGTCAACTTTGAATCAGTCAGGATCGAACTCCAGGCTGTAGGCAGAGTTTGCCTGAAATACTGCATTCTAACCACTGCACCATCAGAGCTCACAAAGAGAATATTTGTAGGTCAAAGTTGACCTACATAGGGCCAGGGATGGGCTTCAGATCCTTTAGCAACCTGTTCACTGCCCTGTTGCTGGGTGGGCGTGGCCATGGTGGGCGTGGCCTAGTCAGCTGCCTACACCACAGTGGGGGGAGGCATTTTTCACCCTCCCCAGGCTCCGGAGGCTTTCCACAAGCCTCCAGAAAGGTGAAAACAGCTTCGCCCGAGGTCTGGAGGCTCTCCGGAGGCTGGAAACAGGCCCGTTTCCAGACTTCCAGATCCTCCGGGAGGCCCCTGCACTTATGGAATGATGAACAGGCCACATGGAGACTCCTAGGATGGGTGGGACAGGGTGGGCATGGCCAACCAAGGGTGGCCTTTGGGGGTTTGCCAAACCCCAGCGATCCTTGGCTAGAGGATCACCCGAACCTTGCTGAATCCCACAGGAGCCCACCCCTGCATAAGGCCCTTGGTACTCTCTGATCTTGGTGGCTTCCTTGCATTGATGATGATGCCTAGTTTGATAATGAAACATCTGCAAGAAAACCATCAAGCTCAGAGAGCAGCAGGGATCCTAGAGATATGTTCTGTCCCCGTACCACGCACACACCCCCACAGACGGCCCGGAGTTAATAAGCCACACGACAAAACTCTTTGATGATAAAGCTGGCAGCAACCCAGTGGCTAGCTGCCAATTCAGACTTTACTCACACAAAACAAAGATTAGTCCAAATGCAGTCCGATAAAGCAGGCAAAGTCCAGTAAAGCAGAGATCATGGAGTATTTCCAGTTTTTGCCACATTTATACCCTGTGGGGTGTGGTCCAGTGACTCAGCTAATCTCTGGCACGCCTTCCCCTCTGCTGTGCACGCTTCTCCCTGCACCTCTGTCGAGGGTCCATCCAGCACTTATCTCCTTCGTCGCTGTCCACCTGTGGCTGCGGGGATGTGCTTGGCTCTGGGCCTATCTTTTGGCCTTCGGTGTCCTCCGGAGGCATTGCCAGAGAGGAGGGTCCTAGAGAGGGAGGCCTTGCCAACTCCTCCCCCTTACTCTCAGAGTCTGCATCTGTCAATAGCCCAGGCTCAGGCAATGGAGCCACAACACTATCTATGCAAACTAGGTGGAACAAAGATGGACCTGCCTGAGAATTCATCCACAATTTTAGAACTGCTTTCATGAAGGAATGTAAAACTTGGGAATGGGGAAGGAAGAAAAAAAGAAGAGAGAGATTAAGAAAGAAACTCAACACTTTACTTGGCTTAGCATAGGATAGCACAATAGAGGAACCTGAGCGTATTTTCAAGGTTGATGCTAGTCCTTCAAGCTAGGCAAGATACAGAAGGGATTTTTCCTGATTCTTTTCCTTATCTATATATATAAAGCGAAATCCACTCACTCATCACGAAATTACCAGAACGGTAAAGCCTACAAACTTGAAATTTGGCACGTATGTTCCTCTTGGTTTCTAGGATTTTTCAAAATGATCATCAGATCCAGGGGTGAAATGCTCCCGGTTCGGACCGGCTCGGGCGAGTAGGTAGCGATGGTGGCGGGCAGTTCGGAGAACCAGTAGCAAAAATCCCTGCCCCCGCCCCCCATGCCCAGCTGAGCCGCGCGATCATCAGAGCCTTTTTTTTCTTTTAAATAGCTCTAACGATCCAAGCTCTGACGATCCAAGTTCTGACGATCCAAGCTCTGACGATCCCAGCTGAGTTGCCTGCTAATCAGGCAACTCAGCTTGGATCGTCAGAGCCTTTTGTAAGCATTTTTTACATGGTTTTACATGTAAAAAATGGTTTTAAAAGTAAAAAAAAAAAAATTGGCCACGCCCACCCAGTTACATTACCCCCCCCCACCAAGCCACGCTCACAGAACCAGTAGTAACAAATTTTAGATTTCACCCCTAATCAGATCACTAGTATTTCATATACAGTATTATATTCACACGCTCTCATGCTAAGGAGTTAAATGTTCTACACCTCTCCCCACCTGAAAAGAACTCTGTTCCAACTGCCAGTTGCCTCACAATCCATTACCTCAGTTCAAACCAGCAGATATTCCACTCCTTCACTCAGGAGCGGTCTGGGGCTCCTTACGGTACTAAACCTCACTACGTCACCAAAATGTCTATGCCTTCCACCTTTGGAACTGCTTCCGGACTCAAGGCGGCGGGAGAGATATTCCCTTATGTGTTTCAATCACCGACCACTATTGAGACAACGGATTGTGAACCGAATTTCTCCTGCATAGTGTCCCAGCCCCAACTCACTTCTAACGGTGACCTTCTCAGTTCAGACGAATCTGTTCCTTCTACTGTAACACCAGTTAAAGGGAAAAGACTGTCTTTCTGCTGCCTGGAAGTACAACGGATGCTTCCAAATGATGTCTTTTGGAGCCAGAGAGGTGAAGGAGGGAAATTTTATGCCAACATTCAAAGTGCCTTGGCAGATCTACCACAGGATAGGGAGTATCATGGCAGGGCCTCAGCAGCAGCCTTCATTTCTCCAGATATCAGGGGTGAAATCCAGCAGGTTCTGACAGGTTCTGGAGCACCGGTAGCGGAAATTTTGAGTAGTTTGGAGAACTGGCAAATACCACTTCTGGCTGGCCCCAGAGTGGGGTGGGAATGGAGATTTTGCAATATCCTTCCCCCAGGAGTGGGGAGGGAATGGGGATTTTGCAGAATTCTCCCCTAGAATGGGGTAGGAATGGAGATTTTGCAGTATCCTTCTGCTGCCACACCCACCAAGCCACGCCCACAGAACCGGTAGGGAAAAATTTTAGATTTCACTCCTGCCAGATAGACTTTGTTGGTGATGATGACAATGAGAGTCTGTCAAGACCATGGTCGTAAGTGTGAAAAATGGTCATAAGTAGTGAAGCACGGGTATCCAGCTAGTATTTATATAAGGAAATAATTGACGCAAATCGAAGATTTTAGACCCAGAGAAATGATTGTACAGTGAAAAACAGAATATTTTCACTCAAAAGCTCTGTGCACTCTTCCTTGACAGAAATCAGTAGCAATTCTTCCATGAAACTGATATTGAAAATGTTAGGGGGGGGGGGGAAATGCAAATAAAATAAAATAAAATAAAATTGGCACTGCCTAACTTCATCTGTAATTAATATCAAACCTTCTGTTCATCCACATATCCATCCCTTCCCATCAGCATAGCATTTTGTACACATTCAGCTCATCCTCTATCAAAGAGTTTGGCATGTTCTGCTTTATTCATTTTTTTTTTTTTTTGCCTAAGGCACTAACTATCATCACCTATAGCTCTTTTCCCTTCCCGATTCCCATACTGAAACAACAGACATTTATGCCCTCTCCCCCCCACCCCATCCTAAGAAAGTAAAACATTAAGCAAAACGAAGAGAGGGGAAAATATACACCCTGGAAATACCCTGCTGGGGATAAAAATCGGTCTTATACATATACCCCCACGTAGAGAATCTTACTGTTGAGTTAATAATAAATAATAGCAATTTCTCCACCAGTAGCTGCAATCTCACTCAACCTGTCTGGGCAAAATTCCTATCCATCTGCACTGTCTGTGTGTGTTCAAAAACAGGATGTTGATTATTAAACTAGACATATTAAACCCACCTCCTCCTAAAGGCCTAAGGCAGGATTCAGCCATTTTCCATCAAGGACTTCTATCAGCACAGAGTTGGCAATTCAGCTCCATCAGGGGTTAGCAGAAGAACCTTTTAAGTCCTCCATCAGCCAAACTCAGTTTTTTTTTTTAATTCAACCAGTGTTTTAGACGATCATTTCTGGTCAGTTACCATAGCTGGAGTTCGAAGAGCTTTTTATGGGCATCTTCTCAAAATGGCTTCCTGGGATGGATTTTTTTGCTGTTGTTGTTGACATATTGACAAAATGGGATGCAGTGACTCAAAGACGCTGAGCTTGTCGATAGAAAGGTCGGCAATTCAGCGGTTTGAATCCCTAGTGCCGCGTAACTGTGGGTGAGCTCCCGTGACTTGTCCCAGCTTCTGCCAACCTAGCAGTTCGAAAGCACGTAAAAAACGCAAGTAGAAAAATAGGGACCACCTTTGGTGGGAAGGGAACAGCGTTCCGTGGCGCCTTTGGCATTGAGTCATTCTGGCCACATGACCACGGAGACATCTTTGGACAGCGCTGGCTCTTCAGCTTTGAAACAGAGATGAGCACCGCCCCCTAGAGTTGGGAACGACTAGCACATATATGTGAGGGGAAACTTTACCTTTAACTTTACTATTCACAAAATGGGTGTTATGGGTGGGGGAGGGGTCACAGCTAATGATTAAACACCAGGAGCCAGAAGACCTTGGACGCAACCAATCATTCTAGGGGGGACACTAGACATGACATGATAGCAATGTGCCAATATCTAAGGGTTTGCCACAAAGAAGACGGGGTCAACTTAATCTCCAAAATACCTAGAAGGCAGGACACAAAGCAATGGATGGAAACTAATCAAGGAGAGAACGAACATAGAATTAGAAATCTCCTGACAGTTAGAACAATTAGGGCTCCATCAATGGAGATTTTAAGAAGTGACTGGACAGAAATATATAGGGTTTCCTGCTTAAGCAGTGGACTAGATAACCTCCAAGGCAGAGGTGAAATCCAGCAGGTTCTGACAGGTTCTGGAGAACCGGTAGCGGAAATTTTGAGTACTTCGGAGAACTGGCAAATACCACCTCTGGCTGGGGTGGGAACGGAGATTTTGCAATATCCTTCCCCCAGGAGTGGGGAGGGAATGGGGATTTTGCAGTATCCTTCCCCTGGAGTGCGGTGGGAATGGAGATTTTGCAGTATCCTTCTCCTGCCACGCCCACCAAGCCCACAGAACCAGTAGTAAAAAAATTTGGATTTCACCACTGCTCCAAAGTCCTTTCCAACTCTATTTTCTGTTATTAGAGCTACCTGGTCCCCATGCATGCTCTATTTTTTTAAAAGATTAAAAGAATGAATGAGTGAGAGAGTGAGTGAGTGAATGAATTAGTTAATTAATTCCTGGTCATAAGACTGACCATAATATAAGGAAGCAGCAGGCTAAAATATTCATTTTTTTTTACATTTTGGTTCTCTACTTTCAGAAGCAAAACATGTAAGCGGAAAAAAGAGATCTAAGGAGCTACATTTGTCAGCACCCAACTTATTAGAGGAAATGTTTGTTCCATCCAACCTCTAGTCTTCCGATAATGGAGAACCTTTTTTTACCATCTATGGTTCCCACAGCTCAAATAAAGGGCTGGTAAATGATTAAAGACTTAATTCACAAATTTGAATTAATCCGGAGTCACATATTTCACTGAGGCCTAAGATGATTTATTTGGTGGACAAGAACCCTGGGATGAGCCAGAATAATAGCAACTGCCAAAATGGCCCCTTCCTGTTACCCCTCCTAGTTAAACAGACCCTCCCAGAGAAATTCAGGGCCAAGAATTCACAATTGCAAGAATATGTGTATGGGACATATTCCCAGTTATTTTTCTCTGCCTCATAAAAAATACAGAGTAATGAGCGAAAGACATCCTAAAAGGAAACCACACTGCAGTTGGTGATGACAGATAGCAGAAGATGCTCATTTTGAAGCAGGAGACTGTTTGACCGTTAGAAGCCACCAGAAGTTTTCTTAAAGTTGATTAGAACAGATGCATGCTGGGAATTTAGCAGCCATGACACCTGGCATGTTGGGGTTTTTTTGTCCAATGGTTTCTTATCAAACGATGCAAGCAGACTTCTGTGGAATTTTTCAGAATCACCCTCTGGGCAATCTTTGTCCCCCAGCCAGCCCATTCTCTTTGGTTAGAGCCCTACGTATATAAAGGTAAAGGTTCCCCTCGCACATATGTGCTAGTCGTTCCCGACTCTAGGGGGCAGTGCTCATCTCCGTTTCAAAGCCGAAGAGCCAGCACTGTCCAAAGACGCCTCCATGGTCATGTGGCCAGCATGACTCAACGCCAAAGGTGCACGGAACTCTGTTACCTTCCCACCAAAGGTGGTCCCTGTTTTTCTACTTGCATTTTTTTACGTGCTTTCGAACTGCTAGGTTGGCAGAAGCTGGGACAAGTCACGGGAGCTCACCCCGTTACGCGGCACTAGGGATTCGAACCGCTGAACTGCCGACCTTTTGATCGACAAGCTCAACATCTTAGCCACTGAGACACCACATCTCTTAAAGGAACTTTAAGGCTGAGAAATTTAACTGATTCATTTTGCAGCATTGATCAAAGTGACCCATTAGATTCTCTAAATCATTCTTCAATGGGAGATCTTCAATGAACGGGCTGCCCATCAAGTCCCTTCCTTGCCCCTCTCTCCCAGAAATAAAGTTTTTCCTGCAGACAGTTTGCTAAAGTACAGGCCTAGACTATAATAATGATGGATTAAGGAAAGCGGGGGAGTGAGTCTTTCAACAGGGCAAGCCAATTTCTCCCGCATCTGATTTATGAACCTTGGAATGCTATTCCTCCGCGAGTCAATAAAAATCCCCAAACTAAAATAAACAGCAGCCATTAAAGAAAGGATTAAATGAACAGCACCCGTCGTCGTCTCCTCTTGAACAAACTGATATTATAAGCTCCGCAGCTCAGATTGTTGAGGGTTAGCAGAGAGACAAATAAAAGACAAGCAGGGGGATCCATGGAGGAGCTCAGGCCGAAGAGAACGAATCCTTAAAACAGAAACATAGGGAGTTCTTCCAAATTAGAATGAGCCACGGGTGAAGAATCAGAAGAGAAGGATCAGTGGGGTGCTGGGGTATTCGTTCTGCCAGCAGACACCAGTGGTAGTGCCCCAGGAGAGTTAAAAATAATTGAAAGTGTTGAAGAACGGTGGCAGGAATTGGTTATGGTTAGTATAGAACCGTGATGGCGAACCTATGGCACCCATGCCAGTGGTGAAATCCAATTTTTTTTTTACTACCGGTTCTGTGGGTGTGGCTTGGTGAGCATGGTGTGGCTTGGTGGGCATGGCTTGGTGGGCGTGGCAGGGGAAGGATACTGCAAAATCTCCATTCCCTCCCCACTCCAGAGAAAGAATACTGCAAAATCTCCATTCCCTCCCCACTCCTGGGAGAAGGATATTGCAAAATCTCCATTCCCATCCCAGTCTGGGGCCAGCCAGAGGTGGTATTTGCTGGTTCTCCAAACTACTCAAAATTTCCTCTACCAGTTCTCCAAACTGCTCAAAATTTCCACTACCAGTTCTCCAAACTGCTCAAAATTTCCACTACCAGTTCTCCAAACTGCTCAAAATTTCCGCTACCAGTTCTCCAAACTGCTCAAAATTTCCACTACCAGTTCTCCAAACTGCTCAAAATTTCCACTACCAGTTCTCCAAACTGCTCAAAATTTCCGCTACCAGTTTTCCAAAATTTCCACTACCATTTCTCCAAACTGCTCAAAATTTCCGCTATCGATTCTCCAGAACCTGTCAGAACTTGCTGGATTTCACCCCAACGCATGGCCGAAGTGGCACGCAGAGCCATGTCGCCTGGCATGTGTGGCATTGCCTGTTCCTCTTCTGGGTTTCTGGCGTGCATGCACATGCGATGATCAGCTGGCCTTTGTGCATGCGGTGGTGCTGGAAACCAGAACAGCTGGTCTTCCATTTTCCAGCGTGAGCATGCTCTCACCTTATCTGGCACGTGCATGTCCCCTGGACAGCTCCTCTTCCTGGTCACAGCCCTGATGAGCGTGTGTGGGGGCACATGTGGCCTGCGCGCGCGATGCGCTCCCTTTTCAGCACTTGGTGTCGCCCGCGTGTGCACTCCAGTGGTGGGTTGCCCCCGGTTCTATAGAACCAATAATAAAACTGGTGGGAGGCTGCGCCCACTGACCCTGATGTCATCAAAACGCTTCTGCGCATGCCCAGAAGAGCGTGCACACAGCCCCGCTGCAAACCGGTAGTAAAGGTAAGTAGAACCCACCCCTGGTGCACTCCCTTTTTGGCCGAAAAGGTTTTCCATCACTGGTATAGAGAAAAGAAAGACTAGGGGGGACATGATAGCAGTCTTCCAGTATTTGAGGGGCTGCCACCAAGAAGAATAGAATAAAATAGAGTAGAGTAGAGTAGAGTAGAGTAGAGTAGAATAGAATAGAATAGAATAGAATAGAATAGAATAGAATAGAATAGAATAGAATAGAATAGAATAGAATAGAATAGAATAGAATAGAATAGAATAGAATAGAATAACAGAGTTGGAAGGGACCTTGGAAACATGTTACCACCGGTTCGCTTCGCACACGCGATTTGCGCGCGATGTTGTGAAATTAAAGAATTTTCATCATCTTCGTTTCTTAGCCAAGGGAGCCAGCATTGTCCAAAGACGCTTCTGTGGTCGTGTGGTCAGCATGACTATATACCGAAGTGCACAGAATGCTGTTACCTTCCCACCAAAGTGGTACCTATTTATCTACTCACATGTTCATGCTTTCGAACTCTGAGGTGGGCGGAAGCCGGGACAAGGAACAGGAGCTCACCCCATCCCACGGTGCTTGGGTTTTGAACCCAAGCTCTCAGCTTTCCAGCCTTTAACTGCTGAGCCAGGGGTGAAATTCAGCTGGTTCTGTCTGGTTCGGGCGAATCGGTAGCGGCGGCTGTGGGAAACTCTGCCCACTCACACAGACGTCATGACGTCCCTTCTTTGCGATGATTATCAGCCTCTGCGCATGCGCAGAAGGCTTTGCACATGAGTGGACGATGGCACATTTGCGAACCGGTAGGGAAGGTAAGTGAATTTCACCCCTGAGCTGAGCTATAATTTGCTTAAGAGCCCCTTATCATGAGACAAGCTATAACAGGAATGAATGAGAGAATAATTTGAGCTCCTAAAGCAGAGGTCCTTGCTTGCCAACTCAGTTCTGTATGTGAAGAAGAGATTATTATAATCACAGAACTTGTCAGGAGATCATAGTGAAGAATTGTCCTCTTGTCTACCTCCTCAATGTCTTTTTGGTGTCTCACCAGGAAAGCCAATTGCTGACTCAAACGATAGAAAGAAAATGACAGCCAAATTAATACTTTTAGTTGGACCATACACGTAAATTGAGTCCTACCCCTATTAATTAGGTTACCGCTGAAGACTAGTCAGAAACTTCACAGGCCTCAAAACCCAATTATATCCCTGCCAGAAACCCAGGCATTTAAAACATATCTTTCCAGTTTTAAAACACTCATTTCTGTGTTTACTTTCCAGCTCTTGCCTGTTGGCTTGATCTTTCAAAGCTTAACAAGGGCTGGGGAATCTGGAGATCTCAAGGATCACCTATTTTACATAAATCTGTCCAGGTATAAATATATTGTGTTGTTCATAATCCTGCTCAGAATAAGGTACTTGGCTAGAAACCGGGAGGTTGTGAGGTCTAATCCCACTTTAGGCATGAAGCCATTCACTTTCTCTCAGCTCTAGGAAAGAGGCAATGGCACGCCATTGAAATCTTGCCAGGAAAACTGCAGGGACTTGTCTAGCCAATTGCCAGGAGACAATCCTGACTCAAAGGCAGTGGTGGAATTCAGCCGATTCGGGCCAGTTTGGGCGAACTGGTTGTTAAATTGCTGGCTGGCCCATTCCCTCCCCTCCTCACCCCTTCCAGGTGTCCCACGAGCCCCATTTTTGCTCCCGAGAGGCTTCAGGGAGGCCTACTAGACCCAAAATGGGGCACGAGGGGGTGGCAGCCCCCCCAGCCCGTTTTCACTCCCAGGAGGCTGCAGGGAGGCCTTCTAGGCCCAAAACGGGGTGGGGTGGGTGTGTCGCATCCCCCCCATGGCCCGTTTTGGCAGGAGGCCAAGTGCTGCCTGTCAAACGCCCTGGTCAACCCACCATGGTCACGCCGACCCAGCCGGTCATTAGGGCAGAGAACCGGTTGTTAAATTATTTGAATTCCAACACTGCTCAAAGGTATCAATAAATAAATAAAAATCCCACTCCAGCAAATACAGCAAGGCAGATCGAAACATGGACAAGTTCCTATTTACTGTCAAAGACATCTGACAGAGGGAGGTAAAACATAAATAAAGATGATGAATTCGACCATACAATCAAAGCCTTGTCCTGTTTTTTACATGTTTTCTCGCACTTCCTACGCATCTGCTTGTCAAATATGGGGATTCTTTAACTACTTACTATAGAATCCCCTGTAGCAGCTCATCTATATATATAAAAGCGAAAACCATTCACAGATTAATCATGAAATCTCCAGAACCGTAAAGTCTACAAGCTTGAAATTTGCCAGTATGTTCCTCTTGGCTTCTAGGTGCTCGCTAAGAAAGGATTTTTCGAAATGACCATCAGAGCATTAGTATTTCCTATATTATTATTAACATGTTCTGATGCTAAGGAGTTGTACTCCCCCTCCCCACCTGAAAAGAAATCTGTTCCAAATGCAAAACACAAGCAGAGGAGAGGAGTTTCACTTTAAGTTTTACTTTCACAGCAGCAAGCAGCTTTACTACAGAACAGTTGAGCTAAACCACGCCCAGCCTCCTTCCTGTCTCCTTGCTCACACAGCAAATACTGTTTGAGTTTCCAAATACCCCTCAAGTCTCTCACACACTGACAGGAAGCTAGCCAGATGAACACTGATGGATGCTGTGGGCTGGGACATTCTACTCCCCCTCCCACTCTGTTCCAACTGCCACTTGAATTATATTAATACACTGTGATGCTATGGAGTTACACATTCTACATTAAGTTTCAGGCTGTCAATATATCAAGCGCGAGCATATAGTTTCATAGCGAAGCACAGGCGTCCAGCTAGTTTATTATATATCCTTACTGAACCATTCTCCAGTCAGTTCAGCATAGTTCTTATGGGTTTCCTTCATTCCTAATTTATCTTTGTAATAACTCTGTGATCTAGATATGGCTGAGTTAAAGTTATTCTTGGGTACTTTAGTGAAGTTCAACATCTTACTAGGCCAACATATGAGAACATAAACACAATCCATTGTCGGTTTATTTAATCACCCACAGGAATTGTATTGTTCCGCAAAATAAACTTTCATTTTCCTGAACTATACGGTTTAAAGAACACACATCTTGTTCATTCCTAAGTAGTGATTTTCGGTGACCATCATAAATAGACAAGGATAATTAGGTGTGGGAAGAGAATCTTTACCAACGGTCAAGGAGTTCGATCCTGACTGGCTCAAGGTTGACTCAGCCTTCCATCCTTCCGAGATGGATAAAATGAGGATCCAGATTGTTGAGGGTAAGAGGTTGACTCTGTAAACCGCTTAGAGAGGGCTATAAAGCACTGTGAAGTGGTATATAAGTCTAAATGCTATTGCTAACTATCATCTATCTGTCATCTATCTGTCATCTCTCTCTCTCTCTCTCTCTCTCTCTCTCTCTCTATCTCTCTCTCTCTATCTATCTATCTATCTACCTTCTGTTTATCTACATCTATCACTGTCTATATTCTAAGATAATACGCTCTCTCTCATTTTCTCTCTCTCTGTGTGTGTCTGTCTCTCTCTGTCTCTCTCTCTCTCATTCGCTCATTCTCTCTCCTTCCCAAGAGCTCTGGCGCAGTGGTAAGAATAAAATATTGCAGGCTGACTCTGCCCACTGCCAGGAGTTCGATCCTGACTGACTGAAGGTTGACTCAACCTTCCATCCTTCCGAGCTTGATAAAATGAGGACCCAGATTGTTGGGGACAAAAGATGCTGACTCTGTAAACTGCTTAGAAAGAGCCTGTAAAGCACTGTGAAGCGGTATATAAATCTAAGTGCTATTGCTATTTAAATTAGATTTAAAATGAGTTCACACAGGAAAAGCAATCCTTCCATTGACTGGTGCACTCAATAGATTTGGAAACCGTAAATCCTAGTTTCCAGCCAGTAGGTTCCAGGGAACATCACATTAGGAAAATGTGAGATCAAGGAACATAGGTACACATACAAGATGGTTGCCAGTTTTACAGCCTGTAATGTTTTGAGTTCACAATACATCTAACACAAGCTGTCATCAAAAAATGCACTTGTTCGTATTACAACATGTACTTCCTAATAAGGGATAAGAGAGTTTTCATTACATTGCTTGCTATTTTTAGCATGCTTAGTTTTTGGCCACAACAATAGGTGCTCCAAGCCAAGTTAAACCTACAGCTGCAAAGGAAAAACATGGTAGAAGGATGGTGGTTAAAGATGCAGGAGAAAATTATTTAAACTTGAAGCAACCCACGTTTAGGAATTATGCACTGGGAAACAGTGATCCACAGTTGATACCTGGGCCTTGGGAATACCAGAAAATCTCCTAAACATCATTATCTCTTTGTGAACTTTGAAATTTTCAACTTGAAATTTCAAAATGAATAGCATTTGGTGGAGCCTTGGTAGTACAGTGGTCTAAAGCACCCTGTTATTAAGACCAGCTGCCTGCAATTACTGCAGGTTCGAATCTCGCCAGGCTCAAGGTTGACTCAGCCTTCCATCCTTTCTAAGGTAGGTAAATTGAGGACCCAGTTTGTGGGGGCAATAAGCTGACTTTGTATAAATATACAAAAGGATGAAGGCTATTGCTTAATGCATTGTAAGCCGCCCTGAGTCTCCGGAGAAGGGCGGCATATAAATCAAATTAAAAAAATAATAATCGGCTTTTGAAAAAAGATATTCAGAGCTTTTTCTAAATTGTGGAAGCAATACGAATTTGCTTGCTTAATGGCAAATTGTCTTTATTTTTCTGCGTTCAACTAAGTACAAGTGCTTCTTTGAGTAAGACAAGAATGCTCTTACTGGGAAGTGCTATCACTAATGAGTATTGTCGATGTTGTCTCAAAAACAGAAGAGGACATTCCAGAACTCCAACCCAGACATAGCTTATGCTACTATTTTATTTCACCAGCAAACAAGATTTTTCTTCCCCATATCCTACTTGGGACCAGGAATTCTAAGGGCTGATTAGACCACCAAGGAAGACCAAACACAATAATGTGTTTCAACTTTTCTGACTGCTTATTATTCAGAAAATGTACATGACATTGCTCTCTTAAGGTAGTTTAGGTAAAGGTAAAGGTTCCCCTTGCACATATGTGCTAGTCGTTCCTGACTCTAGGGGGTGGTGCTCATCTCCGTTTCAAAGCCGAAGAGCCAGCACTGTCTGAAGACATCTCCGTGGTCATGTGGCCAACATGACTAAATGCCAAAGGTGCACGGAACGCTGTTACCTTCCCACCAAAGGTGGTCCCTATTTTTCTACTTGCATTTTTTACGTGCTTTCGAACTGTTAGGCTGGCAGAAGCTGGGACAAGGAATGGGAGCTCACCCCATTACACGGCACTAGGGATTCAAACCACTGAACTGCCGAACTTTCAATTGACAAGCTCAGCATCTTAGCCACTGAGCCACCACGTCCCTAAGGTAGTTTACAAAGTACATTAAAACCAAAACACCCATTAAAAATAAGCAGTTTTACAGAGTCAGCCTATGGCCTCAACAATCTGGGTCCTCATTTTACCAACCTTGGAAGGATGGAAGGCTGAGTCAGCCTTGAACCGGTCAGGATCGAATTCCTGACAGTGAGCAGAGTTAGCCTGCAATATTGCATTTTAACCACTGCACCACCACAGCTCAGTACAAAAAGCTTGGTCTTCAACTGAGAAGGTGTGTATTTTCATTTATCTTAGCATGGCTATTGAAGTTTTCTTTATGGAAGGTCTTCATAGATAAGTCCTAATAGGTTTGGTAAGGATTGTGGCAGGACAACATGAGTTTCATAGCGAAGCATCGGTATCCAGCTACTAGTCAGATTATAAACTTCTCTGAGCACTAAAAAAAAATACAAGGCTCCATCTTATTTTCTATAAAAGCTGCATTCCCACCAATATAGGCAGCCCTCGATTTACAACGACAATTGAGCCCAACATTTCTATTGCTAAGCGAGACGGTTGTTAAGTGAGTTTTGTCCCATTTTACGACCTTTCTTGCCACAGTTGTTAAATGAATCACGAATAAATTAGTAACACGATTGTTAAGTGAATCTGGCTTCTCCATTGACTTTGCTCATCAGAAGGTCGCAAAAGGTGAGTCACATAATTCTGGGACACTGCAAGTGTCATAAATATGAGTCAGTTGCCAAGCATCCAAATTTTGATCACATGGCTGCAATGGTCGTAAGTATGAAAAGTGGTCATAAGTCACTTTTTTCAATGCCGTTGCAGCTTCAAAGAGTCACTAAATGAACTATTGTAAGTTGAGGACTGCCTGTACATAATATATAAAATCATAATAAATATATTCTGATTCTGATTCACATAAAATGTTAGGGCAAAGAAGCCTACCAAAATATAGCTCAATGCAATGTTATGGTTTCCATAATGTGGTTTGTTTGATTTTTGACTTAGCCATTGCAGTTTGGACACGAACGTTTGTGGTTTAATACAGTATGTCGCAGGAATGTAGCATTATAATTGTAATGGCCATAGTGTTACAATCCACTGGCAACACTGCGCTTGTTTGATCTCTTCTATTGTCTAAAAAAATAATATGGGATCCACCCTGTACACAAGACACACACCACTGAGATTGATGGCATTCCGCAGGCTGATGTAATGTATACCACAAATTCTCCAGAGCAGGCTAAAGGGAGGCTAAAGCCATCGACTCTTTCTGCTGGAAATATTTTTGCATAAGTCTGAACCTTACATTGAGCTACAAACACAGGCTTGCAAACCAGTTATTGAGTTCAGGGGTGCTGAAGAACTGGCAGAGTGGGGCATGGATGCTACGTGTATCCTGACTTTGCATCCATCATATATGTAGAGTTCATAATTCCTGTCATTCGCACAATGAATTTATTTATTTATTTATTTATTTGTTTGTTTGTTTGTTTGTTTGTTTATTTATTTATTTATTTATTTATTATTTGGATTTCTATACTGCCCTACTCCCGAAGGACTCGGGGCGGTGAACAGCCACAGAATAAAACACATAAATACAAAAATTTAAAATAGAATAAAAACAAATTAAATAATTTGTCTGATTTAAAATTTAAAATACCCCATAATTTAAAAACAAATTAAAATTTACATTTAAAAAGGGGAGAAGATTTAGGCCAGGCCAGCTTGATGAAATAAAAAAGTCTTAAGCATGCAACGGAAGATGCGCAGATCCAAGATCCTCCGTATCTCTGAGGGGAGCTCGTTCCAGATCGTAGGTGCCCCCACAGAGAAGGCTCTCCCCCTAGGGGCCGCCAGTCGATGGCACCCGGAGGAGCCCCTCTCTATGGGAGCGTACTGGCCAGTGGGAGGCTATTGGTGGTAGCAGGCAATCCCGTAAATAACCAGGTCCTAAGCCATGGAGCGCTTTAAAGGTGATAACCAAAACCTTGAAGCGCACTCGGAAGACCACTGGGAGCCAGTGCAGCTCGCGCAGGAGAGGTGTTACATGGGAACTCCACATCGCTCCCATAACCACCCGCGCGGCCTCACTCTGCGCCAGTTGGAGCCTCCGAGTGCTCCTCAAGGGGAGCCCCATATAGAGAGTGTTACAATAGTCCAAATGAGAAGTGACGAGGGCATGAGTGACTGTGTGTAGGGAGTCCCGATCTAGAAAGGGACGCAACTGGCGGATCAGGCAAACCTGATGAAAAATCCTCCTGGTCACGGCCATCAAGTGCTCTTCTAAAGACAGCCGACAACAATACACATGACACACTGTCATTGTGGCACGTATTGGATGCCTCCGGTTGAGTTCAGAGGTGGTATTCAGCCGGTTCAGATCAGTTCAGGCAAACTGGTAGCGCCAATGATCAGTTGGCCCGGCCACCTGCTCCCGCTCTATCTTGTCCTTTATTTCCTGCTTTGTAGCTCATCTCAATCGCACAGCACAGCTGATTTCCCCCCACCCTTCCACTGTTCTACTTACCATTGCTGACTTGGAAGGTAAGCAGCTGAGCTTCTAAATGCTCCATTTTCAGCACTGCACACCAGCACCTTCGACGCACGCGTGCACAAAGTGTGTGTGCGTGTGCGAAGTGCGTGCTTACCGATCCGGTTATTAAACCGGCAGCATCCCACCACTGGTGGAGTTCCTACCCCACGCTAAGCCAGAGCCAAACAAATCCCTTAGTATGTTGTATGAAGGTATCCTAGATGCCTGGCTCTGAGTCCCGAGACTGCCTTTGGATTATTGGATAAATTCTTTTGTGCCTTTTCTGAAAAAAACCTTTCATAAGTTTGAGTTTGTAATTGCGGGGTAAATACAAAACGCCGCTTAACCATACTTTTGTAATTTGTAAGTCTTGCAACGAAGTATTTTTTAAATACATTTCATCAGTGCTAGAAGGGATTGGGGGTTGTGGGGAGGAGGAGGAGGAGGAGGAGGAGGAGGAGGAGGAGGAGGACTGTGGGATCCTTGATGCTCTCTGAGCTTGCTTGTTTTCTTGCAAACGTTTCATTAACCAAACTAGGTAACATCATCAGTGCTAATAAGGAGTGCTGTTTGCTGTCAATTTATACTCTGGTGGCTTGCCTGTCAGTGTGGGATCTATAAGAGATCTCTAAAACCGTCCCCCACCCACACAGACAGGAAAGACACCAGAATATACACTCAACAATTTCAGATCATTTCTCTGCTTGCTGCCCAGAGTACTCCATAAATATGCAAATTCCAGCAAGGGCATTGGTGGCCCCCCAAAAAATTAATAATAATCAAGATTATATTTAAAAAACATCCACTCATGGACATCACCTTGATTTTTCTGAGTCCTGACAATGCCACCTCCCCAAATGGACACCCCTGCTTTCCAGCCTTCTGCAAACCAGATAATTCTGCTCAGGCTTGGGGTATGCATGGAATAAAATGCCCAGAAACTGTTTGCAGGTTAAAGGAATAGACAGGGTAATATAAGAAGAAGAGTAGTCAGTTCTGTTGCACCAGGGTATATGCAGGGATGGGCTGCTGGGGGTTTGCAGGGGTTCGGGAGAACCCTGTGCAGTTCGGAGAACCCCCAAATCCCACTCCTGGCTGACTCCCCCACCCCACCCCTTCCAGGAGTCCCCATGAGGCCCGTTTTGGATGCAGGTAAGTGCAGAGACTCGGGGAGGGTGAAAAACAGGCCTACCAGAAGTTCGGGAAGGCCGAAACGGGCCCATTTCCAGCATCCAGAGGGCTTCCGGAACCTGGGGAGGCTGTTTTCACCCTCCCAGAGGCTTAAGGGTTAGGGTTAGGGTTAGGGTTAGGGGGCAAAAATGCCTCCCCCCCCCGTTGTGGCACAGGAGGCCGACTAGGCCACGCCCACCCAGCAACCAGGCAGAGAACCCCTTGCTAAAATTTTTGAAGCCCACCCCTAGGTATGGGCTGCTGTTCCATCTCCCATTCCACAGTACCCAAGACATTAAATGAAGGAGAAGAGCTTGCAGAGCCTGGGGTGGGAGTCAAGAGAGGAATCAGCCTAGAATCCTTGTGTTCCCATCAACAGTCTAAGCCCAACCCCTCTTGAATCCCATTGACTGCAATCTAGTCCCAATATAGTGCTGAGGGTCCATTGACTAGATTCTTGTGTGTAGGCATGAACAACAGATCATCTTAACTAGAACTTAATCTGTGGCCCCCGATTCTTGCTGCCTGGCATTAAGTGCTTAACCATATGGATTTCTACTCACCCACCTGGTAACACACTGCAGTGCTCCACAGGGATCGTTGACTTCGAAGAACTGCTGGACCTCTTCCTCCTGATGAAATGCTCTTTCCCATGGAATGAAGATTCAGAGCCGTTTACGGGCTGTATCTGCACCTGTTCTAGACCAATCTGGATATGGCCAACCTGTCCACCAAAACAGAAAACCACCTACAGGTTAAACGTCTAAGGAGATCTTCAATCAGATCTTGTTTGCCCCAAAGGTTCAACCATGGGTCATGGTTGCACCAAAACCACCAAAACCACCACTGAGCCATGGTGGCGCAGCAGTTAGGGTGCAGTGCTGTAGCACTGCAGGTTACTTCTGCTGACTGCTGGCTGACTGCAATTTGGCAGTTCGAATCTCACCAGGCTCAAGGTTGACTCAGCCTTCCAGCCTTCCGAGGTGGGTAAAACGAGGACCCAGATGGTTGAGGGCAATAGGCTGACTCTGTAAACTGCTTAGAGAGGGCTGTAAAACACTGTGGAGCGGTATTTATTTATTTATTTGTTTGTTTTAATTTATATACCGCCCTTCTCCAGCAGGACTCAGGGCGGTGAACAGCCAGAATAAAACAGAACATACAAAATTTAAAAACAGTTTAAAATAATTAAATATTTTTGGCCGCAATTTAAAACAAACCCAATTAAAATCAATTAAAATTAACCAAAACTATGGGATTAAGCCAGCCCGGCTAGGTGAAATAAATAAGTTTTCAGGGCCCGACGAAAAGTCCAGAGGTCTGATATTGTATGTATCTCTGGGGGCAGGTTGTTCCAGAGGGCAAGTGCCGCCACAGAGAAGGCTCTCCCCCTGGGGGTCACCAGCCGGCACTGCCTGGCTGACAGCACACTGAGGAGGCCCTCTCTGTGCGAGCGTACTGGCCGGTGGGAGGCTATTGGTGGCAGAAGGCGGTCTCGTAAATACCCCGGCCCTAAGCCATGGAGCGCTTTAAAGGTGGTCACCAACACCTTGAAGCGCACCCGGAAGACTATAAGTATATAAGTCTAAGCGCTATTGCTATTGCAGATTAACTCTGCCCACCGCCAGGAGTTTGATCCTGACTGGCTCAAGGCAGGGGTGAAATGCTCCCGGTTCGGACCAGTTCAACTGAACTGGTAGCGATGCAGCCGGTGGTTCGGAGAACTGGTAGCGATGGTGGTGCAAGTCTCTGCCCACCCACTCGGTCGTCATTACTTCCTGGTTTTAACCAGGAAGTAACCTGGTTAAAACCAAGGTTGGACGTAACCAGGACATAACCTGGTTACGTCCAAGCATGCATGTTCACTTCCATGTGAACTGGTTGGGAGGGTAAGTAGATTTCACCCCTGGCTCAAGGTTGACTCAGCCTTCCATCCTTCTGAGGTGAGTAAAACGAGGACCCAGGTCATGGTTGCCCCAAAGGTTCTTCAGAACTGAAGAAGTGTCTTAGATGAGAAGCGAAAGGTTTTCAAGAAAAAAAAAAAAAAAGCAAAAATAAGCAAGTCCAGTTGGCTTTTGCAAAAGCACCTTTGGGACACCTAAAGGTTAATGCTGGGCCCAAATATCCGTCATTCCAGTTCTCTAAAAAATTACCCCGTAAGCAATAAGCTTCTTCGTTTCTAGTGTTTTAAGAGGCTTAAGAATTTGTAATTTCTCTTAGAGGCTGCTTTGAGCTTATGTGAAGGTGGAACATGCTATTCCTGGTGCTGTTTTTATTTTTTTTCCTCACACCTCTTTCCATCCTTTCAAAGCCTTTTTGCTTTTGGCACACACACACACACACACACACAGTGTGGGTAAATACAAAACAGAAGTGGCCTCTCCTGTGGTCTTTTCCTGAGTTTGAATAGAAAAGGAAGAAATGCAAGGCTGCTATGGGAACTTATTTTCATACTTGGTGGAGCTGTCCCCGAGCAAGAGAATATTGGGATAGAATCCAAAAATGGATTTTTGAAATCATGAGGTGTAGGATAAAATTGAACCTGGAAACGTTTTTATTAGGCATGAAACCAGATAATTTAAATAAATTTAATTGGTATCTTGCTCTCCACATCATCATTGCAGTCAGGATCGCATTCGCTCAAGAATGGAAATCCAAAAATATACCATCGGAGGCTATGTTAATCGCAAAGTTTGTCTGTGCAGAGGCAGACAAACTTATCGGTCTCTTACGAGATAGACAAGAATCGGGGATGTATACCATTTAATAGTGCTTTGCAGCCCTCTCTAAGTGATTTATAGTGTCAGCCTCTTGCCCCCAACAATCTAGGTCCTCATTTTACCCATCTCGGAAGGATGGAAAGCTGAGTCAACCTTGAGCCGGTGAGATTTGAACTGCCGAACTGCAGCTAGCAGTCAGCTGAAGTAACCTGCAGTACTGCACTCTAACCACTGCACCATCGTGGCTCTTACCATAATAATATATATTAAGGATATTGCGTCTATGTCACATTGTTCACGATTTTCAGGAAAGCAGACCATAAAGACAACGGAAACAGCACAAAAACATTCACAGGCTAAACTAAGATGATCAATCTAACTATGATAACATCCCCCAATCCGCTTAAGCCACAAAGACACGCTGGAAAAGCAGTACCGGGCAGGCTTGCAAAATGCAAGAAGAGACGAAGTCAAATCTAACGCTAAAGGAAATACAAAGTACACGAGATTATTAAATCATCTTCCTCCATCTCGACAGACATTCTGCAATACCACGAATCTATTTTTAGCTACCATAAATATACAGTTTCAGTTTTTTCAGTTTTATTTGATTTGTATACCGCCCTACTCCCGAAGGACTCAGGGCGGTGAACAGCCAACAATAAAATACATAGATACACAAAATTTAAAAACCCAATAAAATCAAATTAAATTATTTGGCCCAGACAAATTAAAACACCCCGATAATTTAAAAACAGATTAAAATTTAAATATTTAAAAAAGGAAGAGATTAGGCCAAGCCCACTTGATGGAATAAAAAGGTCTTCACAGCACGGCGGAAGGAGCGCAGATCCGGGATCCTCCGTATCTCCGGGGGGAGCTCATTCCAGATAGTAGGTGCCCCCACAGAGAAGGCTCTCCCCCTAGGGGCCGCCAGTCGACACTGTTTGGCTGACGGCACCCGGAGGAGTCCCTCTCTATGAGAGCGTACTGGCCGGTGGGAGGCTATTGGTGGTAGTAGGCGGCCCGTAGATAACCAGGTCCTAAGCCATGGAGCGCTTTAAAGGTGGTAACCAAAACCTTGAAGCGCACCCGGAAGACCACCGGGAGCCAGTGCAGCTCGCGCAGGAGAGGTGTTACATGGGAGCGCCATGTCGCTCCCATTACCACCTGCGCGGCCGCACTCTGCGCAACATATTAAACTGGTTTTAAAGAGTTTTCTACAAAATCTGCAACAATCCTTCGGTACAAAAGGATGGAAGGACGCTCCTCTCTCTAATTTGACTCTTATGTAAACCCACCCTACAGAAGAAAGCTAGAAATACGACATTCATTTAAAGGTTTTTTTATACCAGCCAAGCAGTCACCCAAACAAACTCTCCAGGATATAGAACAGCTGTCTGCATTAATGTGATTTACAATCTACAATTACATATGTGTTATAATTTATACAGACTCACACATACCACACACATTCCTTGTCTTTGCTTACAACCGAGATGTGTCATTAACACAGCACAGCTCCAAGCGGTCCGTAAGATATAAGCTCAATGTAAGAGACCCATTTTCTCCTACATCACAAGATTATTTAGGCAAAACAGGAAATGTTTGGACTTCTTTCCTAACTGTGTTTTGGCATTCTGGCCAATGCATCTGATCTAAACCCTTGTTCTTTTTAGTACGTGGTGATTGTAAAACCTTAGGAATGGAAGCTTACGAGCAATCCAGCGAGACTTACTAAGTCCTTACGAGCAATCCAGGAAGACTTACTAAGTATATTATTCTTGTAGTTAGGATCCAACTTTTTAAATGGAAATTTTAAATTTGGTCTTAAATTATTGGGGTTTTAAATTTTCAGCCAAATTATTTAATTCGTTTTACTTTAGTTTAAATTTTGTATTCATATGTTTTATCCCATGGCTGTTCACCGCCCTGAGTCCTTCGGGAGTAGGGCGGTATACAAATTGAAATAATAAATAAATAAATAAATAAATAAATAAACAAACAAACAAACAAACAAACTCCTAGGAAGAGTGTCATACTAAATCCTTGGTACAGTCAGAGGTGGGTTTCAGCAGGTTCTGACCAGTTCTGGAGAACTAGTAGTGGAAATTTTGAATAGTTTGGGGAACCAGTAGTAAAAGTTCTGGCTGGCCCCACCCCCATCTATTCTCTGCCTCCCGAGTCCCAGCTGATCGGGAGGAAATGAGGATTTTGCAGTAACCTTCCCCTGGATTGGGGTGGGAACGGGGATTTTGCAGTATCCTTCCCCTGCCATGCCCACCAAGCCACGCCCACAGAACTGGTAGTAAAAAAAATTTGAAACCCACCACTGGGTACAGTGGGTGAATCCATACAGCATGTGCTCTTCCTTAAACGTGCGTTTCTCAACCTTTACAATTGTAAGACAGCTGGCTAGGGAATTCTTGGATTTGAAGCCCACAAAAACATAACGTTGCCAACACTTTCCTTAAATCCATTTTATGGATAAGCGCAATGATCAGTAATGCAGTGTTTGTGATGCCACTTTCTGATCAAGCGATGAATCAATCAGGCTTCTATTTTCTGAGATGGCCAAAGACTTCATACAAAGGCTGTATATCATCTATGGAGATTCTCAATCCTCCAGGTCACGGTTGTCCCAAAAGTGCTTTTCAAAAGGCACCTGGGCTTTTATTTTTTCCCCTTGAAAATGTTTTGCTTCTCATCCAAGAAGCTCCTCCAGTTCAGAACTTAATTAAGCTAAATTGAAATTATAACTGTGGGCTCATCCCATTTGATGGGCTGCAGCCTCCAACACGCCACTCGAGGGGCCAAGGTCAACCCAAAAAGATTTTCTAGGGTACACAATACAGGTGGTCCTGGACTAACGACCACAATTGAGGCCAACACTTGTGTTGCTAAGTGAGACATTTGTTAAGTGAATTTTGCCCCGCTTTACAACTTTTCTTGCCACTGTTGTTAAGTGAATCACTGCAGTTGTTAAGCTAGCAGCATGGTGGCTCAGTGAATCTGGCTCCCCCCCATGGATTTCGCTGGTCAGAAGGTCACAAAAGCGGATCACATGGGACACTGCAACCGTCATAAATATGAGTTGATTGCCAAGCTTCTGGATTTTGATCACGTGACAACGGGGATGCCGCAACATCCGTAAGTCTGGAAAATGGTCCTCAGTCACTTTTTTTAGTGGCGTTGTAACTTTGGACGGTCACTAAATGAACTGTTGTAAGTTGAGGACTGCCCGTAGAAGTCATTGGACAGCATTGAAATGCGCTGAAGTACACCGAGTGGTTATTTTAGTCAACTGTCAGTAGAGGGCACCACTGGGCCATCGCTTAGCTTCTCAATGACAAATCCACTTCGAATTGAATGAATGACCTGGAAGGGACCTTGGAGATCTTCTAGTCCAGCCCCTGCTCAAGCAGGAGAACCTATATCATTTCAGTCAGATGACTGTCTAGACCCGTAAGGCGAACCTGTGGCACGTGGAGCCATATCGGTGGGCACATGAGCATTCTCCTAGCTCAGCTCCAGTGTGCATATGCGTGCCAATCAGCTGATTTTCGGACCTTTCGGCGCTCACCGGAAGTCGGGAAACAGGCTGTTTCTAGCCTCCAGAGGGCCTGGGGGGGGCGTTTTCGCCCTCCCCTGGCTCCTAGAAAGCCTCTGGAGCCTGGGGAGAGCGAAAATGGCCTTCTGGTTCCATCAGAAGTCGGGAAATGGGCCGTTTCCAGCTTCTGGAGGGCCTCGGGGGGGCGTTTTCACCCTCCCCAGGCTCCTAGAAATGGGCCGTTTCCAGCGAAAAATGGCCTTCTGGTTCCATCAGAAGTCAGTAAACGGGCCATTTCCAGCTTCTGGAGGGCTTCTGGGGAGAGAGCCGTTTTTGCCCTCCCCAGGCTCCTAGAAAGCCTCTGGAGCCTGGGGAGAGCAAAAGTGGCCTTCTGGTTCCATCAGAAGTCGGGAAATGGGCCGTTTCCAGCTTCTGGAGGGCCTCGGGGGGGGGACCATTTTCGCCCTCCCCAAGCTCCTAGAAAGCTTCTGGAGCCTGGGGAGAGTGAAAAATGGCCTTCTGGTTCCATCAGTAGTCGGGAAACGGGCTGTTTCTAGCTTCTGGAGGGCTTCTGGGGGGGGCATTTTCATCCTCCCCAGGCTCCTAGAAAGCCTCTGGAGCCTGGGGAGAGCGAAAAAACGGGCCTACTGGGCCCACCGTGCCATTGCGTGCCAAAAGTGGGGGGAGCACAGAGGGTCATGTGCGCATGCGTGGGGGGGTGCATTAAATTATGGGTGTGGCCACGCACGCCCCCCCCCCCCACGCTCCCCATGCTTTTGGCAGGCAACAGCAAAAAGGTTAGCCGTCACTGGTCTAGACTCTTCTTCAAAACCTCCAGTGATGGAGCGACCACGATTTTTGAAGGCAAGCTGTTCCACTGGTTAATTGTCCTCACTGTTTGGAAGTTTCTCCTTTATTCCTGGTTGCTTCTCTCTTTGATTAGTTTCACACCATTGTTTCTTGTCCTGCCCTCTGGTGCTTTGGAGAATAATTTGACCCCCTCTTCTTCTTTGTGGCAGCCCCTCAAATACTGGGATACTGCTATCACGTCACCCCTAATTCTTCTTTTCGTTAGACTCGCCAGACCCAAAAGTCTCCAGTCCTTTAGTTGCTCTTCTTTGAACTTTTTCCAAAGTCTTCACATCTTTTTTGTAGTACGGTGACCAAAATTGGTTGGCAGTATTCCAGGTGTGGCCTTACTAGGGTTTTGATTCTATGCCTCTGTTTATAGTCTTGGTAGCACAGCAGACTAAAGCACTGTTAAGTAACACCAGCTGCCTGCAATTACTGCAAGTTCAAATCTCACCAGGTTCAAGGTTGACTCAGCCTTCCATCCTTTCGAGGTAGGTAAAATGAGGACCCGGATTGTGGGGGCAATAAGCTGACTTTGTATAAAAAAGAACACCACTTGGGGGGGCCAAAAGCCCTACTAAGCAGGTATATACAAAAGTATGAAGGCTATTGCTTAACGCATTGTAAGCCGCCCTGAGTCTCCGGAAAAGGGCGGCATATAAATCGAACCAATAAATAAACAATAAATAAATATACAACCCAGGATTGTATTAGCTTTTTGGTCTTTCGGGTCTTTTAAATGCTTTAGGGTCTTTTAAAAAGGTTATCTTGAGGGTTCGGGGAGGAGCTTTCCTAACATGCAAATGTAGAGTAGCTATGCAGAGACATGTTCCAAAGAATAGCCCCCTCTCCACTTTGTAATTAAAGATCCAAGAACAGGTGCATATTTTGGTCATGTTTCTTCATGCAGATTTTCTTCCGAATATACGTGGAGGCCTAAACATTCCTTGGCTTAGCTCTCCACAGAAGAGGGGGAAGCACAGAGGCAGAGAGAATAGGTGTAGAATTGTCTGCTTATTTGTGCTATAGAAATAACAATTCTGCCCCCCTTCTTTTCTTTACGCAGCATTCAGACACTAGCAAAAAGGAGGGGAACTCTCCTTTTCACTCCATGTACATGTAGACATCCGACCTACACTGTGTTGTTTCTCTGTGTCATATAATATATGTGGGTATAGGCCAGGGGTGAAATCCAACAGGTTCCAACAGGTTCTGGAGAACCGGTAGTGGAAATTTTGAGCAGTTCGGAGAGCCGGCAAATACCACCTCTGGCTGGCCCCATGGTCATGTTTAAAGGTAAAGGTAAAGGGCTTTTGAGCGCATGGCAATAAGGCCAAGCGCTTATTTCAGCGTTCAAAAAAATATAAGACAAGGTCTTATTTTCGGGGAAACACAGTACAGTTAGTAATGCCGTACATTTTCTAAATAAAATAAAAATAAAAGAAATTCCTTTCCGTTGGTGACTTGCTTCACACCTTTGGATTGTGCCACATCAAGTCAATATCCAATCTTAGTGGTCACATACAGATACTCCTCAATCTATGATGACTCGTTTAATGACCAGTCGGAGTTTAAGGAGCTCAGAAAAGGTGCTTCATGGCACTTCTGAATGTGGTAAAATCTCATGCTGCCCCACCTCCTCCAGTTCACACGACAGCCTTCGGACACTTGGTTACTGCTTTATATTTACAACTGGGTGCAGCATCTCACAGATACGTGACCACAATCTGTGACATTTTTGCTGGTTTCTGGCAAAAAATGTCCCCTTGCAAGAATAGATTTGGGCTTACGACAGCATTATTAATTTAATGACCCCTTTAAAAATGGTCATTAAATCAGGCTGCCCGGATTTACAATCATCACGAGGTTACAAGCAAAATTCCAGTTCCAATTGCGGAAGGGGTGAAATGCTCCCGGTTCGGACCAGATTGCCCAATCCGGTAGCAATGGCGGTGGGTGGTTTGGAGAACCGGTAGCAAAAATCCCTCCCCACCCCCAGGCCCAGCTGAGCCACGCGATCATTGGAGGCTTTTTTTTTACTTTTAAAAGCATTTTTTCTACAACCTCTTCAGTCAAAGAGGTTGTTAAAAAAATGATTTTAAAGGGCTCTAACGATCCCAGCTGAGTTGCCTGATCGTCAGAGGCTTTTTTTTTCCTTTTAAAAGCAGAACCCAGTTTGTGGGGGCAATAAGCTGACTTTGTATAAATATACAAAAGTATGAAGGCTATTGCTTAACACATTGTAAGCCACCCTGAGTCTCCGGAGAAGGGCGGCATATAAATCAAATTTTTAAAAAAATGCTTTTAAAAGAAAATAAAAGCCTCTGATGATCAGGCAACTCAACTGGGATTGTCAGAGCCCTTTAAAAGCATTTTTTTCTGCAACCTCTTCGGCCAAAGAGGTTGTACAAAAAATGCTTTTAAAAGTAAAAAAAAAAAAAAAAAAAAAAGTTGGCCACGCCCACCCAGTCACATTACCCCCTATCAAGCCACGCAGACAGAACCGGTAGTAACAAATTTTACATTTCACCATTGAATTGCAGTCATAAATCAAGGACTATCCGTATATAATTTTTTCCTCCGGAATGATGCTTTCCACGTTACACGAAGCATTACATTTTCCTTGGTCTGCATTTACTGTATCTGTAGTTTTTGATGTACAGTGAAAATCCAATCCCCCAACTTTCTTCTAAAAAGAAAGGAAGGTAGTTTTCTAAGAATGAAATTATGAGTAGAGAGAAACATGATCTCTCCCCAGCGTCTGAAGCGGCAACTCCAGACAGGAATAATCTATATGGGAATGAGACCTCCCACAAGTTTTTCTACTGTGTCATATTTCTAGACAGTGCAATTAAATTTAAAACACGCATAAGCTGTGTTACTACAGCGGTGTTATCCATGATTAACTGCACTATGCTTTCCCCCAATAATTCTGTTTCCTTTGTACGAAACCCCAAGCCAAAAACCATGGGCCAAATCTGAGTTCAAGCACCACGTAAGACAAAAAAAATAAATAAATAGGGCTACTGAATTTGTCAAGGAAGGAAGCCAGTTTAATTTGCTTTAACTTGCAAATTTAATTTGTCAAGTAAAGTGAGCCGATGGATCTTAAGCGAGGTAAATTCTTCTCTGACTTGGTCCCAAAACTTCTGGAGACTCCCACAAAGGAATTATTGGGAGGATTAGTATGAGGAAATGGATGACATGGTGATGCCAGACAGGCTGGCTGAGGACTATAAGTGATCCTCGACTTACGACCATTTGTTTAGAGACCGTTCGAAGTTACAATGGCACTGAAAGAAATGACTTATGACCATTTGGCACATTTACAACTTTTGCAGCATCTCCATGGAAACGTGATCAATATACGGGCGCTAACAAGCTAACCAGTCTTATACAGGTAGCCCTCAACTTATAACAGTTCCAAGTTACAACGGCACTGAAAAAAAGTAATTGGTGACCATTTTTCCACACTTACAACCCTTATAGCCGTGATGGCGAACCTATGGCACGCGTGCCACAGGTGGCACGTGAAGCCGTAACGGTGGGCACGCGAGCATTGCCCCAGCTCAGCTGCAGCGCACATGACATGCAGGCCAACTGATTTTCAGGCCTTCCGGGCACACTGGAAGTTGACAAACGGGTTGTTTCCGGCCTCCAAAGGGCCTCCGGGGGGTGGGGGGTGGAGAAGGCCGTTTTCACTCCTAGAAAGCTTCTGGAGCCTGGGGAGGGCTAAAAACAGGCCTACCGGGCCCACTAGGCCATTGTGTGCCAAAAACAGGGGGACCACGGGGAGGGGTCAGGTATGCATGCACGGGGGTGTGTGAAGCGCATTGAATTGTGGGTATGGGCACGCACGTGTGTGACCCCACACACTCCCCCTGGTTTTGGCATGCGATGGCAAAAAGCTTAGTCATCACTGCCTTATAGCCTTCCCGTGTCAGGTGATCAAAATTCAGACGCTTGGCCACTGACTCATATTTACGACGGTTGCACCGTCCCTTTTGCGACTTTCTTACAGGCAAAGTCAATGGGGAAGCCAGATTCACTTAGCAACCGCATGACTCACTCAACTGCAGTGATTCGTTTTCACAACTGTGGCAAGGAAGGTCACAGAATGGGGTGGAACTCCACTTAACAATGGAACTCAATCACCAATACTTTCAGCTCATTCTATAATCCAAAAAGTAGATTCAGAGACAGAGGGGGGAAAAAAAAACCAGAAGCCATTTAAGTTCAGAATACGGCTACTAGGGAGGCAACCCAGAGCCTGAGTGGCGTAGGAGACTAATGCCTCCTAAAGGCAGCATTTAACATCCAGCTGCCTGCAATTACTGCAAGTTCAATTCTCACCAGGCTCAAGGTCGACTCAGCCTTCCATCCTTTCTAAGGTAGGTAAATTGAGGACCCAGTTTGTGGGGGCAATAAGCTGACTTTGTAAAAATATACAAAAGTATGAAGGCTATTGCTTAACACATTGTAAGCCGCCCTGAGTCTCCGGAGAAGGGCAGCATATAAATCAAATTAAAAAAAAAAAAAAAACCACCAGTCTCAGTTGCCTGGATGCTTTTCTGTCTCCATCGCCAAAACAGCGCCCTGGTGGTGCAGTGGTTAGAAGGCAGTATTGCAGGAAAACTCTGCCCACAGTCTGGAGTTCGATCCTGAATAGCAGAGTTGGAAGGGACCTTGGAGGTCTTCTACTCCAACTTCCTGCTTGAGCAAAAGACCTTAAACTATGCCAGACAAATGGCTGTCCAGTTTTTGCTTAAAAACCCCCAGTGTTGAAGCACCCACAACTTCTGGGGGCAAGTTGTTCCATTGATTAAATGATTAACTCTCCATTAGGAAATTTCTCCTTAGTTCTAGGTTGGTGACAGGGCTCAAGCTTGACCCAGCCTTGCATCCTTCCGAGGTTGGTAAAATGAGGAACCCAGATTGTTAGGGGCAATAGGCTGACATTGTAACCCACCCAGAGAGTGCTGTAAAACCCTACCGAGCAGTCTATAAGTTAGAGGTGGGTTTCAGCAGGTTCTGACCAGTTCTGGAGAACCGGTAGCGGAAATTTTGAGCAGTTCGGAGAACTGGTAGTAAAAATTCTGACTGGCCCTGCCCCCATCTATTCCCTGCCTCCCGAGTCCCATCTGATCGGGAGGAAATGGGGATTTTTCAGTAACCTCACCCTGGAGTGGAGTGGGAACGGAGATTTTACAGTATCCTTCCCCTGCCATGCCCACCAAGCCATGCCATGCCCACCAAGCCACACCCACAGAACCGGTAGTAAAAAAATTTGAAACCCACCACTGCTATAAGTCTAAGTGCAAGGGCTCTTGCATTTTACAAAACTGAGCTCGGTCTTCGTAAAGCCGACAGCTGTCCCAAGTTATATTATGTTCTCTATTTCAGATCTAGGAGTACTTTTCAAGATGTGGAGTGTTTCCCTCCGTCTACTCTCTGCCAACGCTGATGCACTTAGCAAAGCTGGAAGGGGATCAGCCATAGGAGCTGGTCCATGTTTCTTGCTCCAGTGCTTAACTCATTGTTTAGCCCATGTTATTTTGATTTATGTATGGTGCACAGATGTCATAAGTGTAACTGCTCTTCACAATCATGGCTTCATCCTTCCCCAGATGGGATTCCGATTAACAATCCCAGAGTTTTTGGACGAGGAAGGAGGGTCAAACAATGTACTTAACACAGGGGAGATTTTCAATATCAGATCTCGGAGGAAAGCAACAAACCACAATGTCCTTGGATTTTCTTATTTCGCTCCAGGGTCTATAGCCTGTAGCATGAAGCAGCTTGCTTGCTGCACTATTTTGTGACTCGATTCTTGTGGGATGCTTTTGTTTATCCCAAGACATTACAAATGCAAAAGAAACCCTCATTTCCAAAATATTTAAAAGGTAGAAAAAAAAAAAACACACACACACCCTTATTTGCAATACCCTGCAAAAAAAGCAAAAAAGAGATTTGCTTCACCCATCTCTAATTCTGCATTAAACCTTTGGCTAGCAGGGTGCATAATCTCTCTGTCGTGCTGCTTTCCTGTCTCAGACAATCAACGTTACCACAGCTAAAATTCCCACCTGTCTGCTCCTCTCTCTCTCTTTTTTAATTTAATTGAGAGTTTTTTCCACCCATTGGTGTGTACGTCTCTGCAGGCCCAGGAAAGGGAGTTCTGAACGCTCGGCAGCTCATGAATGAGATTAACAAAGGAGAGAGAAAAAAAAAATATTGACAGCTTTTCAAAAAGGAAAGTAGCCAGATCACTTCTAAGCCCCAAGAAACTTTTAGTGGTAAGCTCCTTTTCTAACATCAATCAGGGAGCTGCTGGGATTCCATTATCTGGTTGCAGGTGCTCACCTAAGGCAGAGCATATATCTCCGTTTTTAAGCTCTGTCATCTTTCCAAACTAAAGCTCCACAGAGCTTTTATCCCAAAGGGCAAATAAGACACGGACTACAGGTAGGGAAAGGACAGAAGGTCCTAAAGGTAAAGTTTCCCCTCGCACATATGTGCTAGTCGTTCCCGACTCTAGGGGGCGGTGCTCATCTCCATTTCAAAGCCGAAGAGCCAACGCTGTCCGAAGATTTCTCCGTGGTCATGTGGCCAGCATGACTAAACACCAAAGGCACACGGAACACTGTTACCTTCCCACTAAAGGTGGTCCCTATTTTTCTACTTGCATTTTTCACATGCTTTCGAACTGCTAGGTTGGCAGAAGCTGGGACAAGTAACAGGAGCTCACCCTGTTTCGCGGCACTAGGGATTCGAACCGCTGAACTGCCGACCTTTTGATCAACAAGCTCAGCGTCTTAGCCACTGAGCCACATCATCCCTATTAGAGGGTCCTACACAGACTCATAATATAAGGAACGGAAGCAACCTTAGAAATTGCTTAGAAAGTACAGTGGTCTAAGGCACCCTGTTATTAAGCTGGTTATTAAGACCAGCTGCCTGCAATTACTGCAGATTCGAATCTCGCCAAGGCTCAAGGTTGGCTCAGCCTTCCATCCTTTCTAAGGTAGGTAAATTGAGGACCCAGTTTGTGGGGGCAATAAGATGACTTTGTATAAATATACAAAAGAATGAAGGCTATTGTTTAGTGCATTGTAAGGCGCCTTGAGTTTCCGGAGAAGGGTGGCATATAAATCAAATTAAAAAAAAAATGACCTAGTCCAACTTCCAGTTCAGCGCAGAATCTGCCACTAGTAGACTTTGACTTAACACCACAACTGAGCACAGGATTTCCTTTGCTAAGCAAGACGGTGGTTATGTGAGTTTTTTTCCCATTTTACGACCTGCTCCTAGTCAAAAAGTGAATCACAGCAGTTAAGTTAGCAACCCGGTTGTTAAGTTACTCTGGCTTTCCCATTGACTTTGCTCGTTAGAAGGTCGCCAAAGGTGATAGCATGACCCCGAAGACACCCCAACCATCATAAATATGAATCAGTGGCCAAGCATCTGAATTTGGATCATGTGACCATGGGGATGCTACAACAGTCTTCAGTGTGAAAAATGGCAACAAATCTCTTTCTTCAGTGCTGTTGTAACTTTGGTCCCTCAATGAGTGGTTGTAAGTCAAGGACTATCTGTACCACAACATCCCTACCAGGACTTTCAGGTGTCTGAAATACCATGTTTCTCCGAAAATAAGACCCTGTCTTATATATTTTTGAATCCCAAAATAAGCGCTTGGCCTTATTTTTGGGGAGGTCTTATTATTTTGGGGCGCAAGGAGCAAGATGGGGCTCCTCTTGCTGTCTTACCTGATTTCCAGCTCTGCGTTTAAATATTTTCAGGGAGGGCTTATTTTCGGGGGGAGGCTTATTTTAGTGCATGAACTCAAAAGCCCAATTGGGCTTATTATCTTATTTTCGGGGAAACAGAGTATTCCCTGTGAAGAAGACTTCACCACTCAATCCCCAGAGAGGTTGCAGGATTTGGCTAGTCTAGGGAAAAGAAGAACTAGACAGGACACGATAATAGTATTCCAGTATTTGAGAAGCTGCCACAAAGAAGAGAAGGGGTCAATTTATTCTCCAAAGCACCAGAGGGCAGGACAAGAAACAATGGATGGAAACTAATCAAGGAGAGAAGCAACCTGGAATTGAAGAGAAACTTCCTAAAAGTGAAGACAATTAACCAGTGGAACGGCTTGCCACCAGAAGTTGTAGGGGCTTCATCACTGGAGGTTTTTAAGAAGAGACTGGACAGCCACTTGTCTGGAATGGTATAGGATCTCTTGCTTGAGCAGGGGGTTAGACTAGAAGCAGGGGTGAAATCCCAAAATTTTCCCTACCGGTTCTGTGTGTGTGGCTTGGTGGGCATGGCAGGGGAAGGATCAGGGGTGGGTTCTAAATTTTTTTACTACCGGTTCTGTGGGCGTGGCTTATTTTGTGGGTGTGGCTTGGAGGTCATGTGACTAGGTGGGCGTGGCTAGCTGGTCAGAGTCATTTCTGGAAGGTCCTCGCACTTACGACCTGACTCATTTGTTTGCTTTTAAAACTGATCAGCTGTAGGGCGGCCCTTTGAAGCCCTGTGGCAAGAGTTTAGTTTTTTTCCCTCTAGTCATCAGCTAGGACTCAGGAGGCAGCAATAGATTGGGGGTGGGACCAAATAAAAGGTAAGAATAACGTGGGGGGGTGGGAGGGCGGCGGGGTGGGAGAACAGGTTCAGTGATGTCATATCATCACCGCTACCGGCTCGGCTGAACCGGACCGAACTGGAAGGAACCCACCACTGGGAAGGATATTGCAAAATCTCCATTCCCACCCCACTCCAGGGGAAGGACACTGCAAAATCTCCATTCCAACCCCACTCTGAGGCCAGCCAGAGGTGGTAGTTCTCTGAACTACTTAAAATTTCCGCTACCGGTTCTCCAGAACCTATAAGATCCTGCTGGATTTCACCCCTAACTAGAAGACCTCCAAGGTCCCTTCCAACTCTATTCTGTAACACATCTAGCCAAAATGGCACAATTTGCATGAAGAGTATTATAAGGTGGCTAAGAAAAGGAGAGAGAGAGAGAGAGAGAGAGAGAGAGAGAGAGAGAGAGAGAGAGAGAGACAGACAGACAGACAGACACAGAAAGAGAGGATTCCTAAACTTCTGACTGAATATTGAATGTGGCCCATTAAATTCAGCTTTCATTCAATACTTTAGGAATTATCTTTTTTCTGCCTCATGTCTGGTTGGCTGAACAGGAATCTCTATATCAATATGTGACTGAAAGTCTCCAATGTTTTGCTAGCACAAATGTGCAATCTTTGTGATGCAACCAAGGAGATGAACCCAATTTGAGGACAGATTAACAGAGTTGGAAGAGCCCTTGGAGGTCATCTAGTCCAACCCCCCACCCAAGCAGGAGACCCTACACCATTTCTGACAGAGGGCAGTCCAATCTCTTCTTGAAAGCTTCCAGGGATGAAGGTCTCACAACCTCCGAAGGCAACTTCTGTTTCATGGGTTGATTGTTCTCACTGTCAGAAAAGTTCTCCTCATTTCCAGGTTGAATCTCTCCTTAATCAGTTTCCATCCATTATTCCTTGTCTGGCCTTCAGATGCTTTGGAGAATAGCTTGATCCCTTCCCGTCTGTGGCAGCCCCTCAAATATTGGAAGACTGCTATCATGTTAGTTATCACCTTTAAAGCACTCCATGGCTTAGGACCTGGGTACCTACGAGACCGTCTTTTGCCACCAATAGCCTCCCACCGACCAGTTCGTTCTCACAGGGAGGGACTACTCAGGGTACCGTCAGTCAAATTATGCCGACTGGCTACTCCCAGGGGGAGGGCCTTCTCTGTGAGGGCTCCAACCCTTTGGAATGAACTGCCCTCCGAGATACGAAATATCCCTGATCTCCGTGCTTTCCACCGTGCCCTCAAAACCCTGATGTTCCAACAAGCGGGGCTAAACATATGAACATGTGAATGTTTTTAAATGTTATCTAATTTTGGGTTCTATTTAATTGGGCCAAACTATGTTATAATAATAATTTTAATTAGCAATTTTATGATGTTTGTGTATCTATATTTTTCTTGATTGTACACCGCCTTGAGTCCTACAGGAGAAAGGCGGTATAGAAATATAATAAATAAATAAATAAATAAATAAATAAATAAATAATAAATAAATAAATAAATAAATAAATAAATGTCTCCCCTGGTCCTTCTCTTCACTAGACTAGCCATGCCCAGTTCCTGCAACCGTTCTTCGTATGTTTTAGCCTCCAGTCCCCTTTTTCTCCCAGCCTTCCTGTTGATTCCTCAAACCTTCGTCTCTATCCTACATACATCCACACTCTGCAAGACTGTGCCTTCCTCTATCCATCCCCCATACACACACACACAAACACACACACCCCACAATGACAATAGGTTGATGCTGATAACTACCAGTCCACCACAGGTGCTGAGTGAAGCAAAAGACTCGTGACTGCGGTTGAGCACATGGCCCGTGTAGAAGCAGAGCTGGTCTACTGCCTGATGATGACGGCGGATGCTTCGATTCTCGTCGATTTCTTCTACGGAGAAACCAGGAGCCAAAAACTGATCATCGTGGTGGAGCATCAGGTAGAGATCAGAGGTAGGATGAAGCCCAGCATTGAGAGGCAGGCGAATCAGCAATTGGGCAGCATCTTCAGCCAACGGTAGGAATGCAGAACGTCGCCTCCGAGCCTTGTTAGGGCCACTTTTGGGAGGTTGCAGAAAATGGACTCTGTCGAGAGGAACCTGCTCTGGAATCACCACGGCCAGCTCCGCAACAGCTGCAAAGGACAAAGAGAAGAAGGGTTGATATCAGGAAGCATCCAGTTACCCCCATCTCCCATCATCAAAGCAACTTTTTTCCTCTAATTCAGGAGTCGGCAACCTTAAACACTCAAAGAGCCACAAAGGTCCTAACTGGAAGCCCTCATTCAATTCTGGAGCTGACCGCAAGTCGAGTTCCCCTATCATAATCTCCTCCTAGCATGGTGTCTTTTTTCCTCTGCCGACTGGAAGTTGGTTCCCCCACCATAGTCTCCTCCTAGTGCGGCATCCTTTTTCCTCTACCTGTCCTAACCAAAAGCCCTATCAATTGTGGAGCCGACCAGCAACAGGGAGCCGCAGCGGAGGGATGAAAGAGCCACATGAGGCTCCAGAGCCACAGGTTGCTGACCCCTGCTCTAATTTGTTAACATTCTGAGCTTAGGAGGAGTCAACCCCTGACCTTCGGTGCTAGTTGTTAGAAAATGACAATGAAAAAAAAAATGCTCTTATCCTCCATCCTAAATCTGTGAGTTTCCCAAATGGATCTAGCTAGACTAGAAAGATCTGCTCCTTGGAGGTCTTCTGCTCAGCCTCCTGATCAAGCAGGAGAACCTATACCATTTCAAGACAAGTGACGGTCCAGTCTCTTCTTAAAAGCCTCCAGTGATGAAGCACCCACAGCTTCTGAAGGCAAAAACTTAGATAAGTTCCGAAGGAGACTGTCAGGCTTTATCTAAGCTAAAGTCCAGAATCTCTTGTCAGGGTCCCAGATCAAGGCTGGAGAATGAGCCCTTGAATAGACAGAAAACCAAGGAGGAAGCACTAAGTGGAATCTCTCACAAGAGTACCTTGTATGCCAATAGTGGCCCTGCAGAATTTCACACTGAGATTTCTAAATTAATTTATTTAGCAAATGCATATAAGGCCAGGGAGGCTATAATGCAATACACCAGAAATGGGTTTCAGCAGGTTCTGACCAATTCTGGACAACCGGTAGTGGAAATTTTGAGTAGTTCGGAGAACCGGCAAATACCACCTCTGACTGGCCCCACCGCCATCTATTCTCTGCCTCCTGAGTCCCAGCTGATCAGGAGGAAATGGGGATTTTGCAGTATCCTTCCCCTGGAGTAGGGTGGGAATGGACATTTTACAGTATCCTTCCTCTGCCACGCCCACCAAGCCATGCCACATCCACCAAACCGGTAGTAAAAACATTTGAAACCCACCACTGAGATACACACAGTAGAAGTCCTGCCTGGACTTCTTTCTAGAGATCTTCCACTTCCGGTGAATGCAGCCAGATCTTGATGCCCTACAATTATCTTCAAGCACAAAGAAACCTGACAGCATACAGCACAATTCCACAATAAAACAGCCACAAGATACTCAAGTACAGGTAGTCCTCTAGTTACAACACCTCATTTAGTGACCATTCAAAGTCACAACGGCGCTGAAAAAAGCAACTTATGACCGTTTTTCACAATTGCGACCTACGTGGCAACATGTTCTCGTTTTGCTGCAAAGGGCACACGGAAGAAGGGAGACCCTTCCAACCACAGATAAAGGCACCTATCTGACTGAGCCTTGGTGGTGCAGCAGACTAAAGTACTGTTAAATAACACCAGCTGCCTGCAATTACTGCAAGTTCAAATCTCACCAGGCTCAAGGTTGACTCAGCCTTCCATCCTTTCGAGGTAGGTAAAATGAGGACCCGGTTTGTGGAGGCAATAAGCTGACTTTGTATAAAAAAGAATACCGATTTGGGGGGGGGGGGCGCGAAAGCCCTACTAAGCAGGTATATACAAAAGTATGAAGGCTATTGCTTAACTCATTGTAAGCCGCCCTGAGTCTCCGGAGAAGGGCGGCATATAAATCGAACCAATAAATAAATAAACTTGAAGACCCCCCCACACACACACACACGCGCGCGCGCGCGCGCCGTGGGACGAGAAGCGCTTCGCAAAAGCAGCTCTGCACCCGATCCAGTCCTATCTCTCTCCCTAGCAGAGGTTGGGGCACTTAAAGCGTTCCGCTCACCGCCCCCGATTCTTGCAAAAGTAGGATATTTCCAATCTGGAAACAAGAGGCGTCCTTTTTGGATAAAGTGGTGGGGGGGGAATGGGACACACACCCCTCCCCGTCTAGAGCAGAAGATGGAGGGAGGGAAAGGGAGAAGGTACGGAAGGAAGAAAACGCGTGCAGTTCGGCTTTGCAGCACCCCGCATCTCGGGGCTTTGTTAACACCCCAAATCTCGGGGCTTTGCAACACCCCACATTTTGTGGCTTTGCAGCACCCCTCATTTTGTGGCTTTTCAGCACCCCGCATCTTGGGCTTTGCAGCACCCCGCATTTTGTGGCTTTGCAGCACCCCGCATCTCGGGACTTTGTTAACACTCCAAATCTCGGGGCTTTGCAACACCTCTCATTTTGTGGCTTTGCAGCACCCCTCATTTTGTGGCTTTGCAGCACCCCGCATTTTGTGGCTTTGCAGCACCCCGCATTTTGTGACTTTGCAATACCCCGCAACTTGGCAGGCAAGGCGTTTGCAAACTCCCCGAACCAGCCGCATCGTTTAAGAGGCGTTTTGCAAGCAGCAAGCACACCCCCCCACACACCCACAATGCCGTTTCCCCCCTTCCCGAGAGGGATCCGTCCGTAGCTAGCAAAGATGCTCCGGGAAGGGAAAGAGGGAGGAAGAAGAGCCCAGAGTCTTCCTACCTGTCTCGGGACTCGCTTGGCCAAGGACGAGCAGCAGAGCGAAGAGCGGGGGCGAGGTAAAGAACAGGAAGGGGCCGTCAAACATTTTAATTGTAGTCGAGGGGCCCCCAGGAACTGGGCTGCTGAAGCCGGGAATTGGGGAGGGAAGCGGGAGTCGATGGCAGCAGGCAGGCAGGCAGCAAACTCTCGGCTGGGACTAATCGCGAAGTCCTCCCAGATTTTGGGGTGGAGGTGGGGGGGGGGGGAGAAAATAATAATTAACTCCTACAGACAAACTCAACGTGGTTTACAGAAAGGGAGGAAAGGGGAGGAGAAGGGAGGAAAGGAAAAGTGGGGGTGGAGGGGGGGGGCCAGAAGAGAAAGTGGAAGGGGGTGGGGAAAAAAAAAACTTTGGAGGTAAAGTGCTGATTGGAAGCTTAATCTGCCGGAGCTACACCTCCTGCCCGCTGATTGGCCGTCGGAATTAACACACTCGGGTAAATAGCGAAGTTGTAAACTGAGCTGCGGTACACGTGGGTGGCGGGTGAAGGCCGAGGGACGGCAGCAGGGGGCGCTCGAGAGGCGAAGAAGGGGAGGCTCCTTGCCGCGTCTGGATGGGGGAGACACGGGCAGCCCGCGGCTGTCCTCAGCACCATTCCTGGCTTGGCGTTGGCCTTCGATCCTTCGCTTTGTCTGCAGGTGTTCAGCAGGTGAAGGGACTTATATCAGTGGTGAAATCTACAATTTGTTACTACCGGTTCTGTGGGCGTGGCTTGGTGGTGGTGGGGGTAATGTGACTGGTTGGGTGTGGCCAATTTTATTTTATTTGTTACTTTTAAAACCATTTTTTGTACAACCTCTTCGGGGGAAGAGGTTGTAAAAACATGCTTTCCAAAGGCTCTGACGATCCCAGCTGAGTTGCCTGATTGCCGATTAGGCAACTCAGCTGGGATGTCAGAGCTTGGATCCTCAGAGGCATTTAAAAGAAAAAAAAACCTTTTTTTCTTTCCAAAGGCTCTGACGATCCCAGCTGAGTTGCCTTTGAGGATCAGGCAACTCAGCTGGGATGGTCAGAGCCATTTAAAAGAAAAAAAAAAGCCTCTGATGAGCGCAGAGCTCAGCTGGGCATGAGGGGGTGGGCAGGGATTTTTGCTACCGGTTCTCCGAACCACCCGTCTCCATCGCTACCGGATCGGTATATATAAATATATATATATATTTAAGGTTTTATTTGTTTTATTTATATATAACATTCAATTTTCATCAGTGTGTGGCCTGGGTACAATTATTTTTAAATTATCATGATACACATATTTGTTGTGATATTCATCACTGTAATATTGATAATATAATAATATAATGAAAGGGACGGCAGAGAACAAGGTGGCTGGATGGAGTCACGGAAGCAGTCAGCGTGAGCTTAAATGGACTCCTGGGGATGGTAGAGGACAGGAAGGCCTGGAGGAACGTTGTCCATGGGGTCGCGATGGGTCGGACACGACTTTGCAACTAACAACAAAATAATATAATAACTATAATACTTAACATCATCTTCTTTAAGAACTCTCCACTTTAGCATTTCCTCCTTTTTATATCTCTAGACATGGATAAAATATGTCCCATATCGAAAAATATTCAGTTTCTTCTTTATCCTTAATAGGAAGCGTTAGTCTATCAATTTCTGCGCATTCTAATATTTCCTTAATTACATTCCCCTCAGACGGAATCTCATCATTAAGGGACCGATATTTTATCCACCACATTTTTTTCTTTTTTCTGTTTGGATTTGGACAATGTAGAGAACCATGGTTTGCTTAATTGTGGTTTACTGGCTGAGTCATAACTTGGCTCAGTTTCCAAGGGTTGTCTTTGTGCTGCACACTGTTTAATCCTGGTTTCATAGGATTAACACAGTTTGTGTTAATGCAACACCCGGAATGAACCACGAAGGAGTTGGCTCCATTTTAGCTGAGTGTTTTGTGGAAGCTCATCCACGGTAAACTGGGTTTAGGACGGGTGAAATCCAGCAGATTCTGACAGGTTCTGGAGAACCGGTAGCGGAAATTTTGAGCAGTTTGGAGAACCGGCAGATACCACCTCTGGTTGGTCCCAGAGTGGGGTGGGAATGGAGATTTTGCAATATCCTTCCCCCAGGAGTGGAGAGTGAATGGGGATTTTGCAGTATCCTTCCCCTGCCACACCCACCAAGCCACGCCCACAGAACCGGTAGTAAAAAAATTTGGATTTCACCACTGGTTTAGGTTACCTATTGATAAGTGTGCTGAGTGAAAGTAAAAGCTTTCTAGATATGTAGAAGCAATGAGAGGCAAGTGTTTGAGTGATACGGTGGCTTAGAGGCGGAGCTCTCGCCTCACAAAGCTGTGAGTTCGATCCTAGGTAGAGTTACATATTTCTCTCTCTGGGCACACTGTGAATATATCTTCTGAATGAAACACTGCATTGGTGACAGGAAGGGCATCTGGCCAGTAAACATTCAGTTCCATTCAGTTGCCCAGACTCCACGCCGCAAGGGACTATGGGGTCGTTAAAAGTGGATGACTGAGAGGCAAGTGTTTCAGAAGTTTTCCCCTTGAACTCTTAACCCTAGTTTGTTGCATAACATAATTATGTTTATGTTGCATAAACATAAGCACATCTGAGTTTACGTGTTGAATTATACCAGCATCTCCAAACTAGATGCATTCTTTATATTAAACCACAGCATATCTGGAGGGGCATAACACGAGGAAAGGCTGCAGTGAACTTTCAATGGATGGCTTGCAAAGCATTAAGAACCAGCCACGTTTAGGACTTCCCGATGTGTGAAATCATCCACTCTTGCTTTGCTATGGTTAATAATTAGCAGGCCTCTCTGAAATTAGAATTAAGTGCAGTGTTTGATCCAGCCACTAATTTTATGCACGGAAAGCTTTTCAAGGGACGGAGAGAGAAACTGGTGTGAGGTTGTGGCGCCACAAAAGCATCAACTCTGCCGCGGAGCTAGAGAGGGTCAAATCATGCACAGGAGCCCTGAGAGCATGAAAAGATGGCAGATTCGTTAGGGGGCTGCCTTGTTCCAATTAGCCCCTTGGGCTGGGAAATACCGTGTTTCCCCGAAAATAAGACCCTGTCTTGTATTTTTTTTTGAACCCTGAAATAAGCGCTTGGCCTTATTGCCATGTGTTCAAAAGCCTGATTGGGCTTATTATCAGGGGATGTCTTATTTTGGGGGAAACAGGGTCGATGTGTTTTTTTTACCCCATGTTAGCGCATTTGTACAACTCCATGGAGCTTATTGATTCCATGTGTCCAGTGGTGAAATGCAATTTTTTATACTACCGGTTCTGTGGGCGAGGCTTGGTGGGCATGGCTTGGTGGGCCTGGCAGGGGAAGGATACTGCAAAATCTCCATTCCCAACCCACTCCAGGGGAAGGATACTGCAAAATGCCCATTCCCACCCCACTACATGGGAAGGATACTGCTAAATGCCCATTCCCACCCCACTCCAGGGGAAGGATACTGCAAAATGCCCATTCCCTCCCCACTCCAGGGGGAAGGATACTGCAAAACCTTCATTCCCACCACACTCTGGGGCCAGCCAGAGGCAGTATTTGCCGGTTCTCCGAACTACTCAAAGTTTTCGCTACCGGTTCTCCAGAACCTGTCAGAACCTGCTGGATTTCATCCCTGCATGTGTCCTGCAAAAGCAAAGTTAGATAAAACCACGCTTCAGTTAATCGTGAATCGGGACATCGGGCAAATGCAGCCTCTGAGATGCTGAGGGAAGGTTTCACCCCAAAATGGCCACCGCATTGGCTTGGCCTCCTGCTTCTTTCATTGGTCCACACAACTGGCTATACCTCCAATTTCTTCTCCCTCTCTCCCTCTCCTCTCCCTCCCTTTCTCTCTCTCCCTCTCTCCCTCTCTTCTCAGTATGGTAATTCACATCTATCAGACTTTCATGTCTTTGGAGATTCTCAGTCATCCAGGTCATGGTTGTCCCAAAGGTGCTTTTTCAAAGGGCAACTGGACTTCCTTGATTTTTTTTTCCCTTGAAGACATTTCACCTCTCATCTAAGAAGCATCTTCAGTTCTTAAGAAGCTTCTTGGATGAGAAGTGAAACAACTTCAAGGAAAAACAAAGTCTAGCTGCCTTTTGAAAGAAAAAAAACCACCTTTGGGACTATCAGGCCTTCAGTGCCAGCTTTGGACTGTCATATGGTTGTTTGAGTCATTTGTAAGTGGTAGGTTTTCTTTTCTTGTTTCTTTTTTTTTTTATTATTAGAAACATCATCTTCCTCTGCTCCTTTTTTCAAATTTTTATTTCATCCTTCCTCTTGAAATACCCTCAAGAGGAGCCAAGTTTTGCAGATATGATTGCAAAATTAATAAGCCCTTGGAGACGTTGAACATATGTTATAAACATCTTTGCTAGAAGAAGCCATTTGGCTCTCAGAGAGTTAATTTGGATGGGCATCAAAGTATTTTACATCTTTTCTCCTCTAGATAGCATCATTGGCTTCCTCTCAAAGGGATATATATATGGATATATATATATATATATGGATATATATATATATATATGGAGATATATATATATATATATATATATATATATATATATATATATATATATATATATATGGATATATATATATATATATGGATTATATATATATATGGATATATATATATATATATATATATATATATATATATATATATATATATATGAAAAAAATTAAAGCACGAAGCCGAAAACACCAGCCTGAAGATGACGAATGAGACTTCGTCAAAACGTTGCCAAGACACCTCCAATTTTACGCGGGAGAAAACCCGAATAACCAAAGACACACACACACACACACACACACACACACACACACACACACACACATATATATATATATATATATATATATATATATATATATATATATATATATATATGTTTTTTACCGAAGCAACGTGGTCTACCCAAATATGGGAAGGAGCTTACTGCTTCCTTTTCGCCTTTCAGCCCCAATCCAGGAGCCCTCAGGCAATCACTTTCACGACAAACTATTTTGTGTTAAATTTATATTTACTGACAAAGAATAAAGGGAGACTAGTATAGATCTATTTCAAGCTATTTAGCTCTCATCAGCTAACCATACCCTGCTGGGATTCGAACCTGGGCTTGCTTGCATATTAGGCAGATGTATTAACCTCTAAGCCACAGGTTTTATTTATTTCTTTGTCAGTAAATATAAATTTAACACAAAATAGTTTGTCGTGAAAGCGACTGCCTGAGGGCTCCTGGATTGGGGCTGAAAGGCGAAAAGGAAGCAGTATGCTCCTTCCCATATTGGGGTAGACGAGGTTGCTTCGATAGAAAACCCATTTAATCTCCCCTGGTGCAAGCTGACAAAGGATCGGTTGAATTGTTGTTAATTTCTATGAGGGAAGCGAAAGTGGATGTCTTAGCAGAGATTAACATCTTGACCAGAAATCCAAAGATGGTGGATTGCTGGTCACATAAGGACTGAATTCACAAAACATGCTAAACTCTAGCCAGCAAATGTCCATGGAGCTTCTCAGTCATCCAAGTCATGGTTGTCCCAAAGGTGCCTTTTTCAAGAGGCAAGTGGACTTTCTGGTTTTTCTTTGAAGATGTTTCACTTCTCATCCAAGAAGCTGAAGAAGCTTCTTGGATGAGAAGCGAAACAGCTTCGAAGAAAAACCAGAAAGTCCACTTGCCTCTTGAAAAGGCATCTTTGGGTCTAGCCCAGGGGTCTGCAACCTTAAACACTCAAAGAGCCATTTGGACCCGTTTCCCACAGAAAAAAAAACAACACAGGGAGCCACAAAACCTGGGTGGGCGTGGCCAACTCCACATCACTCACTCCCACCCAGTCACATGACTTCCCCCTAGTCACACCTACCCAGCAGGTCATTAGGGCAGAGAACCGGTTGTTAAAAAACACCGGGAACCACAAAACCCTTTTCTCTCTTTCTCTGCCCCCCCCTGTATCTCTCTCTGTCTCTCTCTCTCCTCCTCTCTCTCTCTCTCTCTCTGTATCTCTCTATGTCTCTCTCTCTCTCCTCCTCTCTCTCTCCTCTCCCTCTCTGTATCTATGTCTCTCCCTCTCCCTCTCCCCTCTCTCTCTGTATCTTGGATTTCCAAGGCCAAGCAAGGAGTGACTGGGAGGGGAGGGTGAGGGGCGGGGCCAACCTTTGATGGGACAGGGAGCTGCAGCAGAGGGCCCAAAGAGCCACATGCGGCTCCAGAGCCGTGGGTTGCTGACACCCGGTCTAGCCAGCAAAGCCCAATTATTGTGTTCATGTACAACAGAGAAAAGGAGATCTACTTGAAACTTTGGTCCAGCCTAAATGAAATCAACCCTGTGTGTTCTTTGGAAGCTGAAACTCAAATCCTTTGGCCACTAAATGAGAAGAGGGGACTCCTTGGAAAATATCCCAATATTGGGAAAGATGGGAGGCAGGAGGAGGAGGAGACAGCAGAAGATGAGATGGTTAGATGGTGTCATTGACGCAATGAACTTGAGTTTGGGTAAACTCTGGGAGATCATGCAGGATGGGGGGAACCTGGTGTGTTGCGGTCCATGAGGATCCAAGGAGTTGGAACACAACTTAGAGACTGGACAATAATAACTTAAACTTTTAAAGCTTCTTTGGCACAATCCCTCCAACGTTTGGAGCACTATTCCTAAAAACCATGCCATGGCTACCTGGAAGAGCACACTAAGTTTTGGCTAAAAGTTTCATCTTTACATTCAACAAGTGTAACCAAAGGCCTCCATTTGGGAGTCTATGCTGGAATCGCAGAATCTGTTAGAGTAGACGCTTCTTTAGTTTAATCTCTGCACTTCCCACAACTGAATTAAATCTATCTGCAGACATCAAGGAACTCTGCGTTTTGATCTGAAGGAATGAAGACACTTCCTTCTTTTTACGAACAGACAAAGGATTGCCAGGCATAGCAGTGAAAGATGCAAGATAGCTATAGATGGATGGATGGATGAACAGACAGACAGATGCACAATAGATAGATGGATAGATGGAGAGAGAGAGAGAGAGACAAACAGACAGACAGATGATAGATAGATGAGAGAGAAAGAGAAAGAGAGAGAGATGAAAGATGGATGAAAGATAGATGACAAGACTTACTGACTGGCTGGCTGGCTGGCTGGCTGGTTAGCTGACAGACAGACCGACTGACCGACAGACAGACAACAGATAGCTTTCTGAATGGACCATTTCTGCAGTTTTAAGTTTGCACAATCTCAGGTTCTAGATTTAAAATATGGTGTGCAAAACCCAAAGAGAATTTGCAGAAGATAACATTGTCTATAGCAGTGATGGCGAACCTTTTCAGCACCGAGTGCCAAAAAGGAAGCACTTTGTGCGCGCGCACGCACGCGCACTTCTCGGGGCCACGACCCGGAAGAAGAGCTACCCAGGGGGCATGCTTGTGCCAGGAAGGTACTTCTGGTTTCCAGCACGCGCATAAATGCCAGCCAGCAAATCTTCCGGTTACTGCATGCACGCATGCTGATGCTGACGCTGGAAAACAGAAGAACAGCTTTTCCGGTTTCTGGCACCTCCGCACACAGAAAGGTCAGCTGATCGTCGCATGCACATGTGTGCCAGAAACCCAGAAGAGGAACGGGTGATGCCACACGTGCCAGGCGACAGGGCTCCGTGTGCCACTTCGGGCACGCGTGCCATAGGTTCGCCATCACAGGTCTATAGTGTATCTTGATGCACTTGATTTATACTGGACCTTTTTTTGTATAATATTATTTTTCTCCCTGTAGCAACCATCAAGTGAAATGGATAAGGTGAAGAAGGGTAATGACTTTCCAAGGAACCAGCGATTACCAAAGGTTAAATACAAATAGTGAATTCTGGGTTCCACAACCTAAGTTTTCTACTGTGTTGTGTGAACTCAGGCACTGGACTAAACTAAACGCTCCTTGTTTGAGTAAAAACGCTGCGATGCCATACAGAGACTATAAACACACCGTGGAATGTAGCCAAGGGCAAAAGGCAATTACTTTGATGTCACGGGGCTTCAAAGAAAAGGAAATGAAGATCAGGGCATAAAGGAGCACCTTACCCATTATCCACTCACTCTGCTGGTTACTTAATCCAAAGCAGAGTGGAGATTCCATAGCTTCCTATGCAGAGTAGTGTAGCTCTACTGCCCCTTAGTGACCATTTCCCAGCAGTAGTAAGCCATTTACTAAAAATGTCATGGAGATTCTCAGTCATCCATGGTTGTCCCAAAGGTGTTTTTTTTTTTTTCCAAGAGTGATTTCCGCTTTTGAAATAGCCGCAACTTGCTTCTTTCGCGTCCTTTGCTCATAACGTTTCGCTAACCAGGGAAACCTTTACTTTTATTTCTGCTGAAAGAGCTACCGTATTTGCAGGACGGCTAGTAAGAAAGAGATGCATTTAAATACGTGTAATGTACTGTAGATTGGCTTGCCCCAAAGGAGCTTTTTTCAAAAGGCAACTGGACTTTCCTTGTTTCTTCCTTGAAGACATTTCGCTTCTCCTCCAAGAAGTTTCTTCAATTCTTCAGTCCAGTGGGAAGGAAAAAATCCCCACCTTTTGGGACATTTACTAAGAAAGGCAGGTGACTTCCTAACGCCAACGGTAATTCTGCTCCAGTTTAGTTTTTAGTTTACTTTATTGTTATTGTACCTCGTACAATGAACACTTGTCCTGTCAGGTTGACTCAGCCTTCCATCCTTCCGAGGTGGGTAAAATGAGGACCCAGATTGTTGAGGGCAATAGGGCTGACTTTGTAAACCACTTAGAGAGGGCTGTAAAGCATTGTGAAGCGATATATAAGTCTAAGTGCTATTGTTACTGCTACAAGGCTAGATCTACAAGGCTAGCTCCTATTTGCCCAAACATCACAAAAAAGCAACGTATTATTTAAAAAGTGTCCAGGTGATATTTTCCCCATTTCCATGGGATCACACATTTATCTCTAAATAAAACAATCCAGAATACACAAAGAATGAAAATCAAGACTATATAATGAAAGACAAAAGTATAAATAAAAAGGAAATCAGAGTTGGAAGAATTCAAAAAAGAAAACAAGGTTGGCCTTAATACAGTTCGAGGAGATGGCTTTAATCCTAATCTAGATATTCCTGTCTACTTTTGCTAATTTCTATATAAATAATCCAATATATTCGGAGTACCACTTTGGTGTAGCGGTTAAAAGTACTAAAAGACCATGAATTCTAGCCTTGGCTTAGTCAGTATGCTGGATGAGTGATTTGGGGGGGACAGTCACTCACTCTCAATCAAGAGAAGATTGTTTTTTTTTTAATTTAAGAACATTTATATGGCCACCCAACTGAGTCTCAACGACACCTGGTGGCATAGGACATCAATTTCCAGAAATGTTGTCAAATCCATGCAATTGCAAGAACTCAAGACTGACTGGAAGGTAACTCAGGAACCAGTGAAATTTAGAATATAAATTCTAAAACCATTGCACTAAAACCAGAATTCACTTCTGGGCTTGGCAATTACATCTGACAATTACTGCATGGATTTTCCTTATATAAAACCATCCCATTCTTCAATAAAATCAGTATAAAGCCACACTTCTCAAATCATACTAAAACATTATTAAAAACTTGTCCAAACTGTTTTAAGACTTATCAAAATTTAAATACATGAAAATCTCAGCCTAAAAATGTTATATTCTAAACCATTCAGAGTTGTTGTTCTTTTTTAAAAAAAATTATTATTATTATTTCATTGCATATCCTTTAGACTGCATATTGCAAAGGCTCTCTTTTTCAAAAGTGTGTACCCTCCTAAGTCTAACGATCTGCAATAAAACCACTTGTGGACTTTGGTTTTGATGTGGATGTAAAAGTCTGTATGGCGTGTTGGGTTTATGACACAGCAGATAATGGCACTAGGAGATGGTATTGGCTGGGCATTAATTAATATTATTATTATTTAGGAGAGGGTCATTTAATCCATTCTTCATTCCTTTCTTCATACACTCCCCTTCAGTATCGCTGAGAGAGTCTTCTTCTTCTTCTTCATCATCACTCCGTTCATCTTTAATATTCTAGGAAGGAAGAATAGCAAAAGTGTTAAGAAAAGCCAATTATGCACTATGTGCTTGGCATTACGGAAAACAAGGAGGAAAATGTGAGGTGTAGACCAACAGTGATTGATTGTCAGGTACCAAGGATCAGGAATGTGAAGTTGGGTTACATGTCCACTGACTTGTGGATAAGAGTTTGTGAAAAGCGTAGAAAGAATAATTCTAAAGCAATAATGAAGGAATATCAGACTTTATACTTGTATGTATTTTTGGACATCTTTTCAATTTGTGGCACCCCCTAAAATTTGATGTCCTAGATGACTGCTTAGGTTGTTGCCGAAGCCTACAACTGACCCTAGTGCAATCCTACACACATATAAAGGTAAAGGTTCCCCTCGCACATATGTGCTAGTCGTTCCCAATTCTAGGGGGCGGTGCTCATCTCCGTTTCAAAGCCGAAGAGCCAGCGCTGTCCGAAGACGTCTCCGTGGTCATGTGGCTGGCATGACTCAACACCAAAGGCGCACGGAACGCTGTTCCCTTCCCATCAAAGGTGGTCCCTGTTTTTCTACTTGCGTTTTTTACCTGCTTTCGAACTGCTCAGTTGGCAGAAGCTGGGACAAGTAACAGGAGCTCACCCCGTTATGCGGCACTAGGGATTCGAACCGCTGAACTGCCGACCTTTCGATCAACAAGCTCAGTGCCTTAGCCACTGAGCCACCACGTCCCTACACACACACACACAGTGTCCCTTTATTTATACTGAAACTGTGCAAATGCTTTAGCTTGGAAGAATGTTACTTCGAGAGCTGCCCTGACTCTTCTTGCACAGCAAGAACACATTTTCATTGGATCTTTGGTGGGGGGTTATTGGATTTGTATTGGGGTTTTATTTTCATAAGCCACCCAGAGACTCTGTGAGTGAGTTGGGCAGCTGTATAAATTTTCTTAATAAGTAAATAAGTAAATCTTAGATTCATTCTTAGATCTGTCACTTTATATATATATGCTCATAAGGCCATATCAGACTACTCTTAGGTTAGTAGTTTACACAAGGTTGGGATTGAGGGGTCCTTGGGGCTCTCTGAGCTTAATTGCTTTCTTGGAGACATTTCATTACCAAACTAGGTAACATCATCGGTGCTTGCAGACATTGCATTGAATAATGCAATGACCACCTCCTCTCTGTCCTCCTGCCTGCAAACTCCCACTCTCTTCTAGCACTGATGATGTTATCTAGTTGGGTAATGAAACGTCTGCAAGAAAACCACCAAGTCAGAGAGCACCGAGGACCCCATAGTTGTCATTGTCCTCTTCCTTCTCTTCCTCCTCCTCTCTGCACACCCCATTCCCTTCTAGCACTGATGATGTTATCTAGTTGGGTAATGAAACAACTGCAAGAAAATCACCAAGCTCAGAGAGCATCAAGGACCCTTCATTTTAATCCTGAACTACCAATAGCCTCCTTTTTGGTACCAAATATAGGCATCAAACGCTTGAGAGAGCATTCAAAGTTTGGGATTGCCCATTTCCACCTCAGTACGCTTAGTTTCCGTGAAAACAGAGCAAAGCTAGAGCAGAAAACGAAAACATAGATAGACTCCACCAGCTTGGCCACACAGCACAAACTTCCTGGGGTTTTCTCTCTTTTGTCTTTTCCAAAGCTATACGCAGAAGTGTATCCAAACAAACAATCCCCGGTGTAAATATTGAAAGATAAACTTGGCACACGATCAGAGAAAGGAAAGGAAAAGCATCTTTCCGCACACAAACAATTGATGAGGTATATCACGTTGGCCAAATCACCCCAGGACTTCCTGGGTAGAATTTCCCTTTGCCCTTCACATAAGGCAACAAGTTCTTTTGGGGCTCCATCAGGACTGTTGTTAAAATTTTACAGAGATGGGGAGATGGGGGGGACCCTCCATGAATGATATAGGTGCCTCCTATAGGTAAAGGTTCCCCTCGCAATGCAGTTTATTTTCAAGATCTCTGTGACTACAAGGACTAGCGATCTTACTGAATTATCCATTTTAGTTTGCAATTTTTACCTCTTCTCGGTCTCTTCTCACCTATCAGCTAAGCAATTATTAGCACTCAATAAAAAGATAAAAGATTCCCCTCGCACATATGTGCTAGTCGTTCCCAACTCTAGGGGGTGGTGCTCATCTCCGTTTCAAAGCTGAAGAGCCAGCGCTGTCTGAAGACGTCTCCGTGGTCATGTGGCCGGCATGACTAAACGCCAAAGGCACACAGAACGCTGTTCCCTTCCCATCAAAGGCGGTCCCTATTTTTTTACTTGCATTTTTTACGTGCTTTCGAACTGCTAGGTTGGCAGAAGCTGGGACAAGTAACAGGAGCTCACCCCGTTACGCGGCACTAGGGATTCGAACTGCTGAACTGCCGATCTTTCGATCGACAAGATCAGCGTCTTAGCCACTGAGCCACCGCCTCCTATAGAGAGAGGAAATATTTTGATGGAAATATTTGGTTTATGTTCTAGGGTTGGGTTTAGAACGTTCTAAGGTTGCCTCATTGATCAAAGCCTGGAAGGATGTGCTATTGAGGAGGTGCCTTTTAAGACTCTGAATATTCTGTGATTGCTTTTTATATTGAACTTAATGCTGACTTTTCCTTTTGGAGTATCAAAAGGAAAGGTATCTGCATAATTGCTCTGTTGAAACATACATGAAATTTAGCCTGATGGCATTAAGCATATTAAGGAGCCTAACCAGTGCTGACTCAAGTGAATATATATATATATATATACAGGGAGGAGGTGGGTGTGGCCTACTGACGACAGCTAACGAGCTAGAAATGGATCTATTTAGGTCTCCCACCTAGCAGTCAGAGCTTGCTAGGTGTTAGAAAGGAAAAAAGCCCAGAACCGAGTAGATGAGATTCTACTGAGCTGGAGCTACAAAAAAACCTTGGCTACGTAGGGAAAACCTGGCTAGAAGAAAAACACACATAGACCCTACGAAGAAGTAAGAAAATTGATACTATGCCTTTACAGGGAGGAGGTGGGTGTGGCCTACTGACGACAGCTAACGAGCTAGAAATGGATCTATTTAGGTCTCCCACCTAGCAGTCAGAGCTTGCTAGGTGTTAGAAAGGAAAAAAGCCCAGAACCGAGTAGATGAGATTCTACTGAGCTGGAGCTACAAAAAAACCTTGGCTACGTAGGGAAAACCTGGCTAGAAGAAAAACACACATAGACCCTACGAAGAAGTAAGAAAATTGATACTATGCCTTTACAGGGAGGAGGTGGGTGTGGCCTACTGACGACAGCTAACGAGCTAGAAATGGATCTATTTAGGTCTCCCACCTAGCAGTCAGAGCTTGCTAGGTGTTAGAAAGGAAAAAAGCCCAGAACCGAGTAGATGAGATTCTACTGAGCTGGAGCTACAAAAAAACCTTGGCTACGTAGGGAAAACCTGGCTAGAAGAAAAACATGTATATATATATGTATATATATATATATATATATATATATATATATATATATATATATATATATATATATATATACATACATACATATACATATACATATACATATACATATACATATACATACATACAATATATATATATATATATTGTTTGGCTAGAAGGATAGTAGAGTAATAATTCCATGCATGGAGATCTATTTCAAATGTGAAGTTTTCTTCATTTCAATATATAAAAGATGGTTACATGTACCTTATTTTTCGGAGTATAAGACGCTCCAGACTATAAAACGCACCTACCTTTTTTGGTGAGGAAAAGAAGAAAAAGAAATCTGCTTCTGCTCCCAGCAATTTTGCCTCGTTGCAGCAAACAGCAAACAGCCTGCTTTACTTCCATTTTTGTTTTCAGCATAGCTTGATTAGCACAAGAAAAAAAAACCTGCTCCCAGCAATTTACCTCCTTGCAGCAAGCAGCAAAGACCCACGCAAAATAGCTGAGAGTCAGGAGGTTGATCCAATCAACTTGTGCTAATTAGGCTGTGCTGAAGCTGAAACAAGCTGTTTCTTCTTACTGCTTGCTGCAAGGAGGTAAACTGCTGGGAGGCAGAGGCCAAAGGGTGGGGGCCAGTGGGTGGGCTGGGTTACATTCTGTGTATAAATTTTCACCCCCTTTTAGGGGGGGAAAAGGTGCGTCTTATACTCTGAAAAATACGGTAAAGCTTGAGGATAATGAGCCGAGGTGGCGCAGTGGTTAGAGTGCAGCACTGCAGGCTACTTCAGCTGACTGCTAGCTGCAGTTTTGCAGTTCAAATCTCACCGGCTCAAGGTTGACTCAGCCTTCCATCCTTCTGAGGTCGGTAAAATGAGGACCCAGATTGTTGGGGCAAGATGCTGACTCTGTAAACTGCTTAGAGAGGGTTGCAAAAGCACTATGAAGCGGTATATAAGTCTTATTCCAATGAAATTGGAATAAAATACCATTTAAAATGAAATTGGAATAAAATACCATTTAGAATGAAATTGGAATAAAATGCAGTCTAAAATGAAGTCGGAATAGAATGCAATAATTTAAGATATGGATAAACGTTTGTTAAGTGAATTTTGCCCCATTTTACAACCTTTCTTGCAACCGTTGTTAAGTGAATCACTGCAGTTGTTAAGTGAGCAACACGGTTGTTAAGTGAATCAGGCTCCCCCCACTGACTTTGCTTGTCTGAAGGTTGCAAAAGGGAATCACATGACCCTGGGATACTGCAACCGTCATAGGTATGAGTCAGTTGCCAAGTGCCTGAATTTTGATGCAAGGGTCAGAAGTGTGAGAAAAAGTCACTTATTTTCGCTTGTAAATTGAAACAGTCACTAAATTTAACAGATTAACAGAGTTGGAAGCAGTGGTGGGTTTCAAAAAATTTTACTACTGGTTCTGTGGGTGTGGCTTGGTGGGCGTGGCTTGGTGGGCATGGTAGGGGAAGAATATTGCAAAATCTCCATTCCCACCCCACCCCACCCTAGGGAAGGATTCTGCAAAATCCCCATTTCCTCTCCATCAGCTGGGACTCAGGAGGCAGAGAATAGTTGGGGACGCGGCCAGTCAGAATGTTTACTACTGGTTCTCCGAACTACTCAAAATTTCCACTACCGGTTCTCCAGAACTGGTCAGAACCTGTTGAAATCCACCTCTGGTTGGAAGGGACCTTGCAGGTCATCTAGTCCAACCCCCTGCCCAAGCAGAAGACCCCTACATCTGCCTCTACCTAGGATCGAACTCACAACCTCCTGATTGTCAGGCAAGAGATCGACCTCTAGGACTGCCTGTAAATGATAAAACAGCAAGTAATCTTGATTGGGAATGATGATCCTGAAAGAGCAGAACAAAAGGAAAAGGATCTTTGTATTTTTCTAATCCAAACGAACCATATTAATTTGCCTTTCTCAAATCTAAATCCTGGCGTGTTCACACCTTTCCCGAAACCAAGATCAGCCTCCAATGTTATCGCTTCTTATAGCTGCCAAACCGCAACGCTTAATTTCAGATATGTTTCATTATCACTTGGATGAATCCGGTGGAGAGATAATGACTGTAAACTATAAACAGTTTTTAATACCGGTTGCAGACTTCATTAATTCTGTTAACTATGTTACTGAAATTCAATAAGTCCCCCAGGGCACGGGGTCTTTGGACGCATGTCAAAAGCCCAGGTGGTCCCCCATTTGTGAACCCCAATGTCCCGCTGCTTTCTGAGTGAATCCAATTATAAACCCATTCTTGGCAGTAAAACAAAGAACAGCATACCAAGACTTTTAGCCTTGTTTTAAGTGACTTTGTTAACCCTAAAATGATGCTTTGGATTGAACTAAAGGGCTCTGTGTTGTGAGAATCGGGCCCCCTTCAAGCTAACCCAAACCAATCCAAACAACAATTGAGATAATAAGATTTAGTGTATCCCACTGGGTACTGTAATCGGAAGGATTCAAAGAGAAATTGCAGGCTTGTGTTTTTATCGAATCCTTTGAAAACTTTCCTCTAGGTATATTCATATATTTTGAAAGATCATTCGCAGGGCAGTTTGTTGTCAAGATCACTGTTGACTTCAAGGGCTAGCGATCTTACTGAATTATCCATTTTAGTTTGCAAGTTTTACCCCTTCTCAGTCTCACCTATCAGCTAAGCAATTATTAGCACTCAATAAAAAGGTAAAGGTTCCCCTCGCACATACGTGCTAGTCGTTCCTGACTCCAGGGGCTCATCTCCGTTTCAAAGCCAAAGAGCCAGCACTGTCCAAAGACGTCTCTGTGGTCATGTGGCTGGCATGACTCAACGCCAAAGCTGCATGGAACGCTGTTACCTTCCCACCAAAGGTGGTCCTTATTTTTCTACTTGCATTTTTTACCTACTTTCGAACTGCTAGGTTGGCAGAAGCTGGGACAAGTAACGGGAGCTCACCCCATTATGCAGCACTAGAGATTCGAACTGCTGAACTACCAACCTTTCGATCGACAAGCTCAGCGACTTAGCCACTGAGCCACCGCATCCCTGTTAGCACTCAATAATTGACACTTAATCTGTGATTAAAGCTGAAAATGTAAAGTTGGCCACATCCCAGTTATTAACAAGCATCGCTTCTGTACAGGGCCTTGGTTGGCAAATTCAAACTAGGTTCTTGCTTTATTCCACAGATGCCTTCTTTTGAGAAACAGATGAGTCTAGAATAAATCTCCGCTATTCCGGGACCTTTCCATACTTTGTGGATCTGCAGGTAGTCCTCGACTTATGACCATGACTGAACCCCAAATTTCCATTGCTAAACAAGACAGTTGTTAAGTGAGAACAATTAATCAGTGGAAAAACTTGCCTCCAGAAGTTGTGAATGCTCCAACACTGGAAATTTTTAAGAAGATGTTGGATAACCATTTGTCTGAAGTGATGTAGGGTTTCCTGCCTAAGCAGGGGGTTGGACTAGAAGACCTCCAAGGTCCCTTCCAACTCTGTAATTCTATTCTATTCTATTCTATTCTATTCTATTCTATTCTATTCTATTCTATTCTTCATTCCATTATTCTATTCTATTCTATTCTATTCTATTCTATTCTATTCTGCCCCGTTGTGCCACCTTTCTCGCCATGGTTGTTAAGTGAATCGTCACGTTAGTAACATGGTTGTTAAGTGAATCTAGTTTCCCCCTTGATTTTGCTTGTCAGAAGGTTGCAAAAGGTGATCATATGAACCTTTATAACCATCATAAATACTGTACATGCCAGTTGCTAAGCATTCAAATTCTGATCACGTGACCATGCGGATGGCTGCAACAGTCATAAGTATGAAAAGTGGACCTAAGTCACTTTTTTCAGTGTCCTTGTAACTTTGAATGGTCACTAAACAAAACTGTTGTAAGTCGAGGGCCATGTGGGAAAGGATCTATGGAGATTCTCAGTCATCCTGGTCATGGTTAGTCCCAAAGGTGCTTTTTCAAAAGGCAACTGGATTTCGTTTATGCTTGAAGACCTTTCGCTTCTCATCCAAGAAGCTTGGTCAGAACCGAAGGTCAGAACTGGAGAAGCTTCTTGGATGAGAAGCGAAGCGTCTTCAAGCAAAAACAAAACCCAGTTGCCTTTTGAGAAAGCGCATGGAAAAGTCTTCTGTTTTGCCTTTGATTGAGAGAAACTTTGCTGTTTCCCAGGGTGGGCAATTAATTTTCCCAAGGAGCCGTATGAGAAAGTGGGACTGTTATAGATGGCTCAACCAATAGGGCAGTGAAAGTGATAAATACACACAATAGGTAAATTGAAAACAAGCAGTCAGCTACAAAATAAAAGCAATGCAGTTGTATTGTGTGATGGTCAGGGATGAAATGCTACCGGTTCGCTCCTGTTTGGGTAAACCGGTAGTGATAAAAATTACAGCAGTTTAAAAAGCTACTGATTCGCCCGAACCGGTAGTTACCTACCAGTTCAGGCCAACCGGTAGTTTAAAAAAAGCTACCGATTCCTCCGAACCCGTATTTCCGACAATCAGCTGTGCAGCGGGGTTTAGCTTTGCTAGAAAGCAGGAAATCTTGCTTTCTAGCGAAGCTAAATAGCGTGGCACAGCTGATCCTGCCCCTCGCTTCTACTTACCTTCCCAAGCCTCCTTTTGGTACATGCTGCACATACGCGCACATTTGGTGTGCAGTGCGCATGCACAGTCAGCGAACCGGTAGCAAACCGGTTGGGATTTCACCACTGGTGATGGTGTACACTTGATGTATTTATATTTGGTTTCTAATTTCCAGCTGACCTCAGGCAGGCCGGACAAGGGCAGCAAAAGGGCTGTAAAATGCCCAGGTTTGCTCTGTCGTCAAAGTAAAAACGTTTCACTTTGAATTGAACTTAACTTTGAATATTTAATACTCTACATCAAGGGTGTCAAACTCAAGGCTTGGGGCCCAGAACTGGCCCGTGGGGTGCTTAGATCTGACCCGAAGGGCCACCCCGGAAACAGCGAAGGACTGACCCATAGTGCCTCTGCCAGCAAAAATGGAGCTCGGGAGGGCTCCGTTTTCACTGGCAGAGGACTGCAGGAGGATCCGTCCCCAGTCATGTCCGGGCCACTATAGGCGCCCCCGACATGAGTGATATTGACCTGGCCACACCCTCCTGGCCACGCCCTCCCCCAGCCCCCCAAGGTCAAACACAACCCTGATGCGGCCCTGAATGAAATCGAGTTTGACACGCCTGCTCTACATGTAGTTCAGAGGTGGTATTTAACTGGTTCGGACCGGTTCGGACGAATCGGTAGTGGCCCGCCCCAGCTCTATGCTGTGCTATTTAGGCACATTTTTGAGGCTGGGTGCGTGTGCAGAAGGCGTTCACACGAGCGAAGCACATGCGTGGAAGGCTGGGTGCATGTGCAGAGGCGCTCTCTCTCACATTTTCAGTGCTGGGCGAACCGGTAGGTAAATTACATGAATCCCACAACTGATCTAGTTGTTGTACAAATTCCAGCCGTCTAAAGAGGGAAGTTGTACAAAATGGAATTCTAGAGGCTTACAGAAAAATTCCACTTCTTTAAATCCTTGGCTGGCTAAGAGGAAGTGACACCATCTTCCCAATTTTTTTTTTTTTAAAAAAAAAAACCCTACCCAGATGTTGGAGGGAATTGGACTGTCAGGGAGATTCTCAAAAAAAAAAAAAAAAAAAAAAAAAAAAGCTTTTTCTCAGAGAAACCTTAGTCAATTCGAAAGCGTTTGGAGACTGAATTGAAGAGGTTTATGGCCAAAATATTGGGGAGGGAAGGGAAGGGGACACGAGACATTAAACAACATACAAAATGGTGCTGATGTAGTGGCAACAAACATGTTACGAACTGTTCTAGTCTCCCCATGAGGTGGATCAAATTCTAACATTAAAAAAAAAGATTACTTTTAATATTAATTAATATTAATTAATATTAATTACCTAATAGTAATAAGCAGCGGTGGGTTTCGGAAATGCTTACCACTGGTTTGCCACACATGCTCGCTTCACACACAAGTGCGCCTTCCACGCATGTGCCCGGCCTTCTGAACATGCGCCCGGCCTTCTGCACATATACCCAGCCTTCTATGCATGCGCCCAGCCTTCTATGCATGCGCCCAGCCTTCTAAACATGTGCCCGGCCTTCTGAACATGCGCACAGCCTTCTACGTGTGTGCACGGCCTTCTGTGCATGCGCTTTGCTCATGCACACGTCTTTCACGCATGTGCCCGGCCTCAAAAACGTGGCTAAATAGAACATCTTTACGCTGGGACAGTGGGCGGGCACCTGCAGTCGCCGCTACCGGTTTGCGTGAATTTGTCCGAACCGGCTGAATACCAACTCTGGTAATAAGTAATATTACTATTACGTATAATAAGATCAGGTTATTGGCGAGGGATTGTGCACCCTTCAAATAAAGTTAATTTGTGCAAGAAGAAAAGGAGGAGACATCAACCCGTCTCTCTCTTATATGCTATTTCTTTATGAGCCGTGGTGGCGCAGTGGTTAGAATGCAGCATTTCATGCTAACTCTGCCGACTGCCAGCAGTTCGATCCTGACCGGCTCAAGGTTGACTCGGTCTTCTATTCTTCCGAGGTTGATAAAAAATGAGGACCCAGATTGTTGGGGGCAATATGTTGACTCTATAAACTGCTTAGAGAGGGCTGTAAAGCACTGTGAAGCGGTATATAAGTCTAAGGGCTACTGCTATTGCTATTTAGATGCACTCGACATTCTCCCATCATGGAGAAAAAAGTATTGAATCCCGCTGTGTCTTTTCCATATATCCAAGAAAGTTTACTCCCTTTGATTTTGCAGATTCAAATGAGAGGTTACAAAGGAGCCTTGGTAGTACAGTGGTTTAAAGCACCCTGTTATTAACACAGCTGCCTGCAATTACTGCAGGTTCGAATCTCCCCAGGCTCAAGGTTGACTCAGCCTTCCATCCTTTCTAAGGTAGGTTAAATGAGGACCCAGTTTGTGGGGGCAATAAGCTGACTTTGTATAAATATATACAAAAGTATGAAGGCTTAACGCATTGTAAGCCGCCTTGAGTCTCCGGAGAAGGGCGGCATATAAATCAAATTAAAAAAAAAAAAAAAGCTCTTTCTCTGTGTGTGTAATAGACAAAGGATCCAAAAAGAGGGTTTCAGATAGTTGGACTGTATATGTTCAATTCACTTATGAAAAAGCAACTTGCACGAGATGTGGAGATAAGAAGAATTTGCATGGCATCTAAGGGAAATTTCTTAGGGACCGGTCATCCCTATTAATGAATATGTTCTAAGGTTGGGAGCAAACAGCAGAGAAAGAATGGTGGGGGTTTTTTGGGCACCACTCATCTGTCTGCTGGAAGCGATTGGCTTGCAGTTGGTGGAAACATTATTCTGGATAAGTCAAAATAGGTTGGAAAGATCCATTCTTGAGTCTGGAATTAGGATGTCTCAAGGGATCTAGCACATTAACAGATGTTTGGGTTGGAAAAAGTGAACAGCAAAGTACATCCATAATTAGCAAAATTGAAACACAGGAAAGTTAAAACAAGAAGTAAAGTTGTGAATGGCCCATGTAACAAAATGGCATTGATATCTGACAATGTCATCAATTCATCAACTCTTGGCATGGGCATTGCCATGGTGACCGCTTGTTTTTTTTCCTGTATGCGTCACAGAAATTTAAGGCACAGAATATATATATATATATATATATATATATATATATATATATATATATATATATATATATATATAAAGAGAGAGAGAAACTAGTTTACTATATACTCTGTATATATTTACTAGTTCATTTTACTCAATGAACTAATAAACATGCTCCTGTTGCAAACATCTGGTTTGTCAAGACCAAGATCAACATTCCCCACTCCACCCTGTATTTAATGAGAATGTAATCCGAAGAAAGTGATCCGTGCTGTAAAGGAAATGATCTGAGAAATCTGTTGGATCTCTGAATATCAATGACAACCAAATCAGAAAGAGGGAGAAAAGAGAATATAAGACGATCAGTCATCCCAGTGTGGAAATACACTCTTCCGTCAAGTCAAGTCAAGCTTGATATTGGAAACCTACCAATTATATTAGGCTCAACAGCCCAATATGTTTTTTTAGGATGATTAAGAGATCGATCTTCCATCTATTGGAGGAAGCAGTTGAAAAACTTGATTGTGAAGAAAAGTGATTTCTAGAATCAAGACCACCAATCAATAACCCATTTAGAGAATGAATTGTATCTCCAGAGGAGATGACTGGACAGTATATTTAGAAATTAATCACTGGAAATTAATTTTGCAAGAACCTGGAAAGTGATTTGGGTTGATCCAGAGATTCCGGTCGATTTTTCACAAGGACCACAGCCATTCTCACCTCAAATATCCAAAACTGAACACCTCTGGATAAAGCATGCATAGACCTCACAATGACTTACCTGGTCATTGCCTATATTAGCCCAAGCTGGTATAGGAATCCTGAGCACCTGGAAAGGGTAACTGATTGTAAAATAAACAACAACCAAGATGCAAGATGCTAGATGATGGATTGGCCCAGGGAAAGGCAATTTTTCTGCTCCCTTCTTGAATTCAGACTTAAATGTTTGGCCTTGAAGATTTGACACCCTAAATTGTGGTTTGTAGTTATGGCAGTGGTGTAATCCAAATTATTTTACTACCGGGTCTGTGGACGTGGCTTGATGGGCGTGGCTTGGCTTGGCTTGCTGGGCATGGCACGGGAAGGATACTGCAAAATCTCCATTCCTACCCCGCTCCTGGGAGAAGGATATTGCAAAATCTCCATTCCTACCGCACTCTGGGGCCAGCCAGAGGTGGCGTTTGCCAGTTCTCCAAACTACTCAAAATTTCCGCTAAAGGTTCTCCAGAACCTGTCAGAACCTGCTGGATTTCACCCCTGAGTTATGGTCTTCATTTGAAGCCATAAAACAATGGCTTGGGAAACGGTTATTTAAACTAAGAATATAAGGAGTTACGTGCTGATAAAAGAAAAAACAATTCCTTATCTCATCCTTTTCTCAATCCTAGCATATAGGGAGCAGCCCGAGTCTGAATCAATGTGGCTTAATACACAATGCAGGATGCATGTTTCCCAACGTGTCCATTTCTGTTTTCTCTAGGGAGATTCGCAGTCATCCAGGTCATGGTTGCCCGAAAGGTGTTTTTTTTTAAAAGCCGGTGAACTTCCTTTGTTTTTCCTTGAAGACGTTTCGCTCCTCATCCTCTTGGATGAGGAGCGAAACGTCTTCAAGGAAAAACGAAGTCCAGTTGCCTTTGGAAAAAGCACCTTTGGGATAACCATGAAGTGGAGTTGAAACCCAATCTATCCTGAGTTCACCAGCTCAAACGGATTGCCCAATTTTTGTTTTCCCTTGTGATTTCCAGTTTCAAAATAGCAGTAATAGTTGCTTCTTTCCCTTCCTTGAGCATAACGTTTTCGCTAATCGAAGACATCTCACTTCTCATCCAAGAAGTTTCCTCAGTTCTGACCTTGTGAATTTAGGAAGGGGAACTTCAGCTTAGGAAGGACGATATAACCCTCGGTTCTAGCAGAACATAGCCATGACTGGCTTCCATTAGAAGGATCCTGAAGTCCACCCTTACCTTCACAAAAATGAATTTCTTTAGAATCTTGAAAACCAAGTAGGCCCAATAGAGGTGGAGACCCTGCAGGATCAATAGCTGCCCATTGTATACAAAATATGCGATGACAAGCGTCTGGGTATAAAACACAGGATAATATATCGAGGCCCGTAAAATCCTGTTAGGAAAACAAGAGGGGGAAAAAAACACAGTTGGATTATTAGCTGTTATTTCTCCTACCCTAAATTAAAGCATAAATATTCATGTAGGTTATGAATATGTTTGACAAACACGAGTCACGTTTGGCATCCAGCCTAAAAATATCCAGAGAGTCCTTTGTTTTTCAGGTGTTTGCTGAGAGCAGGTGTAGCATTCAGAGGTCACATGTCAACTCGCAAAGCATCCCTGGCCTGCTCTCGAGTTGCCATAAACCAGGGGGGATGGGAAACCGACGAAACGGTATGGTAGCCAAAGACAGACGCACATTCCAGACTTATCTCTCTCAAGGCTATATCGCAGGATCACCCACAGCGGAAGGAGGGGAGTGATCTCTACAACTCGCGAAATTGCTCGGTTGCGGGGAGGTGGAAAACAGAGTCATGATCAGGGCGTAAATTATGTAGGATCAGAGCTGGCTTCACTTGGGAACGTGCTGACATGAAGCTCCTAATAAATAACTGGATTTCTTTTGAAGCTTGGCTCGAGGCTCATGATTTAATTAGGGCATCCATCGGAACCCTGACATCACATTTTTCAAGCCGAACAATCCAGAACCCAACTTACCAACATGGAAAGAGAATGAGTCGTGTGATAAAGAACACCACTGCGAAAATGACAAACAGAACACTGCAGGTATTATCCCAGCGAGCATAGTTGAACATCTTTGCGGCCTGAAATTGAACAATTGGGAGAAGTTACCACCTTGGAATGGTCTCCTGAAAAAGAATCAGCTGTTGTGGCAGTGAAATTCCTTCTCAGGATAAAATATAAATGCCTTCATAACAGCCCTAGCAAAGGTTGGAAATGACTTCTTTATATCATTTCTTTGTTTTCCCCTTTATTTCTTAATTGTATAATTTCCTTTACTTTTCTTTTCCTTCTTTAAATTTATATTATTTTTACTCTGTAAAAAAAAGGTCTTTGATAAATGTAAATCTATTGCAATAAATATATCATGGACTGTCAACTCGCAAAGCATGCCTGGTCTGCTCTCAAGTTGCCATAGGCAAGGGGGATGGGAAACCAATGAAGCAGGATTGCAGCCAAAAACAGAAGCACATTCCAAACATATTTCTCTCAAGGCTATCTCCCAGGGTTACCCACAGCGCCCCAGAGAGAAGTGATCTCTACAACCCACAAAATTGCTCCACTGACTAATGTGATTGATGACACACCCTGGGGGGAAACAGGGTCATGATTCAGGCGTAAATTATGTGGGGCCAGAGTTGGTTTCACTTGGAACGTGCTGACACAAAGCTCTTAATAATTAACTGGATTTCTTTTGAAGCTTGGTTCGAGGCTCATGATTTAATTAGCACATTCGTCGGAACCCTGACAGCGGACTATATATATATATATATGCACACTAAGATACATATACATTCCCTCTCACTCCTAATTAAAGAGGAATCCATTGGTTTCCCATCTTCATCACTTTGGGAAGGGATGCCTTTGAGGAAATAAATGTTATGTTGGACGTTTGGTCCAAAAACATTGCTAGCTGGTAGCTGTCATGGACAAAAAGTACTATCTTTATATCTCAATTTCAGCGATTGGCCTGTAAGACGTAACACTGCTTCCCAATAATAAGGCAGAGTCTTGAAGATTTATGTTCATAGAACTGGTCCCCAAATTGGTGTTCAGCTCGGCAGCAACACTGAGAGACAACCTTGGCTGTTGTGGGGAGTGGGGGGAAATGAGCTGAGTTAGGACATAGTTTCTTTTTGGCTGGAAGACCACCAGGTGTGCTTTTTCTGGATGAAATGAGCCAATGTTTCATGTCAGGCCTTGATAGGATAGCTTATCATTTAGGCTCAGGGCTCATACAAAACTCCTCCAGATACCACAATGGATGCAAAACAATACTAACGAAATCCCGTGACTTGTGTAACTAAGCACAAGCACAGACAGATGCTGAGATTTACCTCCAGCCAGATATCTGCAGAATCGTGGACAATCATCACCAGGGTTCCAAGACGGAGATAATTGGCACTATAGGAACAGAACATCAAGCCAAGGGCGGCAAAATGATGCACCACGTGGGCCATGAAATCCTGAGAAAAAGAAATAGAGAAATTGACTTCTCAAACCCGAGACGATTTTTGGAAGATAGAGAGTGATGGCTCTGTTTTAGGAAAATTAGGATGGAGGTACCAAAACCCATGTGCCCAGAAGGATTCTGAATGAGTAGATAAAAATAAAGAACTCATCTACTTAACTGCTTCAAAGCCATAAAACAACAGCCCCAGGGACTGGTTTCATGGAGAGAGGTTTTCCAGCGGACCGGAAGGGGCGTGGTTTTGTGTGCTGCCTGCATCCCACACATGAGGCTTTGCTTGTTTGCGCTGTCTGGTTGCTGGCATACCACGGACTGGTGTTGGTCCACAGACCAGGGGTTGGCGAACCCTGGCCACAAAACGTCAAGGCTTCCCCTGTCAGGTCAGGTCCAACTCTAGGGGGCAGTGCTCATCATTTCTGTTTCTTGGCCAAGGCAGCCAGCATTGTCCAAAGACATTTCTATGGTTGTGTGCAGGGGTGAAATCTACTTACCTTCCCAACTGGTTCAGAAATGCATATGAGCACTTGGATCCTCTGTGCATGTGCAAACCCTTCTGCGCATGTGCAGAAGGAAAAAAAACAGGTTACTTCCTGGTTAAAACTAGGAAGTAACGACAACTGGGCCGGTGGGTGGAGCCTCATGCCACCACTGCTATTGGTTCTCCGAACTACTGGCTGCCATCGCTACCGGTTTGGCCGAACTGGTCCAAACCAGGAGCATTTTAACCCTGGTTGTGTAGCCAGCATGACTATACACCGAGGTGCACGGAATGCTGTTACCTTCCCACCAAAATGGTAACTATTTATCTACTCACATTTGCACATGGTTTCGAACTGCTAGATGGGCAGGAGCTGAGACGAGTATCAGACTTTCACCCTGTCATGCAGGCCTTGGGTTTCGAACTCGGGCTGTCCCCTTTCCAGCTAACAAGCTCAGCATCTTTTAACGGCTGAGCCATCGTACCCCTAGCAAAGTCGCATACTGTAGATATAAAGATCTGTTCTTTTTGAATCTTGTTTGAAAAATAATGATGGGAAATGGTGTACATTACTTGGATCAGTGGTGGGTTGCTCCCGGTTCTGTCCGGTTCTTGAGAACCAGTAGTAAAAGCAGCGGGAGGCTCTGCCCACCCGCCCGGATGTCATAAGGTATGATCTGCGCATGTGCCGAAGCGTGCGTGCACGCTCCCATTGCAAACTGGTAGTAAAGGTAAGTAGAACCCACCCCTGACTTGGATGAGTAAGAAATGAGTAGTAGTAAAAGATATTCTGCAAGGAAACATCTGAAATGGACAAGGGCCGGGGGGGGGGTCTAGCTTAATTTGGAGGCAAGCCAACTTTACAGGCATGAGAGAATAACAAGAAAAAAGACTTAAGGTTGTTTGGTTGTTGAGTGAACCTGAGTAAGCCTTAGCTGATTGTGACTTCTTTAGTGGTGCCCAACTTCAATGCTACAAATAATCTGAGCCACTCTGAATTTCAGAGTAAGAATGGCTTTTACATTTAGAGTTACAAAGGATTCAATACAGGGGTGAAATCTACTTACCTTCCTTACCGGTTCGGAAGCGCACGTGTTGCAGACCCTCTGTGCGTGCGCAAAACTTTCTGGGCAGGTGGGTGGAGCCTCATGCCGCCATCGCTACTGGTTCTCTGAACCACCCACCATGATCGCTACTGGATCAGTTGAACCGGTCCGAACCGGGAGCATTTCAACCTGCTATATATTTGTCCCCCTGACAGTTATCTAGCATCCTGGAAACCAGGAACTAAGAATAGCTCGCATCCCATTCCCAAACCGATGACGTTGTCAATCTTCCTTACCTTCCTTTTAGTGTCGGTTCCAAGAGTAAAGAGCAACGACCAATAGAAGCTCATCTGGAGCATGTAGTACCAATACTGGGAAGGGAGCATGGCCTGCAAAGAGCGTATGAGAAGAGAAAAGGCAATTACTTTTTTGGTTAGAGAGGGAGTACATTTGTTCCAGAGCAGGAGAAAAAAGGTTGACAATAGGGCATTGCCTACCAAAAGAACAAAACAAAAGCTTCCCCCCACCCCACCCCCATGACATCACTGCTAAACAACTAATTCCCACCACATGTTTTATGCCCTGGGATGTCAAATCATGTGGTAGGGCTGTATTACTGTACTATTATCCTTCTCATCTTTCCTATTAAATAATCCCTTAGCATAGTGATGGTGAACCTTTTCAGCACCGAGTGCTGGAAAGGGAGCATGCGCCCTCTCGTCTGAACCTGGCTTTTATATAGTATCCTATTATGAAATATATTGATTGCTTATTTAGTATCCTATGACTATCATTGAGTATTACGATTTATGATGATTGTATTTTAGGATTATGATCATGATTTATCACTTGTTGCTTTTATGTACACTGAGAGCTTATGTATCGGAGACAAGTTCCTTGTGTCCAATCACACTTGGCCAATAAAGAATTCCTACTCTACTCTACTCTACTCTACCCTACCCTACCTACCCTACCCTACCCTACCCTACTTAATTCTATTCTATTCTATTCTATTCTATTCTATTCTATTCTATTCTATTCTATTCTATTCTAATGGAACCAGGATTGGAGCAATAAATAGTAGAAGAAAAGCAGAGCCTGGGGAATGGAGTCAAGAGAGGAATTAGTCTGGAGTCAATACATTCCCACAAGCAGTCCAAATCCAGCCCTTCTTGAATCTCACTAACTCTTAACTAGCATCAATTTAATGCTGACTTTTAGTTGACTAGATTCTTGCTTATAGGAATGAGCAATAAATCTTCTTAACTGGAACTGAAAGCATAGTCCTGATTCATCACACCTGATATTAATCTCACGAAGCATCAGGACTATGCAATTAAGTTCCAGTTAAGAAGATTTATCACCAACAAGCCTTTGAGTTCTACCTGTAGCCAGGATGGACCTGGTAGGTCCGTCATTATAAATTGAGGCTACTTATATTACTCAAGGAAGCAAACATAACCTAATACGTCTAATATGGTGTATTCTATTAATACTAGCTATACTGTTAGCAATAATCATTCCTAATGATGCATATTGAAGCTAGGACACTGTTTGTGGTCTGCTGATTCTTATTTGTTTCATCACGGTAGCATCTCATGACAACATGAAAACGCTTCATTTACCATGAAATGAATTCCCAAGGGAACCCTATGCTATTGGAATCTGCAATCCCAAATGGTGAAAAAAGCTATTCATGGGCCAATCAAAAATGAAGGCAGGAATATTTCTTCACACAACGTCAACAGTGGTATCGCCAAAGTACCAGTAAGAGACTCACATGGTTTGGATAGTTGAGCCACACTTGCCAAAGGTCATAAAACCAGGATTTCTAGAAGGAATGCAGGAGGAGACAGACAACAATCATCAATGTTTCCACATGACAACAGTGCAAATCTCATCCCTGCCACAAACTCACTACTTAATTTGGGTGGGTTAGGCATTATTTCTTTTTGCTGCTCATCAGGGTAACCCTATTGGGCCGTCTTCTACAACAGCCTTGCCCAAGATGGTGGCCATCACAGGGTGGAGCTGAAAGTCAAAAACCTTCAGATTGTAGCGCACCTTTCTTCTTCGCAACTAACCCTGTGAAGTAGGTTGGGCAGAGAGGTAGTGACTGCTCGAAAGTCATTTAGTAAGCTACCTTGGCTGGAGATGGATTGATGCCCTCCCCAACTCTATGATTCTGGCATTGGGACTTGCATGTTCCTGGCCCACTTTAAGGATCTTTACCCTTCTCCATTTTTGGCAGCTCCAAATTGGAGATGGCTATGACCAGAGTCTTAAGGGTAACTGAGAAAACCACACACAAAGTACTTTGGAATGAAGGCATATATATATGCCTTCATTCAGGATAATGTTGCAGGACCAGTAGTTTAATCTTCCAAAGTATTTGGACTTATGCTGGAGCCCATCGTCAGGGAACTTCTCACACGTTCCAGTAGAGAGAAGTTCCAAGTCTGAAAGCTTGGAAGACTAAACCTCTGGTCCTGGTGAACAACTCATATTGGATCCTGCAAAGTATTTTGTGGCTTAAACATGTTATGGCCCACCAGCTGTCAGTGGAGCTGGCGGCAGACTTGGACGATGAGGAGGTTGGGGAGGAACTTGGGCCAGCTCTGGAGTCCGGGGAAGGCTCTAATGGATGCTCTACGTCAGATGCAAAGATAGAGCCAGGGCCGTCTGACATTTCCCAGCCACCGGAGAGGCAGCTGCCTTTGGAGGCTGAGATAAGTGGGGAGGAAGAGCAGCTGGGGCCTATTCCAGATGCACGTATGCTCAGAGCTGTTAGGAGAGGAGAACAACTGAGGACAAGGAGTCAACTTGGGAAGCAAGGCACATGTGGACGCTGAATGGCCCCTCCCCGGCTGGGGAATAAATAAAGGAAAGGGGAGTGGTTGTCGTAGGAGACAACCGTTCGTATTTCTGAGGATTTTGCTCATTGTGTTTCGTGCCACAAAGACTGCTTGCCAGAACTTAATTTTCAGCTTTGCGGCTGAGAGCTCACAGCCTGGCAATTATCGCAAGGAACTGATAAGGTCTTTTACTGCAGTTAACTCTTTGAAGGACTCTTGCCTGGACTTTTCGGTGTATGAATGCCATTAATTCACAGGAGATAAAGAGGGGTTTTTCGTGACAAGGAGTCTGTTTCTTGTTTCTGCTAAGGCTGGATCAGAACACATGTAGATCAGTGGTGGGTTTCAAAAATTTTTACTACTGGTTCTGTGGGTGTGGCATGGCTTGGTGGGCGTGGTGGGAAGGATACTGCAAAATCCCCATTTCCTCCCAATCAGCTGGGGTTCAGGAGGCAGAGAATAGATGGGGGCGGGGCCAGTCAGAGGTGGTATTTACCGATTCTCCAAACTACTCAAAATTTCCGCTACCGGTTCTGCAGAACTGGTCAGAACCTGCTGAAACCCACCTCTGACATAGATACCAAGAGGCAACTCTCAATCATAAATCAAAGTGCCAGCTCTGTGCCAACTTGACTGCAATAAAGCCTTGCTGAATGCAATCACGTGGACATCAGAATAGTCATACAGAACATTGTGCTTAAAGTGTATGTATGTTTGTTTGCTTATTTTACAAAACAAAAGAGCCAGTTCGATGTAGAGATTAAGGCATCAGGCTAGAAACCAGGAGATTATAATCTTGCTTTAGGCACAAAGCCAACTGGGTGATATTGGGCCTGTCATCTTCTCTCAGCCCTAAGAATTGTAAACTACTTCTGGAAAACCACAAAAAGCTGTAGAACTTATCCAAGCAATCTCTGTGAATCTGGCATGCAAAGTAGCCATGCCCTGTAACATATCCAGAAAGTGCAAAATTGGATGTGAAATGAGTCATTCACAAGTGGGTCTCCAAAAGGAGAAGCATGTTAACAGCAAGCAAGTCAGGCTTTCTTTCTGACAGGTCTATCCATCTACAATATAGCACGATGCTAGGTGTTCTTTGCAATGTTTAAAATAATAAGAGGTTAATGCAAAACAAGATTCATTAAACTGAAAAAGCTAAAGGGGTTGAGAATTAGCAGAGGGACATGAAATGAGTATAATAAAGCTGTAGCAGGACTGAATTGATAGATTAATATCCCGAGAATGCCCCAAAGAACTGAACAAGTGTTTTGATACTAAAGATCCTGAGAAATTGAAAAATAAGTTTTAAAAATTAAAAGAAAAAAAATCTTTTCTTGGTTTTGAAGGCCCTACAACAGGGGTCAGCAACCCATGGCTCTGGAGCCGCATGTGGCTCTTTCATCCCTCTGCTGCGGCTCCCTGTTGCTGGTCGGCTCCACAATTGATAGGGCTTTTGGTTAGGACAGGTAGAGGAAAGGAAAAAGGATGCCGCGCTAGGAGGAGACTATGGTGGGGGAACCAACTTCCAGTCGGCGGAGGAAAAAAGAGGAACTCGACTTGTGGTCAGCTCCAGAATTGAATGGGGGCTTCCAGTTAGGACCTTTGTGGCTCTTTGAGTGTTTAAGGTTGCCGACCCCTGCCCTACAACATGGGCAAAGCCAAGATTCTTTTTGGAGGCTGTTCCATCAGAGAACCTTTCCATTAGCATTTTTAATAAGAGTCATTTATTTGTTATTGACTTATTAGTTTGCTTTCCCACCTGCCCGTCAGAAGCCCAAGTTGCTTCCATGGCTCTCCCCTTTAATTTTTAATCCCCACAACAGGCCTGTGAGGTAGATTGTACAGATGGGGCTGAGAATGAGTGGCTGGCCCAAGATCACACCAGGAGTTTCCATGTCTGAAGGTGGACGTTTAGTCAAGGGGGTCCCTAATGAGAGAATCAGAGTTCATATTCAGCCGGTTTGAACCGGTTTGTCCGAACCGGTAGCGGAAATTACAGATGGGACCGCCCCCCTGCCCCCCCCCACTCCCCTTCCCGCTCTATGCCATACTATTTAGGAATGTTTTTGAGACCAGGTCCATGCGTAGACGGTACACGAACCAGCAAAGCACATGCGCAGAAGACCGGGCGTATGTGTGGGCGGGGCTTGCACACTCACATTTGCAAACCAGTAGGGAAAGTAAGTGAATTCCACCCCTGGAGATCATGCAGAACTTGGTGTAACCTCCAATTCGTCATAGTGTTGGCAAGCTGTTGTGATAAAACTGCCAAGAAAATTGCAGCTGGGCTGCAAGAAATCTATATCATTAAGAATTATGGAATTACAGGACCATGGAGGTCAAAACATTCTTCCCTCCCAGTTCCAGGGATGAAATCTACTTAGCTTCCTTACCAATTTAGAAGCGCAAGTGCTACGCGTGCATGCCTTCTGCATATGTGCAAAGCCTTGTGCGCATGTGCAGAAGGTAAAAAAAAAAACATTACTTCCTGGTTAAAACCAGGAAGTAATGACACCTGGGCAGCAATCGCTACTGGATCGCCGAACCACAGGGAAAAATCGGTACCGGATTGGGCAATCCGGTCCGATCCGGGAGCATTTCACCCCTGCCCAGTTCATTTTCTTACGGTGCAAATGCGCGGATACTATTTTTTTCTTTTTGCTTTAATTTATATGCCGCCCTTCTCCGGAGACTCAGGGCGGCTTACAATGCGTTAAGCAATAGCCTTCATCCTTTTGTATAGTTATACAATATTTATACAAAGTCAGCTTATTGCCCCCACAATCCGGGTCCTCATTTTACCTACCTTTGAAAGGATGGAAGGCTGAGTCAACCTTGAGCCTGGTGAGATTTGAACTTGCAGTAATTGCAAGCAGCAGATGTTAATAACAGTGCTTTAGTCCACTGTACTACAGGCTCTATTCCTGCTTAATGCCTCGTCTGATTTAATTCTCTTAATTTTAATTCTTCAAACAAAAATGAAACAAAACCTCCCCTCAAAATTATAAATTCTCGATGATCACAATGACTCTATCTGGATAATAACAGTAGACGTTTAGCTTCTCCTTTTTTGGGGGAAGATTACTTCTGTCTTTATACTAACCCAAGTTTAACAACTCATGGGAAGCTGCTGTTAAAAAACAACCTCCGATTAGGCCATGTTACCACTGGAGTCCTCCCTCCCTCCCGGCCCCATATTTAACTTACGTCACAGAGAAATATAATTCCAGCAATAAATGAGGTACTGTAGAATAAACATCGCCAACTGTAAAAATAAAATGAATGTTAGGACCAAGGAGTTTACATGGACACAGAAGAAGATGGTCTTCCCACCATAGCTAGGAAAGTAGTACCACCTGTTTACCCATCTCTTTCTTTCTGCATTAATTTGCCTCATCGTTATTATTTACAGTGATTTGAGCCACTTTTAAGTCTAAGTGCAAAATAAGTCAGAGTACTCACAGAGAATATTTATAGCTCAGGGTTGAAATGTGGGGGTCCGTGGTGCTCTCTGAGCTTGGTTGTTTTCTTGCAGCCATTTCATTCCCCAAACTAGTTAGCATCCGGGGTGGGGCTGCTGGGGATTTGCAGGGGTTCGGGAGAACCTCTAACTAAGATTCTGTGCCATTCTGAGAACCCCCAAATCCAACTCTTGGCTGGCCCTGCCCACCCCGCCCCACCCCTCCCCTCCCAGGAGTCCCCACGCGGCCCATTTTGGATGCAGGTAAGTGCAGGGCATGTGCGAAGGCTCAGGGAGGGTGAAAAACGGGCTTATCGGAAGTTTGGGAAGATCTCCAGAGGGCCTCCAGAGCCTGGGGAGGCTGTTTTCGCCCTCCCAGAGGCTCGAGGAAAGCCTCTGGAGCCTGGGGAGGGCAAAAACGCCCATCCAAAAACGCCCGTGGTGCAGGAGACCGACTAGGCCACATCCACCCAGCAAGCGGACAGAAAACCCCTCCCTAAAATTTTTGAAGCCCACCCCTGGTTAGCATCATCAGTGCTAGCTAGGCAGCTAACTAAGTAGTACTGATCAGGGGTGGGTTCTAATTTTTTTTACTACTGGTTCTGTGGGCGTGTCTTATTTTGTGGGTGTGGCTTGGAGGTCATGTGACAAGGTGGGCATGGCTAGCTGGTCAGAGTCATTTCTGGAAGGTCCTCACACTTACGACCAGTCCTCGCACTTACGACCCGACTCATTTGTTTGCTTTTAACACTGATCAGCTATAAGACAGCCGCTTGAAGCCCCGCGGCAAGAGTTTAAACAGTTTTTTTCCCTTTAGTCATCAGCTGGGATTCAGGAGGCAGCAATAGATTGGGGGTGGGACCAAATAAAAGGTAAGAATAACGTGGGTGGGAGGGCGGGGGGGGAGAACCGATTCGGTGATGTCATATCGTCACCGCTACCAGCTCGGCCGAATCGGACCAAACCGGGAGGAACCTACCACTGCTCCAGAGCCTGGGGAGGCTGTTTTCGCCTTCCCAGAGGCTCAAGGAAAGCCTCTGGAGCCTGGGGAGGGCAAAAACGCTCATCCAAAAACGCCCATGGTGCAGGAGACCGACTAGGCCACACTCACCGTGGCCACACCCACCCAGCAACCGGGCAGAAAACCCCTCACTAAAATTTTTGAAGCCCACCCCTGGTTAGCATCATCAGTGCTAGCTACGTAGCTAACTAAGTAGTACTGATGATGTTATCTAGTTTAGGAAATGAAACGTCTGCAAGAAAACAACCAAGCTCAGAGAGCACCAAGGACCCCTCAAGCTTTAAATGGTTATCTCACTTCATTACAGGAATAAATTGGCATTTATTAACACACACACACACATACTCAAGAGGAAGCACAGAATATGGAAATAATTAGAAAAAAAGAATAAATTAATTTCTAATCCTCATATTCAGACGGAGTAAAAACTGCCTTTGGAAACTCAAGCTACAGCTTCAGTACAATACAAGATTGGCTGGAGAGGATTAAAAAGTTAAGATGGTGACTGCAATTTTGCAATCTAAACTGTAATGTAATGTAATCAGTGTTTCTGGAGAATATATGCAAGACAAGGCTCATTGATAACAGGATAACAGTTATATTAGTATTATAATTAGTTGCAGAATTAGCCAGATGTTGAGATTGAATTTGACACATTTATCCACCTATCGTCCATCCCAAGGACCTGAGATAGGTAGTTCGATAATATTATTTATTTATGTTGACTGACAAGAAAGGAAATATCTGGTTACACAATACCCAGGATGCCATTAAATGTCAAATTTCTGGCTATTTTTCTACCTGAGATGATTTTTCTTTTCTTTCTTTTTTTTTTTTAGAAACCGAGAATGGAGGCGAGTGGGCTCTTTTCTTACCAAGCTTCCTTGAATTTTTTATGCAGAGTTGGGATTTCTAGGTTGCGTCTTCGCCTGAACCATTTTTCCACCTGGTGCACAGTCCAGTTACACTTTTTAGCTAGTTTACGTGTTTCTGACTGCAAGGTTGGAGAAAGAAGGAGGGAGAAATCAGTGATGACACACGCTGGAAGTCATGTAATCAAAACAAGCATTGCAGCTTCTATGCCAAGGGGGAGGAGGAGAAGGAAGAGGAGAAGTAGGAGGGGAAGGAAAAGGAGGAGGAGGAGGGGAGGAGGGGAAGGAAAAGGAGGAGGAGGAGGAGGATGGGAAGGAAGAGGAGGAGGAAGAGGTGGAGGAGGAAGAAAGGAAGGAAGAGGAAGAGGAGGAGGAGGAGAAAGAGGAGGAGGGGAAGAGGAAGAGGAGGGGAGGAAGGAAGAGGAGGAAGGAGGGGAAGGAAGAAGAGGAGGAAGAGGAGGTGAGGACGGAAGAGGAGGAGGAGGAAGAGGGGGAGGGGAAGGAAGAGGAGGAGGAGGAGGAGGAGGAAGAGATGAAGGAGGAGGAGGTCACTGACCATCCTTCTCAGAGAGCAAATGTGTTTGCTAGATTAAAAAATGTCTTGTGACACTAAAAGTTCCAAAAACTACCCATCATTGTTTTAAAAAGCACTATATACAAACCAAGAAATGCTAATGGTTTAAGCTTTCACAGACTGGAGATTATGAACAGAGAAGGGCAGAAAAAAGACTAGGGGATGACATGATAGCAGTCTTCCAATATCTCAGGGGTTGCCACAAAGAAGAGGGAGTCAAGCTATTCTCCAAAGCATCTGAAGGCAAGACAAGAAGCAATGGAGTGGAGACTATCCAAGGAGAGAAGCAACCCACAATTAAGGAGAAATTTCCTGACAGTGAGAACAATTAATCAGTGGAACAACTTGCCTCCAGAACTTGAGAATGCTCCAAAACTGGAAGTTTTTAAGAAGTTGGACAACCATTTGTCTGAAATGGTACAGGGTTTCCTTCCTGAGCAGGAAGTTGAGCAGAAGACCTCCAAGGTCCCATCCAACTCTGTTTTTCTGTGAAGAGCATCACTTTTATTTATTTATTTATTTTTAATTTGATTTATATGCCGCTCTTCTCCAGAGACTCAGGGCGGCTTACAATGCGTTAAAACTTTTCTGGTTCTTCTGCTTTTTCAAAGCTGCTCCACCTACTTACAACTCCTCCTGTCATTATCTGCAGCACTTGTGACATAATTCCCAATCAATTGAAAAATGCATCGGGATGCATCTCATTGTGCTGCAAAGATTTGGGAATTCAACGCTACGCTAAACACGCCAGATTTACCCACACCTTTCCCATGCCACCCTTTGTGTTGAAATTCTTCCAACAGCTGTTGCCAAGTTGTGTGAAGCAATTTAGTTTGCTCATGCTTAAGATAACAGAATGATCAAGATTAGAACAATTAACCAGTGGAACAACTTGCCTCCGGAAGTTGTGAATTCTCCAACATTGGAAGTTTTTAAGAAGAGATTGGACAATGATTTGTGTGACATGGTATATAGGGTTTCCTGCTGAAGCAGGGGGTTGGACTAGAAGACCTTCAAAGTCCCTTCCAACTCTTCTGTTCTATTCTGTTCTGTTCTGTACTGTTCTGTTCTGTTCTGTTCTGTTCTGTTCTGTTCTGTTGTGTTATTCTATTCTATTCTATTCTATTCTATTCTATTCTATTCTATTCTATTCTATTCTATTCTATTCTATTCTATTCTATTCTACTCTACTCTACTCTACTCTACTCTATTCTACTTTACTGTACTCTCACCTAAATGAGATATCCACATCAAACACCAACTCTTTCCATAATTCCTCCCCTTCATTCCCTTTAATGCTAAATTTAGTGGAAAGAATATAGTAGTAGAGTCGACTTACGACTCTAATGGAGCCCCAAATTTTCATCGCTCAACAGGACCGTTGTTAAGTGAGCTGTGTCCCATTCTACAACCTTTTTGCTGCAGTTGTGAATCGCAGCATCTGTTTAGTGACTTGTGCAGTTATTAAATGAACCTGCAACCTCTACATTGAGGTTGCTTGTCAGAAACCAGCTGGGAGGGTTGCAAATGAAGATGACAGGAACCTGGACAGTATTACTGTCAGAAATACATGCCAGTTGCCGAGGGGGCCTGGATTTTAATCACGTGACCGCAAGAATGCTGCAACGGTCATATAAATGTGAGAACCAGTACAGGTCTCAGCGGTTTGCATAGTGACCATTCAAAATTACAACGGCACTGAAATAAGTGACTTACGACCATTTTTCACGCTGACTCTTGCAGCATCCCCTTGGTCACGTGTCTATGGAGATTCTCAGCCATCCACGTCACGGTAATCCCAAAGATACTTTTTTCAAGAGGCAACTGGACTTCCTAGTTTTTCTTTGAAGACGTTTCACTTCTCATCCAAGACGCTTTTTCAGCTCTGAAGAGCTCTGAAGAACTGAAGAAGCTTCTTGGATAACAAGCGAAACATCTTCAAAGTAAAACCAGGAAGTCCAGTTGCCTGTCGAAAAAAAACACCTTTGGGCCAATCATGGTCATGTGATTTACATCAGATACTTGACAACTGACTCACATTAATGACCAGTTTGCAGTGTCCAGGGATCACATGACCCCCTTTTGCCACTTTTCGACAAGCCAAGTCAATGGGGAAACCAGATTCATTTAACAACCGTGTGACTAATTTAGCAACTGCAGTGATTCCCTTAACAAACGTGGCTGTCAACTCGCAAAGCATCCCTGGACTGCTCTTGAGTTGCCATAGCCCAGGGTGGATGGGAAACTGGTGAAACAGCATGGCAGCCAAAGACAGATGCACATCCCATGCTTATCTCTTTCAAGGCTGTATCCCAGGGTTACCTATAGCAGCTGGAGAGGAGTGATCTCTACAACCCGTGAAATTGCTTTGTTGGCTAATGTGATTGATGACACACCCTGGGGGAAGGGGAAACAGGGTCATAATTGGGGCATAAATAATGTAGGGTCAGATCTGGCTTCACTTGGGAATGTGCAGACATGAAGCTCCTAATAAATAACTGGATTTCTTTTGAAGCTTGGCTCGAGACTCATGATTTAATTAGGGCATCGGTCGGAACCCTGACAGTGGCAAGAAAAGAGACATAACATGGGGCAAAACTCCCTTTTCCCACGTCTCATTTAGCAACATGCATTCTGGGCTCAGTTGTGGTCGTACATTGAGGACTCCCTGTAATAAGTCACTTTTTTTGGTAACTTTGAACAGTCACTAAATAAATGGTTGTAATTTGAGGACTACATAAAGGAAGGGACCTCTAATGAAAACCACTTCACATCCTTACTCTCATCCAGGTGGGTGATGAGTCAGGGTTCCAACCCATTTTCAAATTTTGACTTAATGCAAGGCAGGTGAAACTCCACACAGTTTCCTACAGCTGAGAGCTGGGATGCTCGCAGAAGCTGGGATGACAACCTTTGGGGCCCTCAAATGAATTATGCAAATATAAAATTTGTTAGCTTGTTAGTTTCAATAACAGTGCTTTCATGATCAAAGATAAGATTTGATTTTATCAGTCCAGGGAAGCTGTGGCAAAATGTGCATAGACTGGATGGATATTTCCCAACGATGCGAATAGGTGTGAAATTTTACTGTACATCCCAGTTCCGTTTAGCTTTAGCAACAATGAATACAAAAGGAATGACCTAATGCCTAATAGTAAGTATCAGCTGGGATGAAATGGGGAGGGGCTTTGACAGGAACATGGAATAATAAAATTGGAAGGGAACTTGGAAGAAAAGCAGGCGGACCCAGATTGAATTTCCCTAAGTAGGAGAAACTTTGCAGAGTCTCCGGCTTTTTTTTAACTTCTTGGTCCTGCTCTGAGACATCACTTGCTCCCTGCTTGCACAACTCTCCCAGACCTGATTGATATAAGTTGGGCAGTTCAACCTGGGAAGCCAGTCCTTGTAGAGACCGTTGCAGAAGCAGATTGTTGGCCTAAGGCCATTAGAGTTTAGTTTAAGTTTATTTTATTTGTCAAGCATATATAAGATAACAGGTAAAAGTATAAACATAATTTGAATACATGAAAAGAGTAAGTAAAATGAAATATTAGGACAGGGACGGTAGGCACGCTGGTGCACTTATGCACGCCCCTTACAGACCTCTTAGGAATGGGGTGAAGTCAATAGTAGATAATTTAAGGTTAAAGTTTTGGGGGTTTGGGGAAGAAACTAGTGTCAGGTAGTGCATTCCAGGCATTGACCACTCTGTTGCTGAAGTTGTATTTTCTGCAATCGAGCTTGGAGCTGTTTACCTTGAGTTTGTATCTATTATAAGAGCCTTGGTGGTGCAGTGGACTAAACTACTGCTGTTAAAGTAGTACTTAGCTGCCAGCTGCCTGCAATTACTGCGAGTTCAATTCTCACCAGGCTCAAGCTTGACTCAGCCTTCCATCCTTTCGAGGTAGGTAAAATGAGGACCCAGTTTGTGGGGGCTGACTTCGTATAAAATAGAACACCGCTCAGGGAGGCCCAAAAAACCCTACTAAGCAGGTATATACAAAAGTATGAAGGCTATTGCTTAATGCATTGTAAGCCTCCCTGAGTCTCCAGAGAAGGGCGGCATATATAAATCGAATTAATAAATAAATAATAAATAAATAAATTATTTACTCGTGTATTGTTGTGGTTGAAGCTGAAGTAGTCATTGATAGGAAGGACATTGTGGCAGATAATTTTATCTACTATGCTTAAGTCAGACTGAAGTCAGCGTAGTTCTAAGTTGTCTAAGCCCAAAATTTGGAGTCTGGTGGCATAAGGTATTTTATTGTGGTTAGAAGAATGGAGGACTCTTCTTGTAAAATATCTCTGGACTCTCTCAATTGTATTAATGTCCGATATGCAGTGCGGGTTCCAGACAGATGAGCTGTATTCAAGAATTGGTTTAGCAAATGTTTTGTATGTTTTTTAATCTGAATTAGTGGGTTCTGCAAACCATAGCAATTTTGCTTGGTTAAACTCTAGACTAGTGAAATGAAGGACCAGGGGTGCTATGATGGCAGTGTTCCAGAATTTGAGGTACTGCCACAAAGAAAAGGGGAGGTCAACCTCTTCTCCAAAGCACCTGAAGGCAGAACAAGAAGCAATGGATGGAAACTAATCAAGGAGAGAAGCAACCTGGAATTAAGGAGAAACTCCCTAACAGTGAGGACAGTTAACCAGTGGAACGACTTGCCACCAGAAGTTGTGGGTGCACCAACACTGGAGGTTTTTAAGGAGAGATTGGACAGTCAATTGTCCAGAATGGCATAGGATCTCTTGCTTGCATGGGGGGTTGGACTAGGAGACCTCTAAGGTCCCTTCCAACACTGTTATTCTGTAAATCTAAGTAAACTGATCAGTGGTGGGTTTCAATTTTTTTTACTACTGGTTCTGTGGGTGTGGCTTGGTAGGCGTGGCATGGCATGGCTTGGTGGGTGTGGCTTGGTGGGTGTGGCAGGGGAAGGATACTGTAAAATCTCCATTCCAATCCCACTCCAGAGGAAGGATACTGCAAAATCCCCATTTCCTCCCCAATCCAGGGGAAGGATACTGCAAAATCCCCATTTCTTCCCGATCAGCTGGGACTTGAGAGACCAAGAATATAGATGGGGGCGGGGCTAGTCAGAATTTTTACTACCGGTTCTCCAAATACTCAAAATTTCTGCTACTGGTTCTCCAGAACCCCACCTCTGAAACTGATGGATTTTGATAGTAAGAGTTGTGATTCTTTACTCATCTTAGTTAGATAATGCTCAGCTCTGTTGCAATGAAGAAAAGTTTGTCAGATAGGGCTCCCCGGTTAGCAGAAACACCTGAAAAACACCACTTTGTTGTGAGGGCATTTATAACGGTGTGTTTTTGCATGCTGTTTCTTTATGCATAGAAATGTAGTGTAGTCCTTGACTTACAACACTTTATTTAAAAGTCTGTAGAGATTCTCAGTCCTCCAGGTCATGGTTGTCCCAAAGGTGCTTTTTCAGAAGGCAACTGGACTTAGATTTGCATCCTTTGGAACCAGAAGCACCACTCAGGTGACCCTGAGAACACAGATAAACCTCCAACTGCCTCAACAACCCTCTAAAACAGGGGTGTCAAATTCAATTTCATTGAGGGCCGCATCAGGGTTTTGTTTGACCTCGGGGAGGGGGGACAGGAGGGCAGGGTGGGCATGGCCAACTCAACGTCACTCGTGTCGGGGGTGCTTGTGGTGTCCTGAGTGCTCTGCTAGCAAAAACAGGCTCCTGAGCTCCATTTTCGGCTGCAACGGCCTCCTGTAACCCTCTGCCAGCAAAAAAGGAGCTTGGGACTCTGTTTTCGATGGCAGAGGCACCACGGGCTGGTCTTTTGCTATTTCCAGGGTGGCCCTGCAGGCCGGATCCAGCCCCCAGGACTTGAGTTTGACAGCCCTGCTCTAAAAGGATGCAAATGACCAGCTGTCTGCAAGGAATACAAATATTTCCATTCCCCATTATCCCGACTATCCTGTCAGAGCTGAAGACGTTTCTTGGATGAGCAGGTAGAAGCCATGCAGAGGTGGGATTCAAATTTTATAATTAGCAGTTCTGTGGGCGTGGCTTGGTGGGCGTGGCTTGGTGGGCATGGAAGGGGAATGATGCTGTAAAATCTCCATTCCCTCCCCACTCCAGGGGAAGGTTACTGCAAAATCCCCATTTCCTCCCGATCAGCTGGGACTCAGGAGGCAGAGAAGAGTTGGGAGCGGGGCCAGTCAAAGATGGTATTTACCAGTTCTCCAAACTACTCAAAATTTCCGCTACCGGTTTACCAGAACTGGTCAGAACCTGTTGAAACCTACCTCTGAAGCCATGGCTAAGAGAGCCTTACACACCTTCAGCTGATGTACCACTTGCATCCATTCTTGGAATGGGAGACCCTGCTCCCTATGCCCTTGTAATTTCTGATTTAGGCTACTATAACATGCTCTATATAGGGCTGCCCCTGAAGAGTATTTGGAAACTTCAATTGGTGCAAAATGTGGCTGCACAGGTAGTAACTTGCAAGTTGGAAGGAGTACAATTGTATTGTGCCATGGGTCACTATTCTCCTACTGGAACGGTTTCACGTTTCACATATTATTCCATTTGATGCCGGTCATTAACAAAACAATAATTTAACTTAATGCAACAGCTAATTAGACTTAACATGGCCCTAAAGGCATGCGAATGCTAAGCGGGATATAATATTAATAATGTATTCCTAATGCTCTTGCATAATGGTGGGAACAGGGTGGAGAGTGAAAGTCTACATCTACAAATAGCAAGAGCACTTAGATTTATATACTGCTTCACAGTGCTTTACAGCCGTCTCTAAGTGGTTTACAGAGTCAGCCTCTTGCCCCCAACAATCTAGGCCCTCATTTTACCCATCTCGGAAGGAGGGAAGCCTTGAGCCTGGTGAGATTCGAACTGCCAAATTGGAGGCAGCTAGCAGTCAGCAGAAGTAGCATGCAGTACCGCATTCTAACCACTGTGTCACCATGGCTCATATTGCTCAAATAGGAATAGATTTCCTCATTAGTAGTCCTGACATTAAGGCTTTCCTTTTGCAGAATAACCTGAACTGATTCTACAGAATATTTAGCTGTACGGACATATCCTTTTTGAAATATTCTGATTGGAAAGGGCTTTTGATGATGAGTAGATTAGTTTGGGGACAGTGGAAGAAAATAATGGGATAACAACTGAATATATCAATAATATGATGTGGGTCATTTGAGAAATCTGCTCCTGGGCTGGCAAGTTGCATATATACATTTTAGAATAGAATAGAAAAACAGAGTTGGAAGGGACCTTGGAGGTCTTCTAGTCCAACCCCCTGCTTAGGCAGGAAACTCTACACCACTTCAGACAAATGGTTATCCAACATCTTCTTAAAAACTTCCAGTGTTGGAGCATTCACAACTTCTGGAGGCAAGTTGTTCCACTGATTAATTCTTCTCACTGTCAGGAAATTTCTCCTTAGTTCTAAGTTGCTTCTCTCCTTGATTAGTTTTCACCGGGGTGAAATCCAGCAGGTTCTGAAAGGTTCTGGAAAACTGGTAGAAGAAATTTTGAGCAGTTCAGAGAACTGGCAAATACCACCTCTGGTTGGCCCCAGAGTGGGGTGGGAATGGAGTGGGGTGGGAATGGAGATTTTGCAGTATCCTTCCCCTGCCATGCCCACCAAGCCACACCCACAGAAACGGTAGTAAAAAAAATTGGATTTCATCACTGGTTTCCACCCATTGCTTCTTGTCCTGCTCTCAGGTGCTTTGGAGAATAGCTTGACTCCCTCTTTTTTGTGGCAGTCCCTTCCGACAAGCAAACTAGAAGGAGCCTTGGTGGAGCAGCGGACTAAAGCGTTGTTAAAGTAGTACTTAGCTGCCAGCTGCCTGCAATTACCGCAAGTTCAAATCTCACCAGGCTCAAGGTTGACTCAGCCTTCCATCCTTCCGAGGTAGGTAAAATGAGGACCCGGATTGTGGGGGCAATAAGCTGACTTTGTATAAAAAAGAACACTGCTTGGGGGGGCTGAAAGCCCTACTAAGCAGGTATATACAAAAATATGAAGGCTATTGCTTAATGCATTGTAAGCCGCCCTGAGTGTCCGGAGAAGGGTGGCATATAAATCGAACCAATAAATAAATAAACTCAATGAGGAAGCCAGATTGACTGAACAAGCCCATTACTAACTGAACCACTGCAGTCATTCACTTAAACACTGTGGCAAGAAAAGTCGTAAAATGGGGCAAAACTCTTTCACCTGTAGCAACAGAAACGTCGGGCTCAAATGTGATCGTAAGTTGAGGACCACCCATATGAAGGGGGCGCGGGGACAAAGTGACTCACGATTTTGCCAACTCCATCGGTTGAAGCAATATTTCTCAAACTTGGCGACTTTAAAGTGGGACAGACAGAATGCATAGACTTCAACAGCATGGCTGGTTGGGGAATTCTGAACTCCACACACCTTAAAGTTTCTCAAGGTTGAAGACTTGTAAGAAGCACACAGAGGGCTAGGAAGATTGTGGAAGCTCCAGGTGTTACTGGACTACAATTGTGGCACCCCTCTCTGTGAGCTATAGTTGCCTGGAGTTCTTCATGTTCTGAAGGTTGGCAGGTCTTAGTAAGACCACACCTAGAATACTGCATCCAGTTTTGGTCACCACACTATAAAAAGGATGTTGAGACTCTGGAAAGAGTGCAGAGAAGAGCAACCAGGATGATGAGAGGACTGGAGGCTAAAAGATATGGTGAACGGTTGCAGGAACTGGGCATGGCTAGTCTAGTGAAGAGAAGGACCAGGGGAGATTTGATAGCAGTGTTTCAATATTTGAGGGGCTGCTACAGAGAGGAGGGGGTCAAGCTATTTTCCAAAGCATCTGAAGACCAGAAAAGGAATAATGGATGGAAACTGAACAAGGAGAGATTCAACCTGGAAATAAGGAGAAATTTTCTGACAGAACAACCCATGGAATAGAAATTGCCTTCAAAAGTTGTGGGAGCTTCATCACTGGAAGCTTTCAAGAAGACACTGGACCAGTGGTGAAATGTAAAATTTGTTACTACAGGTTCTGTGGGCGTGGATTGGTGCATGGGGGTGGTAATGTGACTGGCTGGGCGTGGCCAACTCTTTTTTTTAAAAGAAAAAAAAAGCCGAAGAGGTTGTAAAAAAATGTTTTTAAAAGCCTCTGACGATTCCAGCTGAGCTGCGTGATCATCAGAGGCTTTTTTTTTTCACTTTTAAAAGCATTTTTTTGGCCGAAGAAAAAATGCTTTTAAAAGTTAAAAAAAAAAAAAGCCTCTGATGATCACGTAGCTCAGCTGGGCATGGGGTGGGGAACAGGGATTTTTGCTACTGGTTCTCCGAACCACCTGCTGCCATCACTACTGGATCGGGTGATCCGGTCCAAACTGGAAGCATTTCACCCCTGCACTGGACTGCCATCAGTGTATGGTCTCCTGCTTGGGTGGGGGGTTGGACTAGATGACCTACAAAGTCCCTTCCAGTCCTGTTAATCTGTCTACCATCCCTTGGCTGGCTAGAAAGGTAAAACCAGGCAGTGGTTTGGGCCATGAAAATTTTCCAGGGAGCAATTAAAAAAAAAAAGAAGAAGAATCCTCACCTGGGAAGGCTTTTTTGTGCACTGTCGGAAAAATTTTTCAAGGGTGGGATTATCCTGCGGTTTGATCCGCCTCACATCCTTTATGCCCAAGTAGTCAGCCAGAGGAAGAGCCATGTATCTGAAAGACAATTTAAAAAGGAAGTTTGTAAAAGGTAATGATTTTGATATGAGGCTAGCTATACGATAGCGCAGGAAAATGAAGTGCTCCCTGCTTGGGCTGAAGGAAAGGTTTTCCGGTATTCATGGTTGCAACCCGTTTGCTTTGTCTCGTGGGGAATTGTGGAGCACTCATTCATCATTTGTGTTGCATCATGTCTTCATTTACACAGCTTGGTTAGTCCATGTTCCAGGACAGAGGAGTCTTCCTGAAATTGGGCATCTTCTAAAGGGTTTAAGACAGTGGTGGAATTCAGCCGGTTCTCCCCAGATCAGGTGAATTGGTAGCGGCAACTGCGGGAGACTCTGCCCACTCGCCCGAACAAAAGGTGGTATTCAGCTGGTTCTGATCGGTTCTGGAGAACCGGTAGCGGAAATTTTGAGTAGTTCGGAGAACCGGCAAGGAAGGAAGCCCTTAAGACAGTGTTGGCGAAGCTTTTCGGCACCGAGTGCCGAAACGGGAGCCCGCGCGTGGGGGAACACCAGAAACCGGAAGAGCAGTTCGCCAGTAGGCATGTGCGCGCCAAGAAGCTGAGCTTCTGGTTTCCGACATGCACATGCACACCAGTCCCCTGGTTATCCGGTTTGTGGCGCACATGCACACCGGAACCCGGAAGGGCAACAGGCAACGGCTGGCATGCCCAGAGAGATCGCTCTTTGTGCCACTTCCAGCATGCGTGCCATAGGTTCATCATCACGGCCTTAAAATATTTCATAGCATTGAAAATCAAATATGGGGGGGTGAGGGGGAATGAATTTTTGGAGCAGAAAAAAAGAGTACTTTTTTTTTTTAAAAAAAAGAGAGAGAGATTTTTTTTTACCTTTCAACAAAGAATCTGATAACTAACATCACAAAGGCATATGGAATTGTGGCAAATAATTGTCGTGGCTTGGGAAAGATGTATCCATTGTGATCTTCCAAATCCGCCCACGTGCAATTAGCAGGCATCCAGATGTTCTCCCACCAAAACCAGCTGTATGCGGTTTGTATTATCTGATGCATTGTTAAGTGGGCTGAAAAGAAGTGGAAAAAGCAAATTAATTTCCTATACGGGTTAAAAATGAACACTGCTTACATGGAACCAAACAAACCTTAGCTGAACTGGAGGCTTGGAGATTAAACCATATGAAGAACGGTTGCAGATTTTGGGTCTGGCTAGTCTAAAGAAAAGAAGAATTGGGGTAACGTGATAGCAGTATTTCAGTATTTGAGGGATTGCCACAAAGAAGAGGGGGTCAAATTATTCTCCAAAGCACTAGAGGCCAGGACAAGAAACAATGGTTGGAAACTGATCAAAGAGAGAAACAACCTGGAATTAAGGGGAAACTTCTTAACAGTATGGACAATTAACCAGTGGAACAGCTTGCCACCAGAAATCGTGGGTGCTCCATCACTGGAGGTTTTTAAGAAGAGTATAGAAAGTCACTTATCTGAAATAGTATAGGTTCTCCAGGTTGAGCAGGGGGCTGGACTAAAAGACCTCCAAGGTCCCTTCCAGTTCTACTCTACTCTACTCTACTCTACTCTACGCTACTCCTACCCAGTCTACTCTACTCTACTCTACTCTACTCTACTCTACTCTACTCTACCCAGTCTACTCTACTCTACTCTACTCTAACTTACACACATTGAGAGAATCTCATTGGGTGACCTTCAGGGCTGGGACCCTGAAAGCTCTAAGCAATTCTTGAATGACAATTGCCACACCATGACTCCTATTTCAGGTTCTTGGCTGGTGCCACTTGAAACCCTGCTGGGCATATTTAAATTCTCTCCATGTGTCAAGAACATAGGGAAAAGATTTCCCTTTCTAAGAAAAAAAAATCAGTCTAAGACATTATTACTTTTCCCTCTTGGCTCTTTCAACATGCAGTGTAGCATCAGTTAATTGTTCAACTGTTTATGGAGATTCTATTTATCGTATGGCCATTGACATTCAGATCATATTATGATTTAAAAGAACACAGATAAAAATATAAAATATGAAAATAAAATCTAAAATGTTATAAAGGAAAGTCTAGATTACAAAATATAATTTTTGCTTCATTTGTCGCAGCCAGGAAATCAAATTTATGGAGAAAAGCTCATTAAACAGCTTTAGGGGTTCATGGAAAGATTAGAAAATGCCGACAAAGTGCTTATTTGTTCTTTTGAGATACGTGGGAGTATTTATAGCTCTACCACAAATACTTAAATACTAACAATAAAAAGAAAAGAGAAATGCATACCTCCATGTAACAGCCTGAAGTCTCTTCTTTTTACAACACTTATATAGCCAACAATATAGTTGTTTATATTATACAATATAGTTGTTAACAATATAGTAAGGGACGTGGTGGCTCAGGGCTAAGATGCTGAACTTGTCAATTGAAAGGTCAGCAGTTCGAATCCCTAGTGCAGCATAAAAGGGTAAGCTCCCATTACTTGTCCCAGCTTCTGCCAACCTAGCAGTTCGAAAGCACATAAAAAACAAATGCAAGTAGAAAAATAGGGACCACCTTTGGTGGGAAGGTAACAGCGTTCCATGCGCCTTTGGCGTTGAGTCATGCCGGCCACATGACCACGGAGGCGTCTTCGGACAGCGCTGGCTCTTTGGCTTTGAAACGGAGATGAGCACTGCACCACAGTACAAAACCACTATCCTAAGTAACAGGTGGCATTTACCTCCGACGAGGATAGCCAGAATGTTCAAGAACAAATCGGAGAAGTGCTGGAAATGCCATCAGACCCCAGGATCTTATTACCATATGTGGTGGACATGCGTAGAAGCAAAGAGATTTTGGACTAAGATACACACATGGTTGGAAAAAATGACAAAGAGACATATTGACCTTAAACCAGAGATATTTTTATTAGGGATCTTACCAGAGATATTTAATAAAGAATTACAATATTTAATTGTGAATATTTTAACAGGGGCTAGAATTGTATTTGCAAAAAACTGGAAAGGAGAGAAGATGATTACTGATGAAGAAATTATCAAGAAAATGTTGGATTGTGCCAAAATGAGTAGATTGACATTTGAAATAAGAGAACTGGAAGATAAACAATATTATTTGATATGGGAGCTATTTTATCAATGGATAGATAATAAAGAATGGAGATGAAATATTATATAAATATTTATATTTAATAATTTTAAATTTTTAATTGATGTTTGTCTTGTGTTTTTTAAATAGGCTGTACACCGCCCTGAGTCCTTCGGGAGAAGGGCGGTATAGAAATAAAATTATACTTATACTTATATATGAAATGAAATTTGGATAAAATGTTTAAGCTAGGGTTGCCAGCTCTGCTTCCAAAAAATAGCGGAGCAGCGGGGAGGTGGGGGGTGGGGTTAATTAGTAAAAAAATAATAAAAAAAATTACAATTATATATTTTCTTGCAAACATTTTAACACATATTAAAATAATCACTTCAAAACTTTACTTAAAATTCAAAACATCAAATATATTATAATAATATGTAAAATATTAAATTACATTTTAATTTCATCATAAAGCTTTTGAATAAAAAAAATAGTGAACATAATGTGAAAAAAGCGGACTGTCCGCTCAAATAGTGGACACCTGGCAACATTAGTTTAAGCACTTGTTTTTTGTTAGAGGTAAGAATATCTGTCATATAATGAGAGTTTGAAAATTTTGAGAGTACGAAATGATTTTCACCAATCAAAATACTGTCTGTAAGTGTCTGGAAGGTTGATGTTTTTATGTTGTTTTTGTTTTATGCCTCTTCATTTTTTTTTCTGCTTTTGAAATATTATGTTTAGCAACAATAAAAAAGAAAAACTTTTGTAAAAAAACAACAACAACCAAACCACTATCCTAAGTAAACAGTGGTTGGGTGACTAGAACTAGAGAGAATGGTCCCTATTTCAAGATCAGAAATCACATCATTGAAAGTTCTAAGAAATCCATACAAAAATATACCAAATAACTTTTATAAGAATGAATGGAGTCAATTATTTATTTTTTTTAAAAAAAAAATCACAATCCTGACAATTGTGACTCTGTGTCTTTAAATTGCAGCTTAGAACAACATTTTACTGCTGATCAATAAAACTGAATTTTATTCAATTTTGCAAAGATTTATATACTGTATATATATTTTAAAGGCTTCTATCCACCACATCGGAGGCAGCTCTTTAGAAGATGTCATTTAAGGATGAGATTTTTTTTAAATAAAAAAGATGTTAGCCTTGTCTTGCACAATTGCTATGTGGGAGTGTTAGTAACTGAAGCAAAATAAAGAAATGAATTTCAGCCATAATCATAAAAAACAATTTACAGCAGGGTTGATTCACTGGAAAGAAAACCCAGAATTAATAAGATAATATCTTTTCCAGGTCACCAAAAGTAAACTTGAGAACCTCAGAACGCTCCATCAGACATGATATTAATCTTTTTAGAAAACAAAAACTAGAGCAGGGGATGGAGAAGAAGCAAGAAAAACCGAAATCATCTCAGACTTTTCAGTCACTTGATCTACCATTCAAAATCAATCCCGGATAAGAGACTGAAGACGAAAGGCAGGAGATCCTGCCAGGCCTTCTGGGAACCTGCTCACACTTTGTATTCTGGCAGAAAGAAAATGGTGGATCTACACCACTCAAAATTCAGACGCTGGGCAACTGACTCATCTTTATGATGGCTGCAGTGCCCTGGGGTCATTTGTGACTTTCTGATAAGCAAAGTCAGAACGGGGGAGCCAGATTCACTGGGAGAGTGAAGGGAGAGGGGCTGGATGTCAGCGTTTCAGAACTGACATAGAAAAGGGAGGAGAAGCCTGAACTTTTGCCTGCTAAATCCCTTTGAAGATTCTGTCTCCTTGGAGATGGGAGAGGGGGGGAGACATTCCTGTGACCTGACGAAGAAAGGAATCAGGAAAGTGACTTGGAAGAGAGCCAATGAGAAGCAGAGAATTGGGGATCGGAAAGGGAGGGATTGGGGGGCAAAGGTCAGTACTGATCGCAAAGAGTCAGGATCAGATGGCTGTGCTCGAATAAAGAGAAAATTTCCTTAAAGATCGGCAGTTTAGAAGTTCATTTATTTTGAGATAGCATCGAAACCTGACAGTTAGTAAGCGTTACTAATTTAATAACTACAGTGATTCACTTAACAAGTGTAGCCAGAAAATGGAGCAAAACAACTCTCTCTTAGCAACAGAAATTTTGGGTTCAACTGTGGTCATAAGATGAGGACCAAGGGTGAAATCCAGCAGGTTCTGACAGGTTCTGGAGAACCGGTAGCGGAAATTTTGAGTAGTTCAGAGAACCAGCAAATACCACCTCTGGCTGGTCTCAGAGTGGGGTGGGAATGGAGATTTTGCAGTATCCTTCCCATGGAGTGGGGTGGAAATGGAGATTTTGCAGTATCCTTCCTCTGCCATGCCCACCAAGCCACGCCCACAGAACCGGTAGTAAAAAAAATTGAATTTCATCACTGACGAGGACTATCTGTAGCATGGACCGTCAAAATGCTCTGAATAGACTAGACTAGACTAGACTAGACTAGACTAGAATAGAATAGAATAGAATAGAATAGAATAGAATAGAATAGAATAGAATAGAATTTTTTATTGGCCAAGTGTGATTGGACACACAAGGAATTTGTCTTTGGTGCATAAGCTCTCAGTGTACATAAAAAGACAAGATACATTCATCAAGAATCATAAGGTACAACACTTAATGATAGTCATAGGGTACAAATAAGCAATCAGGAAACAATATCAATATAAACCGTAAGGATACGAGCAACAAAGGTACAGTCATACAGTCATAAGTGGAAAGAGATTGGTGGTGGGAATGATGAGAAGATTAATAGTAGTGCAGACTTAGTAAATAGTTTGAAAGTGTTGAGGGAATTATTTGTTAAATGCTCTTAAGCTGTAATGTTTTCAGAAAGCTTGCTTGTTCTCCGGAGAACAATGATCAACCAAAAAAAAGAAGAAGACTAAATTCACTCAAATGACATTTTTTTTAGTATAAAATGATTTTATTTGCTCATCTTTGTGGGTATTTGTCAACTTATGTGTATACAGGTAGTCCTCAACTTGCAACAGTTCATTTAGTGACAGAAGTTACAATGACTGTTTTTCACACTTATGACCATTGCAGTATTCCCAGAATCACATGATTTCCATTCAGATGCTTGATGACTCACATTTATGACGGTTGCAGTGTCCCAGGGTCATGTGATCCCCTTTTGGGACCTTCCGACAAGCAAAGTCAATGGGGAAGCCAGATTCACTTAACAACCATGTGACTAATTTAGCATCTGCAGTGATTCAGTTAACAAAAGTGACCAGGAAAGTCGTAAAATGGAGCAAAACTCACTTTCTCACTTAGGAATGTAATTTTTGGGCTCAGTTGTGGTTGTAAATCAAGGACTACCTGTACACAACTGAGTAGGAATGTGCTTGTCCCTTTAACAGAAGATTATGACAGCTATAAATTACATTTCTTTTCTTTCTTTTCTTCCTTCCTTCCTTCCTTCCTTCCTTCCTTCCTTCCTTCCTTCCTTCCTTCCTTCTTTCTTTCTTTCTTTCTGGAATAAGGACTTCTCTTTGAAGATTTTACTGGATTATTTAAAATTATTGTTTATAATAGCCACTCATCTTCCAACCAACTCTTGGGTGGTTCCCAGACTTCAAAATGAATCAAAAACGTCAGTTCTTACCAAATACAGAGATCTGTGGGTTGATTGGGACACCTAGATTTACAGATATAACAAACAACACGACTGGTTTGTTTAGTTTCTTCATGTGAAGTTGTGATGTTGCTATTTATCTCTCAAACCCTAAAGGTCCCAGCATCTAATTCCCTGCACATTCTAAAGTTTTCTTTACAATTTCTCCTTCCAACGGAATTTTATCTGCTTTCCAGTTTTGTGCAAATACAATTCTAGCCGCTGTTATTATATGAATAATCAGATAATACAAACATGCTTAGAGGGAACGTTGCAGCAACATATAGAGTTAAAACCAGAGATATTCCAGCATCTAATTCCCTATGGAATTTACTACCGGGCAAACAGGTAGTAAAAAAAAAAAACCCTACCGGTTCCTCCGGACCGATATTTCCGACGATCAGCTGTGCCACACGATTTAAAATCGCTAGAAAGCAGGAAATCCTGCTTTCTAGTGAATCTAAATCACGCGGCACAGCTGATTCCCCCCCACTGCTCTACTTACTTTCCCAAGCTTCCTTTTGTGCATGGGCATGAACGCAGCGCGAGTTTGGCGTGCAGCGTGTATGCGCAGACAGCGAACTGGTGGCAAACCGGTTCAGATTTCACCGCCGCTTTGTTCCCATGTTTATGTTTTGAAAGCATCAATGAAAGCCTTGGCAACAAAGAGGCTCTCTTTTTTGATGATGAAATATTCATCAAGAAAAGTGATGGCCAGTAGTGGGTTCCTCTTACCTTCGCTCCCGGTTCAGAATCGGGAGCACGTGGACATGCGTGGCGCTTCTGCGCATGCGCAGAGTGTCCTTGATGACCTCCGGGCAGGTGGGCTGAGCCTCCTGCCGCCGCCTGAACCTAGGGCGAACCGATAGAAACCCACCACTGGTGATGGCTTAATGCCAAACATATAATATTTTCAGTTGGATTTATTTAGGGATGTCAAAAAGCTTTAAGTTATTTTTAATGGCTTTTATCCATTCCAGGTAGTCCTTGCCTTACAAACGTTCGTTTAGTGAATATTTGAAGTTACAACAAAGTTACTAAAAAAATGTGATTTATGACCGTTTTTGCAGCATCCCCCGGGGTCATGTAATCTAAATTTGGACGCTTGGCAACTGACATGTACTTATGACAGTTGCAATCAGTGGTGGGATTCAGCCAGTTTGCACCTATTCGGGAGAACTGGTTGTTAACTTTCTAAGCAGTTCGGAGAACCGGTTGTTGGAAGAAATCTTATTTTGTTTTTTTTTCACTTTATAGGACTAATCCTGTAAGGAATTACAACATTCTGGTGTTGTTTCTAGCCTAATCTTTATTGCCCTGCTTACAGAAACTGCCTCTCTGGTTAACCGCTATTACATTGTAACAGCTAAGGCGAAGTGCCTATCGATGTGAGTGACGTCGAGTTGGCCACTCCCACACGGTCACATGACCACTGAGCCATGCCTACCCAGATGGTCATTAGGGCAGAAAACCGGTTGTTAAATTATTTGAATCCCACCACAGGTTGCAATGTTCCGGGGTTACATTGTTGTGGCCCCGCCCTCTGAGCCTGTCCCATCGGAGAAAGAAAGCTCCGAGCATGAGGAAGAGGAGTCAGCCAGGCCTCCCTCTCCATTGTCTCAGGTGCCGGCCGAGGGAGAGGAGATCAGCAGGGAGACAGCTGGTTCGGATCAGAGTGACGATGAAACATCATTCCTGGACGCACGCCTCCGAAGGCGTGATAAATGATTGCAGCAGCTTAGGAGGCGTGCTAGGGATTAGAACTGAGTCACTGGACCACACCCCAGAGACTATATAATAGAGAGTAGTGGTCAGGGATCCTTGTGACGAACAAAAGCAAACCTTGGATAGTCACTAAAGCCTCGTCCGGAACTGCTGAGAGAAAGATTTATAGTGTCGGACATTTGGACTCTTGAGTATTTATCTTTCTGTTTTACTGAGAAAATAAAGTCACTTGGCAGATGGTGTGTCTATTGCTGCCAAGTGGGAGATAAGACCTGGGTGCGTTCCAAAGTGTTTCCTTAACCCTCGGCTGGCTGTGTTTGTGTGTGTGTGTGTGGACGGGGACAGATCATACATGATCAGCTTTGGTGAATCCTGACAAGCAAATTCAACAAGGAAGCCAGATTCACTTAACAATCATATTAGTAACTTAAACACGGCAGTGATTCACTTAACAATAGTGGCAAGAAAGGTTGTAAAATGGGGCAAAATTCACATGACAACTATCTTGCCAAACAACAGAAATGTTGGGATCAATTGTGATCGTAAATTGAGGATGCACCTATAATATGTGCTCCCATTCATTCATTCATTTTCTGATACCAAATTGTTCCAGGACCACTATATATACAATTGATGCAAGGTTTATTTATCATACATGCTATAGTGTTGACACTGCAAACATAAACACATAAAAAGTGAAATAATTGACCAAATGCTTTAAGGAAGCACTGGCCCCTCAACCGCCATGAAATTGTTATACCATATCATAGTGAACTACAAATAAAGAACTCAATTTAGACATGGGTATCACGTAAATTTGGTGTGTGTGTGTGTGTGTGTCTGTGGCTTAGCAGTTAACAATGTTGAGCTTGTCAGCTGGAAAGCTGACAGGTTTGAGATCCAAGCACTGCCCAACAGGGTGAGCTCCCATTCTTTGCTGCAGCTCCTGTCCCCTAGCAGTTTGAAAGCATGCGAGTAGATAAATAGGTACCACTTTGGTAGGAAAGTAACCGCTTATAGTCATGCCAGCCGCATGACCACAGAAGTGTCTTTGGATAATGCTGGTTCCCTCGGCTAAGAAACAGAGATGAGTACCTCCCCCGAGAGTCTGACACAACCGGGCAGGAGAAACCTTTATCTTTATCCCTAAATCCAGCCTGTGCATTTCATTTGTGGTTGAGCGTGTTGAGCAAATCTAGTAACCCAACAAATCCAATGTTGGATTGAGCAAAAAAATGGTAAGTCATGAGTTTCCATGGGGGAACATGGGGACATGTTTTGCCTCAAAAAACCCAGCATCCCAGAGCAGCAGGATTAACTGGTCCTGTTCATAAAGCAGAAGCAACTTCAGCAGTTATGCTGGAGCAAGTCATGTGTTTTGCATCAACGTAGTAACTTACTGTTTGAAAATGAGCAGGTCTTTAACTTCAGAGAAACAAGAAACTAAACCAGTTTCAGTGTTTATCCTGAAGAAGAACGCAAGGTAACAGAAGTTGCAGCAACTAGAATAAGGAGTGTTGAATTATGTCGCATGAAATGAATAAGAACGCAATTTATTATCATAAATTATATAGTGCAACTTCGTAACATCTGCCTTGGTGTTTTCCCGAGCCCTGATTTCCTAAATTGGTGCTCTAAATTCAATATTAATCTTTCTTCTGTAACTTTACTAACTTAGACCTGGAATGATTGCTGAACGTTCATCAAATCTTTTTTTTTTTTTTAACTTTATATGCCGCCTTTCTCCGGAGACTCATGGCGGCTTACAATGCGTTAAGCAATAGCCTTCATACTTTTGTATATTTTATACAAAGTCAGCTTATTGCCCCCACAATCTGGGTCCTCATTTCACCTACCTTTGAAAGGATGGAAAGTTGAGTCAACCTTGAGCCTGGCGAGATTCGAACTTACTAATTGCAGACAGTTGGAGTTAAATTACAATGCATTAGTCTGCTGAGCTATCCAGACTCTTCTAATCTAATTTTAAGATTATCCCAGAATACCAAGTTACTTTCATTTAGCAAGTTCATTCGCAGGTAGTAATTGCCCCCTTGGAAAATTTCCTGAAGTCACACAAGAGCTAATCCGGTTAAGAAGCGTAATACTTTACTCTTTCGTTTTTAATGTCTTTGTGAAGAGAGGTGTAGTTTCCTTACTCATCCACTCTAGAGGATTGATTGGTTTTAATCGCTTAGGAGGTGGCAGGCATGAAATGTTAAACAGATGAACAGGTCCCCAAAGATTGATAAGGAGAGGTACAATGGCTGTGTTATGCAGAAAAACTAGTGTATCTGGAAAGGTAACCTCCTGGAGTGGAGATGTTAAGGCAGAGTTTCGAAAGTGTAGTCAGGAAACTTATACAGAAAGTTATAGTGCAAAGAATGTTCTTTCTGCACCAACCCAGGAAGCTCAAACTGCCCAAGGAGCTGCTGATCCAGTTCTACAGAGGAATGATTGAGACTGTCATCTGCACCTCCATAACTGTCTGGATTGGTTCTGCAACCCAACAAGACAGATACAGACAGATACAGACAGAGGATAATTAGAACTGCAGAAAAAAACAATTACTACCAACTGCCTTCCACTGAGGACCTATATACTGCATGAGTCAAAAAGAGGGCTGTTAAAATATTGACAGACCCCTCACATCCTGGACATAAATTGTTTCAACTCCTACCCTCAGAATACCGCTATAGAGCACTGCACACCACAACAACTAGACACAAGAACAGTTTTTTCTGAACGCCATCACTCTGCTAAACAAATAATTCCCTCAACACTGTCAAACTATTTACTAAGTCTACATTACTATTAATCCTCTCATCATTCCCACCACCCATCTCCTTCCACTTATGACTGTATGACTATAACTTTGTTGCTTGTATCCTTATGATTTGTATGATTGTTTCCTAGTATGATTTGATTGCTTATTTATACCCTATGGCTATCATTAAGTGTTGTACCTTATGATTCTTGATGAATGTATCTTTTCCTTTTATGTACACTGAGAGCTTATGCATACAAAGACAAATTCCTTGTGTGTCCAATCACACTTGGCCAATAAAGAATTCTGTTCTGTTCTGTTCTGTTCTGCTGTTCTACAGAAAGTTCTACAAACCACAAGAAGTAACTACAAGGGGATGCAAATGCTTAAACATTTGCATGTAACCAACCACTCATGCGGTCAGAGTGTTAAAGCAAGCACAGGTAAGGAATCTCACCTGTGTTAGGGAACAAAAGATGCAACTCAGAAGGAAGGAGAATCCAGTTTCATTGTTTACTTCACAAAGTTATGCTACTATACCACAGTAGGAAAGCTAGGTTTAAATTCTTTTCTCCCAAAAGAATTTATGCTAGAAGACTGGCCTATATTTATGGAGAACTTTTTAAGGGAGGTAGTTGAGTTCTCTCTGCCCATTCTTCCTTTTGGGTAAGGTGATAGGAGGACATTGTTTTAAATTCAGAATTGCCTTCTCTTTTTTAACATTTGTGTTTTGTTTTTGTTCCTTCCAGTCAATTTTTAACTCCACAGTTTTTTTTTAAATTTGCGACTGCCTGGACTAACCCCTGCAGTTTTCTTAGCAAGTTTAGGAAGTGGTTTGCCATTGCCAGCTTCCTAGGGCTGAGAGAGAGTGACTGGCCCAAAGTCACTCAGCCAGTTTTCTTCTTAAAGTGGGTCTGGAACTTACCTTCTCCCATTTTCTGACCTGATAACTTAACCGCATTAAACTGGCTCTATGAGGTTAATAAGGGACGTGGTGGCTCAGTGGCTAAGACACTGAGCTTGTAGATCAAAAGATCAGCAGTTCAGCGGTTCGAATCCCTAGTGCTGTGTAACTATGGGTGAGCTCCTGTTACTTGTCACAGCTTCTGCTAACCTAGCAGTTCGAAAGCACGTAAAAATTGCAAGTAGAAAAATAGGGACCACCTTTGGTGGGAAGGGAACAGCGTTCCGTGCACCTTCGGCATTTATTCATGCCGGCAACATGACCACGGAGATGTCTTCGGATAGTGCTGGCTCTTCGGCTTTGAAACAGAGATGAGCACCTCCCCCTAGAGCTGGGAACAACTAGCGCATATGTGCGAGGAGAACCTTTATCTTTATGCGGTTACTGCTAGCAATATTTGAAGATTCCCCTTTAGGTTGCTTAGGTGACTTCCATATCACTCCCAAATATACTTACATTATTTATTGAGCCTATTTACATCACAATGAGAATTGTAATATACGCCCTTAGAAGGCTTCACTAGAATAGAATACAGAATAACGGAGTTGAAAGGGACTTTGGAGGTCTTCTAGTCTAACCCCCGTTCAAACAGGAAACTCTGTATCATTCAGGACACAAATTTAATGCGAATAATACAGATCCAAACCGTAGATTTCTTTAGTAAGAAGAGGGGTGGAGGGGAACCTATCATGCAGATCATGTATACTTGCTTAAATACTGAAACATGTAATTCCAGGATTTCAAAGCACAGATTCACTTCAATCAGCAGTTCAGCAATGCAGTTTAAATACTGTATCAAAGCAACAGGCATTCTGCACTTCTATTAAAGTTCTAAAGTTGAGACTTCCCGGCGGTTGCAACATAATTCAAATTGCAGAATTAGTGCAACCTTCATTTCCCTTGCAAATTCATTCTGCCCAAAGGAAGACACCACATTAGCAGTGTCTACAACCTGCATAGGCATATATACAATGCCAACAAGTCTGCAGGTTGTAACAGAAACTGGGAAAACAAACAAACAAATCTTTTTTTTTTTTGCTAAACTTAGGGCCCAGTCTTCTTGTCTGGCTTGGAGCCACAAACATAACTCTGTAGAATCCAAACCCAGAACCCAGAACAAATGATCAAGCCTCACTGCAGTGAGTTATTAGGACTGCAGCCAAGAAATTAAAAGATGCTTGCTCCTGGGGAGGAAAGCTATGGCAAATCTAGACAGGATACTAAAAAGCAGAGACATCACCCTGCCAACAAAAGTGATTATAGTCAAGGCTATAGTTTTCCCAGTTGCAATGTATGTCTGTGAAAGTTGGACCATAAGGAAGGCTGAGTGCCAAAGAATTGAGGCCTTTGAACTATGGTGCTGGAGAAGACTCCTGCGAGCTGGGGGGGGGGGGGGCGGGGGCAAAGCAGCGGCGGCGGCAGCAGGGAGTCCCGGAACTCCCAGAGACTTTTCCTGCACGGCTTTTGCCACTGCAGGCATCAGTGACAGAGGAGCAGCAGAGGGGCGTCCCGGAAATCCCCTTGGCCAGGCCCACTTGCCCGCTTTCCTCTCCCACCACCGCCTCGTTGTTTAGGATGCTTACCTTCCACGCCTGGTCCACAGTCCAGAAGGCAAGCTGACTGTTATTTTCGGCAGCCCCCAGCCAGCCGCAACTGCTGGAAAGCAGCAGGCAAAAAAGCCTCCGAAAAGGCTTCTTTGGTAGCCGCTTCCTCTGCAGGCCGCCAAAACATACTGGCAGAAAAAGCTGCTGCTGTTGCCACCATATTCGTCGTGCATGTGCATCCCATTGGACTTGCAAGACAATGGGATGCGCGTGCGTGAAGAACATGGCGGCAACAAGCATGGCGGCCGGGACAAGCAACCGGCGACTGGGAGAACCGGTTCGGGGACGTGGCCAGCTGGCCACTGTTACCGGTTCTGTGACCTTGGCCAAATTTTCGCCAACGGTTCACACTAACCGGTGCGAACCGGGAGCAACCCACCATTGCCTGCAAGGTCCCTTCCAATTCTGTTAATATCTGTATCTACTGTAAGGGCTCTTCTCCAAAAGAATACTGGAAAAATGCACCCCTGTAGACAAAGAGATGCACTCCTATTTAAAACCTTTTAGACAGGAGGAGAAAGTGACGCACGCACTCATATTCATAAGTAATAACATAATAGATTTCATGTTACTTCTGTCCTTCTGTTACCAACAGAGAACAATGGTCTTAGTTAGAAGAAATATCTTCATCTTGAGATCCAGGAGTTGCTATGGAAATGTTCACAGTGGCCACAGGTTACCGTGAGTGACAAGGACATATTCTTTATGTCTTACATTTGTCTATTCAACAGTCCCATGCAAGTGAAAACTGATGTTTCCCCACAACTGAAAAAGCTGTAGGCTGGGCTGGGGAACCATGGTCCTTTTATGACTTGTGGACTTCAACCAGGGGTGGGCTGCTGGGGGTTCACAGGGGTTCGGGAGAACCTCTAGCTAAGATTCTGTGCAGTTCGGAGAACTCCCAAATCCCACTCATGGCTGGCCGCTCCCACCCCACCCTGCCCCTCCCAGGAGTCCCCATGCAGCCTGTTTTGGATGCAGGAAAGTGCAGGGTGCATGCAGAAGCTTGGGGAGGATGAAAAACAGACCTACTGGAAGTTCAGGAAGGCTGGAAACGGGCCCGTTTCCGGCCTCCAGAGGGCCTCCGGAGCCCAGAGGGAGGCTGTTTTTGCCCTCCCGGAGGCTTGAGGAAAGTCTCTGGATCTTAGGAGGGCAAAAACTTAGGAGCCTGGATAGCTCAGCAGACTAATGCATTGTAATTTAACTCCAGCTATCTGCAATTAGTAAGTTTGAATCTTGCCAGGCTCAAGGTTGACTCAGCCTTCCATCCTTTCTAAGGTAGGTAAATTGAGGAACCAGTTTGTGGGAGCAATAAGCTGACTTTGTTAAAATATACAAAAGTATGAAGGCTATTGCTTAACGCATTGTAAGCCGACCTGAGTCTCCGGAGAAGGGCGGGATATAAATCAAATTAAAAAAACAACAACAAACCACCCCTCTCCACCATGGTGCAGAAGGCCGACTAGGCCACACCCACCATGGCCACGCCCACCCAGCAACCGGGCAGAGAACCCCTTGCTAAAATTGTTGAAGCCCACCCCTGACTTCAACTCCTGGAGTTGAAGTCCACAAGTCATAAAAGGGCCAAGGTCCCTCACCCCTGCTGTAGGCCAATATTTCTCAACCTTTAACAACTTTAAGGAGTGAGGTCTTCCAAACTAACCCAGAATTCTCCATGGTCAGCCATGGAGGCTGTGAATATCTGAGAGCTGGAGGAGTCCACACTTCTTCAGGTTCCTACGGTAGAGAAACATTGTTCTAGGCAGTTTTTTCCCATGGTGCTTAGAAGAGACGGGAAGTCTCCACCGGTTTGGGGGTGGCAGGATTCTCTGCATGATATTGCTTATGTATGAGAGCTGAGTCTTGTTTATTTCTGATTCATGTGCAGTATCCGTTAATCTGCCATCAAGCCTGCTAAGTAATCACTCTAATAAAACGGGCCCTTGATTTCCCCACGATGGAATTCCTGCTTCATTCTATTGGTCAGCTCCTGGGCTTTTAAGGGGAAAGATGGATTGGAGATTTTATAGCTCTTCCTCATTGGAACTGGTTTTTTCCTTCCTTCCTTCCTTTTATTTTGCATAGAACCAGGTGTGGAATTAGGATGTGGATAAGAAGGTGGAAGCAAGTTATTCTATTTTCCTTTTTCATGGACTGAGATTTGGATTGCTGCTGGGTCTACAGCAGTATGTAACTGCAACAGGAACAAAGTTGGAAGGGACCTTGGAGGTCATCTAGTCCAACCCCCTGCTCACGCAGGAGACCTATACCAGGGATTCAAACCGCCAAACTGCCGACCTTTCTGATCGACAAGCTCAGCGTCTTAGCCACTGAGCCACCTAGCCAGGTAGTAGAGTGAGGTTTGCTCTTTGTCCTTGGAGTTTCAAGGCCTGAGGATTCAGTTGGAACCATTTTCAACCCTGACTACTCTTTAGAAGGCCAGATCCTGAAGATGAAACTCAAATATATTGGCCACTTAATGAGAAGGAAGGACTCCCTGGAGAAGAGCCTAATGCTGGGAACAATTGAGGGCAAAAGAAGAAGGGGACAGCAGAGAACGAGGTGTCTGGATGGAGTCATTGAAGCAGTAGGCATGAGCTTAAATGGTCTCCGGGGGATGGTAGAGGACAGGAAGGCCTGGAGGAACGTTGTCCATGAGGTCATGATGGATCAGACATGACTTTGCAACTAACAACAACAACACCAACACACGAAAGGAATTACAAACGTCAGAAAACCTACCATTTGATCCCAGGCCACACTTAACACTGACACACTTACAGATAGAATTTCAGACGTTTTGCTAGGCTTTTGCAATATTTTTCTAATCTCCTTTTAGCGTCATCTAGCATATTCTGCAACCTGGCTATGAAGAAAATTGCACAGGAGGACAGCAGTCCAGTAAGAGAGTCCTGGACAAGCATTGCATCACGTGCAGAAGGAAATCTCAGCATTGCTCCCTGCTCTTCAGCATCTTTTCTGCTCAGGATACGCATCTCATTCTGTCTCATTATAGGGCCAGATCTGCAAGGATGCTAATGTTTACATTGCTTTTGATTGAGTTTATTTATTGATTAGATGCATTTCCCTCCTATCTCGCTATAGGTTCCTCAACATTTTTCAGAAGGAGTCAATCATTCACCTTCCAAAATCTCTCGCCTTTCACAACCAACTGAAGTGAATTATCTGAAACAGAAGAATTAGGAAAGCTGCTTTCCAGATACTCCTTCCATAGGTGATAACTCCCATGTCTCATTCTGGTTTGTTCTCCCCTTTAAAAAATATCAACCCAATGTTTCCAGATAAAGCCTGAATCTTTCAGGAAATTTACATTGGGGTCTCCTTAATGCTTCTACAAAATAGGAGATCCACAAATATGTCTCCAGGCCCTGTTTGCAGGCAACTGAGAAACATCTGGATGAATAGCAGGGTGAGTTCTACTTACCTGTATTACTGATTTGCGTCTCGCCCGTGCACGCTCGCTCGCTTCACTCACATGCGCACGTGATCTTCTGTGCATGCGCAGAAGCTTCTGCGTAGTAGTGGGTTTCAAATTTTTTTACTACTGGTTCTGGTGGATGTGGCTTGGAGGTGTGGCATGGCTTGGTGGGTGTGACTTGGTGGGCTGTAAGATCTCCATTCCCTTCCTACTCCAGGGGAAGGTTACTGCAAAATCCCCATTTCCTCCCGATCAGCTGGGACTCAGGAGGCAGAGAATAGATGGGGGGGGGCGGGCAGTCAGAATTTTTACTACCGGTTCTCCGAACTACTCAAAATTTCCACTACTGGTTCTCCAGAACTGGTCAGAACCTGCTGAAACCCACCTCTGGCGCAGATCACCTATGATGACAACCAGGTCAGTGGGCAGAGCCTCCCACCGGTTTTACTACCAGTTCTTGCGAACCGGTCTGAACCGGGGGCAACCCACCACTGAGGGATAGCCACTGTGAGAAACAGAATGCTAGACTGAAATGGATCTTGTCCTGAACATATGTCATATTCCTTCTCTTTGTTCTATCCATGACCATGGTATATAAAAGAGCTGAGATAATGCTGACTTTCTATGCTGTTTTCTCATGGAAATTCTCCCACGCTTTGCAGACATTACAAATATGGAGACATGGCATCATTTCCCCCCAATCTCTGGTATTCCAACTGCTGTAATCTGCTCATTTATTCCAAAAAAACAGACACCTTTGGAGAAAAGGAAGTGCCCCTTCAGGAAAATCCCGGTGTAACAAACTGGAATGTTGCCTTATTTTTCTTTGAACAACGATCTAAAATGTAGATTTCAGAAAAAAGACAAGATGTTTTTGTCAAAAAAATGCAAGCCAGCCTATGCAACGTCCTCCAGTTTTTGACATTAATTCCAAGCTCGTGTGCACAGATGCCCACATGGGTACACATGTTTGAACACAGAAATAGTTGCAAAACTCTTATTCTAAGATAAAACTATTTTGAAGAACCAGGATGGTGCAGTGGTTAGAATGCAGTATTGCAGGTTAACTCTGCTGACTACCAGCAGTTCGATCATGACTGGCTCAAGGTTGACCCATCCTTCCATCCTTCCAAGGTTGGCAAAATGAGGAGCCAGATTGTTGATTTATAGAGTCTGTAAATCGACTCTGTAAATCACTTAGAGAGGGCTGTAAAGCACTGTGAAGCGGCATATAAGTCTAAATGCTAGTGCTATAAGACAACCATTCTCACATCTGACATCTTTCACCTTTGTCCAAAACTACATCCCCGGCAGAATGCAAATACCCTCTCAAATATCATGTCCTAATTGTCTTTTCCCACATTGAGGACTGAGGATAATCTACTCAACGTCTACATGGATACTCAAAAGTGCAAAGACGTAATTAATTTGCCTAGCCCTTTCTTAAAATGTGTAAAGCTCAGGTGTTCTTACCATACCTTGTAGCAGAGAGTTTGGTGAATGAATTATGCATGGTGTGAACCTCTGAATGGATGATGCAGCTGTTTTACAATAGATTCTATCTATTGTGTGGCGTACATCCCATGGTGTGGGATGCAAGCTCTTCCTTGTGTAATGAACAAGGTAGGCAACAGGATACCAGAGGAAAGTGGTTACATTTAATGCAAATTTGATTGTTGCGGCTAGTAATGTCCATCAAAACATCTCAAGAACTTAGTATCTTGATAAACTAACTAGTTTCATCACCCTTGGTTCATGCTGCTATACATTTTTCTGACAATATTTCTTCAGATTTATTAGCTTGGGCTGTTCAATGATTGTGGTGAAGATTATTATTACCAGAGCTTAGTGTAGAATATACAGTATGTATATATATGTATATATGTATATGAATATATTGAGTAAGGACTTGGATCTAATCCTCAGCATATTTCTAGGTGCAACTGGAGAAACTCCTAACTCAAACTCTGAGGATTGGCTAATTATTAGTCTTGACTCTGTTGGATGAGATGGACAAACACCACAGGCTAATGTTCTGCCCCAATTACGGACCTCAAAGAACGCTGCACACACAAAGTCTGTACAAACCTTAGTTTACTAAATTAAATAAGGGGTTTTTTTCAAACAAGGGTTTTAATTAACTTTCTTAACAGCCTACAAAAATACAAAGAATAAATAATCTTAATCTTACTATGATTGGCCAGAAAGCCCAGAAATAATTTGCAAAGAACTAAGATCAAGGCACGAAGGAGAATGAACTAAGTTGTTTCCTGCAAATTGCCTCAGTTGTCATTCCTTAAATAGGCTAGGGAAGTGGCCAATTAGCCCCAAGCCTTACTCTTGAGGAGACCTCTTCCTGAGGAGCCACTCCTGCCTTTTGGCAGCTCTGTGCGCCCGTGCATCAAGAAGAGGCTCCTCCTCTTCTTCCTCTTCACCCATAGAAGCTTCTGGAGGTTCTGAAGGCCCTGGCTGAATCCCCGCCTCTGGCACATCTTCTCCAGCCTCCTCATTGTCTGACTCAAGTGCCAGCTGCACAGGCTGCTGGCGCAGCACCACACCAGCCTCCTTGCTGTCTGAATCAGCCACCAGCTGCACAGGCTGCATACAGGCCACAACAGCTAAAGCAGTTTAAGTTTCTAAAGCTGGATGTTATCAGATTCAACAAGGGCATGTATCTTTCTACATAATGGTTGTATGCACGTGATAGAAACATTAGTAGGAGACCTACTGATGCAAGGAAGAGTGAAAACATTTCATGAGCATAACCCTTAACCACAAACCAGTGGTGGATTGCCCGGTTTGGACCAGTTTGCAAGAACCGGTAGTAAAACTGGCAGGAGGCTCCGCCCACCAACCCCAATGCCATCAGGAAGCTTCTGCACATGCGCGCAGCCCATTGTGAGCCGGTAGTAAAGGTAAGTAGAACCCACCCCTGCCACAAATGTACTATTTCAGCTACGCTATTACAGACATGAGATCATAATGACCTCAGTAGAAAGAAGACATTCGATGTTTTTATGGTTGCATCTAAAAATTGATGTATAGAGCAGTAAAGCAAAAAATGTATTGATCTCTATCAAATCCACATCGCGCAGGTCACTTTTTGTTTCTCCATCCTTGAACTTCAATCTTTCTTCTCTAATTTTTACATTGGTCCGCTGAATGATGGCGCTAATCATTTCTTTAGAAAATAATAATCTCCAAATCTCTAGGGGAGTCAGTGAAGTTCGGAGATTTCTAGCTGCTGGCCATAGTCCAGGTCACTGCAGTACAATATTGTGACTAGCGGTTCTGGATTGATTGCTTCCAAAAGGTGCAGAAGACCATTTGAATTCATTCTTGCCATATAAATTATTGCACGACGTAGATTGTACCTGGTCATCAATTTCATTGGGAGCTTCATGACATCGTTGATGTCAGAATCGGTGGCGGCGGGTTCCTCATCATCCATTACAAAATTTTTGTCACAATCCAATTCCACTTCAGTCAGATCACTCTCTGCTTCCCCATACCATTTCAGAACAGTTTCTTCGAAGTTTGGATCACCAAATCACACTCTTCTTGGCGGAAAACATGGCCCCGACATTATATATATATATATATAAAACGTGAACAAAGATCTGCGGCCAAAATGACTGAAACTCAAATTCAAATTTGAGAAAACAGAAAACGCCAAATAACTGATGCAAGCGCAATACACTCTTATTCGTGGGGAAACAAAGCTATTTGCAACCAGAATGGTCCATTTCTAAAAATAGGGGGGTTCCAAACATTTTGGAAAACTGTTGCAGTCACTATGACCACAGGTCTGTGGTTGTGGGATAAATCAGGGGTGAAATCCAGCAGGTTCTGACAGTTTCTGGAGAACCGGTAGCGGAAATTTTGAGTAGTTTGGAGAACCGGCAAATACCACCTCTGGCTGGCCCCAGAGTGGGGTGGGAATAGGGATTTTGCAATATCCTTCCCTTACCCTGCCCACCAAACCACATCACACCCACCAAGCCACGGCCACAGAACCGGTAGTAAAAAAATTTGGATTTTGCCACTGGGTTAAATCATGAAGGCAGAAGAAAATGAAAAGAAAAAAAAAAGGTGGAAGCCACAAGAACACAACCATATTAAATGGCTATTACAAGATGAATATATCACTGAGAACCAGCTTGGTCTACAGGTTAAGGAACCAGGTTAGAAAGCAGGAGATTGTGAGTTCTAGTCCTGCCTTAGCCAGGAAAGCCAGCTAGGTGACTTTGGGCCAGTCATTCTCTCCCAACCCATCTCATGGGGCTTCTGTTGTTGGGGAAAATAGGAGGAGGAAGGCATGTTGGCTATGTTTGCTGCCTTGACTTATTTGTAAAAAATAGGTGGGGGATATACATTAATTAATTAAAACATGTAAAATATTCACAAAGAGGTCATGAAAAGAATGGAGAGATGCTATTTCATGAGTACTGTGATGGATACCATTGTGTATTTTGATATTCGATATCTATATTCTCTGTCTTGGACTTTCTATATAACCTAATAATCAGGCAAGGTATGACGTCTAATTTTGGGAGACAGATAACCGAGTTCATAAAAAATGTTGAAATTAACCACAGGTAAATTGGAGAAAGAAAGGTAAGTGAGCAAAGACGTGCCTAAATCTAAAAAGAAAACAAGGTCAAGAAAGCAATGTTGCAGCTGCTGTCTACAACCATATACTACGCCATAGCTACTTTGGTTAGAAAGTGGCAAAACCAGTTTCTAAAACAATTATTATCAACAAATGAAGGGAATGGAGGAAAGGCTATGACTGGGCTCTCCACTTTTTCATATACTTTATGGCCTCAGATATTACAGTGATGCTCCCTGTCTTATGTCACATCTAGTGAAAAGAAGGACTAGAGGTGATATGATAGAAGAGTTCCAATATTTAAGGAGCTGCTACAAAGAAAAGAGGGTCAATCTATTTTCCAAAGCACCTGAGGGCAGGACAAGAAGCAATGGATGGAAACTAACCAAGGACAGAAGCAACTTAGAAGTAAGGAGAAACTTCCTGACAATGAGAACAGCCCACCAGTGTTCCTCTTGCCTTCGAAAGTTGTGGGTGCTTCATCACTGGAGGCTTTTAAAAAAGAAACTGGGAAGCCACTTGTCTGAAATGGTATAGGGCCTCCTGCCTGAGCAGGAGGCTGGACTCGAAGACCTCAAAGATCCCTTCCAACTCTGTCATTTTGTTACCTTCGTTGTGCTTCATCCAATAGTAGAAGGCTTACTCTCAAGAGACCGAAGGACACAGCTCCTCCAAGATGCTTTTTGCTGCAGGTACTTGTTTAATGGAACAGTTTGTCCTCTTTGGTTTAAGAAACAGAGATGTGTTCTGCCCCGTAAAGTCAGCCATAAGTATAATAACTTAAAATAGCTCTCCGTCTTAATGATTTAATAGCTCCAAATGAGATAATTTACCTTCTTCCTGGTTCTACTTAATACACCCCAACACTGGACAATTTGTCCTCGATGAATGTATTGGGAGGAACAGGTATGGGCCACAGTCTTGGCCTAAGAGAAGCCAACAGCTGATCTTTCCAGAGACACTTAAAGAGCCATCAGTAAACAGCCCAACCAAAGAATCTCTAAGACCCCTCCCACCCACACAGTTAAGCATTTAATCAGAATATAAACTGACAGCAAACAGCACTCCTTACTAGCATTGCTGATACTCACTAGTTAGGGTAATGAAACGCCTGGAAGAAAATATCCAAGCTCAGAGAGCACCAAGGACCTCATAGTCCTCCTCCTCCTCCTCCTCCTCCTCCTCCTCCTCCTCCTCCTCCTCCTCCTCCTCCTCCTCCTTTATCTAGTTTAGTCTAGTTTAGTCTAGTTTAATGAAAAGAAGGACTGGGGAGACATGATAGCAGTGTTCCAGTATCTCAGGGGTTGCCACAAAGAAGAGGGAGTCAAGCTGTTCTCCAAAGCACCTGAGGGCAGGACAAGAAGCAAAGGGTGGAAACCAATTAAGGAGAGAAGCAACCTAGAACTAAGGAGAAATTTCCTGACAGTGTGAACAATTAACCAGTGGAACAACTTGCCTCAGAAGTTGTCAACACTCCAAAACTGCAAGTTTTTAAGAGGATGTTGGATAACCATTTGTCTGAAGTGATGTAGGGTTTCCTGCCTAAGCAGGGGGTTGGATTAGAAGACCTCTAAAGTCCCTTCCAACTATTCTATTCTATTCTATTCTATTCTATTCTATTCTATTCTATTCTATTCTATTCTATTCTATTCTATTCTATTCTATTCTATTCTATTCCTCCTGAAAACAAGCAAGCTCAAAGAGCACCAAGGACCCCATAGTCCTCCTCCTCCTCCTCTTCTCTGCACACCCCCATTCTCTTCTAGCACTGCTGATGTTACCTAGTTTGGATAATGAAACCTCTGCAAGAAAACAAGCAAGCTCAGAGAGCACTAAGGACCCCTCATTTCACCCCTGAGCTACAAATAGTCTCCTTTACTGGTTACGCTTAAGTCTACCTCATTTTGCTTTATCGGCCTGATCCTCTGCCTTCTCCAGATGAACAGATGAGAGGAAGGAACAGAGCTCTCTGCTTGCCTTTGCTTCCTCTCAATAAAAGTGGAGACTTCAGCAAGATGAAGAGAGCAACATAATGATGGTGGCAGGGAGAATTGTCTCCTTGTTGTTGTTGTTAGTTGCAAAGTCGTATCCAACCCATCGCAACCCCATGGACAACGTTCCTCCAGGCCTTCCTGTCCTCCACCATCCTCTGGAGTCCATTTAAGCTCACGCCAACTGCTTCAGTGACTCCATCCAGCCACCTCGTTCTCTGTCATCCCCTTCTTCTTTTGCTCTCAATCATTCCCAGCATTCGGCTCTTCTCCAGTGAGTCCTTCCTTCTCATTAGGTGGCCAAAGGATTTGAGTTTCCTCTTCAGGATCTGGCCTTCTAAACAGCAGTCAGGGTTGATCTCCTCTAGGACTGACCGGTTGGATCGCCTTGCAGTCCAAGGGACTCGCGGGAGTCTTCTCCAGCACCAGAGTTCAAAGGCCTCCATTCTTTGACGCTCAACCTTCCTTGTGGTCCAACTTTCACAGCCTTAGGACATCCTATTTAAGTAGCCTCAAAAATCTACTACTGACATTGGTGGTGGTGCAGGGATCTCCAGAGGCTCCCCATGATAGGAGCATCCCCATATCTGTGGCTCATAATATCAGTAGCATTTAGACCTATATATCAGCTCATAGTGCTTTACAACACTCTCTGGGCAGTTTATAATGTCAGCCCATTTCCCCCAACAATCTAGGTCCTCATTTTTACCAACCTTGGAAGAATGGAAAGCTGAGTCAACATGGGGCCCCATCAGGATTGAACTCCAGACTGTGAGCAGAGTTTGCCTGCAATACTGCATTCTAACCACTTCACCACCAGGGCTCCTGGCCTTATCATAAGACTTCTAAGACTATAATAATGGTCTTATAACAGACTTCATTTGTAATTGCTCTAAACCGTTTAAAACAGAAATAAATAGCAATGATAAACACAAGTTACTGAAAGGAGCTGCAGTTCTACACACACACACAACCTCTCGAATACATGCAGGGATCCTTTATCTTGGACTCCTAAGACTGTAATAATGGTCTTATAATAGACTTCATTTGTAATTGATCTAACAGAAATAACAGGCGTGAACATGAATTCGAGCACCGAATACGAATATTTAATTTAATGGGACACTTATAGCGTTCAAACCTCACATGAGTCAGGTTATTCCCTGCGTACAAAGAGATGGATTTTCAAAGGAAGGTGCATTAAAATATTTCACCAAGATCCAAACAATCACCAGAGCGAGGGGAAAGGAGCCCAAGGAGCAGGAGTGGTCCATAGTTCTCACTCCTGTCAAGTTGATTTCAAGTCAATAAATGCCACAATCATTCAAAACCGTTCTTTTTTGGTATGACATTATTAACAGCCGTGAACATGAATTCCAGCACCGAATACGAATAGTTGACATTCTTTTAAAAACTGTACCTTCAATTTCTGCAATTCAGATCATCGAAGCATTAAAAGAAGGAGAGAGGCAAAAAAATTCTTACCTCTGTGCTTCACTCCAGAATGTTACAGTACATCTGCAGGTGAGCAGTGAACAACTACGCCTCTTCTCTGCAGACTTCCAGATTTTTCAGTGACCCACCCATGAAAGTTGCAATTCAGGATTTCTGACTAAGCATAATCCTTGTATTGTGCAAAGTTTGAGGATGCAATTCCAGTGGAATAATACTGATGGCCTTCAAGGCTGCTTGTCCCAATATTGTAAAATGAGAAAGAGTCGATGCTTTATGGCACTTTTGATCAGGAAGGTAAGGACAACACTGACAAGAGTCAATTCTGCGGGTTTATAGCTGAGTTTCTTCCAAACGTAATGACATCAAATCAGGCAACACGAGAAAACGGCACAGCACGTCAGCATTAGAACTAGAAAACTAGAGCTAAGACTAACACTAACTGGCTAATCAAACTAACACTAGAACTAAGGAGAAATTTCCTGATAGTAAGAACGATTAACCAGTGGAATGGATTGCCTTCAGAAGTTGTGGATGTTCCATCAACTGGAGGGTTTTGAGAAGGGACCGGACAATCATTTGACAAGAATGGTGTAGGGCCATGATGGTGAACCTATGGCAAGCATGCCAGAGATGGCACAGAGAGCACTCTCTGTGGGCATGCACACCGTCGCCAGCTGGTCTTCTGATTTCTGGCGGGAATATGTGCTCCGGCCAGCTGGTCTTCGCGGGCACCAGAGCACCTGAAAATGGCCAGAAAAACGGCCCCAAACAGTCAAAAAACAGGGATGCGCATGTCGGCCAGCTTGCCTTCAGGTTTTCGGTGCTCTGGTGGGTGTAAAAAATAGCTGGCCGGTGAACATCAGGGGTGAAATACTCCCGGTTCGGTCTGGATCACCCGATCCGGTAGCGATGGAGGCGGGTGGTTCGGAGAACCGGTAGCAAAAATCCCTGCCCCCCCCCCCCCATTGCCCAGCTGAGCCACGCAATCATCAGAGGCTTTTTTTAAAAAAAAAAGAAAGCATTTTTTCTACAACCTCTTTGGCCGAAAAAATGCTTTTAAAAGTAAAAAAAAAAAAAAAGCCTCTGATGATCGCGCGGCTCAGCTGGGATCATCAGAGGCTTTTAAAAGCATTTTTTTTCCAACCTCTTCAGCCGAAGAGGTTGTAGAAAAAATGGTTTTAAAAGTAAAAAAAAAAAAAAAAAAAAAAAGTTGGCCACGCCCACTCAGTCATATTACCACCCTCCCACCAAGCCACGCCCACAGAACCGGTAGTAATAAATTTTACATTTCACCACTGGCACACATGCATGTGCTGGAAACCGGAAGACCAGCTGGCCGGAGCATTTATGTGCACCAGCCAGCTGGTCTTTGGGTTTTCAGCGCTCCGGCATGTGGGCATGCACGCGCTTTCCGGTTTGGGCACTCGATGCCGAAAAGGTTCACCATCATTAGTGTAGGGTCTCCTGCTTGAACAGGGGGTTGTTAGATTAGAAGACCTCCAAGGTCCCTTCCAACTTGGTCATTCTGCATTATCTCAGCTCTTTTTGTCCTATGGTCATGGACAGAACAAGGAGAAAGACTATAGCAGTGATGGCTAACCTTTTTGCCGTCGTGTGCCAAAAGCGGGGGGAGTGTGGAGCGGTCGCGCACCTGCGTGCCCACACCATTTAACGCCTCCCCGCTCCCACGCATGCATGCTCCCCCCCCTGCTTTTGGCATGCAACGACAAAAAGGTTACCAGTGGGCCTAGTAGGTCTGTTTTTTACCCTCCCCAGGCTCCAGAGGCTTTCTTGGAGCCTGGGGAGGGCAAAAACAGCTTTCCCAACCCGCCCGGAGGCCCTCTGGAGGTCAGAAACAGCCCATTTCCTGACTTCCGGTGGGCCCGGAAGGCTTGAAAATCAGCTGGCCGGCGCATGGATGCGTGCTGGAGCTGAGCTAGGACAACGCTCGCATGGCCACAAATATGGCTCCACGTGCCACCTGCGGCACGCGTGCCATAGGTTTGCCATCACGGGACTATAGCCTATGTTCAGGGACAAGATGCATTTCGATCTAGCATTTGGTTGTTCCGAGGCTAACCAGATGCTTCTCAGCAGCCTGCAAACCGGAGATGGAGACCTATTTCTTGATCTCCTATTTGTAGAAGTATTAAGAAGAGCCAGATGTAAATTGCCCATCTAAACAACGTTTTGAAGGGGGACAGATTAGTTATGGCTTCATGAAATGTGTTTTAATAAAGTCGAGGGTATTTTGCCTTTGTTTTTTTAAAAGGAAGTGTGCTTTTCAGAAACTACATTTTTACCTAAATATCGAATGAAGGATGGATATACCATTCTACAGTATAGAATGTAGACCAGAAGCAATGCCCCCCCCCACTTCCCCTCTTATGTAGGGAGCATTAGATGAGGAAAAAGATATGTAATGTTTGTCATTTGATTGGAAAGCTAACATTAGAAACAGTAAGGAGGAAAATGTTCAGTTATAGTTTGGGAAACAGAAATAAAAAGAACTGATCAGTTCCTGCTGATTCAATATCATTATGGCTAAAACAGTTTTCAGACAACTGCTTATACCAGTGTCTCTCAATCTTGGCAACTTGAAGATGAATGGACTTGAACTCCCAGAATTGGAGTTCAACTTGAAGATGAATGGACTTGAACTCCCAGAATTTCAAGTCCATTCATCTTCAAGTTGCCAAGGTTGAGAAACACTGGTTTACACAAAAGGGCATCACTAGATGGAATATACAGAAATTAAACTGATTTATCTTGTTGGCACAAGCAGGTAGAACAGCAGACATAAGGGCAGACATTGGAAGAGAAAATGAAGGATTTGTGTGCCAGATTCCAAGCCAATCAATTTCTAAAATGTCATCTTAGAGAGGGATGGGCTTCAAAAATTTTAGCAAGGGATTCTCTGCCCGGTTGCTGGGTGGGTGTGGCCATGGTGGGCCTGGTCTAGTCAGCCTCCTGCACCACGGCGGGGGTGCCCTCCACAGGCTCCAGAGGCTTTTTTTCAAGCCTTCGGGAGGGCAAAAATAACTTCCCCAGGCTCCGGAGGCCCTCTGAAGGCCAGAAACAGGCTCTTTTTTGAACTTCCGGTAGGCCTGTTTTTCACCCTCCCTGAGCCTCTGCTTGCGTCCTGCACTTACCTGCATCCAAAACAAGCCACGTGGGGACTCCCAGGAGGGGCAGGGTGGGGTGGGCGGAGCCAGCCAGGAGTGGGATTTGGGGGTTTTCCAAACTGCACAGAATCTTAGCTAGAGGTTCTCCCAAACCCTTGCAAACCCCCAGCAGCCCACCCCTGATCTTAGACATCTACAAAATCTACAATGTGATCTCATTTTCAAGGGGAACACCAGGAATCCCTTGAATTCCAGAACCTCATTGGCAGGAAACCCAAGGAATTGTGGAATGAAAGCAAAGAGATTATTAAGGATAAATATCCTTAATCTGCTGGTGGCTCAGCAGACTAAAAGCATTGTGATTAACACCAGCTGTCTGCAATTACTGTAAGTTCGAATCTCACCAAGCTCAAGGTTGACTCAGCCTTCCATCCTTTCTAAGGTGGGTAAAATGAGGACCCAGTTTGTGGGGGCAATAAGCTGACTTTGTATAAATATACAAAAGTATGAAGAGTATTGCTTAATGCATTGTAAGTCGCCCTGAGTCTCCGGAGAAGGGCGGCATATAAATCAAATTAAAAAAAATAAATAAAAATGAACAGAAAGTACTGAAGACTAAGAAACTAAAGGAAGCAAACAGGTTGTCAGAACAAATGATAACTACCAAGGAAAGAAGTAAAGTTAAAACCCCAGAAGGGCAAACAACTCCGGGATTTAACAAAGAATTCCAGGAATTCCATTAGAAGAGGCAAGGTATAGTATTAAAATGGCATCTGTAATGACCCCGAAGATAGAAAGAGACATAGCAATTCTTCATAAAGATCTTTGAACTTCAGTCTGGTATGTTAAAGAATGCCTCGGAGCACGTGATGAATTATTCAAAGAAGATCAAAGAAGCAGTATATAGAAAATATTCCTTATTAGAATGTCTAGTAATAGCAAATGAAATTAGATCAGCATGCCAATTATTAGCAAGGAATTAGACTAATTAGCCAGATATATTAACGTAGGAATCAACTCCACAAGCAGGCTACAACTTTTGTGGTTAGTGGCTTTAATAAAAGGGTTTTGCAAGTTAGTTGTGCTATACCTCCTCCAGAGGTGGTATTCAGCAGGTTCTGACCACTTCTGGAAAACTGGTAGTGGAAATTTCGAGTAGTTCGGAGAACTGGTAAATATCACCTCTGACCAGCCCCGCACCATCTATTCTCTGCCTCCAGAGTCCCAGCTGATCGGGAGGAAATGGGGATTTTGCAGTAACCTTCCCCTAAAGTGGGGTGGGAATGGAGATTTTACAGTACCCTTCCTCTGCCACGCTGCCATGCTGCCAAGCCAAGCCAAGCCAAGCCCACCAAACCATGCCACACCCACAAAACTAGTAGTAAAAAAATTTGAATCCCACCACTGACCTCCTCCTCCCTTTCTTATCATCATCATCATCATCATCATCATCATCTCATCCTCCTCATTTTAGCCATTGTCTTTCCGCTGCAGGATGAAGGGCTCTTCCGCATGTTTCCAACCTATATGGTCCTGAGCTTCCGTTTGCCGATTGAGCCTACCAAATTTGATGATGTCGTTGATCCATCTTGTTTTGGGTCTCTTTCGTGGACGCTTTTGACCAAGCGGAATCCATTCTATGACCGCCTTGGTCCACCTGCCATGAGTTTTTCTTCCTATGGGACCAGCCCATTTCCATTTCAATCCTTTTACTCTCTTGATGATAGATATCCTATCCTTTTGTTTGTTCTCTAATCCAATCTACGGGTTTTTCTATCTTGTCTTGTAATGCCAAGCATGTATCTTAACATGGTTCTTTGCAACACTTGTAGCTTTTGTATCGATTGTGATTACTGGCATATGTTAAGAGCAGGTAGCACACACTGGTCGAAAGCTTTTCTCTTCGGGCGCAGGGGGAGGATATTCTTGAAAATTATGCTTAGCTTGCCGAATGCCTGCCAACCACACTTAACAAGCCATTCAATTTCCTTTATTCTGTCCCCCTTCCATTGAGATCCCTTGACCAAGGTATATGTAGCAGTCTACTACCCTACATCTAGTTCTTCTCCAGATATATATAAAAATATTTCTTTGGTGAATTTATTAAACATAACCTGGTTCCTTTTCAGGTTTACTTTTAAGCCAAATGGTTCTCCTCCTTATGCAACTTTTTTCTTTTCTTATATTCATGTGAATTTGGAGGGAAGGCCTAAGTTTCTTCCACATATGTTCTCCTTGTCGTGGACTTTGAATGTTTTTACTTACTTCACTTTGTTAACACTTTGCCTATCGCCATCAAGAGTGGTGAAATTCAATTTTTTTTACTACCAGTTCTGTGGGTGTGGCTTGATGGGCATGGCAAGGGAAGGATATTGCAAAATCTCCATTCCCTACCCACTCCTGGGAGAAGGATACTGCAAAATCGCCATTCCCTCCTCATTCCTGGGGGAAGGATATTGCAAAATCTCCATTTCCACCCCACTCTGGGGCCAACCAGAGGTGGTATTTGCTGGTTCTCTGAACTACTCAAAATTTCCGCTACCGGTTCTCCAGAACCTGTCAGAACCTGCTGGATTTTACCCCTGCATCAAGATCATCTATCTTCCTTACTCTCCAGAGGAAGCGATGTAATGGACACAAAAGCGTAAAGGTTCTAAGCAAACTATCCTAGTAAATCTGAAGAATGAGACAGTGGCCAGCTGATGGGAAGAGATTAGACTATATGTCAACGTCAAAGAAAGAAGACTCAATAGTCCAAACTACCATGCAATCTTTTTTTTTTCTTTCTCACGCTAGCAAAATGCTTAGGTTTGTCCAATGCAGATTAGAACTCCACATGAAAAGAGAGATGTCAAGATATCCAAGCTAGTTTTAGAAAAGATCAAGGAACAAGATACATTGGCGCCGAGGTGCTCGGGATAACTGAGGAAAATTAAAGAATGTCAAAAAGAAATCAATATACAATGATTATACCATGAGGCACATATTCTTTTTGACATTCTTATGATTGATTATACAGTGAAGAGCCAGTGTGTGCTGTGGTTAAGGCACCAGCTTAGAAACCAGGAGACTGCGAGCTCTAGTCTAATGCCGGGCTGCTGCCGGTTCGGGCAAACCGGTAGTTCCAACAATCAGCTGGCTCCGCCCACCCATCCCTGCTCTATCCTGTTCTATATTTCCTTCTTTCTGGCTTAGCTGATTCACGCAGCACAGCTGATTTCGGTGCCTCCGCTGTTCTACTTACTGGGGCTGCCTTAGAAGGAAAGCAGTTGAGCTTCAAATTGCTGTATCTTGAACGCTGCACGCAAGCAAGTTAGGTGCGTGCGTTAGGCGCACGCGATCGCGATCACCGAACCAGTTGTTAAACCGGTTGCAGCCCACCCCTGTTCTAGTCCCTGTTCTAGTCCCTGTTCTAGTCCTGTTAGGCACAAAGCCAACTAGGTGAACTTGGATCACTCCAAGTCCTCTCCTTCAGTCCTAGAAAGGAAGCAATAGCAAACCACTTCCAAAATCTTGCCAAGAAAACTGCAGAGACTTGTCCAGGCAGCTGGTAGGAGTCAACACTGTGTCAAAGGCACTAAATAAATAAATGGAAAAAAAACCCTTTTAATTGTGTGATTATGTAAATCTGGAGAATGTTTTTAGGAAATAAACATCTCGAAATAAACACCACAGCTTGAACGATACGTGGCAAAATGGGCTGGTTTCTGGTAGGTTGAATTGGAAAGTGATGTGCTTGGGTTTTAAAATTGGAAGACGAAACAGCAATAATTTAAAGTTAAAGCTAAAGACACTGTTCTGAGAGCTGAAAAGGTAAATGATGGAAGTTCTAGTATCAAGGAGTGCAATGAAAAAAATGGCACTCAGATTAAATATAAAGAACACAACCAGTTCAGTGACCAGCCTTAGAACTGACTTTACTGAAATGGTGAATAGCTGCTGTCTTTTAGGATCAACTCAAGAGCAAAGGAACCAGCAATCAACAATTATGTTGCAGAATATTTAAGGTTTTATCTTAGAATAAAACTGTTGTGGCCCGCCAGCGGCCTGTGCAGCTGATAGCTGATTCCGACAGCTAGGAGGCTGGTGTGGTGATTCGCCAGCAGCCTGTGCAGCTGGCGCCTGAGTCAGACAATGAGGAGGCTGGAGAAGAGTTGGTGCCAGAGATGGGGATTCAGTCTTCAGAACCTCCAGAAGCTCCCATAAGTGAAGAGGAAGAGGAGGAGGAGCCTCTTCTCAATGCATGGGCACGCAAAGCTGCCAAAAGGCAGGAATGGCTCCTCAGGAGGTCTCCTTGAGAGTAAGACCTAGGGTTAATTGGCCACTCCCCTAGCCTATTTAAGGAATGACGACAACTGAGGCAATTTGCAGAAAACAACTTCGTTCATATTCCTTTGGGTATTGACTCCAGAAACGTCTGATTGTCTCTTGCTTCTCTCTTGTCATTTTTCCTGCAAATTGCTTATGGGCATTCTGCCAACCACAGTAAGCTTACGGTTAACTGAAAGACTGTGCCTCAGAATTGAGTTATTACTTCTTGGACTATTGTCGGCTGTTAATGAGGTTAAATTAACAGCCCTTGTTCAGAAAAGACTGATTTATTTTATTGATTGATTGATTGAATTTGTATACCGCCCTACTCCCCAAGGACTCAGGGCAGTGAACAGTCATAGAATAAAACATATAAATACAAAATTTAAAATAGAATAAAATGAATTAAATAATTTGGCTGAACAAATTTAAAACCCCAATAATTTAAAACCAAATTTAAAATTTCCATTTAAAAAAGGGAAAAACTTAGGTTTTAAACTGTACTTGTGTTTGAACAACTACTAAGAAAGCTCATTAGTAGTCCTTAATTAGTAAACTAAGATTTGTACGGACTTTGTATGTGCTGCGTTCTTTGTGGTCCATAGCTGGGGCAGAACAAAAACCTTCATTCCATGTCTTTATCCTACAAAGGTCAGAATTGTGCAGTCAATGGTTCCCCCTGAAATACTTTATGGAAGAAAAAGTTGATGAAAAGGGTATCCTGTTTCAGGTTTCCAACTCATATACCCAGTTGTTAGGTAAAAATAACATTTTATTCAGAGCAAATAAGCAATTTACTCAAAACAATGGCAGGCAAGGAAAGGAATCAAAACAGAATCTTTGGAAAAAGAAAGCTTGCCCCAGTGGTTTTGCTTTCAATGGGAACACACAGAAAGTAGTCAACATTCAATCCAAAGTTGAGAGCCAAGTCAGATTTGTGTAAAACAAACAACTTAGCCTTTTCTTCACTTAAAGAATTTTGAATTACAGAGACTGGAAAAAATTGAATTATTTAGAGTGAACAAAATTAGAATTAAAATATCACAAAATTATAAGTAAGCTTTTAAATTCTGTAGAACCCTTCATCAGACCAGGTGGGAAGTAAAATCAGAGGCAGAAAACAGAGGAAGGAGCAGAAAAAGTAATTCATCCATTTCCTACAACTTTGGACAGCTATTGCTAACCAAATGTAGGTGGAGAGATTGAGAGTTTTGACATCATGCAATAAGGGTGTTTTTTGAGGAGGCAGGTAACAAAACTGAAAAGAGGAGATGACAATGAGAGTTGACATCCATCATATTGTAGAAAGAAAGAATTATCTTTATCTCTTTCCTACAGGCCCACTAAGCATTTAAGAGGTTTGTCAGCATGATTTCCTAACTGGTTTAAAAGGCTGCAACAAGTCAATTCATTTTTTTGGAGAAGGTACATTTTCTGTATAATTAGATCAACAACCTTAAATCTCATCTGTGATGCTCTCTTATCGCTAGTTCTCACCTATCATTTCGTGGTGTCCGATTCTTGGCGGCTTTATAGGCAAGTGTTCTCCATCCTACCCTGTCAAACACAACTTCTTTCCGTTGTTGGAGGTTCATCTTTGGATCAGCTTCAATGTTGTCCAGCCACCGTGTTCTTTGCTTGCCCCTTCTTCTTGTTCCACTAATCATTCCTAGCATCATTGCCTTCTCCAATGAATTTGCATGCAAGACACGGCCAAAGTAAATGACCCTCCTGAACATCTTCCTTTGAGTCCACATCATTCCTACTAAGTGCTTAGTTTCTTCTCGTGCTGGGCAAATCCTTCTGTTTCAAATGTGTTAATTGAACATTCAATTCATAATGTTGCCATTTGTTTTGTTGTCTTAAAACATATGAAGAATGGTTGCTGGAATTGGGTGCGTCTAGTTTAATGAAAAGAAGGACTGGGGTGACATGATATCAGTGTTCCAATATTTGAGGGGCTGCCACAAAGAAGAGGGAGTCAAGCTATCCTCCAAAGCATCCAAAGGCAGGGCAAGAAGCAATGGAGGGAAACTAACCAAGGAGAGATCCAACCTAGAACTAAGAAATTTCCTGACAGTGAGAACAATCAACCAGTGGAATGGCTTCTGTGTACTCCAACACTGGAGGTTTTTAAGAAGAGATAGGACAACCATTTGTCTGAAATAATAGAGGGTTTCCTGCCTGGGTTGGAGTAGAAGATCTCCAAGATCCCTTTCAACTCTGATATTCTGTCTTTATATTGTATGATTCGTTAGAACCTTCGGCATTGCAAATTTTATGCCATTAAGTTTAATTTGTTAAGAAAAATCCATCTTGATGCCACTGTGAGACATCTTGCACATTTTTTTTGAATGAAGGATCCAGTTGATTTTAATAAAGCTGAAAATACTTTCTGGGGCTATTGTTTTAATTCTAGTATCTAAGCCTGAATGGGCATGAGTAGTATTATTGAAAATGCCATAGACTTTAGAGTAGAAAACCCCCTTCTATAATCCCTTATAATTCTATGATTTTATGATTTATTCATTCATTCCTCATCAAGATTCTTATAAGGATCTGGGCTTGCTAACACTACAAATAAAGACTATTTTTAAATAGAAAACTCTATTGGTTTAAGGCTAGATAATATTAGAATGATTTCAGCATCATTTCTCTCATGTGGTATTGCAAAACTGACTACATAGTTTTCAATTTGTGAAATCAATCTCTCTTTTCAATTCAATGTTCATGTGTTAAAATATAAAGTATTTCTGGCATCAAATCTGTTTCATTGGAGACATTGCTAAAACAAGGGCTATTCATTTTGGACCTTAAAAACTGTGGCTTGTTGATACACCCTGCATGGTTACTTAATAGGCTTTTTTTCTGTAAAAGGGGACCTTTGAAATGAATTAACATTGGTCAAAAACTGCGTTTGGTACACCGTTCCATCTAGGTTAATGACTGCAATATTTAACATTCCTCACGTAGTGTGTAAAATACCGCTGTGTTTGTTTCCAAGATTTATAGTAACCCTATGACAGATACTACAGATACTACAATGATACTATGGGGGATACTACGTCTGATTCACTGGACTTCTCAGTGACTGATATACTGGGAACTCAAAACTGAATGACTGTAATGTGCTTTTGGGGGGAACCAGCTTTCAAGTGCCCAGTTCAGCTGGCCCAGAATGCGGCAGTATAAAATTAAGTGGAGAGGTCTTCATTTCCTTCAATATGAAACAGCTTTACCGGCTGCAGGTTATCTTCCGAAACCACTCAAGCTTTCACAGTATATGAAACCATATGCATTTATGCTGCCGCCAGAACCATCAACTCCCATACAGTCCATCCCATCTCATGCCCTTATTTATGCATCAATAAGGCACCTTGCACAGATCCAACAACTATTTGGTAATGTGAATGCCCGCTTTGGCTTTCTCCACAGCAAAGAGCATCCTTGTGGAACAAAGTGCTGTTGATACTGAAGCAAGCCACTTCCTTTTTTTGCTGTGTAGCAGGATCCCAAAACACACTTATTTCCTCAGGCTCCATTTTTCTTTATTGACATGTTTACTGTGTTCTGTAGGCCACAGAGAATAATTAAGGAAGTCAGTTCTAGCTACCACTCTCTGCAAACAAATAGGCTGTTGAATAACAAATTAATAGCAATAGCACTTAGATTTATATAGTGCTTCAGCTCTCTCTTTCTCAGCAGTTTACAATGTCAGCAAATTGCCCCCAACAATCTGGGTCCTCATTTTACCAACCTCGGAAGGATGGAAGGCTGAGTCAACCTTGAGCTGGTCAGAATCGAACTTCTGGCAGTGGGCAGTCAGCCTGCAACACTGCATTCTAACCACTGCGCCACCAGGGCTTTAATTGTTCTGTTTATATCATAAGCAATATAACATTAGAGCATATGTCGATAAGAGGCTGAATGCTCTTATGACCCATTTTTGAAGAAAAAACTGTAAAAGTTGAATCTTTTCTCCTTTAGCTATGCTTTCCCAATTCATAAAACTTTAAATTATTTAATCATGACACACTTTTCTTTCCTCAGTACGGGAACACAGAGCTATTCTCTGTTCTCTTTAAAAAGAGCTATCCCCTTTTTAAAAACAGCGACTAATTCTTTCCAAGGACATATATTCTTCATATCAAAACTATCTCAGACAGAACAAGGTGCCAAAAATAAAATTCAGAATTTGCTGCCTTAAAAAAAAAAACAACCTCTGGGGGAAAATTCACACATAGCACGGACACCCTTTTGGAGTTAAATGTATCAAAGGACTTGAAGCTACAGTGTTTTTTAACCAAACAGACAATTCATAAACAACATGTACTTCAATCCCAAAGAACGCATTCAGGCCACATATTTCAGAGCTTATTAATTTTCTGGAAGAGCCTTTTCCAATGCTTACAAATATATGGGTTTAACCTGGAGGACTATATTTCTTTACAATCCGACTAGTCTGAAACAGCTCGGTGATCGTCACTAATTATATGAACTTGATTCAAGAGCTTCAAGAGTGCGTTTGGATTGTACGGGAAGAGACCTTTTGCATGTAGCCTAGAAATCGACTTTTGCAATTGTTGGAAACATGCAGTTGCTTTCTGGAAAGTTTCATCTGCTAATTTAAATTCCGGGGGGGATAGTTTGCTGCCGGAATCTGATGAAATATTCAAATCTTGCTCATTGAAAAGGAGCCCTTCTTGCTTGGAGGTTTTTGCCTTCTCATCAAGAACTGCTTTATTTGGACAGGCCCGATAGTTTAAAGCTTCTTGTTCTGTGTCTGTAAAACATTCTTCTCTTACGCATTCTACATCAGAATCTTCTGAGCTGTCGTAATCAACCAGCTGAAAAGCCCCCGATAAACGTGGGTCACTAGATGCGGTTACAAAATCAAAACGGTTGGGTTGCATGGCTTGGCTGTCTCCCTGACGGAGGGTAGACAAATTCAGGGAGGAAGGCAAAAGGGCCTCCGTATGAGGCCGTGTATCATATGCAGTGATCTGCCCAGTCAGATCTGAGTTGGGGACCTTTTCCTGCTGGCAGGACAAGTTCTCCCCCCAAATTCTGAGATCTTTGCCAACGGTGAACTTAAAACATTGGGAAACTTGGACGAAGTGGTGCCAGTCTTCTACAAGAAGTTTCAAATATTGCACAAAGTATTCCAAGAAGCAGGTTTCCGATGAAATCAAGAAATCCAGGAGAACCGTGGCATCAAACGCGATGCTCCCTAACAGACATAAGAAGAGGCAGTGGGGATTATAACCGTTCTGATGTGTCCGATTGTCCTGGGTTCTTTCATCTGAGCGGCAGAGGGTGAAATTAACGTCATGGCAGAACCTCCAAAATAAGCAAGAAACGTTGCAAATTACAACATCGTTTTATCAAGAACTCTTTTAACAGTAGAGCTGAATTTACATTTATTATTTTTGGCTAAATAAATCAAGACCGTTAGAATGATCACGGCGCTCAAGCATTCTCTCCCACTGTGTGCTCTAATTCAATGCACATTGTAAGGATAAAAGGGAAGAAGGTGGACCAAGTGAAGAAAGAGAGCATGCTTGTTTTCACCTCCATCAGCTGTAATTTGACATTAATTTATGAGATGGAAAAGGCAGCCATCGGTAATTAGTAATTACTAATTAGGAAAACTTGATCACTCTGTGGGCAGAGTGGACACAATGTATGGTTTAAGGTAAAGGTAAAGGTTCCCCTTGCACATATGTGCTAGTCGTTCCCGACTCTAGGGGCTGGTGCTCATCTCCATTTCCAAGCCGAAGAGCCAGCACTGTCTGAAGACATCCCCATGGTCATGTGGCCGACATGACTCAACGCCAAAGGCGCACGGAATGCTGTTCCCTTCCCACCAAAGGTGGTTTCTATTTTTTCTACTTGCATTTTTTACGTGCTTTCGAACTGCTAGGTTGGCAGAAGCTGGGACAAGGAACGGGAGCTCACCCCGTTACGCGGCACTAGGGATTCGAACCGCTGAACTGCCGACCTTTCGATCGACAAGCTCAGCATCTTAGCCACTGAGCCACCACATCCCAAAGTATGGTTTAGATATATTTAAATAAATAACAAATATTTGCATTCGGAGTATAAGACGCACCCAGATTTTCACCCTCTTTTTTGGGGGAAAAAAGTGCGTCTTATACTCCAAAAAATACGGTATGTCAAAATTTCAGAATACAATTCTCTCTGTTTCATTGAGAGTAATTAATGGACCAGGAGATTCCTTCACTGATCTCTCTGTCAATGTTTCTATGGTCTTATTTAAAGGAAAGGTGCATATTTGCTTATCACGTTTATGATACGGAAGAATGCTGTACATCTTCTTTGTACTGCTTGTCAAATTCCTTGTATATGGAAGAAAAGAAACTCTAAATAACACCTGATTCTAAATGTGAACATTATTCATGCACTACCGTATTTGAGAGGAACAAGTAAGCTTGCTAGATTTGTCCCAGGAACTGAAGGAATTGGGAATAATTTTATCTTAGAAGGAGTGAGACGCTGGAAGCAAAATGAAATGGAATGAATGAGTGTTTCAATTTGAACGCTGTTTGCCTGAACTGTGTGTTCACTTTCAAGATATTTATGACGATCAATTAATTTTTAGCAAATACAAGTTGATGGCTGAGAAAAGGGGCACTAACCTTTCCGAGTTTAAATAAATTGCCAGTAATGACTTTACAGCTTCTACCATCTCATCATCTTGTTCTATAAACAGAGAAATCCACATGCAAGGGTGTTCAAGTAAGCAGATACTGACAGGCGGCTTCAGGTGGCTTTTTAAGACTGTCAAGAGTAGACCCATAACACTCTCCAAATGAACTAAAATGAAGAAGAAGAAAAAAATCAATGGCAGCCCAAAATCATATACATAAATACATTTGCTTTGGATTAAAAATTTATAATATCTGAGGAACAACGATTTTATTTAGCATTACATGTTCTATTGAAATGTTTTACAGGGAATGCAAAGGAGAAACAATAGTGAAAATTCTATTTTGTAGGGAAGTCATTTCCAAAACCTATAGGTGACCAAGAGTGACAATATCTTGCTTGCCAACGTCTTTTAAATCTAAAACTCAGGAAGCTCAAACTGCCCAAGGAGCTGCTGATCCAGTTCTACAGAGGAATTATTGAGTCTGTCATCTGCACCTCTATAACTGTCTGGTTTGGCTCTGCAACCCAGCAAGACAGACACAGACTTCAGAGGATAATTAGAACTGCAGAAAAAACAATGGCTACCAACCTGCCTTCCATTGAGGACCTGTATACTGCACGAGTCAAAAAGAGGGCTGTGAAAATATTTACAGACCACTCGCATCCTAGACATAAACTGTTTCAACTTCTAACCTCAAAACAACGCTATAGAACACTGCCCACAAGAACAACTAGACACAAAGACAGTTTTGTCCCGATCGCCATCACTCTGCTAAACAAATAATTCCATCAACGCTGTCAAACTATTTACTAAGTCTGCACTACTATTACTATTAATCTTCTCATCGTTCCTATCACCCATCTCTTTCCACTTATGATTGTTGCTTGCATCCTTACGATTTATATTGATATTGTTTCCTAGTATGATTTGATTGCTTTTTTGTACCCTTTTTTGTACCCTATCGTTAAGTGTTGTACCTTATGATTCTTGACGAATGTATCTTTTCTTTTATATACTCCGAGAGCGTATGCACCAAGACAAATTCCTTGTGTGTCCAATCACACTTGGCCAATAAAGAATTCTATTCTATTCTATTCTATTCTATTCTATTCTATTCTATTCTATTCTATTCTATTCTATAAAACCTTTAAAGAAGCTTTTCACTTCCAATTAAAACTTGCCACAAAAGGCAAGATTAGCAAGAAAAAAAAATATCCTAAAACCATATCAACTTTACTGTCTTTTTGTTTTCTTCTTTTTCCTTCCATGTCTCCATTTACAGTGATTGCAAGAATTTGGTGAGATCTAACCAGCTACAGGTAGGATGGCAATAAAAAAAAATTAAAAAGGTATTTTTACTCGAGTGCCAAGAACATATAATATCACTACAGATACTCCTTGATTTACAACAGTCTCTTTAAGTGACTGTCTGAAGTTACAACAGCACTGAAAAAAGTGACTTAGGGCAGTTGCTCGCACTTATGACTGTTGCAGCATCCCTGTGCTCCTGTGATCAAAATTCAGACGCTTGGCAACTGACTTGTACTTATGATGGTTGCAGCGTCCTTGGGTCACTTGATCCCCTTTTGCGACCTTCTGGCAAGCAAAGTCAATGGGGAAGCCAGATTCACTTAACAACCACGACACTCACTTAACAACTGCAGGGATTCACTTAACAACTATGGCAAGAAAGGTCATAAAATGGGACAAAACTCACTTATTAAATGTCTCACTTAACAACATAAATGTTGGGCTCCATTGTGGTCGTAAATCAAGGACTACCTGTACAGTCTTGGGAGACAAGAAGCCATTTTTTAATACCAGAAAACGCTACTGGTACTGATTTAAGGACTTAGTGAAACGATGCAAAGTCTGGGCTCGGGGAAGAAAGGATCCATTTTCAAATTCAACGTGGCACAAGCTTTTTGCCCATGCAACAGATTAAAAGTATTCACGCCTACAGCTTCCATAATCCATAATCCAGAAAACCGATCCTGTGTACATATCATTATCCACTCCACTGAAAACTCTCCACTTTAGCTGAGCCCAATCTTTTATGGACTGTATATCGAGACTTCTGGGAGTGGGAACTTCTTAATTAAGTTGGGAGACGCAATCAAACTGAATTTCAAATTGCACACTACACTGAACACCTCAATTCTCTAGAGAGCCTTTGGATTACAACACCTGCTCAAGTTAAACACAATCCTCCCACCTCTTGTACGATGTAACTTTGCTATAGACACCTCTCTATGCCACGATGGGAATATTCTAAATGTTCTGAAGCAACATTTTACTGAAATGCCAGATGAATGAATAACTGGCATCTTCTCTTAAAAGTAATTTATTTCTCCGGCGTCTGCGAAACCAAAATTTGCACACCCATTCTGCAGTCACAGTTCTTTCTGTACATCTTTATGATTTGATTCTCAAGCTCTATTATATGGGTTAAAAGAAAACACCATCTTTCATATTTTCTTATTAAAATATTAATAAGCGTTGCTGACGTTGCTTAAGATTCTCTAGGCAGTGAAAGGCAATCAACTTTAAAGCTTTAGTTAATCCATAATCTAGTAGCTAAAGCTTGTGGTTTAAGTTATGGAACAAAAAGTTCTCAAATTACTATGATAAGTCCACGGATCTGTCTGGAAAAAATATTTCTCACAGCATGTGTAACTTATAAGTAGATAGTAAATCCTCTTCAGCATACTGGAAGGAGAAGTAGTTCAACAAATAAAAGAGAGAAAAATTGGTGGATTAACACATTTCTCCCTTCCACTCAATAAAATATTAACTTCCATTCCTCTAAATAGGGGTGTCAAACTCGATTTCATTAAGGGCCGCATCAGGGTTGTGTTTGACCTCGGGGCCCAGGGCATGGCCATCTTGATGTCACTTGTGTCAGGGGCATCTGTGGTTGCACGAATGCTCTGCCAGTGAAAACTGGCTCCTGAGCTCCATTTTCGGCCACAGCAGCCTCCTGCCATTCTCTGCCAGTGAAAACGGAACTCAGGAGGGTGCACGCATGACCCTTTCAAGCTCCATTTTCACTGGCAGAGGCACTGCGGGTCGGTCTTTCACTGTTCTCAGGGCAGCCCCACGAGCCAGATTTAAGCGCCTTGAGTTTGACGCCCCTGCTCTAAACTGCTATCACTTCAAAACCAAAAAATATATATTCAAAAATACGGTGGCAACCCCATTCGTTTTCACCTTGTAGGTAGTCTGCTCACAAAACACTTTCCTGTGAAACTTTGAAGACACTTTAGGAAGCAAAATTACCTTGTGATTCAGTTTTGTAGGCAAAATCCTGGATCTTCGTCTCTAACGCTTTAAGTAGAAGCAAGCTTAAGGATCTGAAGATCACTACATCGAAGTTACCCTTCGCCTGTGCTTGAGGTTCAATTGTGCTACCATCAAAATGGCGGGTGTTTCCACTAACACACAACCTGCCCAGCCAATCAGAATTCACAAAGTGTAGCACGGTGTCAGCCAATGCTAACCGATCGTTGTCAAAATGAGGGTCCCGGGGTGAGGAAGGAAGCGCCTTTGTCTTGATTAGGTCTTCGCCAGCTTTATGAAGAATGCAGTTCTTAAGCAACGCGATCGATTTCTTCTTGATGAAACCATGAACCGGTGATATGGCAAGGCAGCCGATATCGTAAGAGTTCAAAAACAATACCCTCTGGCATCCAAGGTTGAGTGGCACTTGGATCCTGGAAGCTACAAGCAACTCCAAGAGATCTAGAAAGCTATTCATGTCATTTGTTGATGTTGCAGATAGTGGAACACTGTGAGCAGATGAATAATAAGAAAGGATGGAACTGTAAAAGTTTTCCAGCATGTTGTCAAGGGGAGTAAGAAGTTTCTTCAGGTCACCTATAATAACAACACCACCAGCATCAAGCAGGGCTTCAATATGATAGAGAGGCCTTAACTAAACTATCAGTCAAAATTAGAACTTTTTTCTCATTAAAAACCTATTTCTTCCCTGAAAATTTACAAGACAAGCGATATCCATAACAATGTGAACATATCAGCAACTTTCATGAAGAGTAACTGTGCATTGATCTTCTATTAGCTACTTGCAACGTAATGCCAATTGAAACAGTACCTTCTTTGCAAGTGTTGTCATCATTCAAAATTCCTTTTATTATATTGGTCAAAGTCCAGAGGCATTCCGCTATCGAACTATTACTGGGAAATCCTGATAAAGTCTCTAAACAAAAAGCAAGCCAGGCACTATTTAATGAATTCTGGGGAAAGAGAGAGAATGCACGTTATTGAACAAATGATGACTTCTTGGACATCTGTCTGAAGGATAACCTTTAACTCTTCTCCAAAAATAAAGACAAGGGAGAAGCATGAAAAAGGCAAAGTTTTTCGCATTGGCCGTGATGAATTTCCTCATCATTTTGCACCCTTTAGTAAGTGACTAGGTAGCCAAACCAGTAACACAAAGCAAGATCTATATATCTTATTACCCAACTCTTATACCTTTATTACTCAACACTTTGTTTTACCAGTCCTAAAAGCAGAAAAGCACATAGAATAGACCAAATAAATAGATAGATCTAAAGATTGGATAAATGTTGGAAGTGTAATCAAACATTAGGTTCATATTATCACATGTGATGGACATGCCCAAGAGCAAGAAAATATTGAACAAAAATACACACATGGCTGGAAAAAATGATAAAACTACATATAGACTTGAAACCAGAGATATTTCTGCTGGGCATTCTACCAGAAAAATATGATAAAAAGACTGCATATTTGATTCTGCATATATTAACAGCAACTAAAATTGTATTTGCGCAACAATGGAAAAGTGATGAGATCCCGTCTGAGGAGAATGTAATTAAAAAATACTTGTGCAGAAATGGATAGATTAACACTTGCTATTAAGGATAAAGAAGAAACTGAATATTTTTTGATAGGGGACACATTTTATCAATGGCTAGATAACAGAAACAGAAGTTAGAAAGGAGGAGATATGAAGGGAGATAATGGTATAGAGGAGAGTCGCTAAAGAAGATGATGTTAAATGTTAAGCATTAAGGTTAGTATATTATAATGTTATTATATTATTAATATGATAGTGATGACTAAATATAATGAAGATGTATACATATGACTATTTAAACGTAATAGTACCCAGAATACGCACTGTTTGATGAAAATTGAGTGTTATATAAATAAAACATGAAAAAAAAAGATACATGCAAAGCAACAGAATAATAATAATCATAATACGATATCAATAAGAAGAGGTAGTAGAGAAGATGAGAAGGATGATAATACTAATATTACAGCCATACATCGGTAAATATACCTAGACATAAAACAATACTGTGAGGATTAGGTATATAGGCTCCCTTATTTAATTAATCCACATATAGGCCTCCGTACTTAATTAGGATAAAATCAGTTGTATACTGAATTAATTCAGATTGAAAATTAGAACTCTTAAAGCAGCAAAGTTTATCTAAATAGCAATAACAATAGCACTTAGATTTATATACTGCTTCACAGTGCTTTACAGCCATCTCTAAGTGGTTTACAGAGTCAGTCAATTGCCCCCAACAATCTGGGTCCTCATTTTACTGACCCTGGAAGGATGAAAGGCTGAGTCAAATGGTATGCTAAATGATCTAGGATGGTTTTACTAGAAACTGACAGCACACAGTTAGGTTCACATATCTCATTAACCTGTAAGATTGACATTTGGCTTAATATGGCAGCCAGTTTTTGTAATTACGGCTTACCACTTAGTATAGGGGTCTGCAACCTTAAACATTGAAAGAGCCATTTGGACCCGTTTCCCACAGAAAAGAAAACACTGGGAGCCACAAAACCTCGGTGGGCGTGGCCAACTCGACATCACTCACTTTCACCAGTCACGACCCCCCCTAGCCACACCTACCTAGCTGATCATTAGAGCAGAGAACCGGTTGTTAAAAAACAACGGGAACCACAAAACCCTTTTGACATCTCTCTCTCTCTCTCTCTCCCTCCCTCCCCCCCTCCCTCTCTCTCTCCCCGCCCCCCTCTCTGTATCTCTGTCTCTGCCCCGGCTGCTTCTCCATCCCCTGCTGTCACCCTTACCTTCTCAGGCCAGCTGAGGAGTGACTGGGAGGGGAGGGCGAGGGATGGGATCATCCAACAAAGAGCCACAGCAGAGGGCCCAAAGTGCCGTATGTGGCTCCGGAGCCGCAAGTTGCAGACACCTGACTTAGTACATTGTGCAAATCCAGCCAAAGGTGATTTATTTAAAATAGCATTGTTAGCATGATGGGTGAAATCCCTCCCCCTCTCTCTCTTTGTATCTGAAAAACTGGAAACTAGCATTCTCTCCAACCTGTTTTTATATGGAAATATGAGCAGTGCGGGTAGTCCACAATGGAGCCTAACTTTTTTGTTGCTAAGCGAGGCAGTTGTTAAGTGAATTTTGCCCCCTTCAATGACCTTTCTTGCCACAGGTATTAAATGAATCCCTGCAGTAGTTAAGTTAGCCACACGGTTGTGAAGTGAATCTGGATTCCCCATTGATTTTTGATTGCTTGTCAGAAAGTCTCAAAAGGGGATCATACGACGCCAGGACACAGCAACCATCGTAACTATGAGTCAGTTGCCAAGCGTCTGAATTTTGATCACGTGACCAAGGGGATGCTTCAACAGTTGTAAGTGTGAAAAAATAGCCATGTTCTTTTTTTTCAGTGTCGTTAAACCTTTGAATGGTCACTAACTGAATGGTTGTAAGTCTAGGACTACCTAAAGCACATGTTTTTCCCTTTATGCCTTTAGCAAGCTTAGAAGAAATTTTAAGTAATGTTTTCTAAGCACTGCAGTCAAAATGCTGGGCTGCCAATGCCTCCTCATGCTGAGGCATCATTGAAGAACATTCAGGAATCTATCTGAGAACACAAATGGTCTTACTTTATCTACCTAGACCTTTGGTTAAATTCCCTACTTTCATATTCTGTAGTGCAGGCTTTAAAGTTTAATGTCAAAGAATTTTTCCACCTACCTATTCTAGCAATCACTTCTATAAAGGTGATTTATAGAAAGCTCAACCTAACCCCCGTAACGTTTTGTTCTCCTCAATCAAATGAACAGATTATTTAACCTAATTTAAAAACTTCCCACATTTTCATACTGCTGTAAATACCTTCATGGCAATTTTTTGACGGCTGAAAGAAAGGGGAAGGTTCTGTCCTAAGGAAAAGTACAATGGGTGGGAAAGCCATGGATTTGGGTGGGGCGCTACCATTACTTTGAGTTCAGTCAATTCAGGCTAAAAAAAAATCTATTTTGGAGAACAGATGACAGAAGCAAACAGTCGCTTCCATACATACACTAGATTTGCAGGAAAATCTGCAGGCATTTTGAACAGCAGAATATCCAGAATGTGATTTCTCTTGTCCTGTGAAGCCCTCTGTCTGATTATTTTAGTACTGCATTATGACACCAGTTAGCAAGAGGAAACTAATGAGGTACAGTTGCACATGGAAAAGAATCTGCATAAAAATGCAGAATGTATACAGAGTGTCTGTATACTTAACATGATCAGCACCAACTATTTTCTTGGTATAGAAAGGCAGCAAGTCTGAAAAAAAAAAGGCCAGCCTAACAACCTCCTTCCTATTTTTTTTCCCCATATTTTAATGATATATGTAAGGAACATTCAAGCGTATCTCCACTCCCCATCTTTTAAACCAACGATATGCCACAAATAACTGAAAATTACACGCATGGACTAATAATGCATCCTATTACATAGTGAAAAAAACAAAGTCATTTATGAGGGTGGGCTACAGAATTTTGAGATGAGCTACTAATAGCGGCAAAATTACTGATGAAATATACTTGCACTTCTTTTTATTTTTATTCATCAATGTTTTTTAACTGTTTTATTCCACAGGGTTCTAGTTTTATACAGCTAATGTTTGTAAATAATCAAACACAAACATGGCATTAAAAGATTGCAAACACAGCACAATTAGGAAAAAGCAATCAGGAATTTAAAATGAACTGAAAGATAACCAAATGACTCAAATTTAAATACACTGGAAAAGCCTCCCCAACCCCCGTGGTTTGAAAACTCAGAGCTTTTCCTGGCTGTTTTTTTTTGGGGGGTGGGGGTGGGAAATGTTTTATTCTCCCTCAAAAATAAGAAATGTTAACATTCTCTTGAAATATCATATCAGGTGGGGGAAAAAAACAGGAAATCATTCACTCATTTTTAAGATAAGCTAGCTAAAAAATTGTTACTCCATTAAAATAAAATAGTAGTTGAATTAGATGCATCATTAAAAACACTTAGCTATACATAATAAAAGTAAAGGTTCCCGTCGCACATATGTGCTAGTCATTCCCGACTCTAGGGGGCAGTGCTCATCTCCATTTCAAAGCTGAAGAGCCAGCGCTGTCCAAAGACATCTCTGTGGTCATGTGGCCAGCAGGACTAAACACCAAAGGCGCATGGAACGCTGTGACCTTCCCACAAAGGTGGTCCCTATTTTTCTACTTGCATTTTTTACATGCTTTCGAACTGCTAGGTTGACAGAAGCTGGGACAAGTAATGGGTTCCTGTTACGTGGCACTAGGGATTCGAACCGCTGAACTGCGGACCTTCCGATTGACAATCTCAGCATTTTAGCCACTGAGCCACCACGTCCTTTTTACAACCAGCTATACATAATACATATCCACAAAAAGTATAGTTTAGTGGAAGAGATATTTCCTTTGATATAAATTATGAAAAATGTCTCTTTAAAGAATATGCTTTGTCATTTATGGATTTATAGTATTTACATTTTTTTTTAAAAAAAGCTGGCCCTCTTTTCTAAGGGAGAAAAGTACATGGCCCAATGAGGAAGGCAGAGACATCTGTCTGGCCAGCCCAATGAGTAAAAGCAACGTAATTAGAAGGGGGTAACAGATGGCACCACCAGGTATAAGCTTACCTCTTCTTTTACTAGGAGAACAAAACAGGTGCATGAGATGTAATTAGTATTTTTGCTGGATGGGGATTTATAACATTAAAGATTAAATTTTAACTTCTGTACTACGTGCTCGATTACAAAATCCTCAACTATTACTGTTGCCCACTAAAGTAAAAACAAAACTACAAACAAAGCAGATACATTTGGTTAAATAGTAACTCCAAAGCTTCCTTTCTGACTTACCTCTTCTCTTAGCTGAAAATGCACAAGGGAAGCCAAACTTTTAGAAGCCATGTGAGAGAGCTGTTTATCTGAACTACGTAACAGATGAATCTAGGAGAAATGGAAACAAAAGGAAGTTGTAGCTATGTGACCCTTAACAAAGGAGTTGGAGGAAAATACCACCTTTGGGAAACTTACTAATTCAGAGACAATGTTTGATTCTTGCAGGATTCTCAGGATCTCAACGTATTTCTGTTTTATTTCAGTAGCCGCCTCTTGCAGATGCAGTTTGGCAAGCATCATATCGATCAAAGTTAACTGAAGCAGAATAATTTCCCGGGCATGGCACTTCAGATGGCTAAAGTTTTTAGAAATATCATGTTCGTTGTTTATTGGGTCTAAACCGGAAGAGATCTGAGCATCCAATTTACGGAAAAAATGACAGGCACATAACTCACAATTTTTTGCTGATGAAAAAGCCGAAGGATTTAGAAGAGCTGCACAATTGTAACTATCTTGGGATAACAAAGCACCAGCAATTATATCATTATACATTTTTTGAAGGAAGTAAAAGTAAGTCTCCATTATCAACAATTTTTATATATCCAGGGATTCTTTATATATTCAAATCAGCAGGATTTGAATTGATTTTTTTTTCAGGAACTGACTCTAATATAAGATGTAACTTTGTAAAGATTCCAATTCTACTGTACCTAAAAAAAAAAGATGACAAGAAATGTGAGGTCAGTAATGATTCTTAGTGAAAAGTCAAAACAATTCAAGTTATGTTATCAGATAAGAAACATTTCAGCACCAAGTTACTATTCAAACATGGCTACTAATTATTTTTTTTTTAGATTTATATTGCATTATTTCCTCAGTCAAGGTAGTTTACATGGAGGCCTCTGTCTTTTTTATTCTCACACCAGCAACCCTCTTGAAGCAGCCTGAGGTAGGCAATTGTTCTCTCATTTGGCCTATTTTTTTGCATTTCTCTCTATATATTTTTTGAAACCTTATATATTTTTACTACCCCGAATTATTAAAATAATTTTGTTGTCTGAGTCTAGGCCAGAACCTGGCTTTACCTAGTTGCAGTCTAACAACTTAACCATTAACATGGTTAAGTTGAGCCTTGGTGGCACAGCAGACTAAAGTGCTGATAAGTAGCACTTAGCTGCCAGTTGCCTGCAATTACTGCGTGTTCAAATCTCCCCAGGCTCCAGGTTGACTCAGCCTTCCATCCTTCCGAGGTAGGTAAAATGAGGACCCGGATTGTGGGGGCAATAAGCTGACTTTGCATAAAAAAAGAACACCGTTTGGGGGGGCCAAAAGCCCTACTAAGCAGGTATATACAAAAGTATGAAGGCTATTGCTTAATGCATTGTAAGCCGCCCTGAGTCTCCGAAGGGCGGCATATAAATTGAACCAATAAATAAATATTTAATCATAAGTGATGTAGATGCCATATTCTAAACTAGTTGTACTAAAAAACAAATACTGAATTATCTAAAGTACCTTCAGATTTTTTTCTATCACATGTAGTCATCCTAATTCTGCTCAAGACCTCTCAAATAACTATCCTAATCCTATCCCTTAAAAATCTTCTATTTGAAAACAATTCCTGTCTCTTCACCTGTTTTTTTACACTTCTCCATTTTTGAAATCTTAAATACTCATGCTGCATACAGGAATGTAGTCTAGAGGAAACAAATTACTTCATTCAGAGCAGCTCCCAGTATTTAACTTAGACTTGTAAATTAAGCATCCTAAAAGGCAGCAATTCTAATCCGCTTCTGTATTGTTACTAGGTAAATCTCTAATGCACGAGTACATCAATGTAATTAGCAGGAGTTGCACTTTAGGATTTTTTTTTCTTGGTCCCAACAGATGGCAGTTTGTGCAGTGGTTAAGGCACAAGGTGTGTACATTGGGAGACTGAGTTTTAATCCTGCCTCAGGCACAAAACCTCAAGAAGCTTCTTGGATGAGAAAAGAAACATCTTCAAAGAAAAACACGTTGTCTTATGGTTGCATCTCTGGGACAACCATGACCTGGATGACTGAGAATCTCCATAGAACATCGAGAACTACCTGTGTAGAGGTAGTCCTCGACTTACGACCACAATTGAGCCCGACATTTCTGTTGTTAAGCGAGATGGTTAAGTGAGTTTTGCCCCATTATATGACCTTTTGGGTCACCGTTGTGAAGTGAATCACAGCAGTCGCTAAGTTAGGAATTTGGTTGTTAAGTGAATCTGGCTTCCCCATGGGCTTTTTGCTTGTCAGAAGACCGCCAAAGGGGGGGGGGGTGTCACGTGACCCTGGGGATGCTGCAACCATCATAAATATGAGCAAGTTGCCAAGCAACCGAATTTTGATCACATGACCACGGGAATGGTGTAACAGTATGAAAAACGGTCCTAAGTCACTTTTTCCCTCAAAACTGTCGAAATATTCACTAAGTCTGCATTACTATTAGTCTTCTCATCGTTCCTATCACCCATCTCCTCCCACGTATGACTTTATGACTGTAACTTTTGCTTGTATCTATACAATTTATATTGTTTCCTAGTATGATTCGATTGCTTATTTGATCCCTATGACTATTGTTAAGTGTTGTACCTTATGATTCTTGACGAATGTATCTTATCTTTTTATGTACACTGAGAGCTTATGCACCAAAGACAAATTCCTTGTGTGTCCAATCACACTTGGCCACTATTCTATTCTATTCTATTCCTAATTCAATTCTTCTATTCTACTCTATTCTACCCTACTCTACCCTTCTCTAGATTCTTGATGAACGTATCTTGTCTTTTTATGTACACTGAGAGTTTATGCATCAAAGACAAATTCCTTGTGTGTCCAATCACTTGGCCAATAAAGAATTCAATTCAATTCAATTCATAATTCTATTCTACTCTACCCTACCCTACCCTACGCTAGATTCTTGATGAACGTATCTTGTCTTTTTATGTACACTGAGAGCTTATGCACCAAAGACAAATTCCTTGTGTGTCCAATCACACTTGGCCAATAAAAAATTCTCTTCTCTTCTCTTCTCTTCTCCTCTTCCCTCCCCTCCTTTCCTCTCCTCTCTTCCCTACCCTACCCTTTTTTATTCCTATTCCTATTATTTCTATTTCTATTTCTATTCCAGTGCAGCTGTAACTTTGGTCATTAAACAAACTGTTGTAAGTCAAGGGCTACCTGTGTATCATACGTAAATATGATATATTCTAGGCATAGGTAAGACAGATATGAACAGGGGAACCCTACCTTTCCATTCTTCTCGGCTACGTTCCAAGATGGGGCGGGGGCGAGGGGGGGAAAGACGGTCGTATTTCCAGGAGGGATGATTTGCAATAATAATAATAATAATAATAATAATAATAATAATAATAATAATAATAATAATAATAATAATAATAATAATAATAATGTCCCCCTCCCAACACTGATCCTTACATTGGAGCAAGGCCACCCACCCCCACTCCTATGCAACACCCCCCATCCCCTGCCCCCCCAACCACTCCAATCTTCTCGGCCTTCCAACCAGACGGCACCGTTTTCCTGAGGAGATTCAAGCTGCCAACCACCCCTCCCCCACCCCCACTTGACAGCCGTTATCAGCCAAGCTCTCCCTGGCTCGGCTATCGCTACTTCCGGTGGGACCATAGAGGTTTTTTTTTTTTTAAAAAAAAGCGTTACAACTTCCGGCGAGAAAGCCGTCTTCTCGGGCAAGAGCGGAGGTGTGTTGCCTGCGTGTGGGGAGGGGGGGAAAGAGGAGGAGGAAGTGGGTCGGCGTCGTTCTGCCCACCCGCCACTCTATGGTCAAGGTTCCTTTCTCTTCCTCCCCACCTCCTCCCTCCCTCCCTCCCTGAGAAGTAAAAGTTGTCGAGACGGGGCCGGAAGTGTCTGTTGTTGTGGGGACTGGGGCGCGCTCGGAGGACTCGCATCCCTTCGGGGGAGCCGAGGAGAAAGAGAGACGCCAAAAAACATGAAGAGGAGGAGGAGGAGGAAACGCCAGGAGGGAGGCGGGGAGAAGGCGGGGCCTTTCCACTCCCTCCTTCCTTCCCTCCCTCCCTGTCGCGGCGTCCAATCAGGAGCGGCGGTGGGCGTCGGCCTTGCGTCGAGCGCGCCCGCTGATTGGCCGCGCGCCGGGGTCAGCCCAGGCCCGGTGACCCCGGAGTAAAGGAGCGGAGGTGGCTTCTACTCCCTCAGTCAGTCAGTCCAGTTAGTCAGTCAGTCAGTCAGGGCAAAGTGGCTCCCTTCCTGGCTGCCTTTCCTTTCCTTTCCTTCCTTCGGCGGACGACCCGCTTTGCTCTGCCCGACGCACCGGGCAGCCCCCTTTTTCTCCCCCCTCAACTTCCCTTTGCTTTCCCGGCAGCCGGGAAGGGAAGCGCCCGGGGGATCCCCGCGGCTGGGCCGGGCCGAGCCCTGAAGCGAAAAGAGAGAGAAAGAAAGAAAGAGAGAGAGAGAGAGAGAGAGAGACGGAAAGACAGACAGGTAACGGCCGGCGGGGAGGGAGGGGCTTAGTGGGGCCCAGCCCCCCCAGAACAGCAGGAGTGGGGGGAGGGGAATGGGGGAGCCACAGCGGCTGTTGGGGGGGCGACTCCCCCCCTCCCAGAGGCTGCCGTGGCCTGAGGTGGGGAGGGGGGGTATCTCTCTCTGAAACTCCCCTTCCCGGGTGGGCCCTGGTTCCCCACCACCTGCACCAGGAAGGGAAAGGAAGGGAAGTTGCTGCTCCTGATCAAGGGAGGGGCATCATCCACCCAACTTGGGGGGGGGAGCACAAAAGGCATCAAAAGCCCACCCCACCCAAAAAAGAATAGGTTGGTGGAACTTAACAGGAGCAAGCATAGAATCCCATGGGGATGGAAGGGACCCTTGGAGGTCTTCTAGTCCAGCCCCCCCTCCATCCTGCCCCAAGAGGTGGCTCAGCGGCTTAAGATACGGGGTGAGCTTGTCGATCAGAAAGGCCGACACTTCGCCGGTTTGAATCCCTAGGAAAAGGTCTCCTGTGTGAGCGGGGAGGGTTGGACTAGATGACCGCCAAGGTTCCCTTCCAACTCTGTTACTCTTAACTGTAACCTCTTCTCCCCGGGTTTGGGGGGGGAGGGATCTGCTAGGGATCACCCCCCCTCCCCGTTTTCTCTGCCCGGTGGGATTGAAAGGTGGCAAAAGAGGCTGAGATGGGGAGTTGGCAATTGTAGGGCTTAACCCCCCTAAGCTGGAGAAATCTGGGCTGAGTTGGGACGAGCTAGCCAGGGTACGTACGGTGGGTTCAGGCTGGGGTTGATGAGGTTGGGAAGGACTAGGCTCATTTTGCAGCTTTCCTCTAGGGTGAAGGATTGAAATGCGCGATGGCAGGGGTTGTTCAGCACGTCCTATGGGCCCAGCAATGGAGGTTCTATGGAGATTCTCCATCATCCAGGTCATGGTTGTCCCAAAGGTGCTTTTCAGACTTCCCAGTGGCCCATTAAAAAAGCAGCTTTGTTGACAACTATGACCTGGATGATGGAGAATCATCCATAGACGTTGTCCCAAAGCAGCTGGACTTCCTTGGTGTTTTGTTTGAAAAACGTTTCACTTCTCATCCAAGAAGCTTCTTTAAAACTGGGAAGAAAAACTGAAGGGGAAAAAGACCCCCCCATCTTTAGGACACAGCAATGAAGTCAACCAACGGATAGATCTGGAGCCTGGTGCATTGTGTGGACCCGAGTTTAGGAGTTTGTTTCAGCCTGCTGTGGGCAATCTAGGGCATTGGGTTAATTGTGTGAACCAGGGTAAAGCTAAGGATTGAGTGTTTTGGGAGGAGGGCAGAGCAGATTAGCTCATGTTAAGTTGCGTGTCTACAAAATGCTAACCCATGGTTATCTGAACAGTGAGTTTTTTTTCTGATTCGCTTGTCTGGCATCACCCAACATACTGAACCACGTTCATGTCTGGCATGCTCAGGCAACCTTCTTGTTTAGCACACCATTCTCCCTCCACCCCCGCTCTCCAAAAACCAGCACTGGTGTTAGTACTGATAACAGCGTGCAGGCAGTTTTCATCTGGGTACATCCTAGTAAAAGACATTTTTAATCTTTGGGCAGAACATTTGTGAATTTGGAACACTTCAGGCTCAGCACACTGGTTTCAAGTTAGAAATGCTGTGTTTTGACTCTTCCAGGTATGTTGAGTTTTAAATATTTCCAGATTGAACTCAAAACAGACGTGTTTGGGGCTTTCAGTGATTCTGGAGTGCATTTCCACTAAGATTGGAAAGCCCGTTTTGAACTGAGAGTAGCCATTTAAAACTCAAAACAGGGCAATTTGTAGTCTAAACGTTATATTTTGATGTAGTGGTTAAGGCACTGGGCTAGAAACCGGGAGATACTGAATTTTAGTCCCATCTTACGTACAAAGCCAGCTAGGTGATTTTGGACCAGTCACTTTCTCTCAGCCTTAGGAAGGCGGCAATGGCAAACCACTTCCGAAAATCCTTGTTAAGAAATAGTAGGGACTTGTCAAGACAGTTTCTGAGGGTAAGACCCAATTGAATGGAAGAAAAAACTTATTTTTCCCTCATGGTTCTGTAAAGTAATAGAATATAAAGAGTAGAAATAAGTTGGATATCATGGAGTCCAAATCCTGCCCAAAACCCTGCTGTAGCATCCCTAACAACCATCCAGTTTCTGTTCAAATACTTCCTGTGACAGTGTGTTCTATTGTTGAAGAGCTCTTATCAGAAATTTATCTGAATGCCCAACTGAAGTCGTCTTCTTAATTTAAATCCATAGTGTTTTGTCATCAGGATCAACTGCAACAGTCCTGCCCAATTTTCTACATAATCTTGTATCAGGTCTCCACATTACACATAGCCATTGACTCCAATCATTCAGTTGCTCCATTCTTAAGACTCAGTTTGTCAATGTCATTCCTAAAATTCTATGGCCAGAACTGGATGCAATATTTTAGGTATGGTTTGACCAACCTTTCTTTCCTTAGCACCTTTCTCCTGAATTAATCCTGTTTAGCACCTCCTAAATTAATCCTGTTTATTGGATTAATTTATTAATTTGTTTGTATGGGTTTGCATAATACTTTAAATTATAAACTAATCAAGTAGTCTATATAACATGGTAAACACATACATATTCAGAACCCGTTAAGGGTTAAATTAACCATACCTAACATCTTATGGAAATGCAGCTGCTTGGTTTGGAATTGACTGTAATGTTTCTTGTATGAACTAGCATTTTTGAAGGTTTAGTGGCCCATTAAAAAATAATATTGTACAAGTATTCTGATGAAGTGTGGCCATTAAAAAGCTGCAGTGTTGTTTGAAATACATTTTCTAAGTTATACCTCAGGATTTTCTCAACAATTATGAAAACAAATGCTTTTCTTTCAACCTCAAAAAGTAAAAAAGATTTAGTTCACATTCTGTACATGTTTCTTTTACTCAAAACTATGTTCCATTCAGTTTAACAGGATATATTCACTGGTTGGCAAATTTAAAATGGCAGTTGCAGATTTCTTTTTCTTCTGATAATGTGTGGAGAGGGAAGGTATGAAGGACATCCACTTAATTTCTGTTGCTTGGAGGAATGCAATAGGCAGAGCTGATTCTTTAAAAATATACAGAAGAAGGAATCATGATGGGGAAGAATTAATGAAAACTCATTCTGGAAGGTTGGGAACATAATAGAATAGATTAAAAATGAACCAGGCTGGATCAAACTAAAGATCCATTTGATCCAGCACAGTGGCCAGTCAGATAGATCCTTTGTCAAACCCTCTATCAGAATATGAGTTAAGTTGCTTTCTCATACAGTACTTGTGTTCCCTGGCAACAGTGATTCAAAAACACACTAGCTGTGATGCTGAAGGTAATACATAACAATTCATTGAAATCTTTATCCTCCATGTACTTGTCTATTTTTGCAGCAGTCCGGATTGGCAGGAATCACTTTATCTTGTGATAACAAATTTCATCAGTTGGTAACATGCTGTGTGGAATAGCTCCTTTTATCTGACAAGCAACTTTCACTTTTTCAGTTTCGTCAAATAACTTCAGGTTTAATATTAAGAGATTAGTGGTGAGAGTTGGGGGCTAGTGATCCCAAAAGTTGAGAAATTGTCGAAAAGCACAGTTAAATCATGGCGAGTTTTTCACATTTCACCTCTACCTCATACCTATAAAGGGGAGAATGGCTTGAGGTGGGAGAGAGAAAGATTACATGAAAAGGGAAGAAGGCAGTTTATGTTGGCATCCCCAAGGCTTGGGTTGTAGGTGGGGAGGATTAGGTCAGACAAGGAATAATGGATGAAAACTGAACAAGAAAAGATTCAACCTGGAAATAAGGAGAAACTTTCTGACAGCGAGAACAATCAACCATTGGAACAGTTTTCCTTCAGAGGTTGTGGGGGCTTCACCACTGGAAGCTTTCAAGAAGAGACTGGACTGCCATCTGTCAGAAACGGTGTAGGGTCTTCTGCTTTGGCGGGGTGGGGGGGTTGGACTAGATGACCTACAAGGTCCCTTCCAACTCTGTTAATCTGTTAAAAGCTCCGGGGGGAAGGGAGGAAAGGGTATCTTCTTATTCTGAAAGGGTAACAACATTGATAACAAAACAAATAGTTGGAATGGCTAAGGAAGAAATACTATATAAAATGGAGAAGGACGGGAAAACCATGTTTTAAATCTTCTCTAAAAATTGCATTGGAGAGTCCATAGAAGTTGTAACTAATTGTTACCAAATCTAAGTTAGATTTAAGGAGGTTTTCCATGATTTATATAAGGACAATGCTTTATTCACCATAGTGCAAAGAATTGGGAGATGAAGGTTGCTGATCATCTATGTTTAAAGCAGAGGGATGACCTTTTTTAAAAAAAAAAAATTATATGCTGCCCTTCTCCGGAGACTCAGGGCGGCTTACAATGTGACCTTCCTTAAAATGTATGATGAAGGATCCCATTGTTAGACTTTAATACCATTATATAGTATATTTAACTTTGTGCATCACACTGAGCCACAATGTGGTTTGGTTTGGTTTGGTTTGGTTTGGTTTAACTTAGCAGAGCCTGTGAACCCAGCATTTGCTATTTGTAAATCACATTTTATAGGTTGGAATAGAATTCTTTATTGGCCAAGTGTGATTGGACACACAAGGAATTTGTCTTTTGTGCATATGCTCTCAGTGTACATAAAAAAAATACATTCATCAAGAATCATAAGATACAATATAGTGATAGTCATAAGTTACTAAATAAGCAATCAAATCATACTAGGAAACAAAACAATATAAATCATAAAGATACAAGCAACAAGGTTATAATCATAAGTGGGAGGAGATAAGTAATAGGAAGGATGAGAAGAATAATAGTAATACAGTCTTGGTAAATAGTTTGACTGTGTTGTGGGAATTAGTTGTTTAGGAGGGAGATGGCATTCAGGAGAAAACTGTCCTGTGTCTAGTTCTGGTGTGCAGTGCCCTATAGCGTCATTTTGAGGGTAGGAGTTGAAACAGTTTATGTCCAGGATGCGAGGGGTCTGTAAATACTTTCACAGCCCTCTTTTTGACTCGTGCAGTATACAGGCCCTCAATGGAAGGCAGGTTGGTAGTAATTGTTTTTTCTGCAGTTCTAATTATCCTCTGAAGTCTGTATCTGTCTTGTTGGGTTGCAGAGCCAAACCAGACAGTTATAGAGGTGCAGATGACAGACTCCCATAATTCCTCTGTAGAATAATGTGTAAGGCAAGAAGATTCCACAAATCATTAAAAATTGTGGTGTATAATTTAGTCATAATATTGAACTATCAGGAGAGGGAAGGACTAGATTCAAATTCCCATTCATTCACAACAGTTTCTGACGTTTTTGGTCAACCCATCATCTTTCACCCTAAATTATATCGCAGGCTTGCTATTTGAATAGAGTAATATTGGGGATCTGAGGCTAATAATATAAACTGCTCTGCGCTCCTTTTCGGATGATAAGGAAAAATGTAATAAAAATTGAAAGGCGTAAGGAAAGGCTCCTGTATCTATTGTAAATCTGTTCTGCTTGTTTTCCAGACTCATGTTGCTACATAAGAAATTGGGAAACACTGAATGCAAAATAAAAACCAAGAAGCAAAAATGTAATAGAGGAACCTAGTATCCAGGTAACTGATCTAAAATTCTACTTTTTAAAAACCTTTTACATTAGTTGCTAAAGAATATTACTGGTAGTTTTGTTGGAAGTTAGAAACAAGATGTGTCATTTGTATATTGCGAAGCAGAGAAGACACTCCATACATTGGATTCTACATAGCTTAGTTACCTTAACGAACTGTATTATCTGCTTAGTGAAGGCAACTGTTTTAATTTTGATTATACGTGCGTATAACACATTGCAACCGTCCGGTTTCTAATTCATTTGCCCTCTTTTGAGAATCAATTCCTTTGAATTAGATACACTGGCCCACTTTGGGTATCCATGTTTTGGATTAATTAACTAAGAAACACACAAGATTTATACCCCAATTGGTCCAGTCTTCTACTTCTCTTTCCCTATACATAGTTGACCCAGAAAAAGGTTCAACTGTTTTGTATTGCAGATTAAATTTAAATGTTCTCTTTTAAGTGTATTTACAGTCACAAACAGTTCAATGTGTACTGGTCCCCGTTGATAGTTTTGCAGGGAAAGAGTCAGATACTGTTTTTGTTCAGTGAGGCTCAGTATGATTTCAGGGGCTGCTTGTGATTACAAGAATTTGAAAATATGTCACTGAGAAACAATTTGCAAGGTAAACAGCAAAGGGTGGAATATATTAGCCTTGGTGGTATTCCTAAGGTGAAGTTCATTTTTAGGTTTTTAAAATGTGATGAGCTTTTAAAAATGGTTAACATTTACAGCCAAGTGATCAAATACATTTAAATATTTATATTGCTTTTGTTATTTGAAGGCTTTATGACCTTTTAGATGAATGTTTTTGCTTGTTCAAATTGCTATCTCTGGGTCAAATGTTTGTATTTTTAAAATGGTTACATCACAACCATTTATGTTGATTTTGAGAGCAAGTTTGGATATTTTGTGATACTTTGGCAATAGCATTCATAATAAAAGAACATTTTACCTTCCAAGTAGTTTGTAGAAGAGGGCAAATCTCGTCCTTCTACAAACAGATTTCATTGTGTGCACGTGCTTCTAAAATGATCAAAAGCTATAAACTAGAATGAAGGTCTTAATTTATATATACGTACAATATGCCTTTTATAATAGAACCTGCATACTATTTTACACTTGGTAAGCCATTCATTACTTGGCTTCAGTACATGTGCTGTATTGAAGTGGTCATTTGTACCCATTTTACAGTTGGTGAACAGCAACTGTATTTCTATGGTATACGGCATGGAATGTGGTTCGTTTATTTTTGGCTTAGCACATTATGGAAACCAGACCATTATGATTTGTAAGTGAAAAGGAAACAGGCAGCATTGGTTTGGATCTGGGAAAGAAATCTTCCACTTCTATTTACTAGCTGTTTTCATTATGTCACTTCATGAATGCAGTAGCATGACTGACTTTTATAGTGCATAGCAACACAAGGCACTGTGTCTTTGTATCTTTATTAATCTCCTATCTTGTTTTCAGCTGCAATTATTGCAGGGAGATTAAATTTGCTTTTGAAAAATGTTTTTTAGCTAAGAGAAATTATGAAGCAATGCTACTTTTTAAAAGAAAGAATTTGGACTCCCCCAAATCTGATTTGTCTTGACCACATATCCCTCACATTCTTATTGTGACATTGGTTTTAGACAACAAAATGTTGCAAAATTGATTGTCCTGCTGTTGTCATATTCACACGGGTCAATTTTTTCTTTGCAACATTTGGTAATCACCAATTGAATTCAGTAACCCACATTTTATTCAATGAGATAAACCGGGAACAATAAATCCTGCAAAAATATTGGAAGTGCTAAAATGCAGTAAGCAGACACTTTGCTAATACATAGCTTGTTTTTTAGCCTTCTAAGATTATTAACCAAACCATAGCAAGCTGCAGCAATTAAGCAAAATAGCTAAATTCAGAGGCATTTTAAAACCATTATAAAATGTGTTTAGTTTCTTTTGTTGTGCCAACTCACGTATTATGATTAATAAACTATGATTTGTGGCACATTGTGATTTGGGAATTGGCCATTAGTGACTCATTCACTGAAACATTATAAAATGAATCATAGCTTAGTGTACCGTGTGAACCTCTCATTCCGTTAGAGGGACAATTTCCTGTGAGATACAGCTTCCTTAAATCTTGGTATGATACAGAAAGATCTGAATATTCATAAAAAGAAAATGCACCCCATAGATGGCCATTTTCCTTGCTGAAAATGGGAAGCAAAGCAATGGCCATTCACCTTTGTAACAAAACATCAATAGCATTAGGAGAAATGAATGGAAATCCTTGGTGCTTCTTGAGAGAAATAAGCATCCAGAGAAAGAAACTAATAGGCTGAGAATGGTGTAAAACGATAAAATGTTTCAATTGAACTCTGAAAGAGGACAACTCGGTATAGAGTTTCCAAGTCTTCTGAAGTCAGCCCATTTATGGAACAGCAGAACATTCTGTGAAGTTCTGTGGACCTCTTCTGGAACATTGTTAAGAATGGATTGTTGGGAATGGATTGAAAAAATATGTCATTCTGAAAAATATTACATATTAATATGATATTTTACTATATTAATATATATGAAGTAAATTGTAATTGTAAAATTTCACTATATTGATTGAAGCAGTATCACAGAAGGTGTAAACCTTCAAGTGAGGAATAATAAGAAGATAATGTTCTTGGCAGCCCTGCTGGATGCTACATGCTCTGGTATGTAGCTGTCCTACATTCATTATAATCTTGTCCTTTGGATATATAAGGTTATTTAAATCTAGGAATGACATTGCCATTGCATAATCTTTTCCAATTAAATAACAATTCAAAATGTACAAAATAAATGGAAGGACTATCTTTCCGGTCCCCAAAAAAGTCTGAATGAACTTTGGATATATTTCCATGGTATATTATGAGAGTCTCCTTGTTCAGCTGTCCTTTTTGCTTTTTCTGCCTTGCCTTGTCACTCGTTTAGAAGTATCTCTATAAAAACGCACCCACAATTCTACTTTTTCTTGCAATCCAGGCAGTATCAGAGATTAGATGAACGTTTCTTGCTCCTTGCTTGCTTTGATCTAACAGACATCTTCTTTGTTTCAAGCAGAAACCATTTGCTTGCCGTATTATGCCTGCAGACAAAGTAATGTATAATGAAGACGGAAAACACAACGTACAAAAACTGACTTTTGCCTATAAGGTATTTTTTTAATAGAGGACCTTAATCATTCTTTGTGGAAAATGTTACCTGCATCTTACTAAGGAATTGTCGGTGTGGTCATCCGGGAACAGTTTTTCCAGTGCTCCCTCCAAAGATAATTTTATGACTTAAATGTCCAGTATTTGAGAGAAACATTATGAAGTTGAGCCACGATGGTGGTTAGAGTGCAGTACTGCAGGCTACCTCTGCCGACTGCTGGCTGCCTGCAATTTGGCAGTTCAAATCTCACCAGGCTCAAAGTGGACTCAGCCTTCCATCTTTCCGAGGTGGGTAAAATGAGGAGCCAGATTGTTGGGGGCAATATGCTGACTGTAAACTGCTTAGAGAGGGCTATAAAGGACTGTGAAACGGTATATAAGTCTAAGTGCTATTGCTATTTGCTTCTTTCCCAGAATAGTTTTTATGGAAAAGTAAAATGATTTAAGAGAAAGGACACAGACATGCTGTAATTGTCACTATTTTAAAAATGGGCATCAATAATACATATTTTAAAAACATTTTAAAAAACCCATATACAGTTTGTATATATAAATACAGTGACACTTTGGTATAATGTTTAAGGCATCTGACTAAAACATGGAAGATCAGAAGTTCTGGTTCCCCCTGTTAGCCACCCATTTGGCTGACTTTGGGCCTATCCCCCTCTCAGTCATAGGAAGAAACTGCTTCTAAAATTCTTGCCAAGAAAACGTCAGGGACTAATCCAGATAGTCGCTAGGAATTCACACCGACTTGAAGGTATATGTTCTTCATCAGTGTAATCCTTGCAAAATGCAATTTTTCTATTTCTTGCTCCATTTAAATGGAAGACTTGTGTTTGCAAGACGCAAGAGGAACTGTTATTCATACGTTCTCATAATTCTCATAGGCTTTAATTGGAGATGGTCAGTTATTGGTTAGGCAGTCATATTTCATTGTTTGCAATTACAGGTAGTCCTTGACTTATGGCCACAATTGAGCCCAAAACTTCTGTTGCTAAGTGAGACATTTGTTAAGTGAGTTGTGCCTCATCTTACGACCTTTCTTGCCACAGTTGTTAAGTGACTCACTGCAGTTGTTAAGTTGGTAACCCGGTTGTTAAATGAATCTGGCTTCCCCGTTGACTTTGCTTGTCGGATGGCTGCAAAAGAGGATCACAATACTCCACGACACCGCAACTTTCATAAATATGAGGCAGCTGCCAGGTGTCTGAAACACCTCCTTTTCCTTATCCACCCTGGTGGTGGATTGTTCCTGTTGACCAGATCTTTTATTTTGCCTCTTCCCTGCAAACCTGTTTTTAGCCTGTTAAAGATAAAGGTAAATGTTCCCCTCGTACATATGTACTAGTCATTCCCGACTCTAGGGGGCGGTGCTCATCTCCATTTCAAAGCCAAAGAGCCAGCGCTGTCTGATGACTATTCCATGGTCATGTGACCGGCATGACTAAACACCAAAGGAGCACGGAACGCTGTTCCCTTCCCACCAAAGGTGGTCCCTATTTTTCTACTTGCATTTTTACATGCTTTCGAACTGCTAGGTTGGCAGAAGCTGGGACAAGTAACGGGAGCTCACCCCATCACGCGGCACTAGGGATTCGAACCGCTGAGCTGCCGACCTTCTGATCGACAAGCTCAGCATCTTAGCCACTGAGCCACCGCGTCCCTGTCTTTAGCCTGTTACCCTGTGCCAAACATGAATTGAGCCTTGAAATGTTACTCATATATATTTAGAGACAACTTTAGAGACAATAAAGCTTTATACTCATGCAGTTTGGCCTTGCTGCCATTACCCTCTCTTACGTTACTTGTCTCAAACTAGAATAGAAGATAAGAACGGTCTTGGCTCTTTATAATACATATTTGTGGCTACTTACTTAAGCTGACACAATCACTTACATAAATTACGTTGTTGGTATTCTGATGGTCTCTTCGTCTCCACAATTGGATTTTCCTGTTGCTATGGGCTATGGAAAACGTTGGGCTAGAGATCACTGTGTACAGCTCTTCAGTTCATTGGAATATATGTAGCCAATGCAGTAGTTCAGCGTTTCTCAACCGTGGCCACTTTTAAGACCTGTGGATTTAAGAGAACAGCTGGCTGGGCAATTCTGGCAGTTGAAGTTCACAGGTCTTCAGGTGACCAAGGTTAAGAAGCATTGCTGTAGTTGATAGTTAAGATGATCGCCCTCCTTCCTCCCCACTTCTCTCCCATACACAATGAATCGTGTTTCATTCTTTATCAATTTCATTAGATCAATATATTTTTTTTTATTTAAGGTGACCGCCGAGACTTCATGACCCTTCTTTAAAAGGAAGCAGATTCTGCGAGGATGTTACATCACCATTGCCGGAGGAACCCTGAGCTACAAGAAGAGTTGCAGATTCAGGCAGCAGTGGCCGCTGGGGATGTCCATACAGTGCGGAAAATGTTAGAGCAGGGCTACTCTCCCAACGGCCGAGATGCTAATGGCTGGACCTTGCTCCATTTTTCAGCAGCCAGAGGGAAGGAACGATGCGTTCGTGTATTTCTTGAACATGGAGGTTAGTTGACCTAAGCAGAGGGATGTATGGTTGCTTGGTGATGAAATGTTTCAGACCTTCTCTTTCAATACCTTGGCTTCCTTTTTTTTTAAAAAAAAAATAGAATTTTCTTTTTTTTCTTCTTCTTTTTTTTTTTTTTTTTTTTTTTGCTGTTTGGACACCAACGTGATCTATATAAAATTTAATTTCTGCATTTTTAGATCTCTAATAGGGTGTGGAAAGGAGAAAAAGAAAAACAGCAGACAAGCTATGTGACTTCAGAGTCGACCACAAGATGGCACTCGTTTGTTGTGTTGTTTTGAGTATTGTACAAAAGAAAAAACTAACTCATTCCACAACATAACTCTGCATGGACTGTTCTAGTAGATGGCTAACATCTTACTCTATATTGTAAATTAAATTGTGATTAAATTTATAACCTAAACGTAAATGTTCTGACATATAAATTCATTCTTGGGTTTAGGATAACTAACCACTTCTAGAAAATACACATAAAAATGCATTTGTAATAGCAGAACAAAAGGGAAGTTTGTAGAACAATTTAGCTTCATAATTCAGTTCTGCTAAATTAATGGCCGTATGGAATTGTCACTTCTGGCAGTAGCATTCAGCTTTAGATTTCCCAATGATTTCCCAATATCTATTAGAGTCTATTTCTCATTGCTTTAAGCTGCACTTGTAAAAAAATGAAATGAAAATGTTCCGTAGGTATAAGAATTAGAGTTTCTGTTCTTTAATATGGGCATCTTTTCCTTAAATTTTATAAATAATGTCCCATTTACGGATGAAGTTGGTGTTGTTGAATATGCAACGGGGGATAAAAGAAGAGGTCTGGTTAGGGAAATACAGAATAACAGAGTTTGAAGGGATCTTGGTTGTCTTCTAGTCCAGCCCTGCCCAAGCAGGCTATCAGATACAATTCTGGACAAATATTGTATAATATTTCCACAGAGAATCGGGGCTCTACATGTATAGAAATTGCTTATTGATAAAGGCAGGTATTTCACAGAACTTCGTGCTACACGTGTGTAAAATTAAATCTTTCCTTAAGATTTATGTGGCAACGTTCAGCCAATTTTGACTGATCTTGAAAAGTTAATGTAATTGGACCTGGTTTTTATTTGGAAGGATAACTCTGAGAAATGCTGGTTATAAACACTGGAAATTTTTAAAAAAGAAGGCAGTTGCGAATTATTTCCATGATATCGCCAGAAAACATATAGTCCATCGATGTCACCTAGACTTTAATTTAACTCAAAAGATACTTGATCTTTGGGTAGAGTGTCATTTTTAACAATCAAGTGGAATATGACCAGAAGATGGCAGAATATATTTCAAAATAGATATGAAACTATTGTACAGTTCTCCTCCTCTCCTAAATCATCCTTTTTCATATCTGATACTTTTAGTAAATAGCTGAATTTATGTACCTGTGGAAATGATTTCAGATGCTCTCTGATATCTGTGATATCCTGTCCTTTTTGATTCAGAATTTGCCACAATAATACTGTAGAGTTGGCTGGATTTAACTGATGCATTGTCTCAAATTGAGACAATTCAGATTCAGGAATATTTGTCGCATTTCTGAGCTTTTCAGAATTCTATGCAAATTCTAGATGGACCTCACATGGATCCTTAGTTGACACAGGACAATGTCGAGCTTCTTTGGTACAGGTAGTCCTCAACCTACAACAGTTCACTTAGTGGCCATTAAAAGTTAGGGTAAGTAAGTAAGTCAAGTAAATAAATAAGTCAACGAAATTGAAGTAAGTCAACGGCACTGAAAAAAGTGACTTATGACCATTTTTCACACTTACGGCCATTGCGGCATCTCCATGGTCACGCAATTTACATTCGGATGCTTGACAACTGATTCATATTTTTGATGGTTGCAGTGTCCTGGGGGGTCATGTGATCCCCTTTTGTGACCATCTGGTGAGCAAAGTCAGTGGGGAAACCAGATTCACTTAACGAATCTCATTTAACAGCTGCAGTGATTCACTTGACAAATTTGGCAAGGAAAGTCGTAAAACGGGACAAGCTCACTTAGCAAAGGTTTCACTTAGCAACATAAATTATGGGCTCAATTGTGATCGTAACTCGAGGACTACCTGTGCCTGGTTCTACTGTAGATGCACTTTCCAGAGCTAAGGCCAGTGGTATTAACTCAAGGGATCTTCTTAATGAATATTCCTGATGAAAACAGTTGACCATTTCAGGCATCCTATTTGTGCTTAGGCCTGGGTCCCAAGTGTGCCAAAAGACCTATTTCCTGACTATCGATGATTGTGGTTTTCTCAGCTTTCTGTGTATTTTAGTACGTGTGTGTCTTTTTGTGTAAAAATACTGTTTACCACATGTAGAGTCATTTATTGAGATGGGTTGGTGTTTGTTAGTTTGTGGGGGACAGTTTTGTCTGATTTAATTTACCAATTTAACATACTGAAAAACCTTAAGTCCTGTATTCATTTCCTGAACTTACCGTATTTTTCGGAGTATAAGACGCACCCTTCCCCCCCCCCTTAAAAGGGGGTGAAAATTTAGGTGTGTCTTATACACCGAATGTAGCCCTGCCCACCCACTGGCCCCCACCCTTTGGCCTCGCAGCAGTTACCTCCTTGCAAGCAAACAGCAAGAAAAGACAGCTCCTTTCAGCTTTAGCACAGCCTAATTAGCACAAGTTGATTGGATCGGCCTCCCGACTCTCAGTTGTTTTGCTCTCAGCTGTTTTGCCCGGGCCTCTGCTGCTTGCTGCAAAGAAGTAAATTGCTGGAGCAGATTTTTTTCCCCCTTGTGCTAATCAAGCTATGCTGAAAACGAAAATGTAAGTAAAGCAGGCTGTTTGCTGTTTACTACAACAAAGCAAAATTGCGCAGAGGCAGAGGGAAATTTCTTTTTCTTCTTTTCCTCACCAAAAAAGTGCGTCTTATACTCCGGTGCATCTTATACTTCAAAAAATACGGTATATGCTCTTATCCAAAGTGTGAACTTTATGTTATGAAAGAGCTACAGAAAACTGATTATATTTTTAATGTATTGATCATGCTTGCAAACCTTCACAGATTTTCACTCAGCTTGAATGCAAGCAATCAGGAAGATATTATGCAGGTAGCGCAATTAATTCAAAAATTAGTCCATAATCCTGAAGCAGCTTTGTATACCATATATTAATGAGGATGTCCTGAAGTTCTTAATAGCCCTATTAAGTGACTAGATAAGCAACTCCATCTTTATTATGGTCACAGATTACTTGTTTAAAAAAATAAAACATAAACATTACATTAGAAGCATACCATAGATGGCAGAAAAAGTGTGAGACTAATATTTTTAAGAAAAGTAGTGGACATAAATCTGCAACAAATTGCAGAAAGAAACAGTTCATTTTATACGGGCCCAAGTACATCTATCGAATCTTTTCATTTGCTTTTGTCTCTTGTGAAATGAGGTTGCTTCACTTTTCCATCTGATTTTTACACAAATTATTTTTACCTTGAATTTGCTCTCACTAAGTGTAATGCAGTGGCTCAGTGGCTAAGACACTGAGCTTGTTGATCAAAAGGTCAGCAGTTCAGAGGTTCGAATCCCTAGTGCCACGTAACAGAGTGAGCTCCCGTTCCTTGTCCCAGCTTCTGCCAACCTAGCAGTTCGAGAGCACGTAAAAAATGCAAGTAGAAAAATAGGGACCACCTTTGGTGGGAAGGGAACAGCGTTCTGTGCGCCTTTGGCATGCTGGTCACATGACCACAGAGACGTCTTCGGACAGCACTGGTTCTTTGACTTTGAAACAGAGATGAGCACCGCCCCCTAGAATCGGGAACGAGTAGCACATATGTGCAAGGGGAACCTTTACCTTTAAGTGTAATTAGTATAATTTAATTTTCCAGATTCAGTTATTCTTTAGCTCTTGCGAGGATTTCTAAACTCTGGAATCCTTGGAGCTTTCTGAACTTGGTTGTTAGTTTGCAATAGTGGCGAATATCTGTAGCTCGGGTGTAGGATGAGAGTGAAGGTTCGTTCTCCGAGCTTGTGGGTTGATTTCCGAACATTTTGTTACCAGGCTAGGTAACATCTTTAGCGGAGTTTAGGGGATGTCAGTGTCTTTGTTGTTCTGTTTATAAGGGCTTCAGGTGTGTGTGTGTCAAGTGAGGGTCTTGTGATGGATCTCGTGAGGGACCAGGTGTGAGTCATTAGTGAGAGTTTTGTGATGGGTTTTGTGATAGGGAGGTTACATCAGGTCAGGATCATTGGGAGGTGAACTGCTGGTGGTGGGAGGTGGGTTGGGAGTTTGTTCGGTGGTTAATTTGCAGATGATGTGTTATTTACCCAAGTAGGTAACTTGTAACATGATGAGAGCACTAAGGACTCTACAGTTCAACCCTGAGCTACATATATTCTCTTCTGTAAATGTCTGTGGCAGTGATGGCTAACTTTTTCCGGACCAAGTGCCTAAAGTGCATATGCGTGTATGTGAATGCGTGTGTGCGTGCCCGAACCCCCAAGATGCAATGCGCGTGTGGCCCCTGTGCATGTGCCCCACCTCCCATGCATGTGTTTGTGCCCCCTGAATGCCCCCTGCCTCCCTGCACATGTGCGCACAGCCCCCTGTATGTGCCCCCCTGCGGATGCGTATGCCCCCATCTTTCCACGCATGCGCACATGGCCCTCCCGCACGCGCCCTGCGCATGCATGGCAGATACCTGAAGACCAGCTGGTCAGCGGGAGGCGTGCATATATGCGCAGCGGAGCTGAACTGGGGCAATGGCTCACATGCCATCAGAGAGGGTGCTGTTGGCACATGTGCCATAGGTTCACAATCACAGGTCTATGGGGTTTCTCAGTCATCTAGGTCATGGTTGTCCCAAAAATGCTTTTTCAAGAGGCAACTGGACTTTGTCATTTTCCTTTGAAGACATTTCACTTCTCATCCAAGAAGCTTCTTGGATGAGAAGCGAATGTCTTCAAAGGAAAACCAGAAAGTCCATTTGTCTCTTGAAAAAGCACCTTCGGGATTCTCTTCTGTAGGATTTTGTTCTTCTTGTCTATAAATCTGGTTTAGGGACCACCTCACCTACATCCCACCTAACCAGTCCTCTTAGTCTTCTTTTACTCTCTACTCTCTTTGAATTAAACTTAAAACAAATAGATTTCAGATTTTACAACGAAGTGATATTAAATTTAACTACAGGGGTTCTTTTTATCTATGAAAAATGCCAAGAAAAGCAGTGAAGATACTGACTGACATTCACTGGTGTCACAGAGAGATGTTGAATACAAGTTAATACTAGTTTATTTAAACAGAGAAAGCTTTTAAACAATTCACAGTTGGTCTGTACAAAAATTGTTAATGCAAGTTATTTTCTTTAGCTATAAAATAAGGGTTGTAATTTTAATATTTCATTATCTTGTCACCATCTGGAAAGTAACTTTAACCACTTGCTGAAATAGAGAATATTTCTAATAAATGTTCCTTCAAACATTTAGTTTGCTTATTTACATTTAATAATATCCTGTCTTTCCACCTTAAAACAGTATTCATGGTTGAGATTTCTGTAATATTGCATGATTATGTTCAAATACTGCCAAGGTTTTATATCACTTTTTATATTCAAATAACATGAGCAAAAGTGGGAAGAATTGAGTGCCAGGCACCATGTAATTTGCCCATGAACAAAAAATAGTGTTAGTCATTGCATGTGACAGGATGATATTAGATCTATACATCTGGTAATTTTTAAAATATTTCATGAATCCAGATTTCTGTGGGAGAAGGAATACTTAGCTATTCCTTTTGAAATGTTGACATTTTGCCCTATCCTGCTTCCCCTTCTTCAAAATTAGATGTTTACATTCTTGCAAAGCTCAACATTTTGTGAAACGGCAAAATTAGGTTATTTTCATTTTATAGAAGACAGTTTTTATCGAGTTGATCTGAACTACCATAGAGCTTACATGCTTTGCAACTGCATAGATCACAAAGGCCTTTCTTTACCCTGTACATTATTAACCCCCTAAAATGAACTCATCTTGCCAGACCACAATACATCTGCATCTTGAGCCTGCAGATGTTGCTACAGATGCTTCTCTTTAAGACCAAGAAGCATAAGGGAAAACAAAACATAGAACCAAGGATGAAATGTTAGAGGTGAAGGAATTAGGATAGGTAGGTAGAGAGATTTTGAGAAATTGAGAAATACCTGGTGGTTGTGGGTCGGGAGACTTGACTGCAGATAGTCCTCGACTTACAACTGTTCTGCCCCGGTCATTTAGTGACCGTTCAAAGTTACAACAGCACTGCAAAAAGTCACTTACGACCGTTCTTTAAACTTACAACCATTGCAGCAGCATCATAGCCACCTGATCAAAATTCAGATGCTTGGCAACTGACTCATATTTATGACGGTTGCAGGGTCCTGGAGTTTTGCGACCTTTGGCCAAGCGAAGTCAATGGGGAAGCCAGATTCTCTTAACCACTATATCACTACCTTAACAACTGCAGCGATTCACTTAACAGGTGGGGCAAGAAAGGTTGTAAAAGGGAGCAAAATTCACTTAACAACAGAAATTTTGGGCTCAATTGTAGTCATTAGTTGAGGACTACCTGTATTGGAGACAATAGGTATAGTAAATATTCATTTTTCTTTGGGTTTTTTAAATTATTATTACCAAAACTGAATTACAGGGGAATTATTCAATTACAGGGGAATTATTCAATTCATCTATCACAAACCAGATCCAAATTTTATTGAATTCTCTTTTGCTTTGGAATTCTCCCCAATAAATGGGTCTTCTGCACTTCCTTTTATATGGAACTTTGCATGAAAATATTTTAAATTCAGCCCATAATTCAGAAGCATGCCCTGTTTTTCAAATTTTACATTTTTCAGTATTGAAATATGAATGTTTAAAATGTTAAATCCTTGGTGCCTATAAAGCAATTTCCAATATGCACAATGTTGCTTAATCGCTGATGCTGCTTAATGTTGCTTAATCACAGTCCCAACCACTGCACACACTGATGCTTCAATAGTATTACAAAACCTTTTGTATCAGTTGGAAAGAAGTGTATAAAAAATAACAATAATGGATGGGAATAATTTTACAGGTCTTTTGTAATACCTAATGAAGAATTGGGGTTTTTGTTAAATAGGTATCATCATCCTCTTTTAACGACCTCATAATCCCTTGTGGGATGGAGTCTGGGCAAACTGAATGGAGCTGAGTGTTTACTGGCCGGATGCCCTTCCTATCGCCAATGCAGAGTTATATTCAGCAGATATATTCTCACTGTACCCAGAGAGAAAAATATCTGCCTCTACCTAGGATTGAACTCACTGCCTCCTGATTGTGAGGTGACAGCTCCACCTCTAGGCCACCACACCACTTTTGTTTAATAGGTATATACGGTATCATATCATAAAAGTGCTAACATTTGTGAGATTTCATGTCTACTGGGAAAGCTGAATTTATAGATTAACCTCGTGAGGAGAAAAAAGTTCTATTTTAAATTGCTGTTTTGTATCCTTTTTGTGATAAATAACTTCCTGCACTTTTTTAAAAACTTCAGCGGATCCTACAGTGAAAGACCTGATTGGCGGCTTCACTGCTCTACATTATGCAGCTATGCATGGCCGAGCCCGGATTGCACGCCTAATGCTGGAATCCGACTACCGCGTCGATATTATTAACGCGAAAAGCAACGACGGTTGGACTCCCTTGCATGTGGCAGCTCATTATGGAAGAGACTCCTTTGTCCGACTCTTGCTGGAGTTCAAGGCTGAAGTCGATCCGCTGAGTGACAAAGGTACTACACCACTTCAGCTTGCCATTATCCGCGAACGGTCCAGCTGTGTCAAAATTCTCCTAGATCACAACGCCAACATTGACATTCAGAATGGCTTTCTGTTACGCTACGCCGTGATCAAAAGCAATCACACTTATTGCCGGATGTTCCTTCAGAGAGGGGCGGATACGAACTTGGGGCGCTTAGAAGATGGACAGACGCCATTGCACTTGTCTGCTCTTAGGGATGACGTACTTTGCGCGCAGATGTTGTACAATTATGGCGCGGATACCAACACAAGGAACTATGAAGGACAGACTCCGTTGGCGGTTTCAATAAGTATATCTGGAAGTAGCCGGCCTTGTTTGGATTTCTTACAGGAAGTAACAAGTATGTATAGCAGAAATCTTTTATCAAAATTTGCAGTTAGATTGGGAGGGTGGGTAGCAGTTTTAAGTAGTCTTCGACTTACAACACAATTGAGACCAAAATTTCTGTTGCTAAGGGAGACATTTGATGAGCGAATTTTAATTACATATGATAATGGTCAACAGTCTGACTAGCGAACCCAACAAAAGGAACCCTCAGGGTCTTTGAATCCCAAAAAGTAAAACTTCATTGAATACACCATCTCGGAACTGAAGAAGCAAAACCAGCTTTGGTTTTCCCACACAAAAGCTTGCTTAGTTAAACAATAGATTCCCTTTCTCACACTCCTTGGATATTTGTTGCAAAACTTCTTTTTGTAATGGGAACAGTCCCATTTCTCCATTGAGCAGCTTCAGTAGTGACCTTGGCATTTTGTAGGCTTTCACAGTCTGTGAACTACATCTTGGCATCCCGTTTCCTCCCCACACATTCCACCCCTCCCCCCTTTTCATTGGCAAGTTGAAAAGCAATAGAAGCTAGAAGGCAATAAAACGATTCAATCTTGACAATAATGCAATGAGCCAGCAACCAGATAAATGGATCTCCCTTAAATGTTTAAAATAATCCTGTTTTCAATCCCTCTTTGGATCCCTTAACATATACATTAAAAATATTTCAAACTTATAAGAGGAAGCAATCAATAAACATTACTATTGTGCCGCCAATAATAGGTGAGGCGCGGTGCCTCAATGGTTTAAAAGACACCGGAGAAGGCCTGTGCTCCGGCAGGTCGAATCCCCTGCACGATGGAGTGAGCTCCCGTCACTTCACTCAGCTCCAGCCAATTTAGCAGTTTGAAAGCACGTAAGTGCAAGTAGATAAATAGGTACCACTTTGGTGGGAAGGTAACAGCGTTCTGTGTTTCGTCATATGCTTTATTCTGCAGTGTGATGTCATGCTGGCCACATGACCATGGAAACATCTCCGGACAGTGCCGGCTCAAAGAAACAGAGATGAGCATGGCCCCCTAAAGTCAGCTATGTCTAGCCGAGTAAAACTCACAGGGACTCCTTTATCTTTACTTTTACCAATAATAAGACTTTTATTGCCAGAGTAAGTTTCACCAAATGAATTTTCTTTCCAGCAGGCTCAGACTCCTCTTTATTCATGGTTTCTGCTTTTTAATATTTTGAAATGATTGATCCCGTTGGAAGGATAATAAAATGAAACGTAGGAGAAATCGTGGGGCCTGTAACCAGACCATACCCTTCCAATCAGCCTCTGATCGGATACATTGTGCAATGATGCCATCCTCCCATCTTGCTGAAGAAAATGTCAGGCATAAAAAAAGTTTGTCCCCTATTTCCAGACTTGGTTGAATATGGCCAAATTAGATTACTTCAGAAAAAAGATTATAAATAGGTTTTGTTTAATGTTTTGTTCAGTAGGAGAACATTGTATCCAAGTAATCAGTATTCACATGATCATTTAGGTCCATGATGGCGGTGGCATGCATAGCTATATCAGTGGGCACGCCAGTTCAGCTCTGGCGTACATGCGCATGCCAGCCATCTGATTTTCGGGCCTTCTGGGCCCAGCAGAAATAGGAAAACAGGCTGTTTCCTGCCTCCGGGTGTGGGGGGGAGGCCCGTTTTTCTTTTTCACATGGCTCCAGATCCTCTCTGCATCTGGGGAGGGCAAAAACAGCCTTCCTCACTCCCTTGGAGGTCCTCCAGAGGCCTGAAACGGCCCATTTCCCAACTCCCGGTTGGACAGGAAATGATGTTTTTTGCTGCCCCAGCCTCTAGAGCCTCTCTAGGAGTCTAGAAGGCTGTTTTTGCCCTCCCCAGATGCAGAGAGGATCTGGAGCCAGGTGAGAAAGAAAAATGGGCCTACCGGGCCATTGCGTGCCAGGAGCAGGGGAGAGGGGGGGTTGGACGCGCAGGGTGGGGCGCATAGAATTATGGGTGTGGGCAGGCATGCGTGCAAACCTCCCCCCCCCCACACACACACCCTCCTGGCCCACGATGGCAAAAAGGTTACCCATCACTGATTTAGGTGAATTGATTTCAGAGACAAAAACCTTGCTAGCACAAATCTAAAACCAGGCATTGTTTTTAGCAGCCCAGGTTTCTCCTGGATAGTCTTCATTTTCTCATTTCTTCCCTAACCTTGATTTTTACAATGTATCACAGTTTGCTGATAGACATACATTTATAAACCTCCCTGTTTCATGTAAGAAAGGAACAATGTAGCTCACCTCTTATACGTTTGGGTTAACATGACACATTGCTCACTCCCTGTGTTTAGTAGTTTAAAATTATTTAATGAGCTTCTCATAGAGCTTTTTGCTAAAGTTTTCTGCTGTTAAAAATATAGGAGAAAAATGAAATGTGTAAAAAAATTATATTTGTAGGATATCTGGTCAGCACCACATGTACCTACTCATGTTTCCCCGAAAATAAGACCCTGTCTTATATTTTTTTGAACCCCGAAGTAAGCACTTGGCCTTATTTTTGGAGAGGTATTATTCTGGGGTGCGTGGAGCAAGATGGGACTCCTCTTGCCATCTTACCTGATTTCCAGCTCTGCGTTTAAATATTTTCGGGGAGGGCTTATTTTCAGGGGGAGGCTTATTATCGGGGAAACAGGGTATCAATACTATATAAAGTTCCAAATCATTTTGCATATTTTTTAAATACGAGAAAACAGATTGTGTGTATATGCATGCAAGATTGCCCTTGAAAGTGCAACGTCGCTCTAGGGAATGCATTTTTGAATGTAGCATTTGAGCTAAGAAATGTTTTGGGAGGAAAAGCAGCGTGTTTCCGTTTGTGCTGATTGAAAGTTCTAGGAATTTTATTCAGCAAATCTGGAAAATGCCAGATTGGAAAAGTTCTCCTTGTGGTTTATTGAAACCACGCATTCACTTTTAATTTAGAAACTTGAAGCATTTTTCTCCTTTGTTTTCAACTAAGCAGTACATTTTTCTGGCTATTTTAATCTTTGGGATTTGGAAGGAAATAATTTTGGGACTACATGCAGTATTCTCACGCACACGCACACACACACACACACACACAAATGCACGTGATTGGTAACACATTTTTAGGCCGTATGCTTTCTGTTCTGTGGCTAAATTCTCTCAAATCTTTTTTTCTGCAGATTTTCTTCCTATTTCTCCAGAATTTACTGATTTCATATTCAGCACCATTCTGTATTTTATATCAGGTTTGGTTTTTTTTTTTTTTTTCTGCACATATAAACCTATTTTTAAAAAGTGGTTGATTTCTGGTGTCTAAATCTACATATATTCAGATTCCTTAATTTAATGAAACAAGCACCTCCGGATTATAAATTGAACTTTATATTGTTGGAGGCAATGACTGATATTAAGGTGAATATTATGAATATAGCCAGTGTTAGGTGTGAATCTGTACTCATGCAAGAAGATTTTAATTTCGCTCTTCTCTCCCTCCATCTTCTGATGTATATGCCCTAGCTTTGCTATTTCCATCTTCTGGAGCAGATATGAAAGTGATGATTTAGAGCAGGAAAATCTGCTTCATTGGTGGATGCATTCTCCGTATAGACTAATATCTTAAAATATAGTTCCACACTAGAATTAATAGAATAACAGAGTTGGAAGGGACTTTGGAGGTCTTCTAGTCCGACCCCCTGCTCAAGCAAGAGACCCTATACCAGGGATGGCTAACCTTTTTTTCTGTCACGTGCCAGCCTTCCATCCTTTCTAAGGTGGGTAAAATGAGGACCCGGTTTGCGGGGGCAATAAGCTGACTTTGTATAAAATATACAAAAGTATGAAGGCTATTGCTTAACGCATTGTAAGCCGCCCTGAGTCTCCGGAGAAGGGCGGCATATAAAAATAAATTTAAAAAAAGGGGGGGGGAACAGGGGGTGTCGCGTGTGCGTGCCCACACCCATAATTCAATGCCCCCCCCCCGTGCTCCCCCTGCTTTTGGCACATGATGGCAAAAAGTTTATCGGAGGGCCTGGCAGGCCCGTTTTCCGCCCCTCCCCAGGCTCCAGAGGCTTTCTTGGAGTCTGGGGAGGGCGAAAACGGCCTTCACCCACCCCGGAGGCCCTCTGGAGGCCCATTTCCCAACTTCCGGTGGGCCCGGAAGGCCCGAAAATCAGCTGGCCAGCACGTGCATGTGCGCTGGAGCTGAGCTAGGGCAATGCTCGCGTGCCCACAGATATGGCTCCACGTGCCACCTGTGGCATGCGTGCCATAGGTTCGCCATCATGGCCCTATACTATTCCAGACAAATGGCTGCCCAATCTCTTCTTAAAAACCTCCAATGATGGAGCACCCACAGCTTCTGGAGGCAAGTCATTCCATTGGTTTATTGTTCTCACTTTCAAAGGTTTGTTCCAATACAACACAGAACATATTTCATACATAAATATTAGTAATATTTTATTAATATTCCTCTTTTTGATGAGCTGGGGTGGGGTCTTCCTGATTTTTTTTAGTTCTCTGTTGTAGATTTTTAGTATTTTGTGCTGAGTTTTGCGTATTATGCAGCGTCTTCTATATTGTCATGATTCCCATCTCTGTTTCTTTTCCCTCTTTCTGTGCCCGATATCTACATTGCTTATTCTGCTGTATCTAACAGATTAATGATGTGTGCACTTCTGGCTATTATTTTTTTTAATATATTAGAACACAACACCATACTTTTATTTCCTTCAATTCCTAAAGCTCATATCTCTTCTATTTTGTTCAGTTAACTCCTTGAATTTGAATCTTGCTTGCTTAATTTGTTTACCTTATAATTTTATCCTACTACTACGCTCTTTGCACTTTGCACCGTCTTCAACCGCCCTTGCACTTTCCTGAGAATCCCCTCAACAAAGAATTACAGGTAGTCCTCAACTCATGACCACAATTGAGCCCAGCATTTGTTGTTAAGTGAGAAATTTGTTCAGTGAGTTTTGCCCCATTTCATGACTTTTCTCGCCACCTTTCTTAAGTGAATCACTGCAGTTCTTAAATTAGTCACGCAGTTGTTAAGTGAATTTGGTTTCCCCCATTGACTTTGCTTCTCGAAAGGTCTCAAAAGGGCATTTTATGACTCTGGGATAACTCAAACAGTTCTTACACACTGTAATTGCCAATTCCCTATTAATAATGCAAGGGGAATTATGGCACTCTGGACAGTCTCCTCCTCAAATTAACAGAGTTGAAAGGGACCTTATAGATTATCTAGTCCCGTGATGGCGAACCTATGGCACGCGTACCACAAGTGGCACGCGGAGCCATATCTGTGGGCACACAAGCATTGCCCTAGCTCAGCTCCAGGCCGTATGCATGCGCTGGCCAGGTAACTTTTGGGCCTTTGGGGCCCACTGGAAGTCGGGAAACGGGCCGTTTCTGGCCTCCGGGGGAGTGGAGAAGGCTGTTTTCACCCTCCCCAGGCTCCTAGAAAGCCTCTGGAGCCTGGGGAGGGCAAAAAAAATGGGCCAATTGGGCCCACTGTGCCATTGTGTGCCAAAAGCGGGGTCGCACGGGGGGGGGGTCGTGCGTGCATGCACAGGTGGCGGGGCGCATTGAATTATGGGTGTGGGCATGTGTCTGCTCCTTCCCGCTTTTGTCACGCAATGGCAAAAAGATTAGCCATCACTGATCAAGTCCAACAAGACTGAAAACCGTCATAGATGTGAGTCTGATATCAAGCATCCCAATGTAAATTACGTGAACACGGAGATGCTGCATTGGTCATAAGTGTGAAAAATGGCTGTAAGTCACTTTTTTCAGTACCATTGTAACTTCGAAGGGTCACTAAGTAAACTTTTGTAAGTCGAGAACTACCTGTATTTAATAAACTATTCTCTTTCCTGTACTATCTAAAATTATCAAATCATAGTGTTAATCTGGCTACAGCAAAAACTAACCTATAAAATGAGATACCAGCTTGAAGGTGTTTTTTTTTTTTTTTTTTGGCAACACCTAATAAAGAGGAGCTTTTTGAAATGACACTCATCTCATTTAATCACTTTTTTGGCCTTCTTTAACCTTAAAAATTACATTTTCCCCTCCAATGCAGCGTTCTTAGTTAAGTTTAAAACAAAAATAAAAAAATTGTTTTAAAGATATTTTCCAGAACGAATGGAATTAACCCAACGATGGCAGAATTTTAGTTTTATGAAAAATTTAAAGTCAAATGTTTCTAATAACATTTAGAAACAGCATTCAGTATACACTTGGGCACAGCTAAAATTGATTATTCAGTCTTTTTTTCTTTCTTTTTTTTTTTTTTTTGGTTTGTGACGGATCATAAACTTAATACCGAACCACCATTTATAAGTGCACCATTACCTTAGTTTCAAACATTCAAAGTACTGTGGGAATAAATGTCTTTTCCTCAAATATTTGGATAATGACATTGTCAAACACAGGCAATCAGGAGTCCAGGAAGTTCACATGAATATAGATTTATTGTAAGCTAGAGCTCTCTACAAGAATCTGAACTACTAAAGGTCCAAGCAAATTGGTGATAGATAAGGGTCAATGGAATTCAAGGTGGGCTGGACTTAGATCTCTGGGCATGAAGGGATTCCAGACTGATGACGCACTTGACCCCTCGGTCTCAGCCTGATCTTCTTCTACAGCAGGGGTGTCAAACTCGATTTCATTGAGGGCCGCATCAGGGTTGTGTTTGATCTCGGGGTGGGGGGCATGGCCAGCTCGATGTCATTCATCAAAGTTCCATTTTTGGCTGCATCGGGCTCCTGCAGCCCTCTGCAAGAGGCCGTTGGGGCCAAAAACGGAGCCTGGGTGGGCTGCGTGCAACCTCACCAAGCTCCATTTTCGCTGGCAGAGGGCTGCAGGAGACCATTGTGGCCAAAAACTGAGCCTGGGAGGGCCGTGTTCCATTTTCACTGGCAGAGGCACCGTGGCCCAGTCTTTTGCTATTTCCAGGGCCATCCCATGGGCCAGATTTAAGCACCCTTCAGTTTGACACTCCTGTTCTAAAGACACTCCTCCATTAGTGCATTTTCAACTGAGCTTTTAATGTGTGCTTTCCATATTCAAAAGTTGAATACTGTGAAACAATTTATATATATTTATATGTGTGTGTGTGTGTGTGTCTGTATGTATCTATCCTCACACACACACAATACATATATCTATTAACTTCTTAATCACCCATTTTCCCTGTAGATTATCTTTATTATTTATGAACAATCATCATTCAATATCTGTATGACCAATCCGGGAAGTTTTAGCAAAATAGAAACTGCATCCTTTTCATAGCTTTCCGAGGTGTACTGAAGTCTTATCACAGAGAGTTGGCCCAGGTAGAGATAGACAATTATTTTGGGATTCTTCCATTTCTTCCATCATCATCTTAGGACATCAAATTAAGAGCTGCTTTAACAATAGCAATAACACTTAGACTTATATACTGCTTCACAGTGCTTCACAGTCCTCTCTAAGCAGTTTACAGAGTCAGTGTATTGCCCCCCCCCCAACAGTCTGGGTCCTCATTTTACCAACCATGGAAGGTGAGATTTGAATTGCCATATTGCAGGCAGCCGGCAGGCAGCAGAAGTAGCCTATAATGCCACTTAGAGATTTCTTAGCTCTGACTAGGTGTGTTGCGGTTAAGACATATAGTTTGCTGATGTTGCTCTTTAGGTTCATTAGTATATAATTTCCATTTTTATATAAATAGGAATCACAATTGTAATATAAAATGAGGTAGGGCTCAGTAGATGGAGATGCTGAGCCCTTTTGAATAATTGGAAAATTTTTGTTTTGTTATTACAAAATGAGACCTTCTTTTTCTTACAATCAAAAGAAATCATTCGTGTCTTTGGGAAGTGCGCTGTTTCTTTAAATCATTCTACAGGTTTTATTTCAGCATAATTTCAATACTTTGAAACCGAGACCGTCATAAAATACAGTTCTGTAGTCAGTTGCTAGATTTACCTCTAGCTTTAAGGCAATTTCCTTTAATGCGAAATATTCAGTAGCTTAATGTTACATTTTAGAATCTCGTTCTTCAGTCAAAGTTTGTGAATTTATCCTACTTTGTAATTCTAGTGTGGGATGATTATGTAGTTCAAACTTCAGTTCTGAATCTGTTACAGGTGGGTTGTTGGTTTTTTTTTCAACTGAGCAGAATCTGTGAACAGCCTGGACCATATTCTCTCGTTAGCTGATATTCAAATCTCAGTTTTAAAATAAATCATATTTTATGAGTAGGACTGGCTCTTTATATATGTTGGAGATGGATCAGACGTTTTCAAAAAAGTGACATCTTAGCTTCTCTTGGGCATGGAAATTGGAAGCTAAGCTTTCAGAATGGCATGTAGTATGTTGGGTGGGTGACTGTTAGTCAAAGCAAACTCCCCGACTATCGTATTGCAGGCACATTTTCAAAGCATGCATGTTAGCCTCAGAATATAACTAGGGTTTTTGTTCAGCTAGCTTCTTTGATATTGCCGTAATGCTTTTGTGTGTTTATCCCCTGACAATCCCACTACCTCTCTTTCTCCTCCTCCTCCTCCTCCGGAGTGCCCTGTTTCAAGGGACTAAAAAAATCCTGGCTGCCTTTGGGTATGGCAAACATATAAAAGTAAAAATATCAGGTGTACAAATTGTAAATGGAGCAGTGGACTTGAACGCAGCGCAAAGAACACGGCTAAGCTGCATGGGTTAGCATTGAAGTGAAATCAAAAGGGCTTGGCAGTAAAGAGGCTTTTATATAACAGGAAGTTGGATCCAATTCTAAATCAGTCATATTCGGCTGCAGATTACCGAAACTGGGTTTGAAGTTGAACTCTTAGACCTATCAAAAAGTGTTACCTAGACATGTGCCTTGTGTAAAGCAGGCAGTTTTAATCTTTTGGGGTCCTCGGTGGTACTTTAAAATTCATGCAATTGCCACAAATGGAAGCAGGGGGTTTCTAGTCATCAAGGAAAGGTAATTTGCGCCCAAAATTAAATGGGAGGCATATCCTCCCCTTCCCCAGCAATTGCCGCTGTCTAAACAATACATTCCTCCCTGAAGTCTTTTTTTTTTCTTGGAAGGGAATAGTTTTCACTTTCTCCAAAATGTAAAACAGGCAGGGGAATATTCTCTCTATCTTACGGAAAGAAAATAGACCAATACTCTGGAAAACAAGGAAAATATGTACACCAGAGCAAAAACATGTATTACAGGGATGTGTGTATGTTTCTAAATACATCTATTTATGCGATTCTCTCTTCCGTAGCAAAAAAAAGAAGATATATATGTTTTGATACATTGCCTTTCTATCATCTAATACATTGCATACTATCTGATACATCACATAGTATTTATGATACATCGCCTTTCTGTAACCTGCAACCTTCATTGGCAAACATAAACCCATTCAATCTTCACCTGATGTATCTCATCCTTGGCCTTATTGCTTTTTCTTCATCTATCTGTTCCAATCCACTCATGTTTTGTTTGCTTTACCATCTTGAGCTTTCTAGATGATCGAGTTTTTTTTCTAGAATTATAAAGAAACCTTCCCCCCTCCCCCATGGAAACTGCATTCTCTGGGGGGGTGGGGGGGAAGGGCACAAACTAATTGAAATGCCATCAGAATTTCTCCAGGTTCTGGTAGAACTTTGTGTATCGTGGAATACGTTGGAGAGATAGCATAGATGGAATCAAGATATTCACAAATATTCCATGAGTATTGGTGGGATGGCATGGCAGTTACCATCATTGTATCATAGCAGTGCCACTTTAAAAATATGAAGAAATCCTCTCTTTTTTTTTCATCTTTATTTGAATATTTGTGCATGAGAAAAGGAAAGTAAGGATACAGTTCATGCCTGAGGGTTTTTAAGTAGTTATCCTGTTGTTCAGTTTTGAATCTTAACAATTTAGGATAAATTCTATGCATGTTTAGGAGTACTGGAACATCATTCAAATCTAAATGTTTGCATTTCTGGTTGTTTGCAACAGTGTCTTTTCCCTCTGTTGACAACTGCGAAAAATCAAAAAAGCATAATTGATTAAATGTTCTTTAAAATAAAACAAAAAGAAACATGAAAAGGAGTGTCTTTTACATGGAACAAAACAATATTAGATGAAACATATCCTTATATTCCTATTAAAAGAAAGAAATTAGCCTCATGAATGTTGATGCTCCTGAATCCTTATTCAGTTACTTTGAATACTTTCCTTTCAAAGTTCCAAAACATTTTGTTATGCCTAACTTTGTGGCTATCTTAATGTCCAATCTCAGAAAGATAAGTGGGAAATTATCTTAATTAATATAACTCTTAGAGCGGAGAGCAAATGTACTGCAGTTGTTTATGATTTTAAAACATTTTCGATGAGGCTTTGATATGTTTTCAAAAGTAAGAGTTAAATACTTGGCTTTCCTTGCTGAAGTAATATGCCTGGGAATAGGACGATTTTCTAAGAAAAAGCTTTATTATATTGAAAAGCCACAACAGGCAATTTTCCCAACTAATATGGCAATTAGAGATATAATTTTTAATGGTTAATTTTGTACAATAATTTTGTACAATAATTTTGTACAATTTGGAACAGTCCAAATCAAGGAAAGAAAATAAATACAATTATGAGTATGTTAAAATATAAATATTTTTCTTTGGTACTCTTAATTCCTATTATCTCCTTAATAGACAATTTACCTTTTGAAATTAGGTTTTCGAGATGCCTATCACAGGCAGAAGAAGACTGTGTCCTAGATTGTCAATTTATTTGATTGCCATCCTGTAAGAAGAACCCCATGTTATGCCATGTTACAGTGTTTTTGTTATGCAAGCATGAAGAAACAAGTAAAAGTTAATATCTTGTTTTGGAAGGGGGAGTGGGGAGAAATTCAGTACAGTATACTAGAACTCACTTTAACATTTATGCAGTTTGCTAGATATGAAGAAAACAGCATCAATAAAAAAAATACTAAGGGTTTTTGTTTGTTTGTTTTCTCATTTTGAATTTTTTGTTTGCTTGTTTTTGCTTTTGTAATTAACAAGGTTAGAATTAATCTGGGCAATGTTTTGGTAAAAGAAAACCTATAAATGCTGAAATTAGCAGCTTCGGACTCCTTCCCCCCCCCCCCCTTTGTTTGGTTCTAGAATTTTTTGCTGAACTGCTAAATTCCACGTAAAATCACAAACAGTTATACTGAAGTTGACCTGGGAATGCATTTACACCATTTAAAATTTTTTGAACGGAATTAAGGAATGGTATAAGGCTTTATTTTACTAGTACCTGAATTTTAGCCGAAAACATACATACAGATGTTTGTATTTTGGTTTAAATATATGCATATCAGATATCATTGTTTCCAGAGATTTCCAGCATTGCTGAATTTAAATTGTCCAATGCACGTTCTAGAAATACTAATCCAATCCATTATATTTTAATTCTTAACATTTTTAATATCACTTTGCCCGAGAAAGTTGGAGGTAGGCACATAACCCTGTCTCCTGTTCCTTTCATCCTTATTAAACCTTAAGAAGTATTGTAAAAGACACTGGTTTAGGAGAAAATGACTTAGCTTTGAGATTAAGTAAGGAATCTGAGCCTTCCCAATTATGGACCAGTTGGCATAGCAATTGCTACCTGAAATAAGTACCTTGGTTGAGCGTAGCTCCTTTATATGTCTTGTTCATGTTTCGGTTAAAATGTTTTTGCAAACTGGGCATGCTTCATACTGTATAGAGGGGACTCTACTAGGGAATTGATTTTATTTGCTACAAATCTAAGAAGGGAGATAATTTCAAGTAGAGAATAATTAATAGAAACAAATAAACAAAAGGGTATTTAATTTTTCTGTAACTGCTTCCTTTTTGGTAGTGCAAGCATAAAGGGAATTTAAGAGTGATAAGTGTTAGTATTGCTCACGTCTTAGTACTGCAATTTGTATCTGCTACTTTGCCTCTGATTTAATTTGTTTTGTTTTGTTTTAAATATTGACTCTTACCCATCCGGTTTTGGAAGAATTAAATATTTATGCTCAAAAATATTTGTGCAGTATTTCAGTCTTTTGTCAATCAGTCAGAATTTCTTTTTTCTGTTATATAGTACTACTGTCAGCCATGTTTTTAGCAATGTTTTTATTAATGTTCTACAAACCCTATTTTACTGGTCTCATGAAAACACAACTAGCAAAGGAAACTAAAGAGATCTAGTTCCGTGCTTGATCTAAAGATAAATAACCATTTATAGAAATTCTTGCAGATTTAGTGTACTGTATATTATGTTTGCCGATTACTTAAGATATTTTTTTTTTGGTATAGTCACATTGTCAACCCTAACCCACATAAAGTTTATACATTTGTGCTGAATATCCATATGTAGCCTTCCAGAATGTTAATGTAATTTTCTACTAAATTCGTTTCTTTTTCTCTTTGAATTAGTAGAGAGCAACAAAATGGATTTTTGAGCAATTTATAATCATTCTTTTTTTAATCAGACTTTATCAGTTCTTTTCATCATCCATTAATAAAAGTTTATCACAATTATTTGACTGTTTATAGGTATGTATTACAATACCGGTTGGGCAGATCATATTTTCATATCTTAAATCTTTAATGACAAGAAAGCATATAAATATCAAAACCCTAGATTTGTAAAATTAAAAATAATAAATGAATTCATTAGTTCCTTCACAATATTAAATAATTATTTTGCATACTTACTAATTAAATGTACTAACCAATAGAATCCTACGGCCCATTTATAATAGCGTAAATAAATATAAATAGTCTAAACCTTACAGTCAGAAAGCCAGGTGTTGTTGTTTTTTTTCCAGTAATGAAGTGAAATACAAACATGCTAATATTTGCTTTTATTACACTTCTGGTACATTGTTTTATTCTGATGATAATTAAGACTTAAAATTGCTACTTTTACTTTCAGCAAATCTAATAATTTAAAGCAGTGTAGCCCTCACGGATATCATACATTTTGTAATTTTGATCCTTGTCTATCTGCTAATGGTGTGCTGTAGGTTGAAAATCCTGTAACTTTTATCCTATGTCAGAATTTCGAATATTCAGCCTCTTTCAATCTGTCTTTCATCTTTACTCTTATCATTTCTCCTAACTCTGGGTTAATATTTCTTTCTTTTTTTTTTTTGTATTATTCTAGGCTAAGTTTTAAAACTGGATCATTCAGATTTAATTTTCTTCTCTAAAATTTATTTTTTCTCATTTCTTATGTTTTACTAATATCACTGTGTCATTTTCTTATAGTGTAAACTGCCTAATAATTTCACCTGTCCCTTATGGAACTCTACCTTCAAAATCTCATTTTTCTATGAGTATGTTTAGTGGAGTTTTACTTGGGCCCTGACTGCAAAGATTAATAATTAATAACTGACAATAACAAATCAAACTAAAGTCTAAATTTTCATTGCACATAGCGCTGACATTGAAATCAATAACAAAATTTAAACTGCACCATCTAAACTTTACCTTCCATTCTACATTCAGATAGCATTTATGTTATTTTTATAGTTATAACCCCTTTATAGTTCCCATTTTATATACCGGTATGTTGTGAATTTCACATTTGAAATACATTCAAGAAAGATCACTATCGCAAAAAAAAATGTAATTCTTTTTAAAAATCCTCTATTGCTGTATTCTCAATATCACATTAGTTTGCAGCCTTATGTAAGAATATACATATACATATACATATACATATACATACATACACACACACACACACACACACAACGGGATTTTGGTGGCAGATAAATCACTTCATTGAATAAATAAAAATGTATTCTGTGCCAGTAAATTTCTTACTAGTTGTGAAAACAGTCTCCACTATTAGCTGCCTAATAAATTCTAATAAATTGCTTTTAAAATTCCTTTTTTTTAAATAGCTGACAATACTGATTAGATTTCTGAACTCTAATGCCCTGTTCTGGCATTCTCTGGCGGTCGATACTAAGCAGCTGCCGTTTTCATGTCGATGCTTACGCTGCTGCCGCAATTTCCAACTTTATACAGTTGTTCAAACAAGGGCCACTTACGAAAATGGATCTCTGCAGCTTACTGTTGTTCCTCTTCTGTCCATCCCACCAAACAAAAAAATTGAAAGCTGCAACAGGGACCCCTGTAATATACCTCCCACATTTTAGCTCTTTGAAAAAAACCAAAGATTGCTAGGCGCCCTTTGCACAGGATAGTTATAAAATTGCTTTTGTTGAAGAAGGGGAGGGCCGGCTTGAATGGCCTTTTCCATTGTACCCAAATAGTGGTAGATAAGGACTGACCATGCTTTTCTTTTTTTAAAAAAAAAATTGGGGGATAAAGTTTACTAATGAAAGCATTCCTTAAACGTCGGTTTCAGAAATGTGTCTGGGAGCAAGTCAGCTCAGGAGTTCTCTGACTCTGACACCATTGTATTTCTGGATGGAAGGTGTCAGCTTTGGAAGCCTTTTAATTGTTTTACCTAATCTACTTTAATCCAACTCAGTTCTTTCCAGATTTAGCCGAAACTCTCCCGCATTACCTCTTCATCATTAGGCAGCGCTTAATTCGCCGCTTTCTTTATTTTCTTTGCCTTTACCAGGTTGCTAATAACATTTTACATTTGCTATAAGAAAACTCACTGGTGTGGTCTCTTAATCCCCCCCCCCCCCCCCCCGCTCGCCCATTCAGATGCATCCAAGAATGAGTAAGTGCTGTGGACACCAAGGGGCAATAGATGTGGCAACTGGTGCTTAACATTGGAAATGTCCATTATTAGCACATTCCCAGGAAATGCTGTTCAGATTATCGGGAGGAAATGTCAGGACATTTAATAATCACCCTTGAGGAATTTAGAGTTAAGGGTAGATGCCCTTCCTCTCCACCCTCCCATTTTCTTCCAAGTGTTCCTTCTGTGCTTTTGCGTTCCAAAAACAGGCATGGAAGCTACCTAAAGCAATGCATGCTTAAGTTCTAACCTTTGTTTGGGTGTGTTATTAAAGCCATTTGTTTCTCTGCATTGCACATTTATAAACCGTTATCTGGGATTGGCACTCTTCGGGTTTTTGCTTATGTAAAGTGTGTGTGTCACATATACTTTTGTTAAAAGCATGTATTTATAATGGAGATTGCCCGGGGAAATTTGTTTTTGACATCTTTCATCTTGTTTTGCAGTTAGTGTGAGTTTGCTTTTCATGCAGTTCTGGTGTATACACTTTTGTTGTACAGTACCTAATTTTTTTGAAGGATCTCTCTGGCTCGTTCCCTGGTGTTCCACACAAATGATTCTTAGGTTGTAGCGCTAAGATCAAACTCATTCACGTTTACCGCTAATGGACTGTCTCAGATAGCTTAACTAAAAAGTGAAATATTTACTACTAGGACTAAAAAAAAACCTAGTTGTTCTATTTTACAGTTTTGGGACAGCTGTTCTACAGTTCGGCTTCTTGCCTGTGTCAGGGTTCCAAGTAACACCCCCAACCAAAGAAGACTCCGAGGCTAAAAGTTCCTCAAAGTTCCATTTTATTAGAGATGTCATATTGGCACATCTGGGAAAACCCGAATTTGAAAGCTTCCAGATTTTCCCCACCCAAAAGAAAATCCGAGTCTCTTTCCCCTGCACCCACATGTCCATCACATGGTCCAATCGATGCACCATCCCAACTGGAGATGCCTCTTAGTCACACCACTCCAGGTGCTGGCTGAACGTCCTTGACTCCCAGAGAAAATAATGTTGTTATGGCTAGATATCTCTACAACTCCATGCAATCCTCCCTCCCAGTTTCCCACAGCACTAAGTGTGGCAGCCCTGAAGATCCAAAGAAAAAGATGGCTTCCAGGGCTGATAGGCTGTTTTTTTTTCCCCAATTGCTAATTTTTTTTTTTTTTAAAAACCCTCACATCCTGGAAATGACTTATTAATGCTTTTGTCTCTTTTTTTAGGGCAGCCTCGGAACTTGCAAGATCTCTGTCGAATTAAAATCCGCCAGTGTATAGGCCTTCAAAACCTCAGGCTTCTTGACGAACTACCGATTGCCAAGGTCATGAAAGACTACTTAAAACACAAATTTGATGATATCTGACAATTTGCAAGAGTTGGACAATAAGCAGGATTAGTTTGTATTCCAGATAACCTTTCAAAGGCTGGTCACCTTGCACAACGTATATCCTATGCAATTTCTGATATATTTTTTTTGAGTTTTTTTCCCGAGAAGTCAGAAGGCAGGTATACAATTCCTTTCGGGGAGTGGCGGGGTGGGCGGGGCAGGGCCTGTTTTATACCAAATGCTAGGAGGTCTTAAATTTTTTGGTTTTTTTTTTTTTTTTTTTTTTTGAATTCTTGGTCCAAGTTTACAAGATTCAAGCTTTCTATTCAACGTTACAAACGGGGAAGGGGAGTGGGGGTTGGATTTTATTTTGCAAGGGAGGTGGGGGGCATTTTTTAAGCATTGCTTTTAAGAATGAAGAAGGAACATTGCTTGTTCAAAAAGAAGTCTTCCCCATCCCTGCATAGCATGTTGTAATATTTGCAAAGTGCTGAATGAATTCTAAACCAAATAAGGGTCAGGCTTAAGAACGCCATCTACCAGGTATTGCAATTGTTATTTCTCTGATTGGAAGAGAATCCTATAGGCGGATCCTTCTGTAGCAACACTGATTGGTGGATTAAGCCCCCCAGCACTATTCACACACAGACACACACAAAAGGCCAATATGGCACCTATTTTACGCTTCATTAGTGCTGACAATTGATTGGATTCCAAACAGGGATGTAATTTTCTGCCCAGAGGGGGGTTATTTATTTTTATTATTATTATTTTTATTTTTCAAAATCATGGCTCAGGCGTGTAAGTAGAGTGTTCGAAGTTTATTATAGACATGACGGCTCTCTGAAAACATTGCCACCTTCATTCTTTTTTTTTCTTTTTTTTTTAAATTCAACTTTAGATTTTTTTTGCATAATTATTGTACTTCAGATGTCCAAAACGTTCCTTTGATGCCAGTATGAGTGGACTGCTCTTTTTAATTAGGTTTTACACTGCTCGGATACCTCTCTGGTCTCTGTGCACCATAAAAGCATTAAGTGAAAACAAATTTAATTTTAAAGCCGACATACCCCGTTTCCATATAGTGCCTGGAGTGCAATATATCTGTCTGTCTTATTTTTATTTCCTGTATCACACATGTGATTTTCACACATTCCTATCCTGACCTCAAATGTGATGTTTGTTACTGTTGGAATTGCTGCTTTATAAGGGTTTTTTTTTATTGTTTGTTTGTTTGTTATCACCATCTTCATTTCAACGACATCCGATTTCAAATACCGTAGCCCACATCTCAGCTGTCATATTTGTTTTTTCATGCAACAGGCTAATTCGTGGTTTTCTTAGAACAAAATCCAAGCTAGCTATTTGTTTTTTAATTTTTTTTTCCTAAAAAAACGGGGTCCATAATTTGTTTCTCTGACCTGACATGCTTCCTGCTGGTTTGACGCTAAACAGAGCCTTAGGCTGTGGCAAACTTCGCCCTTAACTTATTCAGGCCATGTGAAAACCATTCACAATTCAAAATACCTGCAAATGTGAATTATACATGCACAGATCTCTGTACTATCAACAAGAAGGTCCGTAAAGGTGAGTTCATAGGCAGCATGTGAATTCTGTGCTTATAACTCACTTTTCATAGGTATGTTGAACCTCAAGTGGTCGATCGTATTCAATACACCGCTAACATCATTGCTTTTCCCTTTCTGAAGACTGTATTCTTCCTGCTAGGAAAGTAATTCCTTAATATTGCTAAAGGCTATTTCTTGGTAGCTTGAAACTAATCCCTGATTACAGTTTAGTTCTAAATGTCGGCCACTGTGAATATCTTCGATGCGTCTCTTCTTTTACGGGAGTTGAGATCATTACAGAAATGGGATTCTGATGGTCCTTTTATCAACATCCATTGATCTTGAAACTTGGAGCGTTCGGATTTTAGATCAGATTTAGCTTGGATTATGTCGCGGAAACACAGCTGGTTCTTGTGCTTGAGTGTTTCGAAGTTTTCAGGCATACACGTGTACCCCGCTCCCCATATATCCGTTTTGCCAGGTAAATCAGTCGTTCATAAGAGCAGCACAGCATCCCTTTAGGTAAGGATTTCTCTTCTTGCTTTTAGTGGATTTTTAAGGAACAGTGATAAGCCAGGGATTTGTTGCTCCTAATTTAGCCTTGGCTTTACAGAAGTAAGCAAGAAGTTGATGGCTCGGTATATAAAGTAACAGGCAACTAGCACTTTCCCTCCCTTAAGTACGTCAATGTTTTTTAGAAGAAAAGTGCAACGATTGCTTGAAACGGCCTATTAATTTATTTTTCCTTTTAAGGTGCCATAGCCAAGTCAAGCATGCATTTGGTATGCTAGATGTAAATGCAATGCCATAGGCAATAAGATACCCATCTTCACATCGGCAAATAGTATTGTTAAATTCCAGTCTTCTGGGAAGCGTTTAAACTCTCCCATGGTCAATCTCTTAGGATTTTTTTTAAGGTACTTTCAATCCAGGTCCAATCCAGAAGGAAGGAAGTTGTGAACTGGCACAAAAGATTTGCAGGTCTGACTTGGTGTGCTTGTTCTTATCGCGTTCTCGAACATCCGAGTTATCTCTACGGATGCTGAGATCCATTATAAAATGACTTTTAATTCTGTATTGCTGCTGTGACTTTCGGAAAAATGTATAAACGCCATGCTGATAACAAAAAAGAGCTATTTAATGGAATATGTAACTCCTTTTTGTTTTTATTTATTCATTTCGAGGTTTATTTTTGGGTTTCTCCCCATGTTTTAAATACTTCTCTCATTTTTATGAAGTGCATATTGAGTTGTCGTTCTAAAAGTCCTAAACGCCACCCTGCCTGCCTTCCTGTCTGCGAAGCTGTGTTGGGAAAGTTTAAGGCAAAGAGGGAAGGTTGAACTTTGGGTCCCAGTTGTATAGAAAATTTAAAAAGCACTTGAGTTATTAAATAACTGGTTAGTTGCCCTCCCTCTTTAGTTTTAATGTTCAGGGAATTCCACAGCATACGTACTGTGCTAATTTGAGGCCGAGAAGAGAGAATGTACCACATACATGTATACCTCTGTGAAAACTCAACTGGATGAAAGGTTATGAAAAAGTAGACTTTTAACTTATTTGATCCAACTTACTAGACTGACAATTTGAAGAGGTGTATAATAATTTATAAAAAAGAAAATTATGAGAATTTTCTGTTAAATGTTTGGGCTTAAAATATGGAGAAAAAAAACCAAGCATCTGTTCTAGGCCTGTTATCTCTTCTTGTATGTTTGTCAACTCTTAATTTGTTTTTAAAAACGAAACAAAAAAGAAGAAGAAGCAGAGATTGGCAAACACACCAAAGAAATGGACAAGCTGATGATCATTAGGAAACCACAAACCTCATTCTTTTGAAAACAGCTAGAGTTTTTTTGTAAATATTTATGTTTATAGATGTACAGCAGAGTGTGTTTTTTTCTAGATTATTTAATTATCATATTTCTAATCTATTTACAATATTAGATACCGTATTTGTTTGTTCCAAAGGCTTCTGTTTGGATTGTAATTTGTTCTCTCTCTCTCTCTCTCTCTCTCTCTCTCTCTCTCTCTCTCTCTCTCTCTCTCTCTCTCTCTCTCTCTCTCTCTCTCTTTTTCTTAATTCATTACTCATGCAGTGAAAAACTTTGTCCTTCTGAGGATAGCATGAAAAGATAGTAGCCAAATATTTGTTAATATTCAATACTTTATACAACACCCATGCGGGAGTAAACTTCAGTCCCTACACATTGTGGCTTGCAAATAAGAGGACACTCACAAAAAGACATACACTTCCCAGAAAATTCCCAATTCCTTCCCCCATTAAGGCCTTATTATACTAATGCAAAACAGGCTTCCAGCCCTATTTCAGATTCTAGTTAAGATGTGAACGTTGGTTTACTATAAACCACACTTAACAGTTGTATAGACATAATGCTGAGCTTCGGTTACGGCTAAGAATAGAAGGGGAAGAAAAGACTGTAAGGAGATCAGATTCCTGAGACTACTTCCTAATGTACTAATCTTATTTATCAGGGAACCGGTGGTCTGCCTGAAGCTTTGAAAGTTCTCTTGAAGAAAATAGGTCATTTTTTCTGCTCCAGCAAGCTTCTGTTCGTTTCAGTCCTGTAGGACTTGAGATGGAAGCTTCCTCCGCGGTGTCTTCGCATGCTTGTCAGGTTGCTACAGCGAACCCAGAGAATTTGAGACCTCGAGACTGGTTTGACCAGATCAAGTCGCAGCTCTGTCACTGTGGGAAGGATAACGTACTATTTTGTCTCCTGTTCCGTCTTCCACGCAGCTCTCTCCATGTTAGCAATTTCATAATTTGTTTTTTTTCTTTTGTAATGTAAGGCTTTTCGGTTGGGTCATTTTGAATTAAAATAATTTTACCAATTCTTTTAAATTTGGTCTTCTCTCTTTCTCTCTCACCCTCCCTCCCTCCCTTCTGCCCCCCCCCCAATTCATTCTTTAAACATGAAGATTTTGTATTGTAAAGATGGAGAAGTGCCATCTCAGTGCCTGACTTTTAGAAAATTACTATTTTGGATTTATGATTTAATTTTTATTATTTATTGAACACCGATTCAGCAAAGTATGATCATCTACTTCTGAGCTGATATTTCACCGCTATGAAAATTGTGACACTCTCAGATCAGGAAAGCACTTGTGTTCAGATAATATGAGCAATTGAATACATGAATGGAATAAACTGATTTAAATTAGTGGTTTAAATTGCCAATATGATAAGTGAGTTCAACTACTTGATTTAAATCATGAACCATCATTTACTAAAAGCTTTCTAATTAAAATAGTGTCCTGACATGACTGTAATTATGAAAATACTTAAAACTCACACCCCAAAGTGGACTTTTTTTCCAGATTGTAGATGGGATGCAGCGGTTGCATATTTTCAGAAAACAATATTGGACAAAGACATCACAACTGATTTTATTTAGCTTATTTTGTTCCCATAGCACAATGATCATCGTTCACTCACCGAGATTGCTAATGTGTAAATCAAGGTACTCTGGTACAGAAGGTAAAATATCCATGATCTGTGAGAAATGAGTCAGTAGCAAATTTGTACTATGTAATTATAGCAACAAAAACATCAATTGTCAAGGGGACTGGACAGCAATTATGATCACACTATCAGATAAGAGGACAACAACCGAGCCATGGTGGAGCAGTGGTTAGAATGCAGTATTGCAGGCTGACTCTGCCAACTGCCAGCAGTTCGATCCTAAACGGCTCAAGGTTGACTCAGCCTTCCATCCTTCCAAGGACAGTAAAATGAGGACCCAGATTGTTGGGGGCAAGATGCTGACTATAAACTGCTTAGAGAGGGCTGTAAAGCACTGTGAAGCGGTATACAAGTCCAAGTGTTATTGCTATATCAGATCCTGGCTGCCACTATCAACCATGATGTAGGTTTTAGGAGTTCAGGAACTATGGCACGGTATAGTTGCTGCACATGTATTACTCTTAGTCCATAAGGGAATCATGTTCAGATGGTGCCTGGATCAATTCAGATTTCAGTTTAAAAGAGACTGGATATTGGAATTCCTCAGAGACACCCCCACACACACACAAAAAAAAGAGGGGGCATGCAAACCTCCATTTTTGATGTAGCAACTGCTCTAGAGATATATTGGAATAAACTGTGGGAGAAGGTTGCTGGTTCTCTTGGCCAGCCTTAATATGCTCCAAAAGATTTCGTCCTGCTTTACTTGCTTCCAAATCTCTTATCTTTTTGCTTTCTATCTGGGACTCGCTTCCTCATTACTTCAGCTGAAAAGGCTACAGAAAAGATGAGTCATTTTAAAAAATTATTCCCTACTTTCCCTACAGTTTTAAAAAAAAGAGATAACACCAGTATCCTGACAGTCAATATGTCAGCTGCTCAGTATTTTTGCTCTCAGCTAAACAGGTCTTCAGGTTTTCCTATTTTGCAGCTCCCACCTCTTAAGCATTGTCAGGCCTACCTGAAATACTCCTAGGAATTCTCAACTGGATGGTTTCTTCTATATCGCTTTTCCCCCAAGATGGTGGTTTTTTTTTTTTTAATAGGGAATTTATATTGCTGTCATACTTGTAAAGAAAGAAACAGACATTTTTGAACTCCAGAACTAAAATAATTAAAATTTTATTTTACAATGGTTGGAGGGAGTGGAGGTTGGGGAAGATGAGACAATGGTGTCATCTGATGTTGTATCTCTTGTTTACGTCCATCCCCCAGGAGCTGGCGGCCCTAACTTTAAAGGAATTATTATGGAGAGGGAGTCACGAAACCCCAAATCTCCTAGCACAGACGACCTCCATCACCTCTTGAATTTCTGCCTTAGGACCTATTTTACATTGGACAGCCATCGGTACGAACAGATAAAGGGGATGCCTATGGGATCTCCAATCTTGGGAGTGGTAGCAGAGGCGGTCCTCCAGAAATTGGAATATGAGGCTATGAAAATTTAGAAGCCCAGGTTTTGGGCACGTTATGTCGATGACACGTTTATCATTCTTAAAACAGCAAGATAAGACCAGATTTATGAGAATCTTCAATTCCATATACCCAGACATTCAATTTACGATGGAGGAAGAGACTAATAACATGCTGGCCTTTCTGGATGTGCTGGTCAACCGCAACCCAGACGGGAGCCTTGACATAGGTGTATATTGAAAAACCATGAACATGGACCGCATTTTACATAATGAGAGCAATCACCCCATTGCACATAAAGTCAGTTGTATTCGGGCACTGTTCAATAGGATAGACACTCATTGTAGTACACCGACAGCCAAAGCCAAGGAGTGGGCATATCTTTTATCAGGTATGCAAGCTCAACGGTTATTCAATGGACTTTATCTGAAGGTGTTCTACACCTAGAGTTTGACAGCCTATTTAAAGTGCCAGTGGAACTGCTACGTGGAGGGTGCTCCCATATATACGGGGGGTATCCAAAACTGCCGCATGCATCCCCTCGGCATATGGAGTCAAAGTGGTGCATAAATCGGATCAAAGGAAACATTGTTTGTTTTGTTTTATGTTTTATTAAATTGGTATACCGCCCTACTCCCGAAGGACTCAGGGCGGTGAACGGGCACAAGATAAAATACAGAAATACAAAAGTTAAGAACAATTTAAAACCAAATTAAATAATATTGGCCCACGACAATTAAAATCCCAATAAATTTAAAACAAATTAAAATTTAAAATTAAGGGGAGAAAAAAAAAACATTACCTAAGGAGGAGGCATCTTCGATAATTTACCGCATCAACTGTAGTAACTGCAAGCAATTAAGTAGGGAAAACGGCCAAGCAGCTACAGACCAGAGTACATGAACATGAATTGGCTGTCCAACACAAGGAACAGCAGTCCCAGATCTGGACGCATATGAAGGAGTACAATCACATATTCAATTTTCAAGAAGCTGAAGTTATTGCCCACGATAGGGCTAAAGGAGGACGCCTACTAAAAGAAGCCTGGTTCTCCAATAACAATTCCATCAATAGGCATATCGAACTGCCACCGGCCTACCAGGTATTGAGACACCAGGAAAGACCTTGCAGGATGAGCAGAGACTGCTTCCCATCGGGGAGCAGAGATCGATGGGACCCTCCCCCCACCCCTGAGCATGCAGACTCAGCCTGTGAAGGTGTAGTCAGTCCTGACCAAATACAGAGCAACCCGGGAGAGCTGTCTCATGTTATAACAGACAGGATTAATGAGAAAAAAATCGGGCCGACCACAAGGTCATGGACAAGACAGCAAATTGCAATGGTTGACAGGCTAACATCATTCCCCACAGACAAGCAAGCTAGGAGGGAGGAAACAGTAGGAATTAAGCCTCCATCAACCAGCATGACAACAGCAAAAACAACATAGCTAATTACAACTAATTACAAGTGGGAGATGGTTGGAAGGGCCTATTATGCGCACAATGGCCAAATTGGCTAATGACATATAAAGGCAGAGATCTCTGTAATGGTAGTTTCATACTCTGATGATGTCAGCAGATGGCTGATGAAAGCTTAGTGGAATAAAAAATTAATTATTTTAGTTCCGGAGTTTGCAGAATGTCTGTTTCTTTCTTTACATACATACATACATACATACATACATATATATATATATATATATATATATATATATATTTCATTCATATATATATGAATGAAATATGCATGTATGTTTTTGTTCCCATTCACACTAAACATTTTTCTTAAAAAAAAACCAAATCCCAAGCACATATTTAAAAAGCAAAAGCATAAAATAATGAACTAAACAGTATCCATATTGCAAAAGGGATAATTCTGAACTGCATAATAGAAAATAAGCAGGAAGCAAAATCAGCTTTTCACTGGTTTCTAAAGTGATTGGCATGTTTTGTGCCACCATTTGATACTTTCAGCGAAAGATTACTTTGTGGAAAATATATTGTATTTCAAAGTGGTTTTGTTGCTTTTAGTTGCCCTTTTAAGATCTGTGAAGTATCGCCCCATATATTGGAAAAGGCAATGGCATTGAAGAACAATGGGGCTGAACTTCATTTAGTCAAGACATTGACATTCTATCCATGGATGAGAAATTACAGACTAGATGTATAAAAAAAAAAAAAGGATTTCCATGTTAATATTTTAGATTTTCCTAGAATGAAAAATATGTAGCAGATTATAAGCTAGCATCCAATTAATAAACAAACTTTTTTTTTTCCTTTAAAGAGCGAGCCAGAACTGTTTTGCAAAATCAAGCCTTTTTGGTTCTCTTGGCAAAATATTTACACGATTCTTACTGATTTACTAATAAGAGGCCATGAATTATGCTCTGGTTTCTATATAGTATTTCCTGTGTTCCTTTCTCAGCCAAATGCATATTGGTGTTTACAGAAATGGTAGACCTGCAAGCTACTAATGAACATTTTATCCAAATGATAGCACATTTCCTCTCATAAAGTGTATTTGGCTTCTGTTATATAAAAATTGGCTTGTTTTCTGATAATGAGTTTCTAATGAGGCATGAGTACTTCTCTGCTTTTTGCTGTAATTAAACCATTGGGGGAGTGTATTTTACGTTTGCAGATACAGAAACTTTGTTCAGCTGCTGAGAAGCTTACAGTAGTGGCGAAAATTGTGGAAACCTTTTGGGAAAAGTATATTTTTGAGGTTTGATGGCTAATATCACCACTTTTTTTTTTTTTTTTTTGGAGTTTCAAGATAATCCTATTCCACTGCAGGAATGGCCTGGGAATAGCCCAGAAAATCTATGGAGCAGACTAAAGAAACTTGTTAGTCAGAAGCGACCCAGCAATAAAACCCAGTTAATAGAAGCAGTCATTCATTCTTGGTTTCACATTAGAACAGCTGCAGAACTAAAAGACTTGGTTTACTCCATGGGAAGATGTTGTAAGGCTGTAATGTAAGGTAACCATGCTAAAGGTTACCCAACTAAGTATTAACTGACATGGTGATAATTTTTGTATATCTCGTCTTTTCTATGGTGATCATTTTTCTATGTCTCGTTTTTTCTACGTGTTTCACTTTTCTTCTTTATACTGTAACTGGTATTCTAATAGCAAATCCTTCATAAAAGTTATTGCATTACATTCTTGATTAAATTATCTTTCCATTGATATATAATTTTATGGTACTACTCAAAAAAAAAAGTAATGTTATTAGCTAGTTTTAGAAAATACACTTTTGGCCACTACTGTATAGTCCTTAAAGCAAAGATGATCAGCCAGCCTCAAAAGCCCTGAATATGATATCAAGCATCCGGTAACAAATATTCCAGTATTTTAAGCTTAAAAATGTCTTAGGTTTGTTTTCAATACCCAAGTCTGAATATATATACCCTTATAGTATTAATCAAGGGACGCAGTGGCTCAGTAGCTAAGATGCTGAGCTTATTGATTGAAAAGTTAGCAGTCAGTTCAGCGGTTCAAATCCCTAGTGCTGCGTAACGGGGTGAGCTCCCATTACGTGTCCCAGCTTCTGCCAACCTAGCAGTTCGAAAGCAGGTAAAAAATGCAAGTAGAAAAATAGGGACCACCCTTGATGGGAAGGCAACAGCATTCGTGCACCTTTGGCGTTGAGTCATACTGACCACATGACCACAGAGACATCTTCAGACAGCGCTGGCTCTTTGGCTTTGAAACGGAGATGAGCACTGCCCCCTAGAGTCAGGAATGACTAGCACATATGTGTGGCGGGAACCTTTACCTTTATAGTATTCATCATCATTTTCAGAAGTCTGAGATGGAACTTAACTCTTGGTCAAGAATAGCGGGACAGTCGTGAAGTTCTCTTGGCAACAGTGGAGAACTGGTTTTTGGTTGTTCCCTTTGGGAATTATTTTCCCCAAAAACTTCTCAGTCTAGTTCTGAGCCTTCCTGGTGACGTCCTGTAGAAATACCATAGTAATTCAAGGACTAACAGAGCTTAACGATTTGGCTTTTTCCCCTAAATTAAGGAAATGTGAGTAGTATTATTATCTCTTGCCATAAAATAATTGCTTCCATTTTTTTTTGCCCATCCAAGATTCCCCGTTTCTTTTCCAGGAAATGCTGGCAAAATGTGGGCATCTCTCTCTCTCTCTCTTTTTTTTTTTTACAAAAGAGTTAATAATTAAGAGTTAATACAAAAGAGCCTTGGTAGTACAGGGGTTTAAGGCACCCTGTTATTAAGCTGGTTATTAAGACCAGCTGCCTGCAATTACTGCAGGGTTCGAATCTCACCAAGGCTCAAGGTTGACTCAGCCTTCCATCCTTTCTAAGGTAGGTGAAATGAGGACCCAGTTGTGGGGGCAATAAGCTGACTTTGTATAAATATACAAAAGGATGAAGGCTATTGCTGAGCACATTGTAAGCCGCCCTGAGTCTTCGGAGAAGGGCGGCATATAAATCAAATTAAAAAAAATATATATTGATAGCTTTGTTATCAGTTTATTTCCAAATAGTCCCCAACATTCACTTTGCCATTTTATAGCAGCTGTGAATTGCGTTAGATGTTTACACTGTGCTGTCTACCACAACCACAAGATTCTTTTCCCGAGTAGTCATTGCTTACAGAAAAACATATTTCCAGTTATAATCCTTTTGTCACCCCAATATACACAGAGAAGGATCTGGAAATCTATTCTCTCTCTCTTGGCTATTTCACTGCTCTTCCCTGGCTTCAAATCCCTTACAGGCAAGAAAAAAGCACAGAGCAGTACTTCCTTGGGGCAAATCTCTCTTGTTACCCTGTTTCCCTGAAAATAAGACATCCCCTGATTATAAGCCCAATTGGGCTTTTGAGCGCATAGTTGAGGTGCTACAACAGTCATAAATGAAAAAAACAGTCATAAAGACACTTTTTTCAGTGCCGTTGTAACTTCGGTTGCTAAACGGACTGTTGTATGTCGAGGGCTAGTCTGTATTTTGGTTGATCGTCCCCCCTCACCATAAATGGGTGGCTACAGGCCCTCAAATATGGCTCTTACAGCCTTGACTTTTGCTCTTTTTGACCGTTAGGGACCACGAGAACTTTGTTCGAAAGTGGCGAGTGTAACAAATGAACTTAAAACGGAACTTTCTCGGGTTTTTTTTTTTACGGATTGGCCCGCTCTGCTTTATGACAGAGGTTAATACGAGGAATGAATCTGTAGTGACGTTGTTTAAAACGCCTTTCTCCTGGTCTAATTAAAGGGGATGCTTGAAAGGGGGTGTGTGTGAGTGGCTCGGCACCTTGTCCCCGAAATCTTTGGCTGGAGCCTTCAATGAGGCGCACGAAGCAAAATTGTTGTCAAGCTCCACAGGAAGCTGTCTGCAAAGAAGGGAAATTCCAGGGCTTTTGTTGTGAGATTTAAAAACAAAGACCTGCCATCTGCACAAACTTTATAAGCAATTGGTTTTCAAGTGGATTGCCGTCTGAGACCCACACCGATCAAAACGGGCTGACCAAATAGCACGTGGGAGAATTCATTTCAAGTCCTCCACTGTATATTAAAAACTGGGGAACTTGGCGGAAGAACCTAATAATTACCCAGGAGATGCTGGCGAAGTTTTATGTATGCAATCCTAGCTAAAACTGCCTCTTTCTTGTTGCTTCCCTTCTAATGGCAAAGACATTTGAGATGCTGCCATGACAAGCTTATCACTCCAGGAGCAAATGTTGGATGAGATGATTGTATCCCAAGTTGTAAAATTCATGCGAGTGTTCAGAGAAAATCGTTACTTGGGTGGATAGGGTGAAAAACATGCATTTTTCGGTAAGAAATGGGTAGAATTGTTGGGGGGTGGGTGCAGTGGTGAAATCTAAAATTTGTTACTACCAGTTCTGTCGGCGTGGCTTGGGGGGGTGGGGTAATGTGACTGGGTAGGCGTGGCCTTTTTTTTTTTTTTTTTTTACTTTTAAAACCATTTTTTCTACAACCTCTTCACCGAAGAGGTTGTAAAAAAATGCTTTCAAAAGACTTGGATGATCCCAGCTGAGTTGCCTGATCGTCAGAGGCTTTTTTAAAAAGCGTCTGCCGATCAGGCAACTCAGCTTGGATCGTCAGAGGCATTTAAAAGAAAAAAGGGGTTTTTTTCTTTTAAAAGCCTTTGACGATCCCAGCTGAGTCACACCATCATCAGAGGCTTTTTTTTTTTACTTTTAAAAGCATTTTTTGCCGAAGAGATTGTGAAAAAAATGATTTTAAAAGTAAAAAAAAAAAGCCTCTGATGATTGTGCGTCTCAGCTGGGCATGGGGGTGGGGGGCAGGGATCTTTGCTACCGGTTCTCTGAACCACCCGCCTCCATCGCTACTAGATAGGGCGATCCGGTCCGAACCAGGAGCATTTCACCCCTGGGGGTGGGTGGGAGGGCTAAATGTACCTTCTTTCTTTTTTTTCAGGAACTCACAGCGAGTTATTTGAAATAAATAGTGGCTAACGAATTAGGTGGCTAAGGAATAGTAAGATTAAAATGTTGCTGGATCAAGTTAAAAGTTGATCGTGTCCAGCGCTGTGTTGAACAAGATTGTGCTGGACAACCAGAAGCAATTAGCCATACTCTATTGTTACTTCCTTGTAACTAGTTCAACTCTGTATGGCACAAATAAATCACTTTCTGGTCCTGAATTACTATCAGTACTTAGGGTTTTAACCAAGGGTGAAATCCAGCAGGTTCTGACAGGTTCTGGAGAACCGGTAGCAGAAATTTTGAGCAGTTCGGAGAACCAGCAAATGCCACCTCTAGCTGGCCCCAGAGTGGGGAGCGAATGGGGATTTTGCAATATCCTTCCCCTGGAGTGGGGAGAGAATGGAGATTTTGCAGTATCCTTCCCCTGCCACGGCCTCCAAGCCATGCCCACAGAACTTGTAGGGAAAAATTTTGGATTTCACCCCTGGTTTTAACTATGTAAAGGGCATACTCTCTGAACCCACATTTTCCATGCGTGATTTTATATACCCCTTTAGTCATAATGTTATGATGCGTAAAGTGGTATGAGGGACAAGAAGCAATGGATGGAAAGTAATCAAGGGGAGAAGCAACCTAGAACTAAGAAGAAATTTCCTGACAGAACAATTAACCAGTGGAACAACTTGCCTCCAGAAATTGTGAATGCTCCAACACTGGAAGTATTTAAGAAGAGATTGGCTAACCATTTGTCTGAAATGGTATAGGGTTTCCTGCCTGAGCAGGGGGTTGGACTAGAAGACCTCCAAGGTCCCTTCAACTCTTCTATTCTATTCTATTCTATTCTATTCTATTCTATTCTATTCTATTCTATTCTATTCTATTCTATTCTATTCTATTCTATTCTATTCCATTCCATCCCATCCCATCCCATCCCATCCCATCCCATCCCATCCCATCCCATCCCATCCCATTACATCATAGTATTTTTGTGTGCATTTTACAGAAGCTCCATGTCAGAGCACGTTAGAATTTTGACTATTTGAAATTCCCACATTTGAACCCACTTCCGTACTTTCATTCTTGCAGGTCTCGGATACGTACAAAGCATTACGTACATGAAATGGATTTGGATTAGTTTGGTTTCTTTTGCAATTGGCTCAATCTCTCCCAACCGCCGTTTTGCAGGACTTGACGGAGCTCCCGATGAGGCAACTCCAGGAATCCACAGGGACTCCTGCCATGCTGAACAGATAAATGGCTGAGGTTTTCCTCATGCCATTTTCCCAATCTTTGCGGGATGAGGCACTGTGGGTATGTTGTCCCTCTTCACCGACTGGGAATGAGTATAATGCATTAGAAGCGGTCCATGTAATTTAATTCTCCTGCCTTATTTCCTCTAAAGCCAATTTCCTCATTCTGAACATTCCTCCCCTTTTTCTGGGCTGGGTGGTTAGCACCAGATGATAAGTTTCTGGAAGGAAATAAATAACCAGTCAGCTTTTTAATTAAAGGCGATGACCTATACTTTGCGGTAATGAGTAATGACCATCTCCCAGGATCCTTTGTGTGGACTGGGAACACCCATAAGATGGCTGCTGCAAGCAGAACCATACCTCAGTGGGGAGCTTGGGGATCTCGTTTACACCCTGAAGCAGAGTGAGGCAGAAAAGGAATGTTTTTATTTTGTTTTATTGTTTTAGTAGGAGGTATGAAGGAGCAAGGGACACGGTGGCTCAGTGGCTAAGATGCTGAGTTTGTCACTCAAAAGGTCGGCAGTTCAGCAGTTCGAATCCCTAGTGCCGCGTAACGGGGTGAACTCCCGTTACTTGTCCCAGCTTCGGCCAACCTAGCAGTTCGAAAGCACATAAAAAGTGCAAGTAGAAAAATAGGGACCACCTTTGGTGGGAAGTTAACAGCATTCCATGCGCCTTTGGCGTTGAATCATGCTAGCCACATGACTTCATGGACATCTTCGGACAGCGCTGGCTCTTCGGCTTTGAAGCAGAGATGAGCACCGTCCCCTAGAGTCGGGAACGACTAGCACATATGTGTGAGGGGAATCTTTAACTATGAAGGAGCAAACAAGGCTTGTGGATACTCAAGGCACTCATTTGGCTCCTGAGCATGTTCTCTTCAAATGGCTTTTTGGAGAATGACATGCCAGACTGATCCTGGCATGGTCCTCAAGCTGATGAAAGTTCCATTAATTGTGTGAAGCAGCTTCATGCCTATGGATGGAGAGGTGGCTATTCCTCTTTTGAGAAAGAAAGAAAAGAAAGAGAGAGAGAAAGAAAAAAAGAAAGGAAAGAGAGAGAAAAAAAGGGGAGGGGAGGGAAGAAAAAGAAATAAGACCAAAATAAGGAAGGAAAAGGAAGTGAAAAAGGGAGAGAAAGACATGAAAGGAAAAGGAAAGAGAAAGAGAAAGAAAGAAAAAAAAGAAAGGAAAGGAAGGAAAGAAGAAAAAGGAAAGAAAAGGAAGGAAAAGAAAAGTGAAAAGGGGAGAGAAAGACAGACAGATGAAAGAAAAGGAGAGGGGGAAAAAGGAAAGAAAAAAGGGCGGAAAAAAGACTCAAGATTTTCAGCCACTGGCTGCATACGATCTAACCACTGAACTTGAACTCACACAATGTGCTAAACTACCATTTGAAGAAGTGAAACTGACTTCACGGAAATGCACGAATCCAAGTCTGTAAAAATGAGGAGAACCGGGATGAATCTTACAGAAGTAAGGAAGGCCCGTGACCATTTGACATTACAGCTTTATTGGCGGCCCAGATGTTCGCTGTTGATAGGCAACCCTGTTCTTGATATTTTAAGCTAGACGTGGGCAAGACAGGACTGCCCTTTGTAAAGAAGAGCCCCTGGTCGCTGTGGGTCCTTCCTGACAATGAGTTTCGGTACCCCTAGACAGTGATCCGTAAATTGAGAGCTCTCATTGAGACATGAGTAACTCGTGCCCAATTATGACATCCCATACATAGACGGCTCTCAAATACAGAGTGCTTTCTTACACTCAGCCGTCCATCTCTTTTGTTTGATAGACTTAATTTGTCCTCCTCTCCCCCCCTGCCCACCCCTTCAGCCTGCTCATTTTAAGCAATATTCCGGTCTCAATGCCTCTCCTGTTCTCTTTGCCCTTTTAATTTTGGGTATTACGCATCCTTTCTGTTTAGTCTGCAAAATTGCAGGGGGCAACCTTTGCGGGGGGAAGAACGATAAAGAAGGGTTTGTGATTGGCCTAAATGGCATCTGGGTTTTTTACTGTCTTCCTGGATGATGCGATGCTGTGTCTTTGGGAGGGCTTGTGACCGCCGCAACAAAAGACAGTGAGGAGGATCTGGGATTTCTAGGTGTCGTATCAAAAGACGGGAAAAGATGCATTTTAGAAACTCCCAACAGGTTGGATTTACCATAGCATAACAATCTTGGCAAGCTTATATGCAAGCAAACCATTTTGCTAAAATGTCTAACCAGCTTAATTTTTCCCCTCCTCCCCTGCCTCCACCGAAATACAGGTGGTCCTTAACTTATGACCACAATGGAGGCCCAAAATTTCTGTTGCTAACCGAGACAGTTGTTGTGACTTTTGCCACATTTTACAAACTTTCTGACGGTTGTCAAATGAATTGTATATCATGCCAAACCCAAATAAAGTGCATTATGGTTTAGTGTGTTAATTCTTCAACTTTTGAAGCAATTTGGATTCGCCCATGCGTCTCTCTAAACTTCTCACTAGCCCACAGCTAGTTTTTCCAACATTTTTCTTAAATAAATACAGGTAGTCCTGGACTTATGACTACAATTTATTTTATTTATTTTATTTATTTTATTAATTTAATTTGTATACCGCCCTTCTCCCAGAAGGGACTCAGGGCGGTGAACAGCCAAAATTAAAAAACATACAAATACAAAAGTTAAGATAATTAAAAAAATTAAATAATTGGCTACCCAATTTAAAACCCCAAATCCATAAAATTTAAAATCCCAGTTAAAAACCATTTAGGCTAGGCCGGCTTGATGAAATAAAAACGTCTTCAGGGCTTTACGGAAGGTCCGGAGGTCCGGGATCAATCGTATTCCGGGAGGCAGCTCATTCCACAGGGCGGGTGCCCCCACAGAGAAGGCTCGCCCCCTGGGGGCCGCCAGCCGACATTGCCTGACTGACGGCACCCCGAGGAGGCCCTCTCTGTGAGAGCGTATTGGCCGGTGGGAGGTTATCGGTAGCAGCTATAAAATTATGTTGCTAAGTGAGACAGTTGTAAATGCTCCAACGCTGGAAGTTTTTAAGAAGGAGATTGGACAACCATTTATCTGAAGCAGTGTAGGGGTTCCTGCCTAAGCAGGGGGTTAGACTAGAAGACCTCCAATGTCCCTTTGAACTCTGCTTTTCTATAGATTCTACAGTTGTTAAGCGAGCTTTCCCCACCTTACAACTTTTCTTCCCACACTTCTTAAGCAGAGGTGGTATTCAGCCGGTTCGGATTGATTCAGGCGAACCGGTAGCTCCGACAATCAGATGGCCCCGCCCACCCGCCCTATCCTGTCCTTTATTTCCTGCTTTCTAGCTCAACTCAATCGCGCGGCACAGCTGATTCCCCCCCAACCCCGCTGCTGTTCTACTTACCATTGCTGACGTGGAAAGTAAGCAGCTGAGCTTCTAAATGCTCCATTTTCAGCGCGAAGTGCGCCGCTCACCAAACCGTTAGTACAAAATTTTGAATTCCATCACTGTTGTTAATTGAATCACTGCAGTTGTTAAGTTAGCAACATAGTTGTTAAGTGAATCTGAACTTCCCCATTTGACTTTGCTTGTCGGTAGGTCACAAAAGGAGGTCACGTGAGCCTGGAGATGCCACAACCGTCATAAATATGAACCAGTTACCAAGCATCTGAATTTTTTTTTAAAAAAAGTTTTTTTTATGTTTTTAAACAAACAAACATTTAATAGATCAGTCATTCCTTCCATGTGACATCTCGGTGTTGTCTCCAATAGTTCTTCTTTTTGTTGTTTCTTCTATCTTCATTCTCTCCAAGTCCATTACAACAATTCATCACTAACAGAATATTCCAATTGTAGCATTTTTATACATAAACTAAATTTCCCAGTTATGGGAAAGGAATTATAAATTAACTATGTCCACTGCATATAAGGAAAATCAATATAAAATGTTTTACAGATGGCATATGTCCCCTGAGAAACTGGCAAAAATGTTTAAAGATAAATCAGCTAAATGTTGGAAATGTTACCAGTTACCAGGTTCATATTATCATATGTGGTGGACATGTCCAGAAGCTAAAAATTATTGGAATAAAATTAAGAGATGGCTGGAAGAAATGATACAACAACGTATTAATTTAAAACCAGACCTGTTCCTATTGGGTATCCTCCCAGAAAAAAAAATAGTAAAGAAAATGTCTACTTGATTATACATGTAATAACAACTGCAAGGATTGTTTATGCACAACATTGGAAAGCAGAGAAAATACCTTTGGAAGGAGAAGTAATTAAAAAAAATGTTGACTGTGCAGAAATGAATAGATTGACTTTGATGACCAAAGAAAGAGAAGATTCAGAATACTTTAAGATATGGAATCAATTTTACCATTGGTTAGAAAAGAGATACAAACAAGCACCTGAATTTTGATCACATGACCATGGGTGTGGGGGATGCCACAACAGTTGTGTGTCAATTGTGACCATTTCTTCTTGGACTGTGAGAAGGTCTCCTGGCAACACTGGAAGAAAGAGCTTATCGGGTGTTGCTCATCATCTGGGACTTGATATTTACATTATGATGATAATAATAGAAATGTATTCGTTCTCCAGCAAGCTGTTGTGAAAGCAACTTCTGTGGAACTTTCCCAAAGCAAAACTAGGAAGTACAGCAAGGGAACAGTATGAGTAAGTGCACATCTGTACGGCAAGGTAACACCGCATCCATGTTCTTCTCCCAAAAGTAATTTCCCATTGTCTTCATCGCTGTAGAAAATAACTTGGTCCAAAGCAAACAGAAAAATAGACAGAGGGCAAACCCCAAAGACCAAGGAAAGAAGTGACGTCATCTACTTCCTGGAAACCATTCAGTGATTCAGCCGGGGCTTTGCTATCTCCTGCTCTTTTGTTAGGGAACGGGAATGATGAGTTCTGTGGAAGTTTTGTGTTCCTGGGAAAGGAAGGGTATTGCACCACTTTGATACCAATTTGAAATTCTGAGACAGGAAGCATGAGTATGAAATTGGAGTTTCCCCTTGTACAGTAGAAAACCATGGAGATATTTTCAGGCACCAGGATTTGCAAGGGGAAATCAACATAAGGGAGAAAAAGTGTAGGGTTGCGAGGAAAACGAAAGTGTTATGGTCCAACCAGGACTGTATCGCGGGGGGAGAGTTTACTTCAACTTAACTCACTGAAACTCACCAATTTCTTTTTTCCAAATCCAAATCTTTATTGTCAGGGCACAACATATGGACGACGAGATTGGTGGAGCTCCCTCAGTGCACCCCCCCCCCAACACAATACAACTCACAGTGAAGACAGAAAATCCCTAACCCAATAAATCATATTAACAAAGAACCCAGTCCTATTGCACCAGTGTGAACAAGTTACACGTTGCACCGGCCCTGCAAGTCCATCGTACTACGTAGTTACGGTGTTATTTCTCATTCAGGAATTTGACAGGCCATAGATAAAAACTGTTCTTCAGCCTGTTTGTGCAGCTGGCTATGGTTCTATATCTCCTGCCCGATGGTAGGAGGGTAAAGAAGTGGTGACCAGGGTGAGAGTCGTCCGTGAGGATTTTCCTCACTCTTCTAAGGCAGCGAGCCCTAGCGATCTCGTCTAGTGGTGTCAGGGGACAGCCCACAATATTTTGTGCTGTGCTCACCACTCTCTGTAATGTTTTTCTATCCGCGGCTGTCAGGCCGGCATGCCATACCGTGATGCAATAAGTGAGGACGCTTTCTATTGTGGACCAGTAAAAGGAGGTCATCATTTATTTATTTGCACTAGAAAGTGGAGCTAGCCCCCAGTTGCAGCTGCATCCGAGATAACGCCAAAAACACAGCTTAAAAACTGATCCGGGAACTTTTCCGTGTCTGGTCCTTGCTCTGGCCCTCTTCCATTTCAAACAGATCTCTCTTTTTCATTGTCTAACCCAAGCATTGGTGCCAACATTTTTAAATCCTCCTGTGATGATGACTTTTCTCCCCCTTATGTCCCTTCACTGGTTTCCACTTATGAGGGTCTTTTCTAGATTGGGAATGGAGGGGGTCCTGCATTAGGGAGGGTTTTGAAAAGGAATTTCAACCCTCTGCTCATCCCAGCATCTTTGTCTGAATTGCACTAGTTTCAGCTGCTCTTGGCCAAATGGGGTGGGGATAGTAAACATGTACAGTAGGTGATCCAATCATAGATGATTCTTCTCCTTCTCCTTCTCCTTCTCCTTCTCCTTCTCCTTCTCCTTCTCCTTCTCCTTCTCCTTCTCCTTCTCCTTCTCCTTCTCCTTCTCCTTCTCCTTCTCCTTCTCCTCCTCCTCCTCCTCCTCCTCCTCCACCTTGACCAACCCTTCTCACATGATATACTTGTCCAAGGAAGGATGATATGTTTGTTCTCACAAAGCTAAAACATAGTAGGAGGAAATAGTGACATTAAAATTTTGCTTCTCTGGATCTCCATACAGTAGACTTCAAATGCAATGGACAGTGTCCTTCAGACTTCACTCTCATTGTTTCCAAAGAAGACTGGACAATGGATGTCATTTATATAGTGAGCATCAATGATGCAAAATCAGTTTGGATGATCTTTCACTTAACCCATCATCCTTTCCCCCCCAAATGGACTATTAAATTGAGGTTCAAAATAATAATAATACCAAATAAGATTTTATTTCTTGAAATACAAAGCCTACAGCAAGCTTAAAGCTATCTTTGAAAGCTAGAGCAATATTTTATGGCAGATCCCCATTTTAAAGCAAACACTCCTAAAAGTACAATTTGCTTCCAGAATGATGCAAGTATCTTGTGCATTTCACAATGGCATTGCAACATCTGGATTTTCCCCCAAACCTCAAGAACCAGGACCAAGGCTGTTCCAGGACAGCAGCTGGACGAATGAACAACTGCTTTGTGATAAGATAAACTTCAACTTCGCCCGTCCTCACTTCGCTGCTTCAAAACGTCAGCAATGGGAAAATAAGTTCCCTCTGCAAAACCAACCAGGATAGAGATTTTTCCAAGGATAATAATGATCAAATGAGGAAAATGCCAAGCCATAGTAGAAATACATCAACACTCTATTCTGTTTCAAAAGCTGCCTCTAACATGTGTGCACCCAACCAGAAGTGTGGACCTCAACTTCTACACTCAGTATAGCTGCTCATGAGAACTCAAAAAACTGAACTCTGCCAGAGGTGGTATTCAGCAGGTTCTGACCAGTTCTGGAGAACCGGTAGCGGTTTTGAGTAGTTTGGAGAACTGATAAATACCACCTCTGACTGGCCATCTATTCTCTGCCTCCCGAGTCCCAGCTGATCAGGAGGAAATGGGGATTTTGCAGTAACCTTCCCCTGGAGTGGGGAGGGAATGGAGATTTTACAGTATCCTTCCCCTGCCACATCCACCAAGCCATGCCCACAAAGCCAGTAGTAAAAATTTTTGAATCCCACCACTGAACTCTGCATATGTCAAGATTGCTCAGGTTGGGAGCATCTGGTATTATTTATTTCTAAACTGTGATCTTGGATACACCTCTCATTAGCTACTAAGTTAGTCAATTCTCAGTCTTCTAGCAGCCCAAGTCCTTGCATTTGAATAGTACTGGCAAGATTTTTATAATATTACTTGGTCCTTTGTGTTGGTCAGAAAGCATAGCTTGAGTAGCAATAACAATAGCATTTAAGAGCCATGGTGGCACAATGGTTAGAATGCAGTATTGCAGGCTACTTCTGCTGGCTAAACTGCCGGCTGCCAGCAGTTCAACAGTTCAAACTGCTGGCAGTTCGAGGTTCAAAGTTGACTCAGTCTTCCATCCTTCCGAGGTTGGTAAAATGAGGAACCAGATTGGTGGTGGGGTGGTGGGTGGAATATGCTGACTCTGTAAACCGCTTAGAGAGGGTTGTAAAGCACTGTGAAGCGGTATATAAATCTAAGTGCTATTTAGGCTTATAACGATACCACCTCATAGACAAAAGCTAGGAGTGGCACAAAGAGCCATGGAAAGCTACACGCTCGACGTTACAAGACAAAATAGAAAGACTTGCACATGGCTTAGACAGCAAACAAAAGGATAGGATGCCATCAAGAGAGTAAAAAAATTGAAATGGAAATGGGCCAGTCACATAGCAAAAAGAACTGAGGGCAGGTGGACCCAGGCGGTCATAGAATGGATCTCATTGATAAAAAGCATCCACAAAGGGAACTTAAAACAAGATGGATCAGCAAGTATGGCAGGCCCAATCGGCAAAAGAAAGCTCAGGATCGTAGAGGTTGGAAACATGCGGAAGAGGCCTTCATCCTGCAGTGGATAGACAATGGCTAAAATGATGATGATGATGATGATGATGATGATGATGATGATGATGATGATGACGACGACCTCATAGTGCTGTACAGCACACTCTAGGTGGTTTATAATGCAGAAGCATTACTTGTATATTTCCTCCAACAGTCTGGGTCCATATTTTACCGAAGGATGGAAGGCTGAGTCATTCTTGAGACTTGTCAGGATCAAACTCCAGAATAACAGAGTCGGAAGAGACCTTGGAGGTCTTCTAGTCCAACCGCAGGAGAACCTAAACCATTCAGAGCCGTGGTGGCGCAGTGATTAGAGTGCAGTACTGCAGACTACTTCTGCTGACCACCGGCTGCCTGCAACTTGGCAGTTCGATTCTCACCAGGCTCAAGGTTGACTCAGCCTTCCATCCTTCTGAGGTGGGTAAAATGAGGACCCAGATTGTTGGGGGCAAGAGGCTGACTCTGTAAACCGCTTAGAGAGAGCTGTAAAGCACTGTGAAGCGGTATATAAGTCTAAATGCTATTGCTATTCCAGACAAATGGTTTAAGCAAAGGGTCAAGTAAAGCTAAGAAAGGCTTTTGATGGAAATTCTAGAGAAGCTACCACCAGTTAGAAGTGACTAGAGTTGATGAGACAGTAGACCGGTTTAGGATCAATCATCTTCATATGTTGGAAAGTATTTTATCCTGTTTTGTTTTTAATTGTTTTTAATTTCAAGAGTTATACGGCACGTTGGACATACCTGAAGGGCCTAGTAGGTGTTTCAATACTGAATGTACATGAATGTACATTTACACATTTTTGTAACTTTTGACAGTCAGAAAAATCTTAGTCCCTGATGGGTCACTGCTGATAAAAGTTTTGCCCAGTTGGACTGCCTGTTTGTAGACGTCTTTTCCAAGTTTTTTTTGTTTATAAGCCTTTGTTTAAACAAATGCATCTGTGCAAAAGGAACTCTTTCTGCATCTTCTTGAGTGCCTAGATTTCATTTAGACTGACAAATTCCAGAGAGCCAGCTGTGTTGGAACATTTTGCATCTGACAAAGTGAGCTCTAAACTGGCTGTATGCTGAACAAAATTAGATTTGATGGGATATAGGCTTGTGTAGCAATGAGGGAGTAGAGATCTAGGTATTGGTCAGTGTCATTTTAACCATTCCTGAACTCTTTCTGAAGATAGAAGCATAAATATTATTATTTATTACTTAGCATAGGATGAAAACATGTCAAAAAGAGAAATAAACATATATACACAATCCACATAATTATATACAAAACTTCTACAGGGGAATGGCAGTGGCCTCATAGCTGTCCAGGCAATTCTCTCTGGCATTGCTTCATTCAGATCTTCTAGGAAACTAGAGAACGCATGTCCTGGGCAATTTTGCACAATATTTTTACTAGTTTGCATATCAGCACCACAGTCACAACCAGGGGAATCTTTCCATCCCCTGATACAGGGCAGAGACACTACTTCCAATATCACACCGAATTCTGTTCGATTTGGACCAGAGAGAGTGAGTCAGGTTAAAAAAAACCAGGTGTGGTTTGTTAGAAGGATCACTAATGGTCAGGTAACCTTGGACCATTCCTCTCTCCAGGCATTCTCGGAGTTAAACTTGGTCACCTTCGCTACCATTTTGCAAATGTGAGCGCATGAGCAGGGCCTTCCGCGCATGTACAGAGCGTCAAAAATGGGATGTGATGATGTCTGGGCTGGTGGGCAGAGCCTTCAGCAGCCACCGCTACCAGTTTGCCCAAATCGGATAGAACCAGCTGAATACTGCTACTGAACTAGGTAGATGATAAGTGAACAACTGTTTTCCATGCTGGCCTGCAGGATTTCAATCTTGTGATAGACTGTGCGTTGTCCAGGAAGGATAAAGAGAAGCAACAATTCTTAAGCGTTCGACAACTAGGCCCCTCAGAGTTTAACTGATGCAGAACCCAAGTTTCAGCTTGCAGAGAATATCTGAAATGGAGGGAAAACATGTGGACTTGCCATGTACAGTCGTTTACAGTAATATTAACTGTTACTCTATGACAGGGGTCGGCAACCTTAAACACTCAAAGAGCCACAAAGGTCCTAACCGGAAGCCCCCCATTCAATTCTGGAGCCAACCGGAAATCCAGTTCCCCCACCATAGAGTCTCCTCCTAGCAAGGCATCCTTTTTCCTCTACTGACTGGATGAATGGTGATGCTTTTGTTATGTGAAAAGAGGAGGACTTATTAAGCCAAACAATAAATACAAAAGCTAGCTGAGAAAACAGCTCTCCATCAAACGTGATTTTAGGCAACATCAGCAAAATATTTCCAAATTGTTCTATTTTATTCTTTTATTCTGCATTGTTACACCCACACACCCACAAGTACCTTTGTTTAGTTCAGTTCTGGGCACCGTGTTTCAAGAAAGTTTCAAGACAATATGAAAGAGCCTGGTGGCGCAGCAGACTAATAGCCTGTTATTATCATTCAGCTGCCTGCAATTACTGCTAGTTCGAATCTCCCCAGGCTCAAGGTTGACTCAGCCTTCCACCCTTTCTAAGGTAGGTAAATTGAGGACCCAGTTTGTGGGGGCAATAAGCTGACTTTGTATAAATATACAAAAGTATGAAGGCTATTGCTTAACGCATTGTAAGCCGCCCTGAGTCTCCGGAAAAGGGCAGCATATAAATCAAATTAAAAAAAAGAGAGAGAGAGAGATATAGAGGAGGAGAAGAAGAATGATCAGGGAACTAGGAGAAAAAAATCCTACGAAGAGAGAAATTCTGGGAAATATTTACAGAGACATATTGAGAATATTTAGCTTTGAGAAGTAAAAGCTGAGGGGATATGTTCATAAACATGAAGTATATCACAGAATGTCATACAAAAGAAAGCCAAGATCCTTTTAAGTAGCATCCAAGAATTTGAGACTTAAGAGTTACAGGAAAATAGACACTGGTTCACTCCTACAAATTAAAAAAAAAAAATCCTAACAATAATAGCAAATAGATACTTGAGCCAAACAGCCAGAAAGTTTATGAAGTTTCCCTTCATGAAATGCAAGTCCCTGTATTTTTCTTAGCAACATTTTCAGAAGTGGTTTGCTATTGCTTCTCCTTAGGGTTGAGAGAGAATGACTGGCTCAAAGTCACTTCCTGACTGAAAAGTGGCATTAAAATTCATGATCTCCTGGTTTCTAGCCTTGTGCCTTTACTACTACTCCAAACCAGGGGTGGGTTCTAAAATTTTTTACTACCAGTTCTAGTAAAATAAGTGTGGCTTATTTTGTGGGCATGGTTTGATGATCATGTGACAAACAATTATTTAGGATTTAGCAGAGATACTTGTCTACCAGGCTTTTAACTACTTGCAGAGCCATAGTGGTCTACCTATTTCTTTTTGGAGCGTTCCAGTCTACCCATTTGTTTTTGGAGTGCACTGGTCTACCACCACATTGCCTTTTACCACTGATCAGCTGTAGGGTGGCCCTTTGAAGCACCACAACAAGAGTTTAAACAGTTTTTTGCCGCTCTGCCACCACCGAGAGCATCGGAAACCGCTTTTAGGCAGCTTGGCCTCAATTGCCAATCTACCACCACCGAGCAGTTTACAAGGAGCGGATCGGTTCTAGCCGATCAGTTGGGAGGCTTCTTGGCTTCTCAATTTAAAGCGGCGGTGTCTTGGTTTTTTTTTCTCTCTTCTTTGTCAAGTGAGTCCTGATTTTTTCCTTCTAGCTGATCAGCTGGGACTCAGGAGGCAGCGAATAGATTGGGGGTGAGGCCAGGCAGAGATGTTATTTACCGGTTCTCTGAACTACTCAAAATTTCCACTACCGGTTCGCAAGAACCGGGGAGAACCGGTAGCGACCCACCACTGCTCCAAACTAACTGCCAGCCAGCAGTGGGATTTAGGGGTTCTCCAAACTGCACAGAATCTTAGCTAGAAGTTCTCCCGAACCCTTGCAAACCCCCAACAGCCCACCCCTGCTCTTACTTCTGAAGGACTCCAAGTAGTATCCAACCAATGCAATGGAACATTACTTATTAAAATAAAGAATTGCATGAGTTAAAACAGGAAAAACAATCTGTCCTGAAACAAAACCATAAAAGAAACAATCAATTAAAACAATGTTGGTTTTACAAGCAATCTAACAGCCAGTCTGTTCTTGTGAAATTATTAGCCTGCAAATGTCCCTGAAGACATTTTGGTGAAATTATCACGTCAATAGCATGCAATTTTGGCCTTTCTTTTAATTATAGGATGATAAAAAGGAGGTTTCTGTCAGTGCTTTTCATTGCACAATCTTCTTTCCTTCTATCTACAGCAGGGGTGGGGAACGATGGCCCTTTTATAATTTGTGGACTTCAACTCCCAGAATTCCTGATCCAGCAATTGTTGAAATCCATGGGCTATAAATGGGCTATCATTCCCCACCCCTGATCTACAGCAGGGGTGTCAAACTCAATTTCATTGAGAGCCACATCAGGGTTGTGTTTGACCTGGGGGGGGGGGCGTGGCCGGGGGGGCATGCCCAGCTCAACATCACTCATGTCTGGGGCGCCTGTGGTGGCCGAAACTCTCTGCCAGTGAAAATGTGTTCCCGAGCTCTTGTTTTCGGCTGCAACAGCCTCCTGCAACTCTCTGCCAGTGAAAAGAGAGCTTGGGGTGGGGGGGCACATGCAGCCCTCACAAACTCTGTTTCTAGCTGTGACGGCCTCCTGCAATCCTCTGCCAGCGAAAATGGAGCTTGGGGAGGGGGCGTACGTGGCCCACCCAAGCTCTGTTTTTGCTGACAGAAGCACCACAGGCCAGTCCTTCGCTGTTTCCAGGGCGGCCCCGCAGGCTAGATCGAAGCACCCCGTGGGCCAGATCCAGTCCCCGGCCCTTGATATGACACCCCTCATATACAATCTCTCTACTTTCCTGTGCTTCCAATAAAGTCTCAAAGGCAGGCACTGCAAGGGGATTTCCCCATGATTGTCCCCCCCCCCCCCACACACAAGAAGTCTGAGGGTAATCACATCACCCGTTATCTTGCAAAAATGAAGCTCAGAATTACGGTATTACCAATAGAGACTTGAAAGCATCTGGTGAATCCGAGAGAAAAACAGAAGCATCTTTTGCCATGGAAGAAACTTTGCCAGACACCGGAGGATTTATTTCAGCACAGTATTAATACAAATTCTCTAAAACATTGATTTTGAAAGTTGAAAGCAAGTGGCAGCTTTCCCCGAAAAGCCAGCTGTGTTTGTCTCTGGACAAAGTATACAAAATGCTATATGGACTGCTGTTTTGAGAGCTAATTTATTTCAGCAGTCATAATTTAAGAAAAGAATTTTCTTTTCTTTTCTTTTCTTTTTCTTTTTGCCTAACACTAATGAAGAGGGATTGTGGCTTTTGTCTTGCAAAAAATATGTAACGTATGGCAGATACAAGAGTTACCGAGGAGCCAATGGAGAGATTTTCTTTTGTTCCTGAGAGATGTTTTGGGGAGCAAAATGTGGATGATGGACCTTCTTGGCCATCTGTGCTATGGATTTGGTCTTCGTCGTTCTTCCTCAAAGGGCCTGACCAACTTTTCCCAAACCAGCTCTCCTTTGAAGCTGTTTTCTGGGTAGGGTTCTGGTTTTTGTTTGATGGAGGCTTAAATCCATTCCAAACAGTAAGCCTGGTTTTATTTTATCTGTTTACCACAGTCTTCCTCAAACTGGCATCCTACAGATGTGTTGGGACTGCAACTTCCAGTGTTCCCAGCCAGTTAAGGCCTTGATAAAAGCCATGTAACTTGGAATTCTCTTGAGTTGTAAATCTCAACATCCTGAGAATGTGCCAGGCTTGGGACGAGCTGGTCTACAACATCAGGCTGGGACGAGTTGGTCTACAACAAACCACATGTGAGTTGATCATGTCCATATTTCCTTTCCATTACAACATCCTAAGCACAAACAGAGAGCTGGCATCTTTTCATACGGCAGGATATACTTAAGGAGAATGTACGCTGCTTAGTTTCTAATTTCCATGCTAGCGGAACGTGGGTAGAGAGGGACTTTGCAAATTAAATGCAAATTGAATTGTTGGCTTTATTAATTAGTCCAAATGTCAAAGAAAATTCTAGACGCCTTTGACTTTCCCCCAAGTTTTCATCAAGTAAGAGGTTACCAAAGTCAGGAAATCTAAAATTAGGAGAGAATTATATGCAAAAGAGAGATTGAAGTAAGGAGAAATTTCCCGACAGTGAGAACAATTCATTAGTGGAACGGTTTGCCTTCAAAAGGTATGACTGTTCCATTCCTGCAGGTTTTCAAGAAGAAAGCAGACAGACATTTGTCCAGGATGGTATAGGATAGGGGTCAGCAACCCGTGGCTCTGGAGCCACATGTGGCACTTACATCCCTCTGTTGTGGCTCCCTGTTGCTGGTTGGCTCCACAATTGATAGGGCTTTTGGTTAGGACAGGGAGAGGAAAAAGGACACCATGCTAGGAGGAGACTCTATGGTGGGGGAACCGGACTTCCGGTCAACAGAGGAAAAAGGACGCTGCGCTAGGAGGAGACTATGATGGGGGAACCGGACTTCCTGTCAGCTCCAGAATTGAATGGGGGCTTCCGGTTAGGACTTTTGAGGCTCTTTAAGGTTGCCAACCTCTGGTAGGAACCATATAATAATTTCAGCCAGTGGTGAAATCCCCCCGATTCTGTCCGGCTCACCAAACTGGTAGCACCAGCAGCGGGAGGCTTCACCCACCCATTACGTCCTGTTTTTTTTTACCATCTGCGCATGTGCAGAAGATTCTGCACTCCCACACACTCCCGTTCCCGAAGTGATAGCAAAGGTAAGTGGATTTCACCGCTGATTTCAACTATGGTTTGTCAGAGACGGACTATCCCAATCACATAGATATTAATTTGGCCAATTAATCTAAAATATAAATAGAGGCTCACAAAGCCTCTATTTATATTTATAATATAATAAGAGCCTGGTGGTGCAGCAGACTAATAGCCTGTTATTAACATTCAGCTGCCTGCAATTACTGCAAGTTCGAATCTCTCCAGGCTCAAGGTTGACTCAGCCTTCCATCCTTTCTAAGGTAGGTAAATTGAGGATCCAGTTTGTGGCAATAAGCTGACTTTGTATAAATATACAAAAGGATGAAGTCTATTGCTTAACGCATTATAAGCCGCCCTGAGTCTCCGGAGAAGGGCGGCATATAAATCAAATTAAAAAAAAAAATGTCAGCCTTGTAGCTATGTGAGAAAAGGAGCACTCACATCTAACTGTTAAAACAGCTTATTCTCATAATCTCCAAGATTTTTTGATTACATGCCAGAATACCATAAGATTATGGTATTCACTCTGTTTTCATTGCTGATATCTGTTCTTTATAATCCTGTCATTAAACAAAAAAAATTGCCTCTTTTATCTAATATTTATATCAAAAAATAAAAAATAAAGCAGTTTAAAAGCAATTCAGAATCCAATCTGTTTAAGATCCGTGGAGGGGTAGTTCTCATGCATTGTCTTCATCATTATTTTATTTGGAACCAGCAGATTTTTCAAAACGGAGAAAGATTCCTAGGGATCTTGCAGAGAGTAAAATTGAAATCTACAATGACAATGATAGCATGAATGAAAATGTCTGGCAAACTTAAAACAGCAATATACGGTAGCTTTATGGGAATGTACAAAAGAGCGATTCAGAAAAACATACAATCCAAATTGATACGTTTCCTAAAAAAAGGAAGATTTTCACAATTTTTAATGTACGTTTCCTGAAGTCCATTGACTTAACCAGGGTATAAATGATCACACAATAAATAATCAATCTACTGAATTAAATAGAACATACTTTCAAAGAAGGAGATCGTATCTGGGCAACCAATAGATTGGTGGATGGAGATAAAGAAATACAGAAAAGTTTTTGCTGGTATTTATGGAATTAGATTTTTGTATCCTAGTAATGACCATTTTCTTTTAGATCAGCAAGTTTTGATTGACAGATACCTGCCTTATTAACCATCTGTGCAAGTTACTGAGCCATAACTTAAGTGCAAGCAGTGGAATTTTGGCATTATTTGCTGTGCAGTTATATAACCTTTTCTAACTTGTAAGATTTCCTACAAGCTCAGTTGTCACTTGTGTGTGAGGTGGACATGTGTTTTCTCTTTGTGTAAGCTATTGGAAATGGCAATTCTTGAATCAAATCATCTTCTGAATAGCATGGAGTAGACATTAACGCAAGGTAGCCACCTCGAGCAATCATCTGAGTAGCAAAGAATGACTAACTCAAGGTCCAAGACACACAGCTGAGATTTTATTTCTAGTTGTTAGATTTTCTTTTTAAGAAAAGCAAAAGTGAATTTGAAACATACGAAACCTGATCTAGGCAGCAAAGCTTTACATACCTGAAGGACAGAAGCATCTGTCTTCACAACCGCTACTCCTGATGTTAACCTGACAAACTGAATCCTGGTGACACAAGGCTAACGGGGCGGGGGGGCACACAATTCTTGAAATAATTACTCCCCCCCAGATCTTCTCACACATGACTTCACTTGGAGAATGCACCCATCTTAGTTTTCACCTTCCCCCCTCTCTTCTTCTTCTGTATTTTGGATCCTCTAGCTTTGTTTGAGAGTTTATGAAGATTTTTCAAGGATGCCTAGCACAAGATCACTTATGTAACTAAGGGGAGTAAAGCTATTTGTAAAGCTATTTTTCCCCCCAGATCACCAATAAAAGGGCTAGAAAAGGTAATGGAAGTTTTTATCAATTTCTGTTCCAGACTTTAGCTGACTCCTGTCCTTCAAGATTTCTGTTTAATGTTAAATGGTGGTTTTGTAATAGTATACACCCTACTGATAAATTGCTGTGTGTTCATGTGTTTTCTGCCCCACTTCCTAGATCAGGGATCAGCAACCCGCGGCTCTGGAGCCACATGTGGCTCTTTTATCTCTCTGCTGGTCGGCTCCACAATTGATAGGGCTTTCAGTTAGGACAGGTAGAGGAAAAAAGATGTCACTCTAGGAGGAGATTCTATGGTGGGGGAACCGGACTTCCGGTCGGCAGAGGAAAAAGGATGCCACGCTAGGAGGAGACTCTACAGTGGTGGTGGTGGTGGGGGGAACCAGACTTCCGGTCGGCTCCAGAATTCAATGGGGGGGGGGGGCCTTCCGGTTAAGACCTTTATGGCTCTTTGAGTGTTTAAGTTTGCCAACCCCTGTCCTAGATCCTTAATGTAGCAAAACCACCATACATTTATGGAGGGAGTTTCTTTGCCCTCATCAGGAACCTCCATTGACCCAGATTTTACAGTGACTGGGTTCACTCCGTGAATGGCTCAGCCATGAACTAGGGGTCTCTAGCTACAGCACCCAGATTCACATGATACAATCAAAGTATATTATGGTATGTGTGTAGCCACCTTGACCAGGAGTCATTAACAGGGAAACGAAGCCCACTGATTCCATTACCCACCACAGCTTCTCCCAAATTAATGCTTTCAAATTCAGTTCAAAAACAAACTCATGAGAATCAAACCCTTGTAAAATCTATCCAAAGGTGCTTTTTCAGGAGGCAACTGGACTTTCTTGTTTTTCTTTGAAGGACAACCATGACCTGGATGACTGAGAACCTCTACAGACATCTATTCTTGACAAATAATCTGATCACTATAAAGGTAGTCCTGGACTTACGACCCCAATAGAGCCCACAATTTCTGTTGTTAACTGAGACATTTGTTAAGCTGAGTGTCAACTCGCAAAGCATCCCTGGCCTGCTCTTGATTTGCCATAGGCCCGGTGGGGATGGGAAACCGGCGAAACGGCATGGCAGCCAAAGACAGATACACATTCCAGACTTATCTCTCTCAAGGCTGTGTCCCAGGGTTACTTATAGCCGCCGGAGGGGAGTGATCTCTACAACCCATGAAATTGCTCCATTAGCAAATGTGATTGATGACACACCCTGGGGGGAGAGGTGTAAACAGGGTCATGATTGGAATGTAAATTACCTAGGGTAAAATTCCCGTTACTCCCCAAAACAGAAACATCTGCTGAAGAGTGTAAATTGACACTTAGAAACGGTGTTTACCAGCGAAGCATTGGCGTCAGATCTCTTCAGGACCTGGGCAGAGAAAGCTGGCTCTCTGCCCCATGGAATGACTGGCTCAGTGGTTCCTTCCATATTGCTGCCCCAGGGTTTTTTCTCAGTGTAGCAAAAAGCTTATTCCACAATGGCCTTGGGTTTTTCACATACCAAGGAGACGTCTTCCACATCTGGCTGAGAAAAATCCTGCAAGGCTGTGGCTGACATGAAGAGCTGTTTCCAATAATGAACGTTATGCAAAATCTAGCCTGCAACACTCAATTTGCATGCTAATTCTTAAAAAAAAGCAAACACCAACCTATTTGGGAAAGCAAAGTTGAGGAAACATAAGCTGGGTTTTGTCAAAGGGTTGGGATGAAGTCATAGCAGAGGCTCCAGAAACATCTTTGGAGTAGAGCGGAGCATACCCTGACCAGCCTTGAGTCTAGCAGAGCAGGGTGAGCTTCCTTCAGATTATTTTGAAAATTGGCTGAGGGGTTTTTTTTTTTTTTTTGTTTGTTTGTTTGTTTGGTAAAATGTGGAAAGTTCAAATATGTTTTTGCAAGATCTCAAATCTGTTACATCTCAGGTAATTTGTCCCAATTGGAAATTCTGGAGGACAAAAAGAAAAAAGAAAAAAGAAAAAAAGTAGAAAATACACACAATATAATAATTGTTTGCTTTTTTTCTTTCTTTTGTGTTTCTCTCCCTTTTTTACGTCTTTCTTTTTCTTCTCCGTTCTTATTGTTTCTTAATTCCATATTTTATAATGTACGTAGTTAATGTGATATTTTATCTTTTTATACCTAATAAAGATTGTTTTTAAAAAAAAGAAAAAAGAAAAAGAAAATACGCTATCCGGAAATTATGGAGGACTTCACAATTGTCCAGAACTTGAAGTGAATTTTGTAATCTGATGTTGTAAACTGTAAATCTACAATGTATTGTAATCTGATGTTCTTCCGTAGAAAAAAAAGTTGCCAATTTATATCTTACCTGTCCATAAATGATTCAGTGTATCTTCTCTTCTCTTCTCTTCTCTTCTCTTCTCTTCTCTTCTCTTCTCTTCTCTTCTCTTCTCTTCTCTTCTCTTCTCTTCTCTTCTCTTCTCTTCTCCTCTCCTCTCCTCTCCTCTCCTCTCCTCTCCCCTCCCCTCCCCTCCCCTCCCCTCCCCTCCCCTTCCCTTCCCTTCCCTTCTCTCCTATGGTAAGACCACACTTGGAATACTGCATCCAGTTCCAGTCACCAAGGTACAAAAAAGATGTTGAGACTATAGAAAAGAGCCTATAGAGAAGAGCAACAAAGATGAATAGGAGATTGGAGGATAAAACATACAATGAATGATTGCAGGAACTGGATATATCCAGGGGTGGGCTTCAAAATGAGGACCACAATCTGGTCCTCATTTTACCTACCTTTGAAAGGATGGAAGGCTGAGTCAACCTTGAGACTGGTGAGATTTGAACTTCCAGTAATTGCAGGCAGCTGATGTTAATAAAAGTGCTTTAGTCTGCTGCGCCACCAGGGCCTCCACACTCGCCCTGCACTGACCTGCATTCAAAACGGGCCGCGTGAGAACTCCTGGGAGGAGTAGGGTGGGTGGGTCCAGCCAGGAATGGGATTTGGGGGTTCTCCGAACTGCATAGGTTTGCCATCACAGGTATAAAACCTTCTGCTTGAGCATGGAGTTGGACTAGAAGACCTCCAAGACCCTTCCAACCTGGTTATTTGTATATTCTATTCTGTATTCTGTAAGCAGGTCATTATACCGTAGCTGTGGCAGTGTTTATACTTCGGTTCCTGGGTTGGTTAGTAAAGGAATCATGTTCAATTAAACAGAAAACGATGTTTAAATGTGAACATACCTTACATAAAGGTTGGTAGAATGATTTGCAATTCTGGGCTTACACCAATGAAACTGAGACTGTTTAAAAAAAAAAAAAAAAACTTCCCCAAAGTCTGAGTATGCAAAAAACCACAGGTATTCATGCCAGCGCGAATGAATTAATTTATGATATCGACACCAAGAATTGCTTTGGCTGATACACCTCAACAAATGAGTTACTTTTGTAGTCTCAAATGCTCCACTGGCTCCAGCAGAGACCCCCCCCCCAAAAAAACCCAACAACCCCAAAACAACAACAACAACAAAAGGGATTCCCTATGGGAAAGGGAACCATCAGGTGATACAAACCAGCCCAACTCGACTGCTGGTTTCAATTGAACAGCAGACATCAAATGAAACGTGGTTCTGTTTGCGAAGGAACTGGTTGAAATATTTTTTGCTTGTGCGTTTAAGCAGGAGGTTTTCTTCTTGCCAAACAAATAGGCACAAGCGCTGGTTTTTTTGCCAGCGGTTTACTGCTAAACATCTGTTCTTGCTGCATGTGTTAGTCTGTAAAACTGTGGAGAATTAGAGCTAATCTGTGTGTTCGGGAAAACCATATGATACAGCTTTAGAGGATCGGTACTATTCCAGAAAGCAGCTGGAAAAATGGCCGTGTTTAATTCCCAGTGTCCGTTTTATTTAACATATGTTATTTGTACGTGTGTGCGTGTTTCTCTGTGTGTATGAGAGATGGATTTTGGGAAATGATGGGATGGGGTTCATTGGTGTTACAGAAGGCCCCGTCTACCCTAACAGAAGTGGCTGGTGTCGAAGTCACTTTAAAACTGGATTCTCACACATCTCACTTTATGTCATGCTGTTGAACAGTAAAAAAAATGAGGTTTACCAAATAAATATAGGAAGCCAAAACTAAACCGACTATATTATGGAATGGCTTGTTTTCTAAACTTATAGACGCCCTAACACACAATTAATCGAACGATAATTTATTGAATTAATCCAACTGCCAAAATTCATACTCTGCACTGAGCTAACAGCTAGGTAGCTGCACTCCTTCCTTCCTTCCTTCCTTCCCTCCCTCCTTCCCTCCCTCTCCTTCTCCCTCTCCTCCTCCTATTTCCTTACTTCCTTTTTCTTTCTTTTTCTTTCTCTCTCTCTCTTTCTTTCTTTTCCTTCCTCCCTCCCTCCCTCTCCTCCTCCCTCTCCTCCTCCTATTTCCTTCTTTCCACTCATCTCCTCTCCTCTCCCCTCCCCTCCCCTCCCCTCCCTTCCCCTTCCCCTTCCCCTTCCCCTTCCCCTTCCCCTTCCCCTCCCCTCCCCCTTCCTTCCTTCCTTCCTTCCTTCCTTCCTTCCTTCCTTCCTTCCTTCCTTCCTTCCTTCCTTCCTTCTTCATTGTTGACTCCTGGCAATTGCCTCTCTGCAGTTTTGCCTTGGTTTTTCGGGAGGGGTTTGCCATCACCTCCTTCCTACGGCTGAGAGAGAATGGCTGGCCAAGACCACCTGCCTTTGTGCCCAAGGCAGAACTAGAACTCACAGTCTCCTGCTTTCTAGCCTGATGCTTTCACCCTTACACTTTAAACTGGCTCACTTTAAAGCTGCACTTTAGCTTAGTATATTATGCACAGTCAGATTATCTGTCAATTAGTTTTTTTTTTTTTTTGCAAGATCATTTTCCATGGGCTAGGCTTTGTATTTAGTAGATTTAGTCATACTACTAAGCATTGTTTTTAGTAGTAGAGTAGGAATACTCAAATGTGTGACGTCCGCACATCCTACAACCTGGAACGGGGCATTACCGGAAAGGTAGGACAGTTTGGTTTCTGCTAATGTAGTCCTTTGCAGGGTCAACCAAAGGAAGACAAGTGATATTGTCCTCCAAGCGATGCACGTCATGTTCTTGATAAATCTGTATTGTTTATGTGATTTCATGGTGCATAGGATGACGACATGGCTTGTCCCGAACATCTGTGTCTACTGACCTAAACTGCTGCTAAATGATCACAGGTGATGTTGATAACTTACCGTATTTTTCAGAGTATAAGACGCACCTTCCCCCCCCAAAAAAATAGGGTGAAAATCTGGGTGCATTTTATACTCTAAATGTAGCCCTGCCCAGCCTCTCAAACGGAGTTTTCAGAGGCTAAAAAAAGCCTCCAAACAGAGCTTCAGAAAAAAAGCCTCTGAAAGAAGCTTCAGAAAAAAAGCCTCTATTTCAGAGGCTTTCAGAGGCAGAAAAAAAGTCTCTTAAAGGGAGGTTTCAGAGGCTGAAAAAAAAAAAAGCAAGGCACAGAGCTCACAACCAAGGAACCTGTTGCTAAAATTCACCTCTAGGAACAGGTGATTGGTGGTATTCTGGGCAGCCGATCCACCCGCCAATCAGCTTTTTTCTTATTTTCCTCCTCAAAAACTAAGGTGCGTCTTATACTCCGAAAAATATGATATTCCTCAACCCCATTCATGTCAGAAATATGCCAACCTGAGGATTTTTTTATTGATTGATTTGATTGATTAGGAATTTATATGCTGCCCATCTCACTATCAAGTGACTCCGGGTGGCTTACAATATCATAAATGATATGACACCGTAGGACAGTATGAACGATGTAGACAATTAGAAATATCAAAACATTAAGCATTAAAATTAAAACGTTAACATCAAAAGTAGATAATATGTCAGAAGGCGGTGCTTCTCGTGAAACACGCATGATACTCTATACGGTACAATTCATTTTAACAGACATCAATCCAATTTCACTTGATCCGTGGAATGGCTTGCCTCCAGAAATTTTGGTTGCTCCATCACTGGAGGTTTTCAAGCAAAAAACTAGACAGCCATCTATCCAGAATGGTATAAGGACAGAGATGGCTAACCTTTTCCAGACCGGGTGCCCAAAGCGCACCCAAACCCCCAAAATGCAATGTGTGTGCAGCTCCTGCATATGCGCCCCACCCCTGCACATGCCCACATGCCCCCATGCCCCCATAGGCATCCCGCTCCCCTGCGCATGTGCGACAGAGACCCAAAGACTAGATGGCTGATGGAGGCACGTGTACATGCGTGGCAGAGGTGAACTGGGGCAACAGCAACAGCTCGCGTGCTCACAGAGAGGAAGCTGCGTGCCACCTCTAGCACGCATGCCATAGGGTTGCCACTACGGGTATAGGATGTCCTACTCAAGCAAGGTCAAGGTCCTACTCAAGGTCCCATCCAGCCCTATTATTCTATGTTCTGTTTTCTATGTTCTAACAAATGGCTAAATATATGGTATGAGCATAGTTGTATTTGAGTTTCATCCTTCAGATGTACGGTTCATCTACAGCAACAGAGAGAGATGAAGGAAGGAAAAGAGAGATGGAAGAGAGAAGGAAGGAGAGAGAGGGAAGGAAGAGAAGGGAGGGAGGAAGGGAAATTAGAGTAGGAGTGAAGGTCAGAGAGGGAGGAAGAGAGGAGGAGAAGGAGAAAGGAAGGGGAAGTAGGGAAGAGAAGAGGAGGGGAAGAGAAAGTAAGAAGGAAAGAAAAGAGAGAGGTGGTAGGTTTGAGGAGAAAGATTGATGTACAATAAAAAAGATGAAATGGAAGAAAGGCAATCCCAAACAAATATAAAGATATTAAGATAAAGAATGAATTGTTTAAAGAAGAAAAGAGAACAAATATGAATAAATAGCAATAATTAGAATTTAAGGGCAAATGAAGATGTTGTTTATGTAGGAAAGCACACCACCGACGACCTCCCATCAACCCGTGCGCTCCCACAGAGAGGGCCTCCTCGGGGTGCCATCAGCCAAACAATGCAGGCTGGTGACCCCCAGGGGGAGGGCCTTCTCTGTGGGGGCACCTACCCTCTGGAATCAGCTGCCCCCAGAGATAAGGAGAATCCAAGACCTCAGTGCCTTCCGCCGTGCCCTTAAAACTTTCTTTTTCCAACAAGCCGGGCTGGCCTAACTCTTTTTAAGTGTTTTTAATTGTTTTTGTTTTTGTTTATTGTTTTAATTAATGGGGCCAAATTTATACATATTTTTAACTGTATTTTAATATTTGTATTTGATGTTTTTATTTGCCTGTTCACCGCCCTGAGTCCTTAGGGAGAAGGGCGGTATACAAGTTCAAAAATAAAATAAAATAAATAAAAATAAATATTGAGACATGATAAAAAAAAGGGGGGGGGAGATTTTGGCAAAAACTGTAATTGAGTAAAATGTATTTGAAATTTATTTATTTATTTATTTATTTATTTAATTATTTATTTATTTATTCGTTCGATTTATATGCCGCCCTTCTCCGGACACACAGGGCGGCTTACAATGCGTTAAGCAATAGCCTTCATACTTTTGTATATACCTGCTTAGTAGGGCTTTCGGGCCCCCCTAAGCAGTGTCTTTTTTTATACAAAGTCAGCTTATCGCCCCCACAATCCGGGTCCTCATTTTACCTACCTCGGAAGGATGGAAGGCTGAGTCAACCTTGAGCCTGGTGAGATTTGAACTCGCAGTAATTACAGGCAGCTGGCAGCTAAGTGCTACTTAACAGCACTTTAGTCCGCTGTGCCACCAAGGCTCCTTAATTGTTAATTGTATACGATAAGATACGGCCAATGCTCTGTTCAAAAAAGTTGTGAGTAAATGTGTGTGGGAGGGGACCAATAAAACTTGTTTTTTAAAAAAAAGATGTACAAGTTCATCCTTGGCAGCTTTTCTGCTTGGACCATTTTTTAACCTCCCGTGGTCAGATGTGAAGAGAAGAAAGAAAAAAAAAAAAGAAAGGGGGAAAAGGGAGTCTTGGGTCATAGGAAGTGAGAGAGGTGTGAGGTTAAAAGAAAAAGCTTTGTCAATTTAAGAGGATTAAAGTCTTTCCCCATGTTTTTTAGGGGGGCGGGGAAACCTCTGTGTTGGGGTTGTGGGTTGGATTAAGTTCTGTGTCACTACAGAAGATGTGAAAACAGCTCATTTAGGAAAGGATTAATAGAAAAAGGTTCAGCTGTGATGTTTTGTGGCCCGCCAGCGGCCTGCACGGATCATGGCTGATCCCAGCGAGGAGGCTGGTGTGGTATCGCCAGCAGCCTGTGCAGCCAGCGCTCACGTCGGACAGTGAGGAGGCTGAAGAGGATGTGGTGCCAGAGGCAGAGACTCAGCCAGGGCCTTCAGAACCTCCAGAGGCTCCTTCAAGTGGAGAGAGCGAAGTGGAGAAGCCTCTCCTTAATGCTCGAGTACGCAGGGCTGCCAAAAGGCAGGAGTGGCTACTCAGGAGGAGGAGGAGGTCTCCTCGAGAGTAAGGCTTGAGGATAATTGGCCACTCCCTTAGCCTATTTAGGTCACATGCCCTTAGTAAGTTTCTTGTTAGAAACAACTTGTAATTATCATCAGAGTATTTTTGGAAAAGGCTTATCTTGCTTTCTGGCTGGTTGCCAACCTTTGCCCGGACTTTGGTTTATTCTTGCTACTTAATAAATTTGATAAGGACCGTTGATGTGTGTCAATATCCTCTGGAATCCGGAGCTGGGGCAGAACAGGACGAAGCCCCTTGCCTTCACTTAGACATTGCCCTGGGCTCATCACACAGAGCGGGGTGGGTGGGGGGCTCCTAACTACAGTATATGAACCATCCAATAGACTGATGCTGTCCCTTAAAGGCAGGTCAATCCATGGCCTGAACTCAAATTCCAATGAATTAGTTTAGTATTGACTTCAGGGGAGAAAGAAACAGAATCACACTGATGTAAGAACTAGGGAGAAAAGTGGCTGAGGGTCTCATGAAGACTTTACTTCTGGAGTTTTTTAAAAAAGGCCCTCTCCATCCCATCTTCTGTACCAAAATGTAACAATAACTCTCCCCAAAAGATGCTTTTTTTTCAAGAGGCAACTGGACTTTCTGGTTTTTCTTTGAAGATGTTTTGCTTTATTTATTTGTTTGTTTGTTATATGATTATTATTTGATTGCTTATTAGTAACCTATGACTATCACTAAGTGTTGTATCTTATGATTACCTATCTCCTCCCGCTATGACTATAACCATGTTGCTTGCATTTTTACGATTTATATTGTTCTGTTCGTTTCCTAGTATGATTTGATCGCTTATTAATAACCTATTTATTGGTTCGATTTATATGCTGCCCTTTTCCGGAGACTCAGGGCGGCTTACAATGCATTAAGCAATAGCCTTCACACTTTTGTATATACCTGCTTAGTAGGGCTTTCGGGGCCCCCCAAGCGGTGTTCTATTTTTATATACAAAGTCAGCTTATTGCCCCTACAAACCGGGTCCTCATTTTACCTACCTCGAAAGGATGGAAGGCTGAGTCAACCTTAAGCCTGGTGAGATTTGAACTTGCAGTAATGGCAGGCAGCTGGCAACTAAGTGCTACTTAACAGCACTTTAGTCCGCTACGCCACCAAGGCAATTTCCTATTGGGAACATGGCTAAGAGAACAGAAGCTTCCTTACAAGCACCAAGTGATATTATAGTATCAGCCTCGTTGTTTTTAACCCATGTCTGGTATTCACTTCTTGGCAACACTAGGACAAAATCCGATGTCTGAAGTGTGAACCATGTTATATGTTTTGCTTTGATCTGTTCTTCTCTTGGCAGAGGACATTCACTTCCATATGGAGAACAGAATCATTGTCCTCTGGCATACAAGTTTGGGGCTTAACATCTTGCCAATGGAAAAAAATGGCACTCCAAATTTTTTTCTTTTTTTCTTTTTTTCTGACAGCAAGAAAAAAAGGAGCCAGAAAGGGTGGGATGGAAAGGAAACATTTTTGCCCAAAATGAAACATCTAAACAAATGTGCTGGATGGAAACAATACATAAAAATAACCCCTGGGAATCAAGAATGGGTGATGATGGTATAGATCAGGGGTCGGCAACCTTAAACACTCAAAGAGCCATTTGGACCCATTTCCCACAGAAAAGAAAACACCGGGAGCCACAAAACCCTTCTCGTGCCTGACTATTTCCTGAGCGGCCACCGAACTAATATATGTAGTTTAATTAAACGTTCTGTTTTCTTCTGAAACTTTTCTTTTCTTGGATTTATCTATGGTTGGCCTACCGGGGGTCAAAAAGCTCAATAAATCGTGTGCCGGCGGGTGTCGCACATTGGCGGTTGTAATCTTTTGAGCGACAGGGAGCTGCAGCAGAGGGGTGAAAGAGCCACATGCGACTCCAGAGCTGCAGGTTGCTGACCCCTGGTATAGATAGTCAACAGAAAAAGCAAGCCTAAATTAGTCATGGCGGAAATGATAGGAGCATTTTGAGGGACCATTTAAGGTTCTATCAGACAGACTTATTACTAGCCTGACTAGGTGGCTCAGTGGCTAAGACACTGAGCTTGTCGATCAGAAAGGTCCGCAGTTCGGCGGTTCGAATCCCTAGTACAGGTCTCCTGCGTGAGCAGGGGGTTGGATTAGATGATCTCCCAGATCCCTTCCAACTCTGTTTAACAGTAACAGTTCAAAGTTCTTAAAAACTTGACCTAAAAACATCCCAGTGACTGGATGTTTTTCTCCTTAACATACCAAATCCAGGTGAAGAATATCCCGCTTGCATGAAATGTTAAATCTCTGAGAATTTTGCATCCTTGATAGACAAGTGCTTAGTACAGTGGTGGGTTTCAACATTTTTTACTACAGGTCCTGTGGGTGTGGCTTGTTGGGCGTGGCTTGTTGGGTGTGACGGGGAAGGATACTGTAAAATCTCCATTCCCACCCCACTCCAGGGGAAGGATACTGCAAAATTCCAATTCCCTTCCAATCAGCTGGGACTTGGGAGGCAGAGAATAGATGGGGGCGGGGCCAGTCAGAATTTTTACTACCGGTTCTCTGAACTACTCAAAATTTCCGCTACCGGTTCTCCAGAACTGGTCAGAACCTGTTGAAACCCACCTCTGACACAATAGTAGTAACAATAGACAAGACTGCTTCTAGCTCAGGGTTGAACTACAACCAGTAGTAGGGCCCTTAGCTCTCTCTGAGCTTGGTGGTTTTTCTATCAGATGTATTATGACCTAACCTAGCATACATCATCAATACAGGTACTTGCAACAGTTCATTTTAGTGACTGTTACAATGGCACTGAAAAAGTGACTTATGACCGTTGCAGCATTCCCATGGTCACGTGATCAAAATTGAGTCACTTGGCAACTGATGCATATTTATGACGGTTGCAGCGTCCCAGGATCGTGCGATCCCCTTCTTGCGACCTTAGGACAAGCAAACTCAATGGGGAAGCCAGATTCACTTAACAACCGTGTTACTAACTAACAACGGAGGCAGGAAATGTTGTAAAATGGGGGCAAAACGAATGTTTCACTTAGCAACAGAAATTTTGGGCTCAATTGTGGTTGTAAGTTGAGGACTCCCTGTGCCTCTGATGAAGTGACCTAGTTGGGTAATGAAACATCTGTAGGAAAACAACCAAGCTCAGAGAGCACCAAGGACCCCACATACAGCAATAAAGCAGAAGATGGTTGCTCTAGAACCGTGATGGTGAACCTAGAGCATGCGTGCCAGAGGTGGCATGTAGAACCCTCTCTGTGGGCGTGCGCGGCATCACCAGCTGGTCTTCGTGCATCCTGGAATGTCGGGCATGCACCGGCCATCTGGTCTTCGGGTTTCCGGCACTCCGGCACACACAAAGAACAGCTGGCTGGCATGCATGTGCACCAGTGGTGGGTTGCCCCTGGTTTGGACCGGTTCGCAAGAACCGGTAGTAAAACCGGTGGTGGGCGGGGCGCGTGCGTGATCCCCTTGCGAACCGGTAGTAAAGGTAAGTAGAATTCACCCCTGATGTGCACGCCAGAAACCCGAAAACCAGCTGGCCAGCGCGCGCATGAGCCCCAGCCAGCTCATCTTTGGGTTTCTGGCACGCGTGAAGAACAGCTGTTCTTCGGGTTTCTGGTGCTCCAGCGAGTGCATGTACACGCATGTGCGCACGCACACACACACACATTCCGGTTTGGGCACTCGGTGCCGAAAAGGTTCGCCCTCACTGCTGTAGAAGGAAACATTATGGAAATGCATGGAACAATGATGTGTGTCTTTGTATTTCCTTAACAAGCCATGTCTGACCATGAACTGAATGAACTGAACCAATGACGATACTCGATTAAAGGAGCAGCATCTTCTCTAAACCCTGAGTAAAATCTACCTACCTCTAGGCCACTGTTTCAGACACAGTCCTGCTTGTGGCTCAACCCCCTGCCAGGACGATGTTACGCCTCCCCCTCTTTTCAGACGTCTTCCCAGAAATTACACCTATATCTAACCACCCTATAAGCCACAATTAAATGAACAGGACATGGATGGATGCATTGTGGCATAAACAATGTGACTTTATTGCTCTTTATGCCTAGGGCATACGCCAACATTTATTCTCCCCAAGTCTGCACATAGGGATGAATCATCTGAAGCCACAATTGGAGCTGAGTCCACAAAACAATACAAACAGAAACAAAGACGGGGGGGGGGGGGACGGGGGACGGGACACAAACTCAATCAAGGGACAAGTGTGGTTTCTGGTAAGTTAATTGATCAAAGGGCCATAAGCTGTCTGACTCACCTGAGAATCATCTTCCTTCTGGGCTGATCTTCTGATCTTCTCCTGGTGGCGGCGTCCATCTTGATTTCACGCCTTAAATATTTGTCATTTGCTTATTAATGAAGGATAAAGTTAGGGGTGGGCTTCAAAAATGATAGCAAGGGGTTATCTGCCCGGTTGTGGGGTGGGCGTGGCCTAGTTGGCCTCCTGCACTATGACCAGGAGGGGCGTTTTTGCCCTCCTCAGGCTCCAGAGGCTTTTCTCAAGCCTCCGGGAGGGTGAAAATGGCCTCCCCAGGCTCTGGAGGCCCTCTGGCCTTCCGGAAATTCCAGTAAGCCCATTTTTTGCCCTCCCTGAACCTCCACACACTCCTTGCACTTAACTGCATCCAAAATGGGCCACTTGGGGACTCCTGGGAGGGGTGTGTCTGGGCAGGGTGGGGGCCAGCCAGGAGTGGGATTTGGGGGTTCTCCGAACTGCATAGAATCTTAGCTAGAGGTTTTCCCAAACCCCTGCGAACCCCCAGCAGCCCATCCCTGAATAAAGTGTCCCCAAAAGACCCTGCTGCTCTTAATTTATCCCGCTCTTTCTTTTTCCCCATTAAAAGTTCTTGTCCTTTAAAAAAAAAAAAAAGTGCCTCAGGAAGATCTATCAGTTCTGCTCTCTTTCCTGTACAATGAATAAAGTCAAGCAAAATAAATTAGTTAAGTATGTTTTCCTGGCTCTGATGTCATCTGTTGTTATCACCAGGCTGTTATTGTAACTGAAGACATCAAAGAATGTTTTAATTTATCAGGGGTCCCTGGGCCAAACTGAAACAGGTGCTGGGTAGGGACCAGGTTGCTGTGGTAACACTTTACAACAGGGGCCCTCAACCCTGTGTTCATGGACCAGCACCAGGCCACAGCATGCCAGAAACCAGGCTGCACAAACAAGCAAAGCCCCATCCGCGGGATGCAGGCATCACACTAAACCACATCCCTACTGGTCCATGGAAAAACCTCTCTCCACGGAACCGGTCGCTGGTACCCAAACGGTTGGGGGCCACTACCTTAGAAAGAAAGTACAGATACTGTACGTACAGATTAACGGAGTTGGAAGAGACCTTGTTGGTCATCTAGTCCAACTCTAGTTTGTTTTATGAGAAATAAAAATAAAAACACACACACAAACACACACACACACACACACACACACACACACACATATATATATATGTATGTATGTATATCCAAGCTTTGCAATTAAAGCAGTTCATGTAAAAATTGGCACGAACAAAGAAGAGCAATAAACCACATTGCTTCCCTCCTCAGTGGTTGCTCTATGTTATTTTCTAAATTTTATTTATTTTATTTTATTTATTTTATTTCTCTCGATACCAACCTATAGACCAGAAGCAAAATTATGCTGGGTCAGGAATCTAATCATTTGCATGGATTCCAGCTATGCCAACTTCCCCCTGGTTGGTGCCAAAATAAATTCTTCTCCAGGTCGTAGATAGACAAACTGTACCAGCAGATATTGTGGCTTGCTCCATGAGTTTTCAGAAAATGTCATCACTTTTATTTATCATGCTCTTTATCCAGGAAGGGCAATGACATTGAGCTATCACATTACACTTGCTGTTAAGTGGTCTGTGCCTTGAGGAATTACAGTCTAGCATTTGATAAAGGGGCGATGACAGAGGAAGGAGCAAGCGCATTGGAAGTGTGGCTCGGGTTGGGAGGTAGTTTGGTGCCCTCTCGAATATTCCTGTCCCTTCTGTCAGTAAAGTCACTATCAGCTCTCTCTACCTCTTGAAAACTCATTTCTCTTTAAACGTAGCTTAGTTCTAAGAGCCATAGGATCATCCCCTCCCCAGGGGTGAAATGCTCCCGGTTCGGACCGGATCGCCCGATCCAGTAGCAATGGTGATAGGTGGTTCGGAGAACTAGTAGAAGAAATCCCTGCTCCCCTTACCCATGCTCAGCTGAGCCGCGCGATCATCAGAGGCTTCTTATTTTTTACTTTTAAAAGCATTTTTTCTACAACCGCTTCGGCCGAAGAGGTAGAGAAAATGTTTTTAAAATTAAAAAAAAAAAAAAGTTGGCCACGCCCACCCAGCCACATTACCCCCCTCCCCATCAAGCCACGCCCACAGAACCGGTAGTAACAAATTTTACATTTCACCACTGAGTTGAGGGCTCCCGGAAAGGATGGAGGAAGATTGGCTGCTTTAACTATTGGGTGATTTATTTATTTATTTTTTTCTTATTTGGGGGGACAAATGCTAACCATCCCTCTTCACACTACTGCTCCTCTGTCACTTTAATAATAATGGTCCCCCACCCCTCAGTGTCCCTTCCCGATTATTCTAGTTGTTGGTTTGGGGAAGCCAGGAACAGAATCACATATGTTAAGGAATAAGGTTATGTCATTCCATCTTCAAAGCTTTCAATGGGCATTTAAGTGAAACGGAATGACAGATTCATAAACAAACAACGGTTTCAACAGCCAGGAAAATGTTCTTTTATGCCAGCTGCACATGAACTCACCCATGGATGGATCAAAATAGAATTGTGGGGGGTGGGGGGGCTGGCAATTTATTATTATATTTTTCTGCCTTTTTGTATTGGATAGGGGTGGAGATGTTTGTTGTCTTCTGCATTAATTTAGTTGCGTAGGGCAGAGAATACAAGATATTTTCCATAATATTCCTCCTGTTGGTAACTGAAGAGGACCTAGCTGATAGTTCGTCCTCTCCATGTGTTCCCTGAATATTGAGGCTGGCAGCAATGAAAACAATTGTGGAACAGTTTCAAACTGCTTTGGAGCAATCTGGAGAATAAAAGAGTAACAGAGTTGAAAGGATCTTGGAGATCTTTTAGTCCAACTCCCTGCCCAAGCAGGAGATCCAATACCATTTCAGACAAATGGCTGTCCAGTCTCTTCTTAAAAACCTCCAATGTTGGAACACCCATAACTTCTGAAGGCAAGCTATTCCACTGGTTTATTGACCGAGTGGCTGTGGTTTCCGACGTCCCGATATAGTCAGCTGGTGCCATTGCTGACTATTGGGGGCGAATCGCTGCCCCCCACGGAGAGGGCGCGCAACTTGGGTGTCCTCCTGGATTCACGGCTGTCTTTAGAAGAGCACTTGACAGCCGTGACCTGGAGGATTTTTCATCAGGTTCGCCTGATCCGCCAGTTTCTGGATCGGGATTCGTTACGCACGGTCACTCATGCCCTCGTCACCTCCCGTCTGGACTATTGTAACGCTCTCTACATGGGGCTCCCCTTGAGGAGCACTCGGAGGCTCCAACTGGTGCAGAGTCCGGCCGCGCAGGTGGTGATGGGAGCGACGTGGCACTCCCATGTAACGCCTCTCCTGCGCGAGCTGCACTGGCTCCCAGTGGTCTTCCGAGTGCGCTTCAAGGTTTTGCTTATCACCTTCGGAGCGCTCCATGGCTTAGGACCTGGTTATTTACGGGACTGCCTGCTACCACCAATAGCCTCCCACCAACCGGTACGCTCCCATAGAGAGGGGCTCCTCCGGGTGCCGTTGGCCAAACAATGTCGACTGGCGGCCCCCAGGGGGCCTTCTCTGTGGGGGCACCTACTATCTGGAACGAGCTCCCCCCGGAGATACGGAGGATCCCGGATCTGCATACCTTCCGTTGTGCGCTTAAGACGTTTCTATTTCATCAAGCTGACCTGACCTAAATTTTCCTCTTTTAAATGGGAATTTTAAATTTGGTTTTAAATTATTGGGGTTTTAAAATGGTTCAGCCAAATTTATTTAATCGGTTTTATCTCTGTTTTAAATTTTGTATCTATATGTTTTATTTTATGGCTGTTCACTGCCCTGAGTCCTTCGGGAGTAGGGCGGTATACAAATTTAATTAATTAATTAAATAAATAAATTGTTTTCACGGTTAGGAAGGTTCTCCTTAAGCTTTAGGTTGCTTCTCTCCTTGATTAGTTTTCATCTGTTGTTTCTTGTCTTTCCTTCTGGTGCTTTGGAGAACAAATTGTCCCCCGCTTCTTCGTGGCAGCCCCCTTAAATATTAAAACACTGTTATCATGTCACCCTCTCATTGAGATATCATATCTATCATTGAGATTCTCCATGTAGCACTTTCATTTTTCCAGGCAGGTAGGAGACTTAGAAACTTAGAATAACAGAGTTGGAAGGGGCCTTGGAGGTCTTCTAGTTCAACCTCCTGCTCAGGCAAGAAGCCTTATATCATTTCAGACAAATGGTTATCCAACATCTTCATAAAACTTCCAGTGTTGGAGCATTCACAACTTCTGGAGACAAGTTGTTCCACAGATTAATTGTTCTAACTGTCAGGAAATTTCTCCTTAGTTCTAAATTGCTTCTCTCTTTGATTAGTTTTTCAGCTAACTACCCAATCAGAACAGTCAGAACTCCCGCTTGTTTTTAGCCACTCCCCCTAGCCAATCACTAGTCAGCGTTCTTGTTGTCAAGCCTCGGCGAATCACAACAGTTTCCACCCATTGCTTCTTGTCCTGCCCTCAGGTCAGTAGTCACTAACGGTTCGCTTGTGCGCACGGGTGGGTGAGACTTCCTCCACCGCTACCGGGTAAAACTGGTAGCAACCCACCATTGCCTCAAGTGCATTAGAGAATAGCTTGACTCCCTCTTCTTTGTGGCAGCCCCTGAGATATTGGAAGACTCCTATCATGTCTCCTCTAGTCCTTCTTTTCATTAAACTAGACATACCCAATTCCTGCAACCGTTCATATGTTTTAGCCTCCAGTCCCCTAATCATTTTTGTCTCACTTCTCTGGACTCTTTCCAGAGTCTCAACATCTTTTTTATATTGTGATGACAAAAATTGGATGCAGAGAGAGAAAACAGGACCGCATATGCCATAAGATTACATTGCCTTCTTTTTTTTAAACGTGAAGCTGAGATAAAATACACATGGGGGTACTATCTCAAGAATAACCTGTTTTCTTAACCAGCATAAAGTTTATTCATATTTTCTTTTTCCTCTTTTAATATTTGTGGATGTTGCACCATATAACAATCAATTACCTCCCAAAGACATTTTCTTTTCAAATAGTTCAGGTTCTGGATTCAATTAGTACATCTTTCCTCACCCTCTCACTCCCTTTCTTTTCTTCCAGCATGTTCCTAGTAAATGTTAAGCTTGGCTGATGAATTTCTGGAGAGCAACTTCCCTTGTATAATGAAGAACCAGACCATCAGATGACTGGCACAAATCAACGGTGCAGTTTTGTTTGGATAAATAATAATAACAAACAACAACGTAAGTGAGAAATTGGTATCTTTCAGGTATTGCCAGAACGAAACGCCAGTCCATTTTTGGCTCCTGCCAGAAACTTCATACTTTGCTCTTTTCTTGTTTAATACCGTTGGCAAATATTCACATGGTGTCTGCATTTTGACTACAGTTCAATTTTCTGTTGGGGTCTGTACGTGTGTGTGCATGTATGTGTGTGTGTGTGTGTGTTTTAAAGCTAATTCTGATTATAGTTGTAAGCATGTGTTTCTTTTGGCTGTGTTCTCTAGTACTAAAGTGAAAATAACCATGCAGAACTTAAACCAGATTGCATAACAAATCATGCAGCCTGATGAAGCTGCTTAATACTGGAGGACACTGTTGATCCATCTAATTTAGGACTGGTGCTTCTTCCTGGGGTCTGCAGACTTGCATGAAATGATTGAGATTATCCTATGTCCAAATCCTATGTCCATCCTCATAACTTCTGAACATACATCTCAGATGTCACTATTGGGGGAGCATTGTCCCCAAAACCTCAAGAAGACATTGAGAGTCTCTTAATGTTCTTCATCCATCACTCGTATTCTTTAGCTGACATTTGAGGTATATCTCCTAGGACAGGGGTCGTCAACCTGCAGCTCTGGAGCCACATGTGGCTCTTTCATCCCTCTGCTGTGGCTCCCTGTTGCTGGTTGGCTCCACAACCAGAGCTTTTGGTTAGGACAGGTAAAGGAAAAAGGATGTCGTGCTAGGAGGAGACTCTATGGTGGGGGAACCGACTTCCGGTTAGCAGAGGAAAAAGGATGCCGTGCTAGGAGGAGACTATGATGGGGGACCTCCGGTTGGCTCCACAATTGAATGAGGACTTCCATTTAGGACCTTTGTGGCTCTTTGAGCATTTAACGTTGCCGACTCCTGTCCTAGGAGAGTTTTTACACTTGCTAGGCACAATGATCTGCTCTCCAGAAGAAAGACCGAATAACACTTTTGTTTACAAAAAGGGTTCTCTCCAAATTTGGCAACTTTAAGACTTGTGGGCTTCAGCTCCCAGAATTCTTTAGTCAGCAGAGTGGTTGAGGAATTCTGGGAGTTGAAGTCCACAAGTCTTAAAGTTGCCATGGTGGAAAGTCGTGATTTACAAGGAGAAATAGAGACTGTTTCATACCTGTTCTTGCATTCTTTTCTTTTTTTAAAAAATTATTATTATTTCTGATGGGATGCTCCAATATTACCTCTTTTAAACCACAATTGTTCAGAAGAAGAAAACCTCCTTCTGCTTTTAGCAATAGATCTCTGATTTCTAGAAGGATAGCCAAATTTGTTTCAAAGGCCGTTGCTATCCATTCTTCCATATTGTATCTATTTTCGTGATAATCTATGTTCCTTTGGTGTAATCAGTGAAACGAGTTGCTTCCAGTTGTCCTAGGTGCTCCATCACTGGTGGATTTTAAGAAGAGATTGGACCAGGGGTGAAATCCAGCAGGTTCTGACAGGTTCTGGAGAACCAGTAGCGGAAATTTTGAGCAATTTGGAGAACCAGCAAATTCCACCTCTGGCTGGCCCCAGAGTGGGGAGGGAATGGGGAGTTTGCAGTATCCTTCCCTCAGGAGTGGGGTGGGAATGGAGATTTTGCAATATCCTTCCCCCTGGAGTGGGGTGGGAATGGAGATTTTGCAGTATCCTTCCCCTGGAGTGGGGTGGGAATGGAGATTTTGCAGTATCCTTCCCCTGCCTCGCCCACCAAGCCACACCCACAGAACCGGTAGTAACATGTTTTGAAATTCACCACTGTCCCATACCATCAACTTATCCCCATGCCATACAACATTGAATGGCAACAGCAAACTTACTATGTTGCCTAAAACCAAGAATTGCTGCCTTTTCGGCTTTACAGAGACTTCTTCTTGTTGTTGTGCCATGTCCATCATTGGACACTGGCGATCATGTTGGCAGTCCTATTTTTGTCAACAGCCATATGAAAAAGTGCTGCTGAGTTTTGTCCAAACCAGTCCCTTAGGTTTTGAAGCCATGATGTTCTTCTTCTGCCTGGATCTCGTTTGCCTTCAATCTTTCCCTGGAGGATTAAGTGAAGGATGCCATATTTTTCTGGGTGTCGCATCACATGTCCAAAATACTCTAACTTTCGCCTTTTAATGGCTTTGATGATTTCCCTTGGCTTTCCCAGGCAGCTTATCACCTTCTCGTTTGTGATTTTGTTAACCCAGCTTATATGTAACAGCCATCTGTAAATCCACATTTCAAATGCTTCTAGTCTCTTCAAGTGGTTTTCTTTCAGAGACCAACTCTCTACTCCGTAGAGCAGGATAGAAAAGATGTAACATCTGACAAGCCTGATTTTCAGTCTTAGGCTTATGTCGTGATTGTAGAAGACCTTTTTCATTTTGAAGAATGCTGTTCGAGCTTTCTCTATCCTTGTCTTTTCTTCACCGATCATGTCCCAGCTTTCATGTAAATTAAAACCGAGGTACGTCATCCTTTCAACTTTTTCTAATGGTATTCCTTCCAAATTTATCAGTGGTAAATTGATGGGTTGTTACAGAGACTAGGATTTGAAATACATGACGTTACTTGTTTATTTGAGTTTGTTTATTAGCTTGACGTGCATGGAGAACCCGTTCGTCTCTAAGCCATGTAGTGTTTTACCCATGATTTTAGTAAGTCATCTTCCTGATCCTAACATATCGCCCGAGGCCATAAACCATCGTGTACATACCACAGTGACCAACTTCATACAATGTGCCAAAAAAAGAGGAAACCACATTGCAATTCAACATGATAAATGCATCAAGTTTTCTTGAAGACGAGGGTGTCACATTTGATTAACTCCACATACACAGATATTCGGGAATCTAAAAATTTATAGGGTGGGAGGATTACATTTTCATTGGCTGCCTAGGAAAATGTATACGGAATCCAGTCTTTTTGATTAATGCTTTAAATAGTTTACTCCCATCCCTGTGCTCACAGTAATGTTGTTACATTTATTATGCCATTTCCTGGATAGCATTTATTGTTCTCCAGTGAATAAGGAAATATTTTCTCCATGTGTATCTCAGCTCTTACAGCTGGATAGCTGTTAACTGTGGACACGATACTGCTGGTGTGCGTGGAGAATTTTTTGAAATAGATTAATGTGTTTTTGGCAATAGAAGGAAAGAGAGAGAGGATCAGCTCCAAAGAAGGTCAGAAGTCATGGATGGAGAGTCTGGCCTCCGTCCAATTTTACGTCTCTGCGCAGGAAAGTTCTCCTTTGTCCATTAAGACCCAGACAAGTCAGTGGCAATAGCAGCACATCTTTCACTAAACAGTGTGTCATCTGGGTATAAAATTCTTTGTGTCTTAACAATTAAACTTACCACCATATTCATTTCTTACATCCATTCTTATATTAATACTAAATACTGATAAAGTAACATAAACCTAACATTTCTCTTCTTTACTTATCTATTTTTACAAAACATTGCTTTCATATTTATTCTCTAACCCTTGATAAAATAACTCCCATATATTATAATAATCTGATTCTTCCTTTTCATGAATTGCAAGTGTTAATCTGTTCATTTCTGCATATTCTAATATTTTCTTAATCACTTTTTCACCTATAGGGATCTCTTCACTTTTCCAATTTTGTGCAAATACAATTCTAGCTGCAGTTATTACATGAATAATCAAATATACGGTTTCTTTACTATAAATTCCCAGTAAAATCCCCAACAGGAACAATTCCAGTTTTAAATCAATATGTTGTTGCATCATCTTCTCCAGCCACATATGAATTTTTGCCCAATATCTTTTTGCTTCCACACATGCCCACCACATATGATAATACGATCCCAGTGTCTATTGACATTTCCAACATTTAGTTGATTTATCTTTAAACATTTTTGCCAGTCTTTTGGGTGATAGGTGCCATCTGTAAAACATCTTATATAAGTTTTCCTTGTATGCAGTTGACAATGTTAATTTGTAATTTCTGTCCCATAGTTGCTGCCATTTATCTAGCTCTATCGTGTGACCAAAGTTTTTCGACCATGCTATCATTGTTTCTTTGATTTGTTCTTCAAAATGGCCGAAGCCATTTTAGAGCTTCAGTGTTGCCACACTGGAACTGAGGGTTAGCGAGGGGTAATAGAGATAGATGGGGTTTTGTAGCTAAAACAAAATACTTTCTCCTGAGAACCAAGGACATTCTCACACCTGGTCATAGAGAGGAGTGATGTTACCAGGCAACCAGACAGCACCCTGATTGGACCATGTGATTGATAGTTTGGGGAAGAGGAAAAACTTTTACTTTTAATTAGGTGAAAACCATGGGAACCTTCAGAGTTGGTTTTCACCAGAACTGTGCCAATATGATATATCCAATAAAACTATTCCTTGAGGAATCTACCAGCCTTGGAGTTTTATTTGCTATCGGTGTATTACTTGGAACCCTGACAAAGATTTCAGAAGAAGCGCCCCAAGGAGACCTTTGTTGCTAGGATCTCTGATTATGAAATCCAGTCCTTAGAAGCAAAGCGTACCACTTCTAGTTTGCAAAAGGTGCATCACTTATAATCAGCAACCTGGAACTAAGGAGACATTTTCTAGCAGTGAGAACAATTAATCAGTGGAACCACTTGCTTCCAGAACTTATGGGTGCTCCATCATTGGAGGTTTTTAAGAAGAGATTGGACAACCATTTGTCTGAAATGGTACAAGGTTTCCTGCCTGAGCAGGGGGTTGGACTAGAAGACCTCCGAAGTCCCTTCCAGCTCTGTTATTATTCTACTCTGTTCTAAAAGATTTGGATATGATCCTCAATCATCACTGCGACCAAATTGATATGTAATGTTGCAAAAGAAAATAATATGAAATAGACGCCTGGGGAGTGTGCATGTTAATTGAATTTCATTTGAGTTCATTCTAAATCTAGCTGTCAGCAAAATTTTGTTTTTTCTCCTAGACTCACCCACTACTTTGGGACTACGACTCTGGAATCCCATGCAGGAATACACTGTAAATCCTTTCCATAGAGGGAGACATTCTCAGACCAACATATTCAGGATAGGGAAAGTCTTTTTCCCCCCTTTTTTTGCTTTCAAGAAGATTGAGCAGGTCCTCCCAGGTCAGGATTTCACCACCTCCAGAGGCTGCAGGTTCCACAAACCAGGTTTCTGGTCTATCTCCATCTCCATCTCCATCTCCATCTCCATCTCCATCTCCATCTCCATCTCCATCTCCATCTCCATCTCCATCTCCATCTCCATCTCCATCCATCCATCCATCCATCTATCTATCTATCTATCTATCTATCTATCTATCTATCTATCTATTTTCTATCTATCGCTATCCATCTATCATCTATCCATCTCTATTTGTTCATTTGTCTATCATCTATCTCTGTCCGTCCATCTGTCTGTCTGTCTGTCTGTCTGTCTATCTATCTATCTATCTATCTATCTATCTATCTATCCATCCATCCTATTATTATTATTATCTATTATTATTATTATTATCATCATCATCATCCATCTATCTATCTATCTATCTATCTATCTATCTATCTATCTATCTATCCTATTATTATCATTATTATCTATCATCATCATTATCATCATCATCATCCATCCATCCATCCATCCATCTAATTATATCTATATCTATCTATCTATCTATCTATCTATCTATCTATCTATCTATCTACCTATCTATCTATCTCCTATTATTATTATCATCATCATCATCCATCCATCCAAGTATTATTATTATTATTATTATTATTATTATTATCATCATCATCATCATCATCATCATCACCATCTTCATCATCTATCTATCTATCTATCTATCTATCTATCTATCTATCTATCTACTAGTGAAATCCAAGAGTTATCTCCTTGTTCACTGGGGCAATAGAAAGTTGGATCAGATGGTCTTTCTTTGATTCCAGAGACCTTTCAGCCTATTCACCTGCAGGTTGTCTAGTTGCCAGGCAATGTCCACGCAGAGCTCTAGTTTGCCTTCAGGGTGATTCTGGCTTCAGTATTTTTTAAAGAATGAAAAGAAGAAAACGACCCTTTAATATGATAACCTGTAAGCCACCCTATAAATCACCTTATAAGGGGAATTGGGCAGCATACAAATTTAATCAATAAGTAAAACCAAATAAAGTCCCTGCCTCTATTATTCCAACAAATCTATCCCTTCCAGAATGGTTACAGCCCTTTCCTTGGCCTCCTGCCTTCACGCTTAAGGCAACCTACAGCTTTTATGTTATATTATGTATTTGCTCGACTAGACAAACACAGCTGCTTTTCAGGAATTTGAGAAATCCCTACTCGGCATCAGAAAGAAGTCCATTTTCCGCCCCCCACCTTCTTTGCTTGCCTGTAACTGAGGTATATTTACAACCAACAGTACCTGCCAGTCAAGACCTTGGTAACCGAGAGCCAGGAATGGTGGCCTTTTGAAAATCACTCATGCTTTGCGACTGCACAGCTTCCAGCCTCTAAAAGGCATCAGGAGTGGGGGATGTAAACATTGTTCTCCTATTCAGCCTTGTACATAAGGGCATTGAGCCCAACAAGGCTCCGAGTACTCTTGCGTTCCGTTTTCACCAAGATTAGACACCGATATCCTTTCCCGGAGACACACAATCTGCCTGGCTTGGTTTTGCTCTTAACAATTAACTACTGTGGATTTCAGCCGGGCCTCTGAACAATGTCATTGGTGGAAACCTCAGTTCAGGAGTGGGGCTGTGCCATGGACCTTTATACCCTCAGGGGAATGGAGAAGCCTTCTCTACCCAGTCATTCATGAATTGCTGGGTTTTATTTGGCAATTAAACTAAAGATATACTGTATTTTTTCAGAGTATAAGACGCACCTTAGTTTTTGGGGAGGAAAATAAGAAAAAAGCTGATCGGCAGGTAGATCAGCCTCTCGGAATACCCTCCGATCAGCTGTTCCCAGAGGTGAATTTTAGCAACAGGTTCTTTGATTGTCAGCTCTGTGCCTTGCTTTTTTTTTTTTGCTTTTTTTTCCTGCCTCTGAAACTTCTGAAACTCCATTTCAGAAAAAAAATTTCTTTTCTGCCTCTGAAAGCCTCCGAAACAAAGCTTCAGAAAAAAAGCCTCTGAAGCTCTGTTCGGAGGCTTTTTTTGCCTAAAGCTCTGTTTGGGGGCTTCTTTTTTGAAGCTTCATTTCTCATGCTTTTTTCAGCCCTCTGAAACCTCCGTTTGGGAGGCTGGGCAGGGCTACATTCGGAGTATAAGACGCACCCAGATTTTCACTCTCTTTTTTGGGGGAAAAAGGTGCGTCTTATACTCCGAAAAATATGATAGCTGGTGATAGCTGTGTTTACATCCGATGCTAACCTCACGTTTCAGCAAGGATTTGCTAAAGAGCTTTATTATTTATTTATTTTGATTAATCATATTTCTGTGCCGCCCATTCTCTGAGGACTCTGGGCAGCTTACAACAATCGACAGTATACTAAATAGCATATTGGCCCCAACAATCTGGGTCCTCATTTTACCCATCTCGGAAGGATGGAAGGCTGAGTCAACCTTGAGCCGGTGAGATTTGATCTGCTGATCTGCTGAAGTAGCAGTCAGCTGAAGTAGCTACAGTACAGCACTCTAACCACTGCGCCACCTCGGCTCTGCACCTTCATGTGCAGATCATCAATTCTTAAGGAAGTTTCAAGATGCTACTAAATAGTGTTTGGAAGAAATGAAATAGAAAAGGCCAAACAAAATTTGATACAGGTGGTCCTTGGTTTATGACCAATCAATTGAGACCCTAGAGAGTTGAGACTCTAGAAAGAGTGCAGAGAAGAGCAACAAAGATGATTAGGGGATTGGAGGTTAAAACAAATAAAGAACAGTTGCTGGAATTGGGTATGTCTAGTTTAATAGAAAGAAGGACTAGGAGTGATATGATAGCAGTGTTCCAATATCTAAGGAGCTTCCAAAAAGAAGAGGAGATCAACCTATTCTCCAAAGCACCTGTAGGCAGGACAAGAAGCAATGGATGGAAACTAAATCAAGGAGAGAACCAACCTAGAACTAAGGAGAAATTTCCCAACAGTGAGAACAATTAACCAGTGGAATGCCTTGTCTTTAGAAATTGTGGGTGCTTAATCACTGGAGGTTTTTAAGAAGAGACTGGACAGCCATTTGTCTGAAATGATACAGGGTCTCCTACTTGAGCAGAGGGCTGGACTAGAAGACCTCCAAAGTCCCTTCCAACTCTGATGTTCTGTGTTCTATGTTATAGTATGTTGAGGACTACCTATATGCTAAGAACTGATAGTCAGTTCTTGTGTTTGCATGGCACAGATTTAGCTGGACTAGAAGATTAGATTGTTGTGTGAAGATTATAACTCAGTCAGCAACAGAATTGATACCATCTTCAAACTGGAGAGGTGCTTCCCTTTGAGAGTTAAGAACATAGGTGGGTTTCAGCAGGTTCTGACCAGTTCTGGAGAACCGGTAGCGGAAATTTTGAGTAGTTCAGCAAACCGGTAAATACCACCTCTGACTGGCCCCACCGCCATCTGTTCTCTGCCTCCTGAGTCCCAGTTGATCGGGAGGAAATGGGGATTTTGCAGTAATCTTTCCCTGGAGTGGGAAGGGAATGGGGATTTTGCAGTAACCTTCCCTTGGAGTGGGGAGGGAATGGAGATTTTGCAGTATCCTTCCCCTGCCACTCCCACCAAGCCATGCCACACTCACATAACGGTAGTAAAAATGTTTTTGAATCCCACCACTGGTTAAAAAGCATTTTTCTTTTAGTTGTTTTTCTCCTTCCTTACACTCATACTCACACTCACACTTCCAGATGTGTACTTCCCTCCCCCTCACACACAGCAGTTTCCCCTTTTAACATCCTCTCTGACAACAGGAACAGGACATCTTTAATTTTCCTTCTCCCTAATTGGCTCTCAGCTTTCCCAGCAACTTCAGTCCGTTTAATTTAAATCCATTGCTGGTGGGGATGGAATAAGTGAAACAAGGCGAAAATCACCCGTGCCATTGCACATTTTATATAAAAGCGACGTCAGCAGGGAAAGTATTTATTGACATACAACCTTCCCTTGTTGTGGGCAATTTGCACATGATGACTGGGCCCCCAAAGCGTACCCTTTTCCTTCTCAGCTCTTTAAATGTGGTTCCAGCATACTATGAATGCCATTTAACCATACAGGCTCCTCTTCAATCCTTAATCTCAGTGGGGAACAAACATCTGGTCTTGGCAGCTGGAAAGCAGGGATTGTCCTCATTCCCATCCAAATTATCCGGAGGAACGATAGTTATGAAACAGTGGGTTAAATAGTCTTACACAGAACAAAACTAGAGAGAATACACACACACACACATTTCCCAGCATTCTGACTTCCTTCTGCACAATTGGAAAGAAGGGTCTTCAGAAAGAAGATGGTGGACTACAGAGGAGGATGGTCCTGACTTTGATCACCAATGGCAAAGCTGTGGAGTCAGTCAGACCTGTTTCTCCTGCTGTTTGGGAAAAATATCATAGAATAATAGAGTTATAGGGCTGGAAGGGCCTTAGAGCAGGGGTCGGCTGCTGGGGGTTCGCAGGGGTTCGGGAGAACCTCTAGCTAAGATTCTGTGCAGTTCGGAGAACCCCCAAATCCTACTCCTGGCTGGCCCCGCCCTGCCCCAACCCTCCCAGGAGTCCCCACATGACCTGTTTTGGATGCAGGTAAGTGCAGGGTGCACACAGAGGCTCAGGGCAGGTGAAAAATAGGCCTACTGGAAGTTTGGGAAGGCCAGAAATGGGTCTGTTTCTGGCCTCCAGAGCCTGGGGAGGCCGTTTTTGCTCTCCTGGAGGCTCAAGAAAAGCCCCCAGAGCCCGGGGAGGGCAAAAATCTCCCCTGCCGTGGTGCAGGAGGCTGACTAGGCCACAGCCACCATGGACATGCCCACCCAGCAACTGGGCAGAGTACCCCTTGCTAAAATTTTTGAAGCCCACCCCTGTATTAAGAGGTCTTCTAGTCCAACACCCTGCCCAAGGCAGGAATACTTATTCCATCCTGGAAAAATGACTGCCCAATCTTTTTCTTGAAAACCTCTAGTGATGGAGCATCCACTGTGAAGATTGAACTGCTTGGCTGCTTTCAAACCTTAACACTTTTCGACTTGCCAATGAACTGGGGTGGGTGGGAGTGAAGGGTGAAATAGAATGCTGAGAATGTGTGCGTGGACCGTGAGAGCCTGGCAATTATCAAGGTCACCACTGCAGGTGCTTGAGAAAGAGATGGACTGTTCCTATAACAAAAGGATGTCTCATCATTGGACAATGTGATCCTCCAGGGGTGGGAAGAAAAGGAAACTATTGTTTAACTAAGCGAGCATTTGTACGGGGAAAACCAGAGCTGGTTTTGATTCTTCAGAACCAAAATGGTGTAGCCAATAATGTTTTACTTTTTTGGGGGGAATTCAAAGCTCCCAAGAGTGTGTTCTTGTTTTGGGTACACTAGTCAGACAGTTGACACCACATCTCCAGAAGGCAAAACTGGTCCATTGGTTAATTGTTCTCAGTGTCAGGAAGTTTCTCCTTATTTCCACATTGGATCTCTCTTTGAGGAAGCTTCCACTCACTGCTTCTTGTCCTGCTCTCGAGTGCTTTGGAGAATAAATTGGAGATCCCCCTACTATAAATTGGTAGCATTTGAAGATGCTATCATGTCTTCTCTAAGTTTTCTCTTCATTGGGCTGCACATAAGCACTAGTTCCCTAATCCCTTCATCCAGTGGTGAAATCCTCCATGGATTGCCACCGGTTCACTGTCCACACATGCGCGGTGTGTGCCAAATGCACGCTGCACACACATGCACAATGTACACCAAACGCGTACTTCGTGCAGAAAAAGGAGGCTTGGGAAGATAAGTAGAACGGGGGGGAGGGGAAACAGCTGTGCCATTCGACTTAGCTTCGCTAGAAAGCAGGATTTCCTGCTTTCTAGCTAATATAAACCACGCGGCACAGCTGATAATCGGAAATACCGGTTCAGATGAACCGGTAGCTTTTTTAAACTACTGGTTCGCCTAAACCAATAGCTTTTTGTTACTACCGGTTTGTCCGAACTGGTAGTTTTTATCACTATCGGTTCGCCCGAACCAGTGCAAACCGGTAGCATTTCACCCCTGCCTTCATCCTACGATTTGGCCTCCAGATTCCTCATCATCTTTGTTGCTCTTTTCTGCACTCTTTGAAATATTACTTTCTTATCAGTCAAAGGAAGAACAGAAGCTAATTTTTCTCCCAGAATTAAAAATGCTCACAACAATGTTAGAACCTAGAATTATTTTCATACGTTTCCTCCTCCTCTTCTTTTTTTTTTATAGTTCTGTTTTCTTGTGTGTCACACCTTCTGGAGCAGATCTTGGTGCTTGGATGCTTTCTTGACATGTATGTGCATAGATGAAAATGTTCAGGCATGACAAGGAGGTCAGATGACTTCTAGAACATAGAATAATAGACTTGCAAGGCACCTTGGAGGTCTTCTAGTCCAACCTCCTGCTCAACTAAGAGACCCTATACCATTTCAGACAAATATCTCTTTTTGAAAGCCTCCAGTGATGGAACACCTACAACTCCTGAAGGCAAATTGTTCTCACCATTAGGAAATTTCTCCTTAATTCTAGGTTGCTTCTCTCCTTGGTTAGTTTCCATCCATTGTTTCTTGTCTTGCTTTTGGACATCTTTGGACATCTGTGTCATGGCATTGTGATGTGAATTATAAAATTTGCATCATTTATACAGGTGATATCCTGATCCACATGATATCGTCATAGCTTCTCCCAGACACCTATGTATGGATCCAGATGTTCCATTCATTTACACACTTGATTCATTGATCAGTGTAAGCCATTCTTGGCTGAATAAATCATAAAAGACTTAGTTCAGACAACCAGCTAATCCGTGAAAAAAAAAAAGACTTGTAATGAAGGAAAGAACAAAGTTCTTTGCTCACCGATGTTTTAAATTTCCTTCCATCTTTTCATGGAACTCTTCAGTTCTTTCCATCTGGATGGAATTAGGATACAGTTTGGTTGCCTGGTTGGTGTGTTTTTTTTTTGTTTTTTTTTTTTTACAATCAGGATGATGGTCTTTGCATTTGAAAGAGTAATTGTAGGACTTTCTTCCTATGAAAGAAACCTTAGTTAATTAATCTGAAGAATGAAGGAAGGCTTTGTGCTTATATGTTGAATAAAGAACCTGCAATTGTTTTTTTTTAAGAATGTAAGTTACCTAAAGTTAGATGAATAGGTGGCATACAAATGACTGTAATCATTGATGAATCAGCATAAAGAAGCTGGAAAGAGATAAAATGGCAAAATTGAAATATTACATCGTCACTAGAAAGAATTTGCTTTAGAAATCCTAGGGCGAAGCATGTAAAAAAGATGCTTAAACATTGAGTGAGTGAAAGATGGTCATTTCTGCTCCTCACACTTTGTAGTTCATCTTAGAAGCAGAGAGGAATTTAAGGTATAGATGTAGATGTATGTTGTTGTTAGTTGTGAAGTCGTGTCCAACCCATCGCGACCTCACGGACAACGTTCCTCCAGGCCTTCCTGTCCTCTACCATCCTCTGGAGTCCATTTAAGCTCACACCGACTGCTTCGGTGACTCCATCCAGCCACCTCATTCTCTGTCATCCCCTTCTTCTTTTGCCCTCAATCGTTCCCAGCATTAGGCTCTTCTCCAGTGAGTCATTTAGCCCAATGTATATGTACTGTATTTTTCAGAGTAAAAGACGCACCTTAGTTTTTGGGGAGGAAAATAAGAAAAAAGCTGATTGGCAGGTGGATCGGCCTCCCGGAATACCCCCAATCAGCTGTTCCCAGAGGTGAATTTTAGCAACAGGTTCCTTGGTTGTCAGCTCTGTGCCTTGCCCTTTTTTGGCTTTCTTTTTTCCTGCCTCTGAAACTTCTGAAACTCTGCTTCAGAAAAAGCTTTTTTTTCTGCCTCTGAAAGCCTCCGAAACAGAGCTTCAGAAAAAAAGCCTCTGAAGCTCTGTTTGGGGGCTTCTTTTCTGAAGCTCTGTTTGGAGGCTTTTTTTTCTGAAGCTTCGTTTCTAATGCTTTTTTCAGCCCTCTGAAACCTCCGTTTGGGAGGCTGGGTGGGGCTACATTCGGAGTATAAGACACACCCAGATTTTCACCCTCTTTTTTGGGGGAAAAAGGTATGTCTTATACTCTGAAAAATACGGTATATATAAAAGTTTCCTGCCTGAGCAGGAGGTTGGACAGAAGACAGAATGATATTCTTCACAGTGTACAACAGCTGATGGGGTGATATTAACCAATGCTGGCAAAAGGCAACATTACCCAGTACAACTGAAGGAAGTAGGCTGGTTGAGAGGTCCTGGAAGGAGGCCTGGTAGCCAGGGTTATCTTTTGTAACTTAATTTGCAATCAGATGTTGACTTCACTCTGATATGACTTCATCGCGTTCTGCTTCAGTACTTGTTTCTGCCCTTCCTTTCTCCAATTTGATGTTCTCCAGATAGGTTGGGCTAAATGTCTCATAATTCCCAGATGCCAGAACCTGGGCATCTACTTCCATGTTCCATGCCATTTTCCTTCCTTAGCACTTCATTTATTAGTTTGTTAAGGTTCAGTGCTGACATAAGTTAAACAATGCTGGTCAAAGAACTTTGTCGAGAGCCGCACTTTGGGCAGAAATGTGTCCATTGTATTATTCTTAACTGGGTTTAAGCCAGGGCATTTTAACACAACCCTGTTTTTCTACATCAATGCAAAAGAAATGCTGATTATTCAGATGAACAGGAATGACTATATAAAACCAAAGATTAGCAAGCTGGGTGTCTTCTTTCTTTCTTTCTTTCTTTCTTTCTTTCTTTCTTTCTTTCTTTCTTTCTTTCTTTCTTCTTTCTTCTTTCTTCTTTCTTTTTCTATCTTAATTTCTTTCTTTCTGAGGAATTTTGGAAGTTGAAGTCCACAAGTCTTAAAGTTGCCAAGGTTGGAGACCCCTGATCTAGACAATAGTACTGTATTTAATGTTTTATTTAGCAAATTATGGCTTACCAGCAGTGGTGAAATCCAATTTTTTTTTAGTACCGGTTCTGTGGGCGTGGCTTGGTGGGCATGATGTGGCTTGGTGGGCAAGGCAGGGGAAGGATACTGCAAAATCTCCATTCCCTCCCCACTCCTGGAGAAAGGATATTGCAAAATCTCCATTCCCACCCCACTCTGGGGCCAGCCAGAGGTGGTATTGGCTGGTTCTCCGAACTACTCAAAATTTCCACTACCGGTTCTCTGAATTGCTCAAAATTTCTGCTACCGGTTCTCGAGAACCTGTCAGAACCTGCTGGATTTCACCCCTGCTTACCAGGCTGAGTAAACTCAATCACTGAGTGATTCCAAGAATCCAACAAGGCCTACCTGACTTCCTATGGGGTCCATACTAGAATACAATAGAATAGAATTTTTTATTGGCCAAGTTTGATTGGACACACAAGGAATTTGTCTTGGTGCATATGCTCTCAATGTACATAAAAGAAAAGGTACGTTCATCAAGAATCATAAGGTACAACACTTAATGATAGTCATAGGGTACAAATAAGCAATCAGGAAAATATCAATATCAATAGAATAATAAATAATAGAATAGAAAATAATAAACAGAAAGGGACTGGAGGCTTATACAGTAGATAACTATCCACCCTAGGATTAAATTCTAAGAACTTTCCTCCCATCTTTTCAGATCAATATACCTTTGACCATTGTCTTCTCAGCCTTGAAACTTTGAGCCAAATTTCTTCCTTGTCTACACCGTGGTTCTGTCTGGCCAGAGAGCCAACATTTCCCATCCTTGGCAATTTCCACCCATGTAGGTTTATACAATGATGGTTATAATGGAGATTGCATGATTTGTGATCCTTGAGTTAGTGGTAAGTACAATTTAACCGTTTTCAGCTATTGTCCAAGAACGAAACGGCAATGATGAATCTTGACCGCTTGCATTTCACGCTGTAGGTGTTCACGTCTCTAATTACAAAACACGTATTTCCAATTTGGACTTTGAAACATCCCACGCGAAAAAGGCATGTGCCAAATCCAAGAAAGTTTTGAATGCTTTCAGATGGCCCCCATCTGCCCTGGATCTTTCACCAAAGGAAATGATTGGGCGTCATCTGAGAGTTTAAAACATATTTATGTCTCGCTGGGGCATCCCTTTCACAAACTGTGACGACTACGCCTTGAAGGATCTGACCCGCTTTTGTTATCACTTAGTTGTTTAGCCGAGGAGAACTTCTCGATGGAGCAAGGCCCCGGCGTCTCTGCATCCATTTTTTTTGCTTTAAAGAGCGATAAATCTGTCTTCGCAAAAAAAAAAAAAAAAAAAACCAACCCCCAAAACGTTAAGCTCTCGCAATAAATCCGTCACTGCCACGACAGCAGACACCTCGCATAACTTCTCATTCTCAAAGCTTCTCCCTGCGACTCCATTTATCTGGACATTCTACCTGTCCATAAAAACAAAGATTCTGAGTGACCTTTAATCCGATAGCTGTGAAAGCTTCCATAATTCATACAGCATGTTAGCACATTCACTTTGTGCTAGTCCCTACGTTTCCTTCCTCTTCCCTTAGTGATAGGAGAGGCTTCTAAACTCCTTTCAAAAAGCACAGCTTTCAAAATTTGGAAACATGTTATTATAGCTGTTGACAGCAACGAGACTATTGTATGCACGAAAATGGAAGAATAGATGAATAGAATAGAATAGAATAGAATAGGGAGTAAGAGTAGAAACAGAATAGAATAGAGAGTAGAGTAGAGTAAAACACAACAGAATAGGGAGTAGGAATGGGAATAGGAACAGAACGGAACAGAATAGAGTGTAAAGTAGAGTAGAGTAGAGCAGAGCAGAGCAGAGTAGAGAATAGAATAGAATAGAATAGAATAGAATAGAATAGAATAGAATAGAATAAGGAGTAGGAGTAGGAGTAGGAGTAGGAGTAAGAGTAAGGTAAGAGTAGGAACAGAACAGAATAGAGAGGAGAGGAGAGTAAAACACAACAGAATAGGAAGTAGGAAAGGGAATAGGAACAGAACGGAACAGACTAGAGAGTAAAGTAGAATAGAATAGAATAGAATAGAATAGAATAGAATTCTTTATTGGCCAAGTGTGATTGGACACACAAGGAATTTGTCTTTGGTGCATATGCTCTCATTGTACCGTGTTTCCCTGAAAATAAGACCCTGCCTTATATTTTTTTGAACCCTGAAATAACTGCCTTAGTGCCATGCACTCAAAAGCTCGATTGGGCTTATTATCAGGGGATGTCTTATTTTGGGGAAAACAGGGTACATAAAGAAAAAGTAAAATATATTTGTCTAGAATCATAAGATACAACACTTAGTGATAGTCATAGGGTACTAATTAAGCAATGAAATAATACTAGGAAACAATAAAAACAATGTAAAGATACAAGCAACATGGATATAGCCATAAGTGAGAAGAGATAGGTACTAGTAAGGATGATAATCATAATAGTAATACAGTCTTAGTGGCTAATTTGACAGTGTTGTGGGAATTAGTTGTTTAGCAGAATGGTTGCAAGAAGTTGATGGAGTTGACCAAAATGGGAAAACTGACCACTGTGATAAAAGAAAAGAACATAAGTACTTTTGTTTCCACGTGGAGACCGCTTCTGAACTTCATGCTTGATGTGGAGAAGAATGAAACTCTGACTTTGGGTTTTAATTGAGTAGATTGATAGTTCTTTATAGAAATGACTTGTTCGTATTATTATCAAAAAACAAAAAATTGTGATTTGATGTGAATGCCTTATTTTCTTGTTAACAAAGAGAGTTGGAAGTCAATGTTTCTTTTTCTTTTTTCTTATTTTTCCTCACGTCCCCTTTTCCTCCCCACTGCTTTCCTATTTATTTTGTACTTTGTATTTTACATGACTTTATAACTCAATAAAAATGTGAATGCAAAAAAAAAAAAAAAAAAAAGCACAGCCCTTTTTGTTTTTGAACTGGATTTGAGTTTTTGGGCATTTGACACTCAATATATAGAAATGTTATCTAGCTAGTTTGGTTTTTTTTGTGTGTGAACCACTTGTGATTTTTTTTTTCGTGGCTTTTCCTGAGAGGGTTGTGATGGGTTGTGCACAAAACCTGCATATTCTCTCCGGACAGCCCAAATTCTGAGCTTAGAGTAATCACATTGTAAAGCAAGTGGAGGATATATGTACTCTCTGAAAATGAAGACTCAACCATCCAGGCCAAAAGTATGTAAAGTATCTAAAGGTTAGGGTTAAATCATGACAATTGGAGCAAAATTTGTGGGATATATGAGTGGAGGGACTACCGTATTTTTTGGACTATAAGAGTCTCCGAAGTATAAGACACACCTAGCTTTTGGGGGTGAAAACAAGGGGGGAAAAAACTCTGCTCCCAGCAATTTGCCTCCTTGGAGCAAACAGCAAACAGCTTGGCCAGCTTCAGCACAGCCTGATTTAGCATGACCAGCTGATTGATGGTTGGATCTGACTCCTGGAATACCTCCTATCAACTGTTCCAGGCTGTGGGAATCACAGCCACCCATCAGCACCATCGCTGCCCATCACTGCTGTCACCTATTGCTGCCTCCACATGCCCCATTTTTGGCCTCTGCACATCCTATTTTCAGCCCACTCCAGGCGGCTATCCCTGCCTAAACCCACCGGCTGGAACGGGCCAAAAATGGGACGCAAGGAAGCCAAAAATGGGGCCTCCATAGACATTGCCCTGACATTTATTGCAGTTTTCACTATGAGTTACCCAGGGGTGCTATTCAGCAGGTTCTGGCAAACCGGTAGCGGAAATTTTGAGTAGTTCGGAGAATCGGCAAATACCATCTCTGGCTGGCCCCAGAGTGGGGTGGGAATGGAGATTTTGCAATGTCCTTCCCCCAGGAGTGGGGAGGGAATGGAGATTTTGCAATATCCTTCCCCCAGGAGTGGGGTGGGAATGAAGATTTTGCAATATCCTTCCCCCAGGAGTGGGGTGGGAATGGGGATTTTGCAGTATTCTTCCCGTGCCACGCCCACCAAGCCACACCTACCAAGCCACACCATGCCCACCAAGCCACACCCACAGAACTGGTAGTAAAAAAAAATGAATTCCACCATTGGAGTTACCCTTTTATTACTCTGGGGCTAACGGAGGAATGTACGACTCATTGGCTTGGCCAAGACACCACTCTCATTTGGATCTTTTTCTTTCTTTCTTTCTCTTTCTTTCTTTCTTTCTTTCTTTCTTTCTTTCTTTCCTTCCTTCCTTCCTTCCTTCCTTCCTTCCTTCCTTCTTTCTTTCTTTATATCTATCTATCTTTCTTCTTTCTTTCCTTCCTTCCTTCCTTCTTTCTTTATATCTATCTATCTTTCTTCTTTCTTTCCTTCCTTCCTTCCTTCTTTCTTTATATCTATCTATCTTTCTTCTTTCTTTCTTTCCTTCCTTCCTTCCTTCCGTCTTTCTTTCTTATTTTCTTTCTTTCTTTCTTTCTTTCTTTCTTTCTTTCATTTTTTTCTTTCTTTGTTTCTTGTAGTAGTAGTAGGAGGCCGTATTACTATTAATCTTATCATCTTGTCATTTTTCTCATGTCTCATCTTTCCTACTACTTTCTCCTATTGGCATATTATAATGTATCAATTGTTGTTTGTATCTTATGATTGATGATCTATGACTTATCACTCTGTTGTTTGTATATATACTGAGAGCTTCTGCACCAGAGACAAATTCCTCATGTGTCCAATTACGCTTGGCCAATAAAGAATTGAATTCCATTCCATTCCATTCCATTCCATTCCATTCCATTCCATTCCATTCCATTCCATTCCATTCCATTCCATTCTTTATTTATATCCCACCTTTATTATTTTTTACAAATAATTCATATATGGAATGCAGACTGCTCAATAAACATGATAAATGACCAAACTCCGAATAAAAGCCCTTGTTCAACATTTCAACACATATTAAGACAAATGCTTTTCATATTATTCTTCATCACCCAATCGTAATTTTGTGTCAGATAAAACTAAAGTGTTGGAGAGCAGTAACTTCACACAAGTTATGTAGTTGGCAATTTTCAGAACACTGACACTACTTAAATTGTGATGGTCCTCTATTTTCTGACTTTTGCTTGACTTTCCAGAGATAAGTTATTAACTGATTTAAGACAAAATTAGCATCGATGTCAAATTCCAATCCACTACCCATAAACCCTAAACTAAGCAACATTCTTTTTTGAAACCTAAATGCTATTTTCTCCAGGTTTGTCCATGCTTGAAGAACTGGATTACAATCCATTCCTCCTTCTTCTTTTTTTAAATAGGAGGGTTATTATTCTGTATTTATACAAGCAAAATAAGACATACTACAGCTCAGGTAAACTTCATTCTTTAGACAGAGTTCCTCTGAAATACAGAATCCTTCTTTGACTGGTTCTCCTAAGAAAACATCATAGGTTTTTATGGTTTTGATCTTACAGGGAGCCAATCTGTTGTCACTGATTTAGCAAACTATAGAAAAAGTGGCTAAGACACTGAGTTTGTCAGTTGAAAGGTCGGCAGTTCAGCGGTTCGAATCTCTAGTGCCGCATTAACAGGGTGAGCTCCCGTTACTTGTCCCAGCTTCTGCCAACCTAGTAGTTCAAAAGCACGTAAAAAATGCAAGTAGAAAAATAGGGACCACCTTTGGTGGGAAGGTGACAGCATTCCATGCGCCTTTGGCATTGAGTCATGCTGGCCACATGACCACAAAGGTGCTTCGGACAGCGCTGGCTCTTCAGCTTTGAAACGGAGATGAGCACTGCCCCCTAGAGTCGGGAAGGACTAGCACAAATGTGCAGGTGGAACCTTTACCTTTACCTTATTTTTGCTAGGGACCTTAAATGACAGGGTACCTCCAATCAATTATGTTGGGAGGAGGACAAGGCATCCTTATCTAGGCACACACTCAAACACATACATACACACACAGACACACACACAATTTCTCACAGACAGTTACCCAGCAAAATGAGTCTGAGATGCAGGCAATATTGAACATATTAAAAACTAGTAGACCACAAAAGGCTTTCATCTTATTTTAATTGAAGCTAGAGGCCCAGATCTAAAGAAATTGCCTGTGATACCTGTGCCAGACCACTGTGTCTTGAGACTTCATGGGAGACACAAAGAAATCATATTTCATAGGCACAAAGCCCAGATTATGTTGAGTCCGCATCAACAAATGAAGTTTAATTTTTTTTTAAAAAAAATAGTTCTGAGATTTTTCTTTTTCACCTGGGTAGAAAGCTGCCCACTTTTTTTCATTTTCTTCACCGTTTATGATTCCAGTCCTAATTTAGTATTCCACCTGTAATTTTTTAAAATCTATCTAGACAAGGAAGAAAGAAAGAAAGAAAGAAAGAAAGAAAGAAAGAAAGAAAGAAAGAAAGAAAGAAAGAAAGAGATATGGTGCATTCAGAAAGTATTCAGACCCCCTTCACTTTTGTCAATTTTGTTATGCTGCTGCCTGATTCTACAGTTGCTGAAATTAATTTTTTTCTCATTAATCTGCACTCAGTACCCAGTAATGACAAAGTGAAAACAGAATTTTTGAAATGTCTGTAGAGAGATAGATAGATAGATAGATAGATAGATAGATAGATAGATAGGTAGGTAGGTAGATAGATGATAGATGATAGATGATAGATAGATAGATAGATAGATAGATAGATAGATAGATAGATAGGTAGATAGATGATAGATGATAGATGATAGATTGATAGATGATAGATGATAGATAGATAGATAGATGATAGATGATAGATAAATGATAGATGATAGATAAATAGATAGATGATAGCTAATAGATAGATAGATAGATAGATAGATAGATAGATAGATAGAGATGATAGATAGATAGTTGATAGATAGATGATGGATAATAGATAGATGATAGATAAATAAATAGATAGATGATAGATAGATAGATGATAGATGATAGATAGATATAGATAGATAAATAAATAAATAGATAAATGATAGATAAATGATAGATGATAGATAAATATATAGATAATAGATAGATACAGATGATAGATAGAGATAGATAGATAGATAGATAGATAGACAGATGATAGATAATAGATAGATGATAGATAAATAGATAGATGATAGATGATAGATAGATGACATAAATGATAGGCATATAGGACAGACAAAGAGACAGACAGATAGACAGACACATGCACTCCACTTCATATGCTAAAGCACTTTAATATCATTTTGCTTTAAAAACAGCAGCAAAACACATACTTAAAGCAATACAAAGATAACAAAATAAAAACAATATTCTGGTTTAATATTCATTAAAATGTGGGAGGGAAAAAAAACCCCTCTGACAGTTACAAATCAAAATAATCCCGAGTCACTGTTATGACTTTTCAAATGTAAGATCTCAGTTGGGGAGATGCTAAGAGACTGATGTTAAGTCTTATGCTGATCCATCCGACTGTCATTTTTACCACCTCATCTCCCGACAGGAAATCGACATTAGATTTGAAGACTTGCTGCCTAAGATTAGCAATCTGCTATAAATGAAGGAACTTGAGATATGAAATTTGGCCCTTGTCCAGAACAAAGAATTTCTGCTCCGTCTAAAAACCCCGCAAGGATTTGGGGGGAGAGCGAGAGTGAGAAAAGGAGAGAGTGATCCATCAAGCTCCAATACTCCCTATAAAATGATCTCATTTTATAAATAATGGGAGGAAAAAAACAATACATTCAATAAGAATGAGATTAGAGCATAGGAAGGGAGGAGATGAATGACCAGTTTCGGGAATGTCTGGGCGTTATTCAAAAGAAGATAAGCTTTATCCTAAGAGGGTTTTCTCAGGAACAGTTAAGGATGAACTAAAATAAGAAAGGCGAGAAAGAGACCTTCTGCTGAAATGGCTACATTATCTTTATGGCAGAAGAAACAACCCTATTGAGTGAGATCAGCGCATTTAAGGCCATTGGGGTTCCAGTTCTGATACATGGTTAATGTGCTTTGGTGCGTGCACAATTTCCCCTTGCATGACACAATTCCTGGGATCAGGTTTTGTGAACAGCAAGTCATAAAATTGGTGTGTGTGTGAGTGAGTGAGCTGTAACGGGTGAAATCCAGCAGGTTCTGACAGGTTCTGGAGAACCGGTAGCAGAAATTTTGAGTAGTTTGGAGAACCGGTAGTGGAAATTTTGAGTAGTTTGGAGAACCGGTAGCAGAAATTTTGAGTAGTTTGGAGAACCGGTAGTGGAAATTTTGAGTAGTTTGGAGAACCGGTAGTGGAAATTTTGAGTAGTTTGGAGAACCGGTAGCAGAAATTTTGAGTAGTTTGGAGAACCGGTAGTGGAAATTTTGAGTAGTTTGGAGAACCGGTAGCAGAAATTTTGAGTAGTTTGGAGAACCGGTAGTGGAAATTTTGAGTAGTTTGGAGAACCGGTAGCAAAAATTTTGAGTAGTTTGGAGAACCGGTAGTGGAAATTTTGAGTAGTTTGGAAAACTGGTAGCAGAAATTTTGAGTAATTTGGAGAACCGGAAAGTTTGAGAAGTTCGGAGAATCAGTAGCGGAAATTTTGAGTAGTTTGGAGAACCGGAAAGTTTGAGAAGTTCGGAGAATCAGTAGCAGAAATTTTGAGTAGTTTGGAGAACCGGAAAGTTTGAGAAGTTCGGAGAATCAGTAGCGGAAATTTTGAGTAGTTTGGAGAACCGGAAAGTTTGAGAAGTTCGGAGAATCAGTAGCAGAAATTTTGAGTAGTTTGGAGAACTGGCAAACACCACCTCTGGCTGGCCCCAGAGTGAGGAGGGAATGGGGATTTTGCAATATCCTTCCCCTGGAGTGAGGAGGGAATGGGGATTTTGCAATATCCTTCCCCTGCCATGCCCACCAAGCCACACCACGCCCACCAAGCCACGCCCACAGAACCTGTAGAAAAAAATTTGAATTTCATCACTGAACTGTAAGGCTTGATTCTACAGACAGGAAACCCCATGAGGCTTCATTACTGTGCACAGAATGCTGGAAGCCGGGAAGAAAGATGTCTTCCAGGTGTGTTGGGACCACTGTCCCAGATGTGTTGGGAGCCCAGCTCCCAAGAACTTGGCTGGGAAGAAGGGAGACATGTTAGGTCTGAATCTTCAAATGAGATCTTAGGGAAGGAAGCTCTCTGATTATGTGGCGCAACAATAAAATGTACATTTATTACAGCCAGTGTACAACGCTGAATCATATCATTGTTGGTTGTGTTCCTATAGTGCACTTCAGCACGTCAATTAAACTTATCTTATGTTTCCTTCCTTCCTTCCTTCCTTCCTTCCTTCCTTCCTTCCTTCCTTCCTTCCTTCCTCCCTCCCTCCCTCCCTCCCTCCCTCCCTCTCCTTCTCCCTCTCCTCTTCCTATTTCCTTCCTCCCTCCCTCTCTTTTTCTCTCTCCTTCTCCTATTTCCTCCCTCCCTCCCTCCCTCTTCTTTTCCCTCTCCTCCTATTCCCTTCCTTCCTCTCTCTCTCTCTTTCTTTCCTTTCCTTCCTCCCTCCCTCTCTCCTCTCCCTCCCTCCCTCTCCTTTTCCCTCTCCACCTCCTATTTCCTTCCTTCCTTCCTTCCTTTCTTCCTTCCTTCCTTCCTTCCTTTTTCTTTTTCTTTCTCAGCTGCCCATTGTGACTCTGGGTGGCTGACACTATTAAAAAAAAACACAGCAAAACCAAAAGCAAATAAGCCAATAAAAGACAATCGGTGGGAATATGCAATTCGTACCTCTCAATCAGCACAGCTACTGAGCAGACTCCACATCACACCTGGAACCCCCAGCATCATGGCAAAGCCATGTGTTCAGATTCTTTTTTTTCCCAGGCAGATTCTCTTCCCTTCTCCCTCTGGAAACTAAAGGGAAAGGGAAATGGATAATTTACTATAATTGGCAGGCCAGATGTCTCCTTGATCCCAGTTCCAGATCTCCTGAAAAGGGTGGACAATGAGAACCATCACTAATGAAGAGGTATTACGAAAGTCAGATTTAAAATACCTATATTGAAAACTTGAATGTTGAATGTGGCTTGTTGGCATGTCTTACATTTGAAAGGTGTTGTTGTTGTTAGTTATGAAGTCATGTCTGACCCATCGCGACCCCATGGACAACATTCCTCCAGGCCTTCCTGTCCTCTGCTATCCTCTGGAGACCATTTAAACTCACGCTGTCTGCTTCAGTGACTCCATCCAGGCACTTGGTTCTCTGCCGTCCCCTTCTTATTTTGCCCTCAATCTTTCCCAGCATTAGGCTCTTCTCCAGTGAGTCCTTCCTTCCCATTAGGAGGCCAAAGTATTTGAGTTTCATCTTCAGGATCTGGCCTTCTAAAGAGCAGTCAGGGTTGATCTCCTCTAGGACTGACTGGTTTGACCACCTTGCAGTCCAAGGGACTCACAGGAGTCTTCTCCAGCACCATCATTCAAAGGCTTCAATTCTTTGGCGCTCAGCCTTTCTTATGGTCCAACTTTCACAGCCATACATTGCAACTGGGAAAACCATAGCCTTGACTATACACACTTTTGTTGGCCAGGGTGATATCTCCGCTTTTTAATATATTTCCTGAAGGAAAGAGAAAACACAGCAGCTTCAGAAAACCTGGTGCCAAACACTTCAGATTATTAATGTCCTTTGGGATGATGTTGAAGATAATATGAATGATCAGAACTGATAGAAAACACTTGCTGCCCGAAGTGGTCTACACAGGACCTAATCATATCGATGATGAGGAAGAGGTCCAATTATAAAATGGCTCCATTGCATCCCACCTATGGAATTAAGGTGCGGTTGGACAGCTCCCATACTATTTTGGCAACTTTGCCACAAATCCATTTGTTGTCTTGCTGGACAGCTCCCTGGAGAAGATCCAGTCCCTCTGCAGTAGTATCTATGGAGATTCTCAGTCCTCCTGGTCATGGTTGTCCCAAAGGTGCTTTTTTTCAAGAGGCAACTCGATTTTCTGGTTTTTCTTTGAAGACGTTTCCCTTGTCATCGAAGGAGCTTCTTCAGCTCCACCATCCAGTCAGAGCTGGACAACCTTTGGGACAACCTGTTATGACCTCGGCTTCCTGAGTCATTAAAACACAGGAGTAGTCCCAAAAACCTATTTTATTGCAACAGCTGTGAATTACTTTCATTCACAGCTGAGTCCTAATTAGTTGCAAAAAGTCCTTCGGGAGAAGTCCTTCAGGATAATCACCAACCTTTATCTCCTTTGACACGTTGCCAAAGACCTACTTGGCAAAGTCACACGGAGTCCAGAATCTAACAGAGGTGCCAACTGGGAACAGAATTAACAATGTTGCTTTCCTCCAAAGTGCCCAGTGCCTTTACTCCTCTTTTAAGCCTTATGGGAGGGACCAATCATTTCCAGGCCTTACTCCTGATTCGTCCCTTTTGTTTTAACTGTTCATGCCTTCTGGCAGCTCTGCACATGTGCACACTAGGAACAGGCTTTTCCTGTTCCTCTGCCTCTCTGCTGTCCGACTCTGGAGGCTCTGTTGTCCGCGCATCACTCCCAGATGGCCCTGGACCCATTTCTACCTCCGATGCAGAGCCCTCGTCCGGACCTTCCCCAGACTCCAGGGGAAGCCCATGTTCCTCCCCAGCCTCCTCACTGTCCGACTCTGCTGCCAGTTCCTCAGGCTGCTGGTGGACCACAACACAACCATGACCTGGATGACTGAGAATCTCCATAGACACTACTGCAGTGTTTGGTCTTGAAAAAGCACCTTTGGGACTCTGCAATTGTGGTTGATTTAGGACACTACCATCACCAACCACTGACTTCATGTTGCATACCAATGTGGTCTTGGCTATATATTCAGCAAAATGAATTGAGAGCTGGGCCACAGACGGAGAGGAGAACTTTCCACACACATTCCTACTGATGCCCAGGTTTGTTTGCCAAACCAGTTTGCAATACTTACATCAGACTCAGCCATTTGGAAATTGACAAATTAACCAGACACAGCTTATCTCCTGGATGACAGATGTCTTGATGTCTCGACATTTACACTGATAAGCATAAATCCTTCCTATAATTCCTGTAACAAATGTAAAATCTTTGATATCATAAGCAAGGATTGATCACGGCATACATGACAAAGATGAGTCCAAACTCTACTCAGCCACAGCTTTTAACCAAGATAAGCCCATTTCTTAAATGTCTATTTCTGTATTTTCAATTATTTTCTACACAGACCATAAAAATACTACATCTACTTTATCAATTCCAAACAGATGTTTAATTATATTAGCAAATGTTTACCCACTTTTTACTTGCACTTTTGCTGTTGCAACCATTATTGCTTCTCAGCTTGCCAACGAACCCCGGGGGGGTGGGGGGAGAGCAGGAAAGGGGGAGATGGAATGTAGGCTCCAGACATCAAGAAGACAACTGTGAGAACCAAGAACACTTTGGCAGGTGTTTGCCAGAGCCAAAGACTTCCTCATAACAATATAATGAGACTCAGTTAGACAATGTGACCTGGTCTAATAGGGGGAGGGAAAATCTATGCCTTAATTATGTGGAATTAGTTAGATCAGGCTTTGCCCTCATCTGTGCCGAAATGATGTACTCAATAAAGTTTTGTGTTAAGAGATTGGATCGTCTTGGCCATGCTTGCTTTGGTTGGGTTCGTCAGTTGGAATGTTGACACGGACCCCAAGACTTAACTCAAGATTTGAATCATAACATTTCTTCAAGCCTTCATGGACCCCTCTGTGATGACATCGTGGCTCCCAAAGTTCAGCGGCCTACAGGTTGAGAACCACTGGCCTAGCCTATTTCTTGCTACGTTTGTCATCGACTTCCGAGGGATCCCTCAAAAGTGTTTTCCTTCTTACAAATCGTGACAATATCACGGCCACGCAAATCTCTTCCATCTCAGACTTTCCATTGCAGCCAGGCCTCCATCACCTAACCTGAAACAGATGGACTTTTTCTTTGCTAGTGTTATTCTGCCTTTAGGAGGGTTTTTTTTTTGCTGCACTAATCAGATTTGGTGAGGTATCCCCTGGAAGAATTTGCACATGTATGCTTGTGGTATGTGAGACAAGTAAGGCCGAGTACATCCATGGCAGAAATACAACTATCGATCCCTTGGGTCAACGTTGGAGTACATCCAAAAATATAATGGTGTGATGGATGTAATGATTCCCTCTAGGATTGCATCACTGCCTTCAAACTGAGTCATGGCATGGAAAGTTAGGAAAACAAGTCAGAATTCATTACAGCGTGTATGATCAAAGCTGTTGCAGCCTCCACACACTCCTCATATTCATATTTTGCGGAGAGCTTAGGTGTATATCAAGCCCGTCACAAATCTTAAGCACATCTGGATAACCCTAAGAAGAACATAAACGTTTTATATAGAGTAACACACATAGATACGTCCAAAAACAACAACAACATTAATTTCAAGGGAGGATGTCCAGTCTGTGAAAAGAAGGACTAGGGATGACATGATAACAGTGTTCCAATATTTGAGGGGCTACCACAAAGATGAGAAAGGGTTGCCTTATTTTCCAAAGCACCAGAAGGCAGGACAAAAAAGCAATGGATGGAAGCTAGGCAAGGAGAGAAGTAACCTAGAACTAAAGAGAAATTTCCTAACAGTGAGAACAATTAACTAGTGGAACAGCTTGCCTTCAGAAGTTGTGAGTGCCCCATTGCTGGAGGCTTTTAGGAAGAGACAGGACAGCCATTTGTCTGAAATTGTATAGGTTAACAGAAATGGTTAACCTTTTCCGGACCGAGTGCCCAAAGTGCTCCCAAAATGCAATGCGAAGCCCCAAAATGCAATGTTCGTGTGGCCCCCGTGCATGTGTGTGCCCCCTGCATATGTCCCGTGCATGTGTGCACACCCCACATACGCCCCACCTCCCATGCATTCACATGCACCCTCTGCACATGCACCCCACATGCATTTTTCACCCACATGCCCCCCCGCGCAGTCTCCCTGCACGCGTCCGCCCCCCCCAACATGCGCATCAGAGACCCAACAACCAGCTGGCTGGTGGGAGCCGTGCACACATGCACGGCAGAGCTGAATGGGGCAACGGCTCGCATGCCCACAGAGAGGGCGCTGCGTGCCACCTGTGGCATGCATGACATACGTTTGTCATCACAGGTATAGGGTCTCCTACTTGAGTAGGGGCTTGAATTAGAAGATCTCCAAGGTTCCTTCCTTCCAACTCTGTTATACTATGTTTTATGTTCTGATCTGACATTTCCAAAAATCGTTTACCCATTACTGCGAGTTCAAATCTCACCAGGCTCAAGGTTGACTCAGCCTTCCATCCTTCCGAGGTAGGTAAAATGAGGACCCGGTTTGTGGGGGCAATAAGCTGACTTTGTATATATAAAAAAGAACACTGCTTGGGGAGGGGGGCGAAAGCCCTACTAAGCAGGTATATACAAAAGTATGAAGGCTATTGCTTAACACATTGTAAGCCACCCTGAGTCTCTGGAGAAGGGCGACATATATAAATCGATCCAATAAATAAATAAATAAATAAATAAATAAATAAATTTTCAATTGACTCTGGGCCATTCCAGAATCATGGAGTTTTTTTTCCCCCGTAGACAAAAACATTTTCAGGATCGTCATTTCTAGAGACAAAAGGGAACTTGGCATGGCTTAGGCTTTGGATTTGGTACTGTGAACTGCAGGTATTTTGAATTCTGCTTTTTTTTAACACAAAACCCCTTGTTGATAGATGTTTCAGGCATGAGCCTTCCTTCCCACAAATGCAGATTGTTTTAAATGCTTTTTCCCTCGTGCTCCTTGTGCGGTACTGGGAGAGAAAAAAAATGAAAACCTCAATGAACTGTGAACAGAAGAGAAGAACAGGGTAGTTGCTTTTTCATTGTTTAAAATTGCCCTGTTGTGCGTCCTGCTTGAAAAGTGTGCAACGTTGCAAAAATGTTTGATTAAAAAAATAAATAAATAAAGAGAACTTTGGTTCCCATATATTTATTTTTCTCCCAGCTACTTGGGTAATTATGCTAGACACCAATATGTGAAATGTAACACTGAATCTCAATATTCCTTGTTAGCAGGGGTGAAATCCAGCAGGTTCTGACAGGTTCTGGAGAACTGGCAGCGGAAATTCTGAGCAGTTCGGAGAACTGGCAAATACCACCTCTGGCTGGCCCCAGAGTGCGGTGGGAATAGAGATTTTGCAATATCCTTCCCCCAGGAGTGGGGTGGGAATGGGAATTTTGCAGTATCCTTCCCCTGCCACACCCACCAAGCCACACCATGCCCACCAAGCCATGCCCACAGAAGCGGTAGTAAAAAGATTTGGATTTCACCACTGGTTACAAGGACACTGGTCCTTGCACTTACAATTTTCACAACAACTCCAGGGTCATGCAATCAAAATCCAGCTAACAGTTGTATTTACAACAGTTGCAGTATCACAGGGTCATGTGATCAATGGGACAAGATGGATTGGCTTAATGACTGCATGATTCACTTAGCAACTGGCAGGGATTCAGTGAACAACCATGGCAAGAAAAGGCTGTAAAACCCAGTGCAACTCATTAAACTAACTGAGCCATGGTGGTGTAGTGGTTATAATGCAGTATTGCAAGCTAACTCTGCTGACTGCCAGCAGTTCAATCCTGACCTGTTCAAGGTTGACTCAGCCTTTCATCCTTCCGAAGTCAGTAAAATGAGGACCCAGATCGTTGAGGGCAATAGGCTGACTCTGTAAACCACTTAGAGAGAGCTGTAAAGCACTATGAAGTGGTATATAAGTCTATGTGCTAAGTGCTAGTGCTATCGCCTTGCATAGCAACAGAAATCCTGGGCCACATTGTGGTCGTAAATCAAGAATTACCTGCAAAGAATAGTTCTCCAAGGTGGTGATGAAAGAGCAAAGGTTAAAACATGGACTTGGTTTGAATGAACCATGAACTAAGGTTCAAAGATGGACTTGGGGTTCTTTGATGGTGGAATTGAAACTGGTCTCCTATGGCTTGATAGGAAGATTTTTCATTTCTTATTTTATTTTATTTTATTTTATTTTATTTTATTTTATTTTATTTTATTTTATTTTATTTTATTTTATTTTATTTTATTTTATTTTATTATTTTTATTTTTATTTTTTTATCTTATTTTTTTTATTTTATTTCATTACTCTTCCCTTCTCTCTCATCTCTTCTCATCTCCTCATCTTTCTCACCATTCATCTTTCCTATTATCTTCTCCTATTGGTATATTATGATTTATCAATTGTTGTTTGTATCTTATGACTTATGATTGTATCTATGACTTACCACTTTCTTGTTGTTTGTATGTACACTGAGAGCTTCTGCCCGGAGACAAATTCTTTGTGGGTCCAATCACACTTGGCCAGTAAAATCTCCTCTCCTCTCCTCTCCTCTCCTCTCCTCTCCTCTCCTCTCCTCTCCTCTCCTCTCCTCTCCTCTCCTCTCCTCTCCCCTCCCCTCCCCTCCCCTCCCCTTCCCTTCCCTTCCTCTCCCCTCCCCTCCCCTCCCCTCCTCTCCTCTCCCCTTCCCTACTCTTCCCTTCCCTTCTCCTCCCCTCCCCTCTTCCCCTCTCCTCCCTTCCCTTCCCTTCTCCTCCATTCCACTCCATTCCATTCCATTCCACTCCACTCCACTCCACTCCACTCCACTCCACTCCACTCCACTCCACTCCATTCCATTCTATCCCATTCTGCTGTGCTGCTAGGTGATCAAATCTGAAAAGTTTTCTCTCCCCTTCCCCAGCTTTGGAACCAACCTGTCATCGGCTGCAGACAGTCCTTTTTCCTTTCTCCACATCTCTGCTTTTGTCCTGACTCACGCATTAAATTATCAATAATCATAAGGCCGCCATCTCAATGGAGCTGACAGGTGACAAGTCTCGATCCCCTTTATTGGGCCGTGTTCCTCAGAAAAGCTTGCAAATTGCTCAGATCTCCACTAACAAAGCCGAGGTTCACTCCCGGAGCCTCTGAATATCCTGCTTGATGATAACATGTGAATTGCTGAGCGTCACCTGAGATAAAATATCTTTTACAACATCAAAGCTCCCCGTTTCTAAGCTGCAGCTATGGGAGAGTTTTGTCAGACTGAAGATGGATAGAAGAGATAAAGGTGAAATTAAAGAGAGGGGAGCGGGAAGCGGGTGGGAGTCCAATTCCATGAATGGAGAGAGGAAGGGGGAAATTTTATCACGGCCTTGGCACTAAAATATCTGCCATAGGGATTAGCACAGCCTCCTCTGAAGTGTGAGGGAAAGCATTGTAGGTTTGGCTTCGGAAACCCTCAATGAAACTCTGCTGGACTTTCGTGATGGACAGGTTACCGCTCCGGTTACATCACATACAATGCATGGTGAATAACAATGCCTGGCACATCACCGATACCAGTAATGGATATTCCAGCTTTGATATTTCAGGATTCAAGATATCTCAAATGTAGGCTGCTGCAGCACCATCATTTGGACAGTTTTAAAACGTGGTACTCCATGCCCCCCAGATGCTTGGGGAACAATCCACTGAGATGGTCCCAAAGGTGCTTTTCCAGGAGGCAACTGGACTTCCTTGTTTTTTCTTTGAAGATGTTTCACTTCTCATGCAAGAAACATCTGCAAAAGAAAAAAAACAGGGAAGTCCAGTTGCCTCCTGAAAAAGCACCTTTGGGACAACCATGACCTGGATGACTGAGAATCTCTACAGCAGGGGTGTCAAACTCAAGTCTGGATCCGGCCCGCAGGATGCTTAGTCTGGCCCACAGGGCTGCCCTGGAAACAGCGAAGGACCGGCCCTTGGTGCCTCTACCAGCAAAATCAGAGCTCGGGAGGGCCGCATGCGTTTTCACTGGCAGAGGGTTGCAGGAGGTCATGGCAGCCAAAAACGGAGCTCTGGAGCCCATTTTCACTGGCAGAGCGCTCGGGCCAGTGGTAGGTTTCTACCCGTTTGCCCCAGTTCGGGCGAACCGGTAGTGGCGGTGGCAGGAAGCTGCCCTAGCCAGTGTTGTCCGAAGGCACTTTTATGGTCATGTGGCTGGCATGACTATACGCCAAGGCACACAGATTGCTGTTATCTTCCCACCAAAGTGGTACCTATTTATCAACTTGCGTTTGCATGCTTTCGAAGTAGGCAGGAGTTGAGGCAAGAACAGGAGCTCACCCCATTGCATGGTGCTCAGGTCTGAAACCTGAGCTGTCATCTTTCCAGTTGATAAGCTCAGTGGCCTTAACCACTAAGCCATCATGCTACTTCTATTTATTTATTTATTTATTTATTTATTTATTTATTTATTTATTTATTCAACTTGTATGCCGCCTTTCTCCGAAGACTCGAGGCAGCTTACAATGCATTTAAAAACCATACTGTATATAAAAACATTAAAAATTAGAACATTAAAAACAATTAAAAACCATTCCCACCATTCATGGCTGGATCTCGCCAGATCGCAACAGCGAGATCAATGGCCCAGACCTGCCGGCAAAGCCAGGTCTTCACCGCTTTTCGGAAGGCCAATAGGGTGGGGATGGTCCGGACCTCAGGAGGTAACTGGTTCCAGAGAGCTGGGGCAGCCACAGAGAAGGCCCTCCCCCGCGGGCCCACCAGCCGGCATTGTTTAGCTGACGGGACCCAGAGGAGACCAACTCTGTGGGATCTTACCGGTCGCTGGGAGGTATGCGGCAGAAGGCGGTCTTGAATGTATGATACAAACATGCAAACTAGTTTTCAATGCAGGCCACAGTTTAGTCTAGAGAAAAGAAGGACTAGGTGGGACATGATAGCAGTATTCCAGTATTTGAGGGGCTGCCACGAAGAAGAGGGGGTCAACATATTTTTCCAAAGCACCAGAAGGCAAGATAAGAAACAATGATTGGAAACTAAACAAAGAGAGAAGCAACCTGGAATTAAGGAGAAACTTCCCAACAGTGAGGACAATTAACCAGAGGAACGGCTTGCCTTCAGGAATCTTGGGTGCTCCATCACTGGAGGTTTTTAAGAAGGGACTTGACAGCCACTTGTCTGAGATGGTATAGGTTCTCCTGCTTGAGCAGGGGGCTGGACTAGAAGACCTCTAAGGCCCCTTCCAGCTCGATTCCAATTCCAATTCCGATCTCTAATTCACGAATCAGTCTTCATTTAACACTAGTGTGTTTGGTCACACACTTGCTCAGCTTTGCAATTGGATTCTAGCTCCGTGACTGTGGGGCTATTTGGGTGGAAAACTCTACTTGGGAGAATATCTCCAACTCCCTGAGCCTGGCCGAGTCAGATTACATCTCCATCCCTCCTGGCTCTTCGGTTGTGCTACATATGAAATAACAGCTCTTACTGTAACCAAATATTTCCATTCAGGAAAGCCAGTTGCAACCAGCAAAAAAGGAGATGGATTCACATGTTCCCAGAAGCTGGTGAAAGGTGCTTTGTTCTGAGCAAGAGCACCTGGAGAGGATGTTGCTCCTCTCGGCCCGTGACTCTACGCAGCTGTAGTGAGTCCGTGTCATGCTTATTCCTGTGAGAGCATGGTGGAAATAGCTATTTACAGCAAAGGGAATCAGTTGGGAGCATCTAGTGGCTCTCGGTTCTCTTGAGGCTGATCAGAAGAAATTGCTCTGCTTTCCATCAGGGCTGGAAATCCTTCCTTGGATCAGCATCAACTTATTTCCTAGTCCCTGGATGTGCCACTCAATGAAGTGCAGGCTGTTCAAACCAGTAAACCTGCACCATTGACTGATTGATTGATGGAATTTATTGGCTGTCCATTTTACTCTAGGGGAGGGCAGGGGTGGGATTCAGCCGGTTTGGATCAGTTCAGGTGAACCAGTAGCTGCAACAATCAGCTGAGAGCGAACCAGTGATCAACTGGGCCCACCCACCCGCTCCCGCGCTATACCGCACTATACGGCCGTGGCCAGGGGGGCTTTTTATCAGGTTCGCCTGATCTGCCAGTTGCGGCCCTTTCTGGACCGCGATGCCTTGCGCACAGTCACTCACACCCTTGTCACCTGCTGACTGGACTACTGCAATGCTCTCTACATGGGGCTCCCCTTGAAAAGCAGCCGGAGGCTCCAACTGGTCCAGAATGCAGCCACGCGGGTGGTTATGGGCGCAACTCGTTGTGCCCACGTGACACCCCTCCTGCACGAGCTGCACTGGCTCCCAGTGGTCTTCCAGGTGCGATTCAAGGTGTTGGCTACCACATTTAAAGCGCTCCATGGCATAGGACCCGGGTACCTTCGAGACCGTCTTCTGCCACCAGTAGCCTCCCACCGGCCAGTTCGCTCCCACAGAGAGGGTCTCCTCAGGAGGCCATCGGCCAAATTATGTCAGCTGGTGACACCCAGGGGGAGGGCCTTGTCTGTGGGAGCCCCTGGCCTTTGGAATGAACTGCCCCAGAAATGCGTAAGATCTCCGACCTCCGTGTATTTCTCTGTGCTCTCAAAACCATGTTGTTCCGCCAGGCTGGGCTATCAATGTAAAGTTTTTAATTGGTTTTAAATGGGATTTTAAATTTGGGGTTTTATAAATTGGGCCTATTGTTTAATAATTTTAATTATTTTTAAATTTTGTCTGTCTTTGTGTTTTTAATTAGGCTGTACACCGCCCTGAGTCCTTCGGGAGAAGGGCAGTATAGAAATAAAATAAATAAATAAATAAAATAATAAATAAATAAATATACCGACCTATTCCTTTGTTTGAAGCCCAGCTGATAGGCACGGGCAGAGTGGATTGCCAATCCTCAACTGTTTTACTCACCGGGGCTGCAGTAGAAGGTAAGTTTTGGAGCTGTTTTCAAATGCACTGCAAGCGTGTGGAGCGCGTGTTTTGCACACGTACAAGTGAAGCGACCTCTCAGCGAACCGGTTGTTACACCAGTTGAATCCCACCATTGGGGCAGGACTGTCAAACTCAAGGCCCAGGGGCCGAATCCATCCAGCAGGGTGCTTAGATGTGGCCCATGGGGCCACCCTGGAAACAGCGAAGGATTGGCCACAGTGGCTCTGCCAGCGGCAGAGGGTTGCAGGAGGCAGTTGCAGATGAAAATGGAGCTCAGGGACCTGTTTTCGCTGGCAGAGCCCTCAGGCCATCACAGGTGCCCCCAACACAAGTGATATCAAGCTGGCCATGACCACACTGCCCCCCCCCCCGAGGTCAAACACAACTCTGATGCGGCCCTCAGTGAAACTGAGTTTTACACCCCTGCTCTAGGATAACTCTGGACTGCTTACAAATTACATATACAGTTAAAATATAAAAAGTTAAAATCAGACATTAAAACCAAGGATATATGGCAGTGGTGAAATTCAAATTTTTTTACTATTGGTTCTGTGGGCGTGGCTTGGTGGGCATGATGTGGCTTGGTGGGCGTGGCAGGGGAAAGATACTGCAAAATCCCCATTCCTTCCCCACTCCTGGGGGAAGGATATTGCAAAATCTCCATTCCCACCCCACTCCTGGGGGAAGGATACTGCAAAATCTCCATTCCCTCCCCACTCTGGGGCCAGCCAGAGGCGGTATTCACCGGTTCTCTGAACTACTCAAACTTTCTGCTACAGGTTCTCCAGAACCTGCTGGATTTCACCCCTGATATATGGGGAAAGCAGATTTTATTTTATAATATACAAAAATTCTAATTTCAATTGAACAGTGTGTTGTCTGAGTACAAATCATTTTAGGAAATAATAATAAAGTGTTTGCAACAATATTCCTTGCATTAATATCAATTATATTAATAATAATATTATCAATAATAATATTAATACTAATCATCATCATCATCATCATCATCATCATCATCATCTTGTGGGACTTTAGAATTCAGACTGACAGGCACTTGGTCCACAACACACCTGACTTAACAATAGTTGAAAAGAAAAAAGTATGGTTCATTGACATTGCAATACCTGGTGATGCACGGATTGAAGATAAGCAGCGAGAAAAAATCACAAAGTACTGGGACTTGCAAATTGAAGTTGAGCTACTGTGGAAAAAGAAATCGTGTGTTGTCCCGATTGTAATTGGAGCCCTCGGAGCAATACCCAAAGGGCTACCCTGCTATTTAGAAATTCTAAATTTTCCGGACTTGAACATTTTGACTCTCCAAAAAACCACCTTACTCGGAACAGCTTACATCCTCCGCCGATACCTTAACAGTTCCTAGGTCCTTAGTTAGGACTCGAGCTGCTGAGCTATTAACCAGCCTCAAAGGCTGTGAATCTCACTAAAGATTAACCAATTAATAATAATAATAATAATAATAATAATAATAATAATAATAATAATAATAATAATTTGCCGGACTTGAACATTTTGACTCTACAAAAAATCACCTTACTCGGAACAGCTTACATCCTCCGACAATACCTTAACAGTTCCTAGGTCCTTGGTTAGGACTCGAGCTGCTGAGCTATTAACCAGCCTCAAAGGCTGTGAATCTCGCTAAAGATTAAATAATAATAATAATAATAATAATAATAATAATAATAATAATAATAATGTAACAGTAATACCCATTGTCATCGGGGCACTTGGTACCATGTCCAAGAATTTTACAAAACACATCAAGAAATTGAAGCTTCCTGCAATAACACCACAATGTTTTATAGATGGCATTTAGACCCCAAAAAACTAGCCTGCATGTATCCAAATTTACAACCCAAGTGTTGGCGATGTGAGTGTGAAGATGCTACATATTTTCATATATGGTGGACATGTAAAAAAATTAAGGCTTTTTGGATAAAAATAAGGTGGATTATTCAAAATATTTTAAGGAAAAAAATTAAATTTACACCACAGGTTTTTTTTGTTGGGAATAGTCACGGATTGTACTGTAATAGAGACTAAGTTGGTTTTGAATTTAATAACAGCTGCCAGGTTACTGGTGGCACAGTACTGGAAGAAGGAAGATCCACCCACCATTGAGGAATGGACATTAAAAGTTGTGCATCTGGCTGAGATGGCAAAAATTTCATCATATCTTAAAGATCATTCAAATGAAAGATATATATATCAGAATGGAGAAGATGGATTAACTATATGCAAAAAAAGTATCTGAACAAGAAGATTCAAATAGCTTATGAATGAAATATTTTTAAGTAGTTTATGTTTATAGTTCTTGAGTTATAAGGAGTTAAAGATTTAGGGAGAATATGAATGCAATAATTTGTTAGCACATCTTAGCTTTATGTTTGTGAATGCTATACCCTGTGCCTGTTCTGGGAAGTCTAGGGAGGGGGTGGGGGGGGAAGGGAGGAAGGGGAAAGGGTGGGGTGGAGAAAATGTTTGTATTTCTTATAAAACTTTTTAATAAAAAAAAATTGCAGCTTCCTGCAATAACACCTCTCCTGCGCGAGCTGCATTGGCTCCCGGTGGTCTTCCGGGTGCGCTTTAAAGTGTTGGTTCTCATCTTTAAAGCGCTCCATGGCTTAGGGCCAGGGTATTTGCGAGACCGCCTGCTGCTACCGATAACCTCCCACCGGCCAATACGCTCTCACAGAGAGGGCCTCCTCGGGGTGCCGTCGGTCAGGCAATGTCGGCTGGCGGCCCCCAGGGGGCGAGCCTTCTCTGTGGGGGCACCCGCCCTGTGGAATGAGCTGCCTCCCGGAATACGATTGATCACGGACCTCCGGACCTTCCATAAAGCCCTGAAGACATTTTTATTTCATCAAGCCGGCCTAGCCTAAATGGTTTTTAACTGGGATTTTAAATTTTATGGATTTGGGGTTTTAAATTGGGTAGCCAATTATTTAATTCTTTTAATTATCTTAACTTTTGTATTTGTATGTTTTTTAATTTTGGCTGTTCACCGTCCTGAGTCCCTTCTGGGAGAAGGGCGGTATACAAATTAAATTAATAAATAAATAATAAATAAATAAATAAACTGCAAAAAACCAGGCTACTTGGAACATCATATATTTTAAGAAGATACTTGGTTGATACCTAGGACGCTGGCAGCAACCTGTACCAACCATTAGCACCAGTCAATGGTATTTGTGACACATTTTTAAATGTTCAGTTGACTGAGTTTCATGTTTAATGAATAAAAGAGATCATCATCATCATCATCATCATCATCATCATCATCATCATCTTTGTTTAAGTTAACATATCTTCCTTATATCACTGATCCTTCCATATATTTCCCTGTTTCTAGTTCCTGTTTTTGTCAGTTAGTCAATGGTGGGATTCTACCAATGTAGCAACCGGTTCGCTTTGCGTGCACTTTCTGCGCACTTTGGGTGATCAGCACGTGCACAGTACATTTGAAAACAGCACCTTCTACTGCAGCTCTGGTGAATAAAACAGCTGAGGTGGGGCAATCTGCTCGGCTGCCCCTATCAGCTGGGCTTAAAACAAAAGAAATATAGGTAGATTATAGCACAGGGGTGGGCAGGCGGGCCCATCTGATCGTTAGAGCGAATCGGTTTGCTCTCAGCTGATCATCGGAGCGAATCGGTTTGCTCTCAGCTGATCATTGGAGCGAATCGGTTTGCTCTCAGCTGATCATCGGAGCGAATCGGTTTGCTCTCAGCTGATCATCGGAGCGAATCGGTTTGCTCTCAGCTGATCATCGGAGCGAATCGGTTTGCTCTCAGCTGATCATCGGAGCGAATCGGTTTGCTCTCAGCTGATCGTCAGAGCGAATCGGTTTGCTCTCAGCTGATCGTCGGAGCGAATCAGTTTGCTCTCAGCTGATCGTCGGAGCGAATCGGTTTGCTCTCAGCTGATCATTGGAGCGAATCGGTTTGCTCTCAGCTGATCATCGGAGCGAATCGGTTTGCTCTCAGCTGATCATTGGAGCGAATCGGTTTGCTCTCAGCTGATCATTGGAGCGAATTGGTTTGCTCTCAGTTGATCGTCGGAGCGAATCGGTTTGCTCTCAGCTGATCGTCGGAGCTAATCGGTTTGCTCTCAGCTGATCATCGGAGCGAATCGGTTTGCTCTCAGCTGATCATCAAAACATCAGGATTCGTTCTCTGTGCTTCAGGCTGAGCAACTCTTAGTGGCACTGCCTGACTCTCCCTATACTTGTTTCTTTACTTACCCGTATTTTTTTGGAGTATAAGACGCACTTTCCCCCCTCAAAAGAGGGTGAAAATTTGGGTGTGTCTTATACAGCCCTGCCCACCCGCTGACCCCCACCCTTTGACCACTGCCTCCCAGCAATTTACCTCCTTGCAGCAAGCAGCAAAAAGAAACAGCCCATTTCAGCTTCAGCACAGCCTGATTAGCACAAGCAGTTGGTTGTCGGTTGGATCGGCCTCCCGACCCTCAGCTGTTTCAGGCTGCAGGGATTGCCACTGCCTATTGCTGTGCGGGCCTCCGCTGTTTGCTGCAAGGAGGCAAATTGCTGGGAGGCAGATTTTTTTCCCCTTGTGCTAATCAGACTGTGCTGAAAATGAAACTAAAGAAGGCTGTTTGCTGTTTGCTGCAAGGAGGCAAATTGCTGGGAGGCAGAGGCAGATTTCTTTTTCTTGTTTTCCTCACCAAAAAAAGGTAGGTGCGTCTTATAGTCCGGAGCGTTTTATAATCTGAAAAATACGGTACCTCTGTCGCTTTTGTGCCAATAGTTCCACTTTGCACCATCACAATCATCTGTGGCCAGATCTGAATAAAAGACACCCCTTTTGATTTTCGGTCAGCATGAAGCTGTTTAAAACGTCTTCAGGTCCCAGATTGAGAAACATGGCCCCAGCAGACTGAGCTACCTTTTCATAGTAAGTGTTACAATATTTGAGGTGTTGCCACAAAGAAGAGGGAGTCAACCTAGGAAATGAAAGAAACTGATTTTTTTTTTTTTTGACTTGACACTTATTTTATCAATGGCTAGCTGCAGGAGTGGGATTCTGCCTGTTTGGACCAGTTGAGGCATACCGGTAGCTCCAACGATCAGCTGAGAGCAAACCGATTCGCTCCAATGATCAGCTGAGAGCAAACCGATTCGCTCCGATGATCAGCTGAGAGCAAACTGATTCGCTCCGATGATCAGCTGAGAGCAAACCGATTCGCTCCGATGATCAGCTGGAGCGAATCGGTTTGCTCTCAGCTGATCATTGGAGCGAATCGGTTTGCTCTCAGCTGATCGTTGGAGCGAATCGGTTTGCTCTCAGCTGATCGTCGGAGCGAATCGGTTTGCTCTCAGCTGATCGTTGGAGCTACCGGTACGCCTGAACTGGTCCAAACAGGCAGAATCCCACTCCTGCAGCTAGCCATTGATAAAATAAGTGCCAAGTCAAAAAAAAAAAAAATCAGTTTCTTTCATTTCCTAGGTTGACTCCCTCTTCTTTGTGGCAACACCTCAAATATTGTAACACTTACTATGAAAAGGTAGCTCAGTCTGCTGGGGCCATGTTTCTCAATCTGGGACCTGAAGATGTTTTAAACAGCTTCATGCTGACCGAAAATCAAAAGGGGTGTCTTTTATTCAGATCTGGCCACAGATGATTGTGATGGTGCAAAGTGGAACTATTGGCACAAAAGCGACAGAGGTACCGTATTTTTCAGATTATAAAACGCTCCAGACTATAAGACGCACCTACCTTTTTTTGGTGAGGAAAACAAGAAAAAGAAATCTGCCTCTGCCTCCCAGCAATTTGCCTCCTTGCAGCAAACAGCAAACAGCCTTCTTTAGTTTCATTTTCAGCACAGTCTGATTAGCACAAGGGAAAAAAAATCTGCCTCCCAGCAATTTGCCTCCTTGCAGCAAACAGCGGAGGCCCGCACAGCAATAGGCAGTGGCAATCCCTGCAGCCTGAAACAGCTGAGGGTCGGGAGGCCGATCCAACCGACAACCAACTGCTTGTGCTAATCAGGCTGTGCTGAAGCTGAAATGGGCTGTTTCTTTTTGCTGCTTGCTGCAAGGAGGTAAATTGCTGGGGGGCAGTGGTCAAAGGGTGGGGGTCAGCGGGTGGGCAGGGCTGTATAAGACACACCCAAATTTTCACCCTCTTTTGAGGGGGGAAAGTGCGTCTTATACTCCAAAAAATACGGGTAAGTAAAGAAACAAGTATAGGGAGAGTCAGGCAGTGCCACTAAGAGTTGCTCAGCCTGAAGCACAGAGAACGAATCCTGATGTTTTTATAAAATTAGGTTGCTTAAGACTGTGGATCTTGGAATTACTCTCTTTCTTTTTACAGTGCAATAATGCATCTGTTGTAGAGTGAGTGGCCTCTTTATAGGAACTAGATCCTATTTCCATGATTCCTTCCAAAAGCATCTAACATCCTAATGATGCAATTCTGCAATGTGATCTTTGGCCAGCTGCTTTAGCAATAACAATAACACTTAGACGTATATATCGCCCCATAGTGCTTTACAGCATTCTCTGGGAGGTTTACAATATAGAAGCATTATTTGCATTTTGCCCCTAGCAATCTGGCTCCTCGTTTTACTGATCTCGGAAATGATGGAAGGCTGAGTCAACCTTGAGCCCCATCAGGATTGAACTCCTGACTGTGGGCAGAGTTTGCCTACCATACTGCATTCTAACCACTGCAGCATCAAGAGTAGCAGAAGCTTAATATGAGGTCCTCAACAGTCTGACTTTTGTTAATGACCTGAAATGAAAGAAGGAACTTAATACTGGAATCCAATTATTTCGGAACCAACTTCATATCATATATAGGAGTGGCCAAAATTGTAGAAACCTTTTGGGAAACGTGTATTTTCTAAAATTAGCTAATAACACCACTTTTTTTTTTTTTTTGGAGCAGTACCATAAAATTATATATCAATGGAAAAATAATTTAATCAAGAATGTAATGCAATAACTTTTATGAAGGATTTGCTATTTGAATAGCAGTTACGGTATAAAGAAGAAAAGTGAAACACGTAGAAAAAAAATGAGATATACAAAAATGATCACCATAGAAAAAACGAGATATACAAAAATGATCACTATGTCAGTTAATACTTCGTTGGGTAACCTTTAGCATGAATAACGGCCTTACAATGTCTTCCCATGGAGGGAACCAAGTCTTTTAGTTTTGCAGCTGTTACAATGTGAAACCAAGATTGAAGGAGGGCTTCTATTAACTGGGTTTTATGGCTGGGTCGCTTCTGACTAACAAGTTTCTTTAGTTGGCTCCATAGATTTTCAATTGGGTGAAGGTCTGGGCTATTTCCCAGGCCATTCCAGTAGTGGAATAGGATTATCTTGAAGCTCCCCCCCAAAAAAGTGGTATTATTGGCCATCAAACTTCAAAAATACACTTTTCCCAAAAGGCTTTCACAATTTTGGCCACTACTGTATAGTGCTATTCCCCAGGAAGTACCTGGTATTCCATGAGACCAGAAGAAGTCTGAAAACATTTCATAATCTCACTAGCACCTTCTACGTTAGCTATGCAGGCAACAATAAGCTTGATGTTGTAACTAATGAGCCATTACTCCTTGGCAGCAAATTCTGTAAATGGGATGTCCGCTCTTTCCCTCCAGCTCTTTCCTTAGAAGAGTGGTTGGCAAAGTGACTCAACTGATTGAGTTGACTCATTCCCATGACATTACTCTCTGGGTCAATGGCTCCCTTTTTGGTGTTCCCACAACACACTGACCAACCTTTCTCCTACTGACCCAATTAAGTATGTCATTGAAACAAGGCCACCGTAATTTTGCAAGAAATTAGATTCTTTTACCACCATCGTCATCAATTTCCTCTTTTTTTTTTCCTAAGGAGGCATGGAAGAAGTTGGTTAGGAGTATCATGTTTCTATGATCCATCCTTTTTCTTTTTGAATGTGCGTTGCTGTCATTTTATTGAAACAGAAGACCTTTAAAAATGTGGAGGATTTTCCTTTGTCTCCCTTAGGGTCCTACACAATACAGTATGTCTAGTTTTTTTTTTTTTTAATTTGATTTGATTTATATGCCGCCCTTCTCCGGAGACTCAGGGCGGCTTACAATGCGTTAAGCAATAGCCTTCATCCTTTTGTATATTTATACAAAGTCAGCTTATTGCCCCCACAAACTGGGTCCTCAATTTACCCACCTTAGAAAGGATGGAAGGCTGAGTTGACCTTGAGCCTGGGGAGAATTGAACTCGCAGTAATTGCAGGCAACTGGATGTTAAATGCTGCCTTAGGAGGCATTAACCTCCTACGCCATTCAGGCTCCTTTTTTAGTTTAATGAAAAGAAGGACTAGGGGAGACATGATAGCAGTCTTCCAATATTACAGTGGCTGCCACAAAGAAGAGGGAGTCCAGCTATTCTCCAAGGCTCCTGAGAGCAGGACAAGAAGCAATGGGTGGAAACTAATCAAGGAGAGAAGCAATTTAATAATAATAATAATAATTTTATTTCTATACCGCCCCTCTCCCGAAGGACTCAAGGCGGTGTACAGCCAGTTTAAAAACACAAGACACAACAATAATTAAAAATTAAAATAATTAAATAAATTTGGCTGATTTAAAACTCTAAAAATTAAAATGCCCCAATTTAAAATGATGCCTGGCGGAACAACAAGGTCTTCAATGCGCAGCGGAACACCTGGAGGTCGGAGATCTTGTGTATTTCCGGGGGCAGTTCATTCCACAGGGCTGGGGCTCCCACAGAAGTAAGGAGAAATTTTAGAAGTAAGGAGAAATTTCCTGACATTGAAAACAATTAATCAGTGGAACAACTTGCCTGCAGAAGTTGTAAAGGCTCCAACACTGGAAGTTTTTAAGAAGATGTTGCATAACCATTTGCCTGAAGTGGTGTAGGGTTTCCTGCTTAAGCAGGGGGTTGGACTAGAAGACCTCTAAGTTCCCTTCCAACTCTGTTATTCTAATTTTAATTCTAATTCACTACATGAATAATATTCCGAATGGCAAAGATGGTGATTTGGGTTTTATAAGAAACAGGCGCCTTGTAGAACTGAAAGTTTTTCAATCACTTTATTGAAAGTATTGCAAGGGGATCCAAGCTAAAACAACAGTACCAAGGACAGCAGGATGATGGCGAGATTTTCATTTGAAACAGAATATATTGTCTATCTCTTTATCTGCCAGGACTTATTATTATTGTATAGTTTGTTTGTTTTTTTATATGTAATATCTAGTATCAAGAAACTTGACGGTCCAGACCACAAAAAACAAAGAAGGAAGAAGATACATCCAGCTCAACTGTTAGATTTAAGGTTGAGGCTGGCAAAGATCACGGACTCCCAATTACCGTATTTTTCAGAGTATAAGACACACCGTTTTCCCCCAAAAAAGAGGGTGAATATCTGGGTGTGTTTTATACTCCGAATGTAGCCCCACCCAGCTTCTCAAACGGAGGTTTCAGAGGATGAAAAAAGTATCAGAAATGAAGCTTCAGAAAAAAAGCCCCCACACGGAGCTTCAGAAAAGAAGCCCGCAGAGTTTCAGAGGCTTTTTTCTGAAGCTGTTTCGGAGGCTTTCAGAGGCAGAAAACAAAGCTTTTTCTGAAATGGAGTTTCAGAAGTTTCAGAGGCGGGAAAAAAAGCAAAAAAAAGCAAGGCACAGAGCTCACAACCAAGGAACCGGTTGCTAAAATTCACTTTTGGGAACAGCTGATTGGGGGTATTCCTGGAGGCCGATCCACCTGCCAATCATCTTTTTTCTTATTTTCCTCCCCAAAAACTAAGGTGCGTCTTATACTCCAGTGCATCTTATATGTCGGAAAATACAGTATTTAAGAATGCTAGCTACAAAATTATTGCCTGGTCCCCAAAGCAAACATCAAAAAGACACTTACAAAAAAAACAATATTTTGAGTAACCTGGAGATGATTTTACTGTAGAGAGGCTCTGGGTTTATATACCTCTTCTACACATTCAAAAAAAAAAATGATTAAGTTCAGAATTCTTTCATTCCAAGGCTGCCATCTTATGGCCCTTAAGAGAGAAAGAGGCCTGACCTCGGTAGGAAAAAAATATATATCTAGAAATGTTAGATTAGGAGAGTTGCTGCTGTAAATCCTGCTGGGCAACTCAACAGCTGCATAGTGATGTTGCCTTAATGACCTTGGATTGATGTCATTGGAAGTTGTGTCCAGGATCTTTGCAACTATTGGCCGGACAATGCTTTATCTCTCTCTCTCTCTCTCTCTCTCCCTCTCTCTCTCTCTCTCTCTCTCTCTCTCTCTCTCTCTCTTTTTTTTTTTTTTTGCAGCATTTGATTTTTCTTGCCAGACCGCAAACTTCTCTTTAGGCTTACGAATGCAATTACTGGTAGTTACTAGAGGTGTGGGAAACTCTTTTTATTGGAAAGGGGGAAAAAAGCTGGAAATTTTTGCATCTAAATCTTTTCCATTTTTGTTAAGGGATTGGATGATGACCAGAGTTGTACATGCTGTTGAGCCTTGGGGAAATCAGGAGATTCGGGCAGTTCAAATGAGTATAAAGATGTATTGCAATGTTAAGCTCTCTACAAAAATCTGAGCTACTAATGGTCAAGGGAAATGAGCAGGAGATAAGAAAGGCATTCAAGGTGGGCTAGACTTAGACTTAGGGACTTAGACTTAAATTTAGGGATGCGGTGGCTCAGTGGCTACGACGCTGAGCTTGTCGATCAAAAGATCGGCAGTTCAGCGGTTCGAATCCCTGGTGCCGCATAACGGGGTGAGCTCCCATTACTTGTCCCAGCTTCTGCCAACCTAGCGTTTCGAAAGCACGTAAAAAATTCAAGTAGAAAAATAGGGACCACCTTTGGTGGGAAGGTAACAGCATTCTGTGCATCTTTGGCATTTAGTCATGCCGGCCACATGACCATCGAGACGTCTTCGGACAGCGCTGGCTCTTTGGCTTAGAAACGGAGATAATTTTATAATCCGGAGCGTCTTATTCTCCGAAAAATACGGTAGTTATGAGCCTGTTTATCCAATTTCATCCTGTGAATTAATTCCCCTTCCTGGCTGCATACCATTTTGTTTTTCAAAGGTTTTAAGCATCTTGCTTGCTAATGAATTTCTGGAAGTTGGAAAGTTAGCACATTCCCTTGTGCTTTCTAAGATTTTATTAATTTTCTATTGTTTACATCTTGTTAGTGCTTAATAAACATCATGTTGTCTGCGTTTATGCAATTGTTTAACAATACAGATTACATTCTTAATCTCCACCTCTTTTTTCCAATCCCTGGTAAAATAAAGTCCGTATTTGATCATCTGTGTCTTCTTTCTGTTTAATCTTCAGTGTAAGTCTGTCCATCTCTGCACAATCTAGTATCTTCCTAATTATCTCTTCGTCTCTCGGTGTTTCTTCGTTTTTCCAGTATTGTGCAAATATAATCCTCGCTGTTGTTAAGACGTGCAATATTAAATATTAAATATATACTTTACTTTGTGACTAAAAATAATTTTCTCCAGTAATAAGAAGACTCTATTTATTTATTTTTATTAAATTTTATTAATTTTTTGTTAATTACATTCCATAGTGCTTGATAAACATCGTGTTGTCTGAGTATTTAATTTGGTTAAGAATACAAATGCGATTCTTACTCTACACCCCTTTTTTCCAACCACCGGTAAAATAAATTCCAAGTTTGATAATATTCTGTGTCTTCTTTCTGTTTGATTTTCAATATAAGTCTGTCCATTTCTGCACGGTCTAATATCTTCTTAATTGTCTCTTCATCTTGAGATGTTTCTTCATCTTTCTAATATGGTGCGAAGATAATCCTTGCTGCTGTTAAAACATGAAATATTAAATACATACTTCTCTTATCAAATTTTTCTGATATCATCCCTAATAAAAACAGTTCACGTTTAAAATCTCCATGTTTCCCTATTATCTTTTCTATTCATCTATGTATTTTTGCCCCAATTTTTTTTTTGTTTTAGCACAAGTCCACCCCATATGATAAAATGTGCCTGTCTTTTGATTACATTTCCAACATTTGCTAGATGTATTTTTAAACATTTTAAGCTCACCTATCAGGTAGTACATGCCATATGTAAAACATTTTATATCAATTTTCTTTATAAGAAGTTGCCATTGTTAATCTGTAGTTCCATTCCCATAAATTTTGCCCTTTCTCTAATTCTACATTATAGCCAAAGTTTTTTTCCCCATTGTACCACTGTGTCTTTTATTTGTTCATCCTCCGTTTTTAAATTTAGCAGAAATTAATTACTTTCTTAATTAATTTTTCACCAGAGTTCAACAGCATCTTATCAAACGGTGTTGGTCCTTTATAGAAACCATACATTTTCATATCTAGATTGTATTTGCATTCTGTCTCCTTCAACCTATGAGCCATCCATCAGCTGACTAGACTTTCTTCTCCGTGAGTCTAATTCTGTTTTAGTCAGAATTAGTGGTCATCTCTATGTCTACAAAAGCTAACAATGAACAAACCTTCAGAATCACTTTCTATTTCACTCCTTTTTTTTTTTGTTTTTAAAGCCCTTTTCATTCCATTTATGGAAACATTTGCCAGTTTTGGTTAGGGTAGAACAATCTCCCGCTCTCCCCATCGACTAAAAGAAGGAATTTCTGAAGTTATGTGCTGTGTGAACAAAGGGGGGGTGGGGGGGAGAGAATTTCCTTCCAGTAAACCACATGTAGGATTTCACTTTTTGTCATCTTCCTTTCCAAATGGGAAACTCCTACATTTTTTAAACGTTTCCTCAGAGTGAAAGTATTTTCATGCTGCAGAAATTCAGCTTATCAGGCATACAAAATGTTTTCTCAAACAACTATAAGGATGATCCCATTTACATACCCTCATTCACTAAAGAATCCTACCGTGGCTCATCAAACATTCCAAAACACCCACTGCGAAAGATTCAAAACCCGACACCTTAAACATCAGCAAATGAATCACGACAATCCACAGACACCTTATTTTTTATTTTTTTTTAAAAAAATGGGGTGCCGGAGAGGATTGTCAAATGCTCTTCACTGAGCAGCACCCCAAAGCAAGCGTTTTATTTGCCAAAACCCATTCTCCCATAATGAGCAAGCGTCTGCTACCTATTTTCCATTGTGCTCAACTTTTACAAGACTTTTGTTTTTTTCCCTCTTCTCCTCTCCGCACCCCGTCTACCCTCATGGCACATAGTCCAGGGCAACACCAAACACCCCCCCCCTTTCTCCAAAGACTCTGAGCTGTCCCTCGTTAGGGGAAGTGTTAGGAAGTAGCTGAAGTGAGAAATGAGGCTGCAAAAGCTCGTTGTCCTAATTAAACTTTGTCAAGGAGAGTGACAAGACGCATCAGAAAGGAAACAATGTGAACAGTGTTTGGGAATCAGCCTTAAGCTGGGAAAGGGCTTTTGTCCCCAGACAAAAGCACTTGTTTGCATGTATTAATGTCCATTAAACTTCATTGGGTCCAGGTGCAGTTCCCCTTCTCCTCCCTCGGGTCTTTCTTCAACCACTCCAAGTCAATCCACTCCCTCTACCAGCACCGAAGATACTTGAAGCTGGACTGGGGAAGAGGCTGGGTGGGAAGAGGCAGGAGAAATAGAATAGAATAGAATAGAATAGAATAGAATAGAATAGAATAGAATAGAATAGAATAGAATAGAATAGAATAGAATAGAATAGAATAGAATAGAATAGAATAGATAAATAAATACATTTATTTCTATACTGCCCTTCTCCCGAAGGACTCAGGGTGGTGTACAGCCTATTAAAAAACAGAAAGACAAACATCAGTTAAAAATAATTAAAATTATTACATAATTCGGCTGAAATTTAAAACCCCAAACATTTAAAACACCCAATTTAAAAATCATTAAATTGATAGCCCGGCTTGGCGGAACAGGAGGGTCTTGAGGGCACAGCGATATACCCGGAGGTCGGAGATCTTGCGCATTTCTGGGGGCAGTTCATTCCACAGGGCAGGGGCTCCCACAGAGAAGGCCCTCCCCCTGGGTGTCGCCAGCCGACATTGCTTGGCTGAAAGCACCCTGAGGAGATCCTCTCTGTGGGAGCGAACTGGCCGGTGGGAGGCTGTTTGTGGCAGAAGTCGGTCTCGAAGGTACCCGGGTCCTATGCCATGGAGCGCTTTAAAGGTGGTGACCAACATCTTGAATCGCACCCGGAAGACCACTGGGAGCCAGTGCAGCTCGCGCAGGAGGGCTTGCGCCCATAACAAATAGAATAGAATGGAATGGAATGGAATGGAATGGAATGGAATAGAATAGAATAGAATAGAATAGAATAGAATAGAATAGAATAGAATAGAATAGAATAGAATAGAATTTTTTTATTGGCCAATATTTGGCCAATAAAATTTTTGATTGGACACACAAGGAATTTGTCTTTGGTGCATATGCTCTCAGTGTACATACGGTGGTTCAAACTTGTAAGGAGTGGATCAAAGCAGAGTAGAAGTGATGGTCCACAGCACCATTCCATTTAGGGCTGTAAAAGTCAACACTTTGACTTGAACCTGGACAGTGGTAGGATTCCAAATTTTTTACTAGCGGTTCTGTGGGCATGGCTTGATGGGCGTGGCATCGCTTCATGGGTGTGGCTTGGTGGGCGTGGGAGGGTTCTGTGGGTGTGGCTTGGTGGGTGTGGCATGTCTTGGTGGGTTTATTTATTTAGCATATGGTTGGTCACACACAGTATTAAAACACTTCATTTTTACAGGTTAAAAACAATTAAAACAATTAAAAAAACAGTAAGAAAACCTAAAAGGAAAACAGAAATAACATTTCAAAGTTTAATGTCGAGTTTGGAGATCCAGTCAGTAGCTGCCATTGTTATGCTTGGTGGGCGTGGCAGGGGAAGGATACTGTAAAATCTCCATTCCCTCCCCACTCCAGGGGAAGGTTACTGCAAAATCCCCATTTCTTCCCGATCAGCTGGGACTCGGGAGGCAGAGAATAGATGGGGTGGGGCCAGTCAGAAGTGGTATTTACCGGTTCTTTGAACTACTCAAAATTTCCGCTACCGGTTCTCCAGGACTGGTCAGAACCTGCTGAAATCCACCTCTGCACCTGGAGATGAAAAGGCAGCCAGTTCAGAGCCCGGAGCACTGGTATCATGTGCTTATGTTGGCATGTATTCACCGACAACCGGTCTCTTACATTTTGGATTAATTGATGCTTCCAGATGGTCTTCAGAACACAATATGTTTGAGTGCCTTAATAATATAATCCCACATCAGGCAAAACAAACTTGGATTGATGCATACTGAAAGGGAGGGATTTTTGTTAGCACCCAGTCACCTTGGTTGACCGATAGCATCCCAGCAGGGTCAATGGCAGCCCTGCCACCTCTCACAACTGCCCTCTCTCATTAAATCTTGGGGGGGGGGTTCTATTTTCCTTGAACCTGCTGTGCACTGGAGGAATGCTGAAATGAGGACGTTGTGGGAAATTCCCAATTAATCCCTGGATTGAACTCTGAACTGCTTCTGTAAATAAACAGTGATTGGGTTGTGTTAGCTGTATAAGGGAGAGATTTCTCAGATATGAAGATACCGGAGTGCAAAATCTAACCCAATGAAAAATGGACTTTCTGTTGAATATTTTTATTTTTATTATTTTTGGGTACCCAGGTCATTGACTGTTGTTCCCTTGTGTGCCAAACCCTAGATAAAATGGGGTTAAATCAAGACTCCTGTTGACTGATCAGGGGCCCGTTTCTCAGGCTTCAATTACTTCCCTGGCTGTTTTTGTGCCTGCTCGTCCAACAATCTTAGTAGAAGCAAAATTGAATGTATATCATTGCTTATTGCAATGTGAGGCTTACAGTAAAGAATAGCAATAGCACTTAGACTTATATATCGCTTCATAGTGCTTTTGCAGCCCTCTCTAAGTGGTTTTACAGAGTCAGCCTATTGCCCCCAACAATCTGGGTTCTCATATTACCCACCTCGGAAGGATGGAAGGCTGAGTCAACCTTGAACCCGTGAGATTTGAACTGCCAAATTGCAGCTAGCAGTCAGCTGAAGTAGTCTGCAGTACTGCATTCTAACCACTGCACCACCTCGGCTCTATTATAAAGGGCATCTCCTCTTTCTATTTCCTAAATACTTGGGAAATGTAGACATAAATCTCCCCAACTCAGATGACATCAATAGTACAATATGAAAGGTAAGAGGTTGCATTTACTTTTTACTTTTTTTGCAGCACCGTATTTGCACTCTTAGTTGTACTTACTAACTCCTAAGTAAATGCCAATAACTGGTTGAGAATTATACTTTCAGGGCTCAGAAGCTAACCAGGGCCAACCCTGATTACCGTATTTTTCGGAGTATAAGACTGACCTTTTTCCCTCCTAAAAGGGGGGAAAATTTAAGTACGTCTTATACACTGAATGTAGCCCTGCCCACCCACTGGCCCCCACCCTTTGGCCTCTGCCTTCCAGCAGTTTACCTCCTTGCAGCAAGCAGTAAGAAGAAACAGCTCCTTTCAGCTTCAGCACAGCCTAATTAGCACAAGTTGATTGGATCAGCCTCCTGACTCTCAGCTGTTTTGCTCTCAGCTGTTTTGCCCCAACCTCTGCTGCTTGCTGCAAGGAGGTAAATTGCTGGAGCAGATTTTTTTTTTCTTGTGCTAATCAAGCTATGCTGAAAATGAAAATGAAAGTAAAGCAGGCTGTTTGCTGCAATGAGGCAAAATTGTTGGGAGACAGAGGCAGATTTCTTTTTCTTCTTTTCCTCACCAAAAAAAGGTAGGTGCATCTTATACTCCAAAAAATACGGTAGTTCTTGGACAAAATCCTCCAGGGAATGCCAACGTTATAGGCTATCTACAGCAATGCTGAAAAAGTGCTCCAGAAGGTGACGATATAGGTAGTCCTCAAGTAGTGACTGCCTCGTGCAATGACCATTTGCAGTGATGACGTTGATGAAAAAAGCAACTTTATGATCGATCTTTGCATATATGACTTTCGCGAGTCTGTAATACAAAGGAAAACTGAAGTTAGATCATACGTGTGGTCATGCAATTCAATTCAATTTATTACAGTCATAGACCAGAGACCAGAACAAACAAGAATGCTCAGTAAATATATACAATTAAAAATTCTAGTATAAAATCATAAATAACAGCTAAAATCTATGATCAAATCCAGTCTGTCAATTATACATGGTCTAACTATACTAAAATTACAATCCATAAACTGTGACGTCCGGAGTCAGTTTAATACTAAAAGGGAAAGGAATAAGCAGGGTTTTGCATATTCATTGTATAAAATAGCTATGGTGGATTAGATACATGTTTCTGATGAATCCCCAGTGGTCATGGTCATGGTTTCATTTAGTGACCACCTCACTTAATGACTGAGTGACTGGTATCAATTGTGGTCATTATATGAAGACCATCCGTACTAAATCTGGATGTTGGTCAAAACAAAATACATACAGATGTCTACATAGACCCCAGAAACAGAACACCAGCTGAATCTGGTACCAGCCAAAGGTAAAGGTTCCCCTTACACATATGTGCTAGTCGTTCCTGACTCTAGGGGGCGGTGCTCATCTCCGTTTCAAAGCCGAAGAGCCAGCACTGTCCACAGATGTCTCCGTGGTCATGTGGCCGGCATGACTCAACGCCAAAGGCACACGGAACGCTGTTCCCTTCCCACCAAAGGTGGTACCTATTTTTCTGCTTGCATTTTTACCTGCTTTCAAACTGCTAAATTGGCAGAAGCTGGGACAAGTCACGGGAGCTCACCCCTTTACATGGCACTAGGGATTCGAACCACTGAACTGCCGACTTTTCGATTGACAAGCTCAGCGTCTCAGCCACTGAGCCACCGCTTACTTGATCTCAAAAAAAAAAAAAAAAAGGTGGGGGGAGCAGGATTGACTTCAGTTTTACTTGGATGGAAACGCCCAGGAAAGTGCAAATTTAGCATAAAAGGTTAGAAAAACATCCTGCAAGACGAGGGCACCAGCCATTTCAGTGTGATTGCTGGGAAAAGCACATGGATGTGTCCATATCCTGTCACCGGGAGGCACATTCAACCTTCAAAAGCCCCTTTTTTTAAAATGGCAGAGACTTCAACTGTTAATCATGAATCATGTGCCCCTAATTGGACTTTTGAAAGAAGGAAGGACAATAGGCACCTTCTCAGAACCCATGGCTCATGGAGATGCATTGAAACAGAACCTGTCCCTTTGAAACTCCCAAGGAAAACTTGCCAACATTTGCTAAATCTTGCAAGTTCTGCCTTTTGGATTCGAGGGGCTCTACATTTTTAGCTTCCTGACCACTTTCTGTTTTTCAAATGCAGCAAGAAAACGCAATCCCCTTGCTCTCTCTATAGCAGCCGCTCCCCCCCCCCATGGATGGAACCCTTCTGACATTTTAAATTGTTCCTTGGCATCCCAAACATTTATGATATAGCAATAGCACTTAGACTTATATACCGCTTTATAGTGCTTTTACAGCCCTCTTTAAGCAGTTTAGCTGGCTCAGCTAAGGAACAGACATGAGTACCAGAGGTGGGTTTCAGCAGGTTCTGACGAACCGGTAGTGGAAATTTTGAGTAGTTCAGAGAACCGGTAGTAAAAATTCTGACTGGCCCCGCCCCCATCTATTCTCTGCCTCCCGAGTCCCAGCTGATTGGGAGGAAATGGGGATTTTGCAATAAACTTCCCCTGGATTGCGGAGGGAATGGAGATTTTACAATATCCTTCCCCTGCCACGCCCACCGAGCTACGCCCACCAAGCCATGCCACGCCCACCAAGCCACGCCCACAGAACTGGTAGTAAAAAAAATTTGAAACCCACCACTGATGAGTACCACCCACTAGAGTTAGACACAACTTGTGAGGGGAACCTTTTACCTTAATTTATCTAGTAGTACTGTGGAGGAGGAGAAAGAGAAGAAAAAGAAGGAGAAGAAGAAGAAGGAGACGAAGATGAAGAAGGAGAAGGAGAAGGAGGGGAAGGGGAAGGGGAAGGGGAAGGGGAAGGGGAAGGAGAAGGAGAAGGAGAAGGAGAAGAAGAAGAAGAAGAAGAAGAAGAAGAAGAAGAAGAAGAAGAAGAAGAAGAAGAAGAAGAAGAAGAAGAAGAAGAAGAAGATGATTGATCCCTTGGATAGTCTCATCAAGAGTTGGGGGTTGATACAGGTAGTCCTTGACTTACAACAGTTCATTTAGGGACCGTTCAAAATTACAATAGCACTGAAAAAAGTGGCTTAGGACCATTTTTCACACTTACGACTATTGTAGCATCCCCACAGTCACATGATCAAAATTCAGGCGCTTGGCAGTTGACGCATATTTATGACATTTGCAGTGTCCCAGGGTCATACAATCCCCTTTTGTGACCTTCTAACAAGCAAGGTCAATGGTGAAGTCAGATTCACTTAACTATCATGTTACTAACAATGGTGGCGCAGTGGTTAGAGTGCAGTACTGCAAGCTACTTTTGCCGGCAATTTGGCAGTTCGAATCTCACCAGGCTCCAGGTTGACTCAGCCTTCCATCCCTCCGAGGTGGGTAAAATGAGGACCCAGATTGTTGGGGGGCAAGAGGCTGACTCTGTAAACCGCTTAGAGAGGGCAATGTAAAGCACTATAAAGCGGTATATAAGTCTAAGTGCTATCGCTATAACACCAGGGACTCTCTTAACAACTGTGGCAAGAAAGGGCATAAAATGGGGCAAAACTCACTTCACAAATGTTTCATTTAGCAACGTACGTTTGGCAGTCAATTGTGGTCGTAATTTAAGGACTACCTGTATTAGCCAATTTGAGGAACCCTGGTACATAATAATGGTGTGGTTTGTAGGGAGAAGTTGCTATGATAAACTAAATGACTGGAGCACATCCCTCCTATTGTTTAAAAGCCTTAAGGCGAGTGTCTTTAAGGAATAAAATTTCCATCTTTTTTTTTCAGTCTATGTATGGGTGGTAGAGGGATGCGGAGGCTCAGTGGCTAAGACACTGAGCTTGTTGATTGAAAGGTTGGCAGTTCAGCGGTTTGAATCCCTAGTGCTGCGTAATGGGGTGAGCTCCTGTTACTTGTCCGAGCTTCTGCCAACCTAGACCGTTTGAAAGCACGTAAAAAATGCAAGTAGAAAAATAGGGACCACCTTTGGTGGGAAGGTAACAGCGTTCCATGCGCCTTTGGAGTTGAGTCATGCCGGCCACATGACCACGGAGATGTCTTCGGACAGCGCTGGCTCTTCGGCTTTGAAACGGAGATGAGCATCGTCCCCTAGAGTCAGGAACGACTAGCACATATGTGCGAGGGGAACCTTTACCTTTACCTTATGGGTAGAAGTCAACATGAGCTAAATTTGTGGTAGAGTTTATCAGAGCTCACCTCAAACATCTGTTTTCCATTCTAACCGCTGAACATAAGAAGAGCTGTTAAGTTTGACTTCTGAGCTGATGCAGAGTGTCTTTCGCATCCCTGCTGAGACGCGAAAGCAATAATTCCCCCAACTTCAAGCGAGAGCAACATGTGTGTCTCCAAGAGCTGAAATTAAGTGCTGAGAATCCTTCTCTTCGTCCAACTATATAAAATGCTCTTTGGGTCTCTGCCCGATTTACTGTTCTCGGTTCCACCATCCAGCCAAAAGATTTTGTTGTATGCCTGTTTCGGATGGCCGGTTGTCTGAGATCTTTGTCTGGGTCAGGGGTCGGCAACCTTAAACGCTCAAAGAGTCATTTGGACCCCTTTCCCACAAAAAAGAAAACACCAGGAGCCACAAAACCCTGTTGACATCTAAAATGAAGATAACACTGCATATATCGTGTTTTTTTACCTTTAAAAATGTATAAAAAAACTATAGTGTGTTGCATTTATGAAATCAATGACCTGCTATAGAGAAAACACATTTTTATTTCTGCATGCAACAAAAAACATTTTGAACTCCCGAAAAAAAAAAAAAGATGGGTCAAAAAGCTCAATAAATCACGTGCTGGTGGGTGTCGCACATTGGCGGTTGTGATGCATATTTTGAGCGACAGAGAGCTGCAGCAGAAGGATGAAAGAGCCACATGCGGCTCCAGAGCCGCAGGTTGCAGACCCCAGACTCGGGGTCAATGCTTACATGGTCCTGGAACAAGGGGGAAGGTCTCCTCCTTTCATTTGTGGAAAACTTAGAGGGAAAGTGACTTTCAGCACTGAGGAGGAGCCTTCTGTCCAGATTCCAGAAAGCAGGATGTGTATTTTCTGCACTGTTCCCTTGTTCTTCTTGCCTTGTTTTCTTCTGATCACTCTGGTGAAAGTTAGTTCTGCCTCAGTTAAAATGTGTTTCTGACATCCAGCCCCAGGCACTGCCTGAGTCACCTACCCGGAAAGCTGATTCCGGACAGATTCTTTAAGGACAAAGGTGGGTTTTTCACTTGAACATGTGCCAGAGGGAATGGATTGAATTTGGAGTTGGGGAAAACATACATTATTAAACATCATTTATGTATACATGGGTGTTTTAATTTGATGGCAAAAGAATTCCCTTCCCTCCCTCCCTTTTCCTTCCATTCTTCCTTCCTTTCTCTTTCCCTCCCTTTCTCTTTTCTTCCTCCCTCCCTCCCTCTCTCCCTCTTTTCCTTCTATTCTTTCTTCGTCCCTCTTTCCCTCCCTCCCTTTTTCTTTTTTCCTTCCTTCCTTGCATCCTACCTTTCCTCCTCCCTCCCTTTTCCTTCCATTCTTCCTTCCTTTCTCTTTCCCTCCCTCTCTCTTTTCTTCCTCCCTCCCTCCCTCTCTCCCTCTTTTCCTTCTATTCTTTCTTCGTCCCTCTTTCCCTCCCTCCCTTTTTCTTTTTTCCTTCCTTCCTTGCATCCTACCTTTCCTCCTCCCTCCCTTTTCCTTCCATTCTTCCTTCCTCTCTCTTTCCCTCCCTTCCTCTTTTCTTTCTTCTTCCCCCTCTTTTCCTTCTATTCTTTCTTTGTCCCTTTGTCCCTTTTCTTTTTTTCCTTCCTTCCTTGCATCCTCCTTTCCTTCCTCCCTCCCTCTCTTTTCCTTCCATTCTTCCTTCCTCTTTCCCTCCCTCTCTCTTTTCTTCCTTCCTTCCTCCCTCCCTCTCTCCCTCTTTTCCTTCTATTCTTTCGTCCCTCTTTCCTTCCTTCCTTCCCTCCCTTCTTTTTTTCTTCCTTCTTTGCACTCTACCTTTCCTCCTCCCTCCCTCCCTTTTCCTTCCATTCTTCCTTCCTCTCTCTTTCCCTCTCTTCCTCTTTTCTTTCTTCCTTCCTTCTTCCCCCCTCTTTTCCTTCTATTCTTCCTTCATCCCTCCCTCCCTTTTCTTTTCTTCCTTCCTTCCTTGCATCCTCCTTTCCTCCCTCCCTCCCTCCCTCTCTTTTCCTCCCTCTTTCCCTCTTTCCCTCCCTCCCTCCCTCCCTCCCTTCCCTCCCTCCTTCCTGCCCTCCCCCCCTCAATCCAAGCAGGCTATTTTTACAGGGTCACAATTTTCACTAAGCCACAATTTGTTTCAAAGAAGTCTGACTTTTGAATCACGCTTGACTCCCGCTGACTACATGGACCCAAGCTGCTCACTTAGCAATGGAACAGACCGCAGCATCTACAGCAGTGATGGTGCCCGAATGATGAGCCTTGTGCAAGGACATGGTGATGCATAGGCCTTTTTATGTGTTGCATCATGATGCCATGATACATGTTTTATCATTCCATACCACTCAGCATGAATAGGGTTTCTTATCAACTTCTTCTGAATTGTTTCTTTTTTTAAACTTTCCAGTCTGGCTCATGGATTTTAATCTCCCATCCAAATATTAATCAGGCATGACCCTACTTAGCTTCCAAACCCAGACAAGGTATTTTCCTCTATAACTATGGTTTATTGAATAACTCATATCTGGCTTGGTTCATATGGCAAAGTAAGCCATTAAGGTAAAGGTAAAGGTTCCCCTCGCACATATGTGCTAATTGTTCCCGACTCTAGGGGGTGGTGCTCATCTCTGTTTCAAAGCCAAAGAGCCAACACTGTCCAGAGACTTCTCCGTGGTCATGTGTCCAGCATGACAAAATGCCAAAGGCGCACGGAACACTGTTACCTTCCCACCAAAGGTGGTTCCTATTTTTCTACTTGCATTTTTTACATGCTTTCAAACTGCTAGGTTGGCCGAAGCTGGGACAAGTAATGGGAGCTCACCCCGTTACGCGGCACTAGGGATTCGAACCGCTGAACTGCCAACTTTTCGATTGACAAGCTCAGCATCTCAGCCACTGAGCCACTGCATCCCCTTTACCAAAAAATGAAAAGGGCTCCTCAAAACTGGGCCAATGCTATTCTCTGGCTTGCACAGGCATTTTACGGTGTCCTCAAGAGAAGGGGAGATACAATGGACTGGGGGGGGGGAAGGGGGGGTAAGAAGGGAGGGGGGCATGGGGAAATACTTGTAAAAAATTTTTTTCTCTTTTTGTAAAACTCTAATAAAAAAAGAGATAACCATTATGCATATACTGTACCCACATACACACACATATATGACAGAGAAACATCACAGTCTAATTCAAATATGTACATATAAATAGCAAAAAAAAAATAAAAATCCTGCGTGTTTACAAGACAAATGGCATAAGGAACAAAGCTGTTACAGAGTCTGGTAGTCCTGCTAGAAATACTTCGAAACCTCCTCCCAGAGGGGAGCAAGAGAAACAGGGGTTAATAAGCCCCACTGGCTAGCTAGACTGACATAATATTCCCCCACTCACAATCCAACACACACTGTACGGCTTACTCGAGAGGGCAAAATCAGCCATCTAGTCCCCATTTAAAACACAGCCTTTGACCAAATAGGAATTTCTCACTCCCCAGCTGGTCTCCCTAAAGCAGGAGTCTGCAACCTTAAACACCCAAAGAGCCATTTGGATACCCGTTTCCCACAGAAAAAAAAAAAAACATCGGGAGCAGGAGTGAAATGCTCCCAGTTCAGACCGGATCAGCTGATCCGCTAGTGATGGCGGCGGGTGGTTCAGAGAACCGGTAGCAAAAATCCCTGGCCCCCCCTGCCCATACCCACCCAATCGCCCGGTTACCCGCTTGCCGCTTCTTTCCAACTCGCTTGCTTTTCCCACCCGAACGGTAAAGATAGGTTGTAAAAAATACTTTTAAAGGTTAAAAAAAAAAGGCTCTGAAAATCACAGCTAAGCCACACGATCGTCAGAGCCTTTTTGTTTTTTAATGGCCTTTTTTCGGCCGAATAGGTTGTAAAAAAATGCTTTTAAAAGAAAAAAAAGATTGCGTGCCACAGCTGATCTCACACACACACCCCGCACGCTATTCTACTTACCCCATGCCTCCTTTTGGTGTGCACTGCACCTCGCATTGGTGTGCAGTGTGCATGTGCATCCAGCGAACTGGTAGTAAACCGGTTCAGATTTCACCACTGATCGGGAGCGACAAAACTCTTCCGTTTTTTTTTTTTTTAATTTGATTTATATGCCGCCCTTCTCCGAAGAATCAGGGCGGCTTACAATGTGCTCAGCAATAGCCTTCATCCTTTTGTATATTTATACAAAGTCAGCTTATTGCCCCCACAACTGGGTCCTCATTTCACCTACCTTAGAAAGGATGGAAGGCTAAGTCAACCTTGAGCCTTGGCGAGATTCGAACCCTGCAGTAATTGCAGGCAGCTGGTCTTAATAACCAGCTTAATAACAGGGTGCCTTAAACCCCTGTACTACCAAGGCTCTTCCGTTGCCTGACTATTTCTTGAGCGGCCACAAAACTAGCCTATGTAGTTGAATTAAACGTTCTGTTTTCTTCTGAAACTTTTCTTTTCTTGGATTTATCCATGGTTGGCCTACCGGGGGTTGAAAAGCTCAATAAATCGTGTGCCGATTGAGTAACAGGAAGCTGCAGCAGAGGGGTGAAAGAGCCACATGCGGCTCCAGAGCCACAGGTTGCTGACCCCTGCCCTAAAGCAAGGGTGTTCAACCTTGGCAACTTTTAAGACTTGGGGACTTCAACTCTCAGAATTCCCCAGCCAGCCGGGCTGCATTGCCATTCTTAAAAGTTGGCGTCTACAAGTCTTAAAAGTTGCCAAAGTTGGACACTGGTGCCCTAGAGCCAAGGAGGCAGGAAGGCTAAAGCTGAGAGCGTGAACACAATGTGCCACTGGTGAAATTCATTTTTTTACTACCGGTTCTGTGGGTGTGGCTTGATGGCATGGTGTGGCTTGGTGGACGTGGCTTGGTGGGCATGGCAGGGGAAGGATACTGCAAAATCTCCATTTAATTATTCAATTTATTTATTTATTCAATTTATATGCCGCCCCTCTCCGAAGACCCAGGGCGGCTCCATTCCCATCCCACTCCAGGGAAAGGATACTGCAAAATCTCCATTCCCACCCTACTCTGGGACCAGACAGAGGTAGCATTTGCTGGTTCTCTGAACTACTCAAAATTTCTGCTAGCGGTTCTTCAGAACCTGTCAGAACCTGCTGGATTTCACCCCCTGCAATGTGCACAACACAAAGGATGTGTTTGAGCGCTCCTTCCTCCATCCATCAGCCCTTGGCAGAAAATAGTTGTGCAGTGATGACTCCCCAGTTAAGTTTATGTTCCAGGAGAACCTTGGACCTTCCAAGGGCCGTTTTTGATTAGGAGTTAATCTGACGTGAGCTCATTCCTCCTCGCGAGGAGTCCGCCTATAGCTAGCCCCCCTCTCTCTCTTCCCACCCGGAGACTTGAACGCCGCGTTGTAACGCAGCTGATCTCCTCCGAGGTTTCTCTCTCTCTCTCTCTCTCTCTCCCCCTCTCCCCCTCTCCCCCTCTCCCCCTCTCCCTCCTGTTTTTTCGTTGGACGTCTGCGCGTTGCAGGCTTCTTTCTCTTCCCACCCCCCACCCCAAAACCCGTTGCAACCGAGAGGAAGAAGTGGTGGGGAAAGAAAGGGAAACCTTTAACTCTTTCCCATCCCTTCTTGGCTACCCCCAAGCCAGCTTTTGGCACAATCCCCCGCATTGTTTGGGGAAGGGGCAGGAAGTGGAGGGAGGGTGGGGTGGGGGGGAAGAGTCCAGGGAACCGCAGCTGGGATCAACGGGACAGCTGCTCCGCTTGGAGTCACCAAGGGACTCCGCCTGGCCATGCCTTGCGCTCTTGCTCTCGCCTCTTCCGACAGCCTCCCGGAGCAGGCGCTGGCTCGCCATCCTCCGCTCACCTGCAGCTGCTGGTCCAGCGCGGCCAGGACTCGAGTGGGCGTGGATAGCAGCTGGCCAAGCCTCTAGCCCGGCCCTCCACCCCACTCCCCAGCCCCGGAGGCGAAGCGCTCTTAAAGGCAGAGCGCGGCGGGGCGCTTGAGTTTCTCTTGCTCGGCGGCGCGTCTTTGGGGGGCGCGCAAAAGCAAAGCGGAGCAGCATCCGGAGAGAGGCTCGCGTGCGGGATGGCAGCGCTGAACGGAGCTCTGGAGAACGGGCAGACGGAGAAGGCGGCTTGCGGGCCCCTCCCGCATCCGATAAGGAACTTGGAGGTCCAGTTCACCAAGGTAGGGAGAGGGCTGGAATACGCGGGTCGTTGGGTTCGCACCACTCGCTCCACCTGAGCGGTCGCATCTGGGTTTAAACTTAACCGGCTTGAATGGGGAGGGGGGGGGAGAAGCCTGTGGAGTCGATTCCTGGGGCCCGTGGGCTGCCCCACCGAATGCAGAGAATGGGTTCATCTTGATTGATTGATTGGTTGCTTGGTTGGATTTATATGCCGCCCTTCTCCGGAGACTCAGGGCGGCTTACAATGCGTTAAGCAATAGCCTTCATACTTTTGTATATACCTGCTTAGTAGGGCTTTCGCCCCCCCCCCCCAAGCGGTGTTCTTTTTTTAAATACAAAGTCAATTTATTGCCCCCACAATCCGGGTCCTGTTAATTCAACAGTCAGGTGAAGCGTGCTGTGTGAATGCGCACGTGTGGGGTTTTTTCCCCCCTCTTTTAGAGTTGTGTTGCTTAACTATTAAGTAAAACTTTTAAAATGGAGAGTTTGGGAACTAGTTCTAGTTCTTATTAACGAACTAGTTAATTAATTAAACTAGTTATTAACTTGTTCTTAACTAAACTAGGTCTTATTAATTAATTCTTAACTAGACTAGGTCTTATTAACGAACTAGTTAATTAACTAAAATAGTTATTAACTTGTTCTTAACTAAACTAGGTCTTATTAACCCATTATTAACTAAACTAGGTCTTATTAACTTATTAACTAAACTAGTTCTTATTAACTAACTAGTTCATTAAGAAACGCTTTCTAAGCGTTTGGAAAGCCAGTTTGGTTAAGACGCCATGCTAAACACCAGGAGACCCTGAGTTCTAGTCCTGCCCATAGGCAGGAAAGCCAGCTGGGTGACTTTGGGCTAGGCACTCTTTCTCAGCCCAATCCCACCTTGCAGGGTTGTTGTTGTTGGGAAAATAAGAGGAGGAAGGAGTATTATGTATATGTGTTGGCCCGAGTTATTTACAAAGTAATAAACATGGGATTTTTAAAAAAAATCTAATAAATGTTTCTAAAGGGAAAGTGGGAGAGGAAATGGATTCATTTGTTCCAGCTGCCTTTTGGGGGAGGCGAAGGGACAGCAATTATCCCCAAGGCATCACAACTAGCTAAGCCCTACCAAATTTTTATTCAAGGCAAAAAAAAAAAAAAAAAAAACCTCATTGGTTAATAGAGAATATCAGAAGTCATTGCAGAGTGGGGGGGAGGATTTCCTCTCATTTATTCCACTGAGAATGTAAAAGGGGCGTGGGGGGGGGAGAGTGGAAGTTCCCAAACATATTATATAAAAAAAGGCTTATGTAGGGCTTTTAAAGATTTAATTTCATATCCATAGAAATAAGTCACTTCCGGACATAAAACACGATGCAAGCTAAACATTTTACTATTAAGTTACTTTTTTATATAATAAGTTTGGGAGGCTCCGATTTTTGGGGTTTTGTTTTTTTTTTGTTCTGTTCCACCTCTGCATCCCCAGTGGAGTTAAAGGAAGGGAAACCCCAGCGTTTTCTGCAAAAGAAATAAATAGGGTTGCAATATCATAGAAGCTTCGGTTTTAAAGAGGAGTTCATTCTTGACTTTTATGGGGTTTTAGGCCGTGATGGGATTCAGCCAGTTCGCACCAGTTCGGGAGAACCGGTTGTTAACTTTCTGAGCAGTTTGGCAAACTGGTTGTTGGAAGAAATCATTAGGGCAGAGAACCAGTTGTTAAATTACTTGAATCCCACCACTGGTTTTAGGCAGTGGCAAAAGAGGCTTCCTGGATTTTTTTTTCTTTTTTTGCAGCCCTGAAGTCACTAAGGAAAGTGAAAACTTAAAGCAGCCTCTTTGGGGTGAGGATTTCCCAGGGGGGTCTTCCTTAAACACCTGTCCACTGAGTTTTGCAGGTCCCCCCTTTTATATTCTTTTCCAGAAAGATGAATGGCATCCAGGTTTCGCTGTTCTTTTATAATCCTCCTATAGGGCATCACATTTTTTTATTTCTTTAAATTTATTTTCCACTTATCTCGCTGTGGCGCTACTCTAAGTGGCTTGCAGTAATTAAAAAAAAGGAAGAAAAATGAACAGGTGTGTAAACCGAAGTAGAATAACACAACAAGAAAGCAAATGATGACAAAGGAACGCAATGAGAAATGAGGTATCAATATGGTAACCCCAAAAGAGGGAAGGAAAGAAGAGGAGGGGGAATAGGTAGAGTCTAACCATTGATCCAGCAGTCACCTCCAGAGGTTGGAAGTTCTCCATTTAGACCCCAGGCCAATCAGCAGTGCCAGGTCTTTGGGGGTCTTATGAAAGGATGGTGGAAAGGCTTTCTTTTTTTTTTTCTTTTTTTGCACACTTCCAGAACACGCAGTGTCGCATTTGTGTGACCCAGGTAGCTTTCGCATATTAAGAGGCTGTGAAGGCAATGAGCATTTTTTTTGCGAGACTTCTAGTTCTCCACGATGTAGCAATGCTGGGGGCTGATCTTAAAATGACTTGTTTCACACACCTGCAAAGAACCACTCAAAACACATTTCAACTGGAGGCAAAGCGGGGGAGGGGGTTCCCCAGAATTATAGAGATATGATGACCTGACTTGGATAGCCCAAAATGCATTAAAAAAAAGTCTTTAATGACAATAGAAATATTCCTGATCAGTCTCACGTAATGTATGCATGTGCGAAAAAATAAAAAAAGGATCATAAAATGTGTAGCACTGTTAGTGAGAAATGAGAACTCATTGGAGGGCATGAGGATTGCAATTATTCTGTATAGCTGTTTTGGACATTGCATCCTGAAGACCGTTGTGTTAGGAGAAAATGCCTTATTCCTATCATACAAATGAAGGAGAATATACGTATCCCAGGATAATGTTGCAGGAACCAATCTGATTCGGTCACCGAGAACCAGAGATTTAATTTTCTGAACTTTCAAACTTGTGCTGGAGCCCATTCCTGGAGAAATTTCTCTCTCACCCAATATTCCTATTCCATACTTTGGGAATGACTGGATTGCGCTGTTTTTATCATCTGTACAGTGTTGTCCCGTGCTTTTTTTTTTTAAGTTCGACCAGCCTGTGATGGATGCTTACAGTTCCTGAGATATGCCGCCATCTTGGCTGTTTTAACAAAACAACGCATTGGGTCAAAGGATTTTAGATTCGCTTTCTCTCCCACGTCTCTTCAAAAATTTGGACCATTTTAAATAGTGGATTAGTTGGAACGGCTCCACTTCCTTTGGCCGGTTTCAATCTTTCTAATTTCATTTTTTTCCCCCTTTGCGGGGGTGGAAGAAGGTAGGAAGTTGGAGATGCGTTTGAAATCCAACTCTTAATATTTAAAAGATGAGGACCGTCCTTCTTCCCTCCCTTCGAGCAATGATCTGAAGTAAGAAAATAAAAACCTGAAAATGAAGCTAGACTAATTACGAATGGATTAATCATATTTACATGACTGCTCATCTCATAAGATGTTACGTTTATGTTCACTACGCAGAGTTACAAATGGAAGGTTGCAAAATCAATGGATAAGCAGAGAAACTATGCAAGAAAGAAATTAAGAGTTCAGTTAATGGCTTAAACGGAATATAATACATAATATAATATAAATCACATTTGTATAATGGATTTTTCTCTCTATTTAGTGTAGCAGATTCTTACATCCTTCCTTTCTTTTTAAAATGTGCTTTAAGGCTTTTTAGGTTTGGCTATGAAATCTGATTGGTTTATTTGTACTGTTTTAGGCCACCTGACTACCAATTAACTCTGGGCAGCTTACAAATAATTAAAAAAAAAAGACGAATATGATACAATGCAAACAATATAAACCAAAACCTCAATTATCGAATGTGTTGTATGCATGTTTGCATCTATTTGGAAATGATAAAAATACATCAAAAGGTGGAATTCTTAAACGTTTGCATCTTTTAACTATAGGATTTCCCTTAACAATTATGTCAAGAAAGCTGCCATATAAAAAGCTGCTTGGGTTTTAGATCTCCCTAGCATAGGTGTCTGTTCTTAACTACAAAGATGCCAATATAACGAAATAAGTGTTGTGAAGTCATAATACAAATATCCTTTTGTTATTTGCCGCGTAGTGGTTTTCATTTGGTCACGTCACTGCTTTAGACCCCATGGGTGTACATTTATAATTATACAGAAATGTAGAATATGGAGTTTTGTAACAAAACCCGTTTATCCATAATTCTACACTTTCCATCAGCGGAGTAATGGTAAACTTCTCACCCACTGACTGGATGAATTTCTGTCTTGCAGGCTTGGGAAGAGATGGCGATGTTAATAAATGTACATAACCTATTCATTCAAATTTTAGTTCAACATTGTTTGGTGCAGTTGCAGAGATTCTTAGCGTGAGAGAGAGAAACTGATTTTTCTCAGACTAAAATTTCCCTGCCCACATTCCAAAATAGAAGGAAAAAAGTCATTTTAAGATTAACTTTTATCAGATTTGGCTCGTTCCAGGGCTGTAGTTATGTGATTTCCAGTCTCTGAATTGTTTTTGCTAAGATGGCTCAATTAAGGATGCTTAGCGTAATAACGTTAACATTTCACTGGAGCTTGTGATTCTCACTTTGGCATCTGGAAAAACGCATGTGTTACTTGAACTTTTACTAGAATCTTTAAAAGGCTATTTATTTTGAAGTGGTTTGAACTGTTCTATATTTTAGAAATTGTAAGCCTTCCAGAGTCACTTGGCTGAGATGGGTGGCTGCGGAAATTGAATGAATGAACAAATGAATAAAATACAGTAGTAATTGAAAATAAGGCACATATAGCATCTCTCTTTAGACACACAAACACATGCACACATAGTGTACATACATGCACCCAAACACATAGACATGCACACTGTTTATTAATCTGGTAAAAACGAGAAAAGAAACTTATCTGATCCAAAGGGAGAATGTGGATTTGTATCCCTGCTGCAGCAACAAAGTGGAAACAGATTATTAATCCATCATCCCTATTTTACACAATTAACGCAGCAAACCCTTTTGTATTATTACTCTCTTGCATTTTAGTATTTAATGACTATGGGCCTCACAGTTTAAGGATTGATATTATATTATAGTTGGGACATACTGTATTTTGTTCGGGTGCAACTGACCGATTAGATGCCAAATTGTGATTTTAATATGGATTTTATTTGTTATTTTAGTCTAGAATTTTTTAACTGGATATTCCTTAAGTGTTCTTAACTTGCTCTGGTCTTTGACTGTAATAAACATTGAGTTGACCTGACTATCCTTGCCACTGAATGAACTTAGTTAGAATGAATTAGTTAGAACTGTTCTTAATTGGAACTAGAAAAATAGGACGAAAGAGTATTATGCATTTTTACGGACTTGAGTTATTTGTATGAGAACAAAAGCTGAGATAAGACTCAAATAAACCTTGACTCATGGCAAAACAGAAACTGGTTTATGAATGGGAATGACTGCGGAGTAGGAAACCAAAGGTTTTGTGACATTATTTCCTCCTTAATCATCATAGAGAAAATTTCTACGAGTTGTTAAGATTTAAAATTAACTTGCTGGCACATAATCAATTGAAAATGTTTTGGAGCAGTCCGGAGATGTAGCTCGGGATGGTTTCAACTCAGAATCTGTTTTACATTTCCATACATTTAAGTTGATGTGAGGTCAAAAGTGAATAAGCAGTTATTTTGAGTTTTCTTTAACGACAAGTCTCTGTAAGATATGGATACCCTCCATGGTGGATATCGTCCCCTCAAATGTAATTGTTTTTGTATTCAAACAAGGATAACATTGGCATTCTGCCTATAAAAATCTAAGCAAATTCTAGCAATGCTAAGCGCATTCTCTGGTTTAAATGTCTGAAAAATTTCCAGATCTTCTTTAAAAGGGGAAAAAAGTTGCTAATTGGTGATGTTCTTCTTAATATAAGCATTCTAATTTACTTTCCGTGCGCTTAAACTGTTTTAATCATTACTGATAGTTGTCTGGACTCTAATAGGAGCAAGTTCTTCTAGATAAATAGGCAGATTTTTGTAAGAAACACTTTTTTTTTCTGTCCCTATTTTTGAATGTAATGCGGAATCATGCTTTCCAAGGGCCCTACATGCTTTGCTAAAATGAAAGAAAGTTCTTTGAATTTGATGCCACTAAAGGCTCATACAAATCCATATATAAATCAATTTGCATAAATTTCTGATTGACCTCACCATATCGTTTATTTTCAAACTGGTCAGAAGTAGTATTTTTTTTTCTTTTATCATTTGCAGTTCTGCAGGTATGCTGCTGAATTTTGAAATGATCTAGCAAATTTCTTTTCTTTAGGATGGCTGTCTGCTTAATACAACCTGAATATGCTGTCTTAAATAGAAGTTTCATTCCATTTAATTGCATTTTAGTCCAAATAACGTTTAACAAATGGAGTTTTCCTCTGTGACCTGAATATCCTTAATTGCAAATATCAGATATCATTGTGTTTTGTATATTTCTTAATGTACAGTTTGCTTAAGGCGCCTGATTTAAGAGTTTGGAAAGTTTGCCAAATGTATATTGTTCCACAATCTAAACTCTTTCTCTGGGCTTTATAACAAAGAGTAAAATTCAAGCATGTAATATCACCAAGTACCTAAAATGCCCCAATGACAACAGTTGTGAGTCATTACAAAACATCCTTCAGCATATTTCTGTCTTCAATTTTTTTTGTTTTTCTGGATATTCTCAGAAACCAACTGAATTCCCAATAGGAAATAGGAAACCATTTCAAAGATCTAGTTCTACAATAGAAAAACAACACTTTTGAATTTTAGCGCTCTAGATTTACAGAAAACCGAATAGCTAAATCTTCTCTTTGGTGTTTAAATTGGTCAGACCAACTCCTATAGAGAAATAAGGTCGTGCAAGTAACCAAGAGATGGTTCAAAATAGACATTATCATTAAAACTAACACTTATAATTTTTAAAACATCTACCTTTATTGTAAACGTTTTTACGATGGGGCTCAGTGGCTAAGACACTGAGCTTGTCGATCGAAAGGTCAGCAGTTCAGCGGTTTGAATCCCTAGTGCCGCGTAACAGGGTGAACTCCCGTTACTTGTCCCAGCTTCTGCCAACCTAGCAGTTTGAAAGCATGTAAAAAATGCAAGTAGAAAAATAGGGACCACCTTTGGTAGGAAGGTAACAGCGTTCCGTGTGCCTTTGGTGTTGACGGAGATTTCTTCGGACAGCACTGGCACTTAGGCGTTGAAACGGAGATGAGCACCGCCCCCTAGAGTCGGGAACAATTAGCACATATGTGCGAGGGGAACCTTTACCTTTATCTTTAGTTTGAAATACCACCATTAAAACTGAAAGGGACATGTGCTTCAGCCTGCAACATTAAATGCAACCTTCAGAAATCAATTATACCTTCTTGTGGTCTGTTGGGAGAACTGAGAATTTAATTGCTTAACGCATTGTAAGCCGCCCTGAGACTCCAGAGAAGGGCAGTATGTATGTATGTATGTATGTATGTATGTATATATATATATATATATATATATATATATATATATATATATATATTTTCTCAGGTTTTCGTGGGTGTTTGTATGTAGATCTTTGGTTATTCGGGTCTTCTCCCACGTAAAATTGGAAGTGTCTTGGCGACGTTTCGACGAAGTCTCATTCGTCATCTTCAGGCTGGTGTTCTCGGCTTCGTGCTTCCAGGAGCAATGCTGGAATGAGACTTCGTCGAAACGTCGCCAAGACACTTCCAATTTTACGTGGGAGAAGACCCGAATAACCAAAGACATATATATATATATATATATATATATATATATATATATATATATATATATATATATATATATATATATATATATATATAAATTTGGGTAGCTAATCTTTACAGTTTTCTGACCTCTACCAGATTTTCATATTTATTTCTTTTTATATTTTCCATTTCAGAGCGCTCTCTAATCCTCACAACCTTTCTTTGGCATCCGATAATAACACCGTTATGAATTCGGAAAGGGGGTTTTAAAACTGTGAGCTTTGCAAAACAATTGGACCCCCGATGCAGAGCATTCAGGAAGTTTTTCAGGGGGAAAAAATCACCCCTCACCCTCTAATTATGACCCACCTTTTAGTCAATAGAATCGGGTAAAATTCCATTGGGTGTGCAACTGTTACTTTGGCTCTGACGTTTGATTTATGTCCATGTTTGTTAATGTCCATAAGGGACACGGTGGCTCAGTGGCTAAGATGCTGAGCTTGTTGATCAGAAAGGTCGGCAGTTCGGCGGTTCGAATCCCTAGTGCCGCATTGACGGGGTGAGCTCCCGTTACTTGTCCCAGCTTCTGCCAACCTAGCAGTTTGAAAGCACATAAAAAATGCAAGTAGAAAAATAGGGACCACCTTTGGTGGGAAGGTAACAGTGTTCCATGCGCCTTTGGCATTGAGTCATGCCGGTCTACCACCACACTGCCTTTTAACACTGATCAGCTGTAGGGCGGCCCTTTGAAGCCCCACGGCAAGAGTTTAAACAGATTTTTTCCTTCTAGCCCATCAACTGGGATTCAGGAGGCAGCAATAGATTGGGGGTGGGGCCAAATAAAAAGTAAGAATAATGCGGGGGGGGGGGGGCAGCTCCCAAACAAATAGAACCGGTTCGATGACATCATATCATCACCGCTACTGGCTCGAGGGAACCGGGCCGAACTGGGAGGAACCCACCACTGGTGTGGGGGCTGCGTGTGCATTGCATTTTGGAGGTTTGCGCGCACGCAGTTTGGGCACTTGGTCCAGAAAATGTTAGCCGTCACTATAGGTTCTATAGTGAACCTATCCTATACCCTATAACCTATAGGGTATAAGTTCTCCTGCATGAGCAGGGGGCTGGACTAGAAGACCTCCAAGGTCCCTTCCAGCTCATTCATTCTATTCTATTCTAAATTGCTGCAAGGGATTGTAAAGACCACCTGTATTCTGCAACCTGTAATTCTCCAGACATGTTTATGTAGGTTTCCTTTAAATTAGAAGACCACCCTTTAAAACAAAATTCTTCCCCCCTTCCACACCATGGTGATTTACAGGCCCTTTAACTTTCCAAACACACCAGCATGTCAGCTACAGAACATACACATCAAAATGCCATAATGATAGTAATTAAATCTACTACTGGGCCACAAAAACCAGTTAAAACTAATTAGCAGGCTCAATGGCAACGAAGAGAAATAACATCCAAAGTCCTGGGAACCTCTTCTTGTTTTTACCTGCAAGGAAAGATGATTGAGTGGATCCCAGTTCGGCCCCTGAAGTTAAGCACCATGGCTGAAAAAAGCTTTTTCCTGGGGGATTTTTTGGTCCAATCCACCTCACAGGGTTGTTGTTGTTGTTGTGGGGAAAGTAGGAGGAAAAAGGTGTTTCGGATAGATTCGCCATCTTGAGTTCTTTGTAAAAATAATAATTTTGTAAAAATAATAAAGGCAGGATACAAATGATCACCCCTTACTTTTCCTCTTGGAAGGGTTTTAAACTATTAATATTAATTAACATTAATAATAAGCCTAAACTGGGCACTAATTTAACCAAAAGCAAGATTTTGTTTATCGTTACCCTACTTATCCATTTGACTTCATAATGGAACTTTTATTTATTTATTTAATTGGTCAAACATGTACAAGATAGCAGGTATGAATATGACCGTAGACATGAAGGAAGGAAACGAATACAGATAAATGGGGATAGTAGGACTGTTTGGATTGTTTGTATTAAAATAAAATTAATTTTTTTTTAAAAAAAGAAGAAGTTACAATTAGTACAAAATACGGTAGCCAGATTACCTGGAGCATGAAATATAGACTGTGAGATGTTGGAACAAAGACAGTTCTGCTGACTTCTTGACTTATTTGCTTTGTACTTATTGCAGTAAGCCCCAAGTTAAAATCTGAAAGGTACAACTTATTATATGAATCTGTTTGGAGACTACATTCATATGAGATCCTGTTGTGTGTACCACTTGAAGAGAAAGAACTGGTGTAGAATTCAGGATGAACCATTTAATGTAGCCACTCTGTTTGTCTCTAAAGGTAAAGGTAAAGATTCCCCCTTGTACATATTTGCTAGTCGTTCCCAATTCGAGGGGGTGGTGTTCATCTCCGTTTCAAAGCCGAAGAGCCAGCGCTGTCCGAAAATGTCTCCGTGGTCATGTGGCCAGCATGACTAAACGCCAAAGGTGCATGGAACGCTGTTACCTTCCCACCAAAGGTGGTCCCTATTTTTCTACTTGCATTTTTTACGTGCTTTCGAATTGCTAGGTTGGCAGAAGCTGGGACAAGTAACAGGAGCCACCCTCTTTCACAGTGCTAGGGATTTGAACTACTGAACTGCCAACCTTTCGATCAACAAGCTCAGCTTCTTAGTCACTGGGCCACCACGTTCCTTCTGTCTCTAGGAAGAGACAATTAGTTCTTTGGTTTTTAGGTAGATGGCAAAATTGTATTGTTCTTTCTTCCTTTTTAGACCCCCTTCCTTGTTCTGTTTAATATCTCCATGGTCTTGTTTTCTTTCTTTCGATTTGCCCATTTTATTGTAAAGAGCTATCACTAATGGAAGTGTTAAAAAAAAAGTAAAGGAATCCTTGTGGATTTTACTCTGCTAGTCATTTATGGGGGCAGTGGTCATCCCTGTTTCAAGGCCATTGAGCCAGCACCATCGGAAGACATTTCCATGGTCATGTGGCCAGCATGATGTCATGGAGCACTGTTTCCTTCCCACCAAAGTGGTACCTATTTATTTACTCGCATTTGCATGCTTTCAAACTGCTAAATTGGCAGGAGCTGTGGCAAGTGACGGGAGCTCGTCCATTGTGTGGCGCTTGGGTCTCGAACCTTGGCTGTTGGCTCTCAAGCCAACAAGCCCAGTGTCTGAATTGCTGTCCCAATGGAAGGGGGCAAATCCATATTGCATTAACTGAGCAGTGATATCCATCGCAGCAAAATAACAGAGTAATCCCTTGGAATTTGATAATCATGGATATGGAATTGTATTTGTGAATTGGCCTCCTGGACTTTTCTGTTGGAACTGCATCAATAAATATTGGCGTGTTTGCCACATCCATTATTACTCCTTCCCACTGTGATGTGCAGCTGATGGCTGGAAGTTTCACTATTTTAACCCACCTTGTTTCTGAGCTCCTCCGTATTCTATTATTGTTGTGGCTCCATTACCTGAGCCTGTGTCATCCGCAGGAGAGGACTCTGAGAGTGAAGGAGAGGAGTTGGCAAGGCCTCCCTCTCCAGGACCCTCCTCTCTGGCAATGCCTTCTGTGTCCGCCGAAGGGCAAGAGATAGGGCCGGGGCCAAGCACGTCCACGCAGCCACAGATGGACAGTGATGAGGGTAATGAGTCTTGGCTGGATCCATGCCAGCGTCGCAGAGATAAGCGCGCGCAACAGAAGAAAAGGCGTGCCCGAGATTAGGCTGAGTCACTGGACCACACCCCACAGGATATAAAAGGGAGCGTGGTGGCCAGTCAAACCTTGTGACGAACAAAACTGAAAGCTTCCACGCCATTCTGCATTGCTGGACTTTTTGCTATAGACTTTGCTGGATTATCTCTGGACTTGATTGACTCCATAATTATTGAGCTGTTTCTTTTGATGTACCAGGAGTGGGGAGAAGTTATCTCTCCTCTTCGTAAATAATAAACTCTTGGCAGGCAGCCACTAGGTTGTTGCCAAGTTCTGTTATCATAAGGAAAAGGATTTTGCCGGCTGGTTTGGTATTTAACTCTTGAACGTCTGTTGGTGTGTGTGCGTGTGGTTGGGGACAGAACAATGATGTCCATTGGGAAGTAAGTGCCTGCATCTCACTGTTACAGCAAACCTGTGTCTTATTTTGATGGGGTGAATATGATACACTACTCCTGAATATGATAAATATTAGAGCTATGCAGGCAACAAAGGAGACAAGCCAACCAGGTATACAGTAGTCTTATCAATGCTTCTTCTGATCCATTTGTTTTTTCTCTCTTTAGATATTTATTAACAATGAGTGGCATGAGTCGAAAAGTGGAAAGAAATTCCCTACGTTTAACCCCTCGACCGCTGAGAAGATCTGTGAAATTGAAGAAGGTGACAAGGTCTGTCTTTCCACATTCTTTAATTCATTTGTCTTAGTCAACGAGCAAAAGTTCTAAAAGTTGGAGATGATTTGGTGGGTGGGCGGAAAATACGGGGAAGTGACTTTCTATTAGTTGCTCTAATCAGTTGGAAGGGACATGCTCAGCAGTGACATTTAATTTTTTTCCCCTACCGGTTCTGTGGGCGTGGCTTGGTGGTGGTGGGGTCCTGTGACTGAGTGGGCGTGGACAACTCAGTGTCACTCATGGCCATGCCCACTCAGTCACATGACTACCCACCAAGCCATGCCCACAGAACCCGGTAGGAAAAAATGTGTGTATGAGCACGAGAAGGGCTCATAGTGAATGCTATGGCAGAGAGAAGCCAAACTTTTCTCCCTCCATTCACAGCAGAGCTGCTGCTCCCTTTATAGTCCCCCCCTGGCTCGCTCCCTTCCAGAAACTACCTTAAAGGGACAGGCTGCAGCAGCCAGAAGAGGTGAGCGGCAGGCGGGCGTGGGTGGGGCCAACCAGGAGTGATTTTTACCAGTTCGACGAACTAATTCAAATCATCCCTACCTGTTCGCCCGAACTGGTCTGATCTAGTTGAATTTCACCCCTGGAGATGTTGCTTTATACCTGCTCTGCTGTCATTCAACTGAAAGGATAAATTTCACCTTTTGGGGGGAGAGAGACCAAACGCTTTCAGATGTGCTTCCAAATGACCAAAATGTCAAATCAAGCCAGAGCCAAAGAGCAAGTGCCAAGTGCCTGGATTTTGATCATGTGACCATGGGAATGCTGCAATAGTCATAAGTGCGAGGACCAAACGTACAAAAGTACAGATTAGGTGAAACCTGGCTCAAAAACTATTAATTGTGAGAGGGACCTTGGAGTCCTAGTGGACGATCACTTAAATATGAGCCAGCAGTGTGTGGCTAATATAATCCTTGGTTGTATAAACAGAGGCATAGAATCAAAATCACGTGAAGTATGAGTACCGCTTTATAAACCTTTAGTAAGACCACACCTGGAATACTGCATCCAGTTTTGGTTGCCACGTTACAAAAAAGATGTTGAGATTTTTTGGGGGAAAAATGTGCAGAGAAGAGCAGCTAGGATGATTAAGGGTCTGGAGACTAAAACATATGAAGAACGGTTGCAGGATTTGGGTTTGGAGTCTAGAGAAAAGAAGGACTGGGGGGACATGATAGCAGAATTTCAGTATTTGAAGTGCTGCCACAAAGAAGAGGGAGTCAAGCTATTCTCCAAAGCACCTAAGGGCAGGACAAGAAACCATGGATGGAAACTAATCAAGGAGAGAAGCAACCTGGAATTGCGGAGAAACTTCCTAACAGTGAGGACAATTGACCAGTGGAACAGCTTGCCTCCAGAACTTGTGGATGCTCCATCACTGGAGGATTTTAAGAAGAGTCTAGACAGTCACTTGCTGAAATGGTATAGGACAGTGATGGCTAACCTTTTCCGGATCAAGTGGCCAAAGCGAGTGTGTGCGCGAATGCATGTACACCCATGTGAACCCCCCAAATGCAATGCATGCCCCCGTACATGCCCTCATGCATTCACCCCAGCTCCCACACATGCACACACAGCCCCCATGCATGCGCCCCACCCCCTGCGCATGTGCAGCAGAGATCCCAAGACTCGAAGGCTGGTGGGAAGCCAGCACTCATGCACAGCGGAGCTGAACTGGGGCGACGGCTTGAGTGCCCACAGAGAGGGCACTGCGTGCCACCTCTGGCACATGTTCGCCATCATAGGTATAGAATCTCCTGCTTGAGGAGGGGGCTGGACTAGAAGACCTCCAAGATCCCTTCCAGCTCAATTCTGATTCTGACTAGTCATAAGTCACCACACCGCTGTCGTTAATTTTGAACGGTTGCTAAACAATGGTTGAAAATCAAGGACTCCTTATCAACCTCATGGCTGAGGTAAATGTTGTGACCCAGGCCCATTCAGTTAATATTAATCAGATTTTATTAAAACAGCTGAGAATTAACTCATGCTCAGCTTATTCCAAATTAAATGAAAGCAAAGTTCTCAAAACACCTTTAGTTTATCTCTGACCTTGGGATAATTAGGCAAACTGCCAAAGGCTTTTCTTGGCAACAGTTCAGGAACGGAAGACGCTGACAAGAAAGAAATACAGCCAAACACGAAGCAAATCTCTCAAACGGTTGTTTTCCGGCAAAGAGGCCAAGAGCCATTGCTGGTCTTTTAAGCCTTATAGGAGGAGCCAATCATCTCTTGGCCTTACTCCTGAGTTGTCCTCTCTGCTTTAGCTGCTCTTGCCTTCTGGCAGCTCTTCTCATGCGTGCACTAAGAACAGGCTCCTCTTGTTCCTCTGCCTCTCTGCTGTCAGCCTCTGGAGGCTCCGGAGTTCGCGCATCATTCCCCGATGGCCCTGGCCCCATCTCTGCCTCCTACGCAGAGCCCTCATCCAGGCCTTCCCCAGCCTCCAGGACTGGCCCATGTTCTACCTCAGCCTCATCGCTCTCCGACTCCGCTGCCAGCTCTTCAGGCTGCTGGCGGACCACAACACTAAGGCATTTGCTGACTTACATCAAACCGGTTACATTATGGCTTGTTATCCAGCCACCTATAGGTATATTTTTTTTAAAAAAAAATGCTACTTTTATCTACCTATTGTTTCTCTTCCCCCACCCACTTCTATGCAGTTCTCTCTTCCTTCATCTTCAGTCTCTTTAACTTTGTGCATTTCAGTCCAGGGCTTGGCATGGAATTATGAAAAGCCATAATCCTGTAATTGAAGAGACGTGAGCTCATTTTGAAACATTGCAACTCTGAGGTGGCTTTCTCCTCTATGGGGTGATTATGTTAGCTGGCTCCCTTGCTTCTCAAGCCGTCATTAGAGTAAAAACAGATGATCTCTCTTTGTCTCTGGCTGCAAATCTTAAGCCCCGAGGGTTGTGTGCGAGAGCTCTGTGTGCCTCATGCTATGATACCTACTTGCTTTTCTCCCTCTCTGCCCCAAATGGATTGTAAAGTATTTTGACCAGTAAGATGAGTTCTTGGAGACTTATTTGCTCCTTCCTGCCAGCCGTCTCCCTGTTAGAACTCATACAAGATCATTTTGGGATTTGCAAAGTAGAGCCCCACAACAGATGCAATATAACACAACAACAGAGTTGGAAGGGACTTTGGAGGTCTATACCAGGGGTCAGCAACCCACAGCTCTGGAGCCTCATGTGGTTCTTTCATCCCTCTGCTGCAGCTCCCTGTTGCTGGTCTGCTCCACAATTGATAGGGCTTTTGGTTAGGACAGGTAGAGCAAAAAGGACACTGTGCTAGGAGGAGACTCTATGGTGGGGGAACCGGACTTCCGGTTAGCAGAGGAAAAAGGATGCTGCACTAGGAGGAGACTCTATGATGGGGGAAACTGACCTCCAGTCACTAGAGGAAAAAGGACGCCGTGCTAGGAGGAGACTATGATGGGGAAACCGAACTTCAGGTTCTGGAAGCCCCCAGAATTGAATGGGGGCTTCCGGTTAGGACCTTTGTGACTCTTTGAGTGTTTAAGGTTGCTGACCCCTGACCATTGAGCCGTAGTGGCACAGTGGTTAGAATGTAGTACTGCAAGCTATTTCTGCTGACTGCCGGCCGCCTGCAATTTGGCAGTTCAAATCTCACCAGGCTCAAGGTTGACTCAGCCTTCCATCCTTCCGAAGTCGGTAAAATGAGGACCCAGATTGTTGTGGGTAATATGCTGACTCTGTAAACCGCTTACAGAGGGCTGTAAAGCACTGTAAAGCAGTATATAAGTCTAAGTGCTATTGCTATTTCAGACAAATAGCTGTCCAGTCTCTTCTTAAAAATCTCCAGTGATGGAGGCACTCACAACCTCTGGAGGCAAGCTGCATTGCTGAATAATTGTTCTGTTAGGAAATTGCTCTTTAGTTCTAGGTTGGTTTTTTCCTTGATTGTTTCTTTCTTGAACTGAATTCCTGATTAGAATTCTTTCCCTTTTGCCAGTCCATTCTGTGTGTAATTTTCACACATCTAGATCAGAGGTGGGTTTCAGCAGGTTCTGACCAGTTCTGGAGAACCGGTAGAGGAAATTTTGAGTAGTTCGGAGAACCGGCAAATACCACCTCTGACTGGCCCTGCCCCCATCTATTTTCTGCCTCCCGAGTCCCAGCTGATCGGGAAGAAATGGGGATTTTGCAGTAACCTTCCCCTGGATTGGGGAGGGAATGGAGATTTTACAGTATCCTTCCCCTGCCACGCCCACCAAGCCATGCCATTCCCACCAAGCCACACCCACAGAACCGGTAGTAAAAAAATTTGAAACCCACCACTGATCTAGATGCACGCCCATTCTTGTCACACTCGGACCCAAACTTTCTCTTGGATTAAATCTGCCATCGAGTTTACCTGCCATAACCTGGATTGTATGAATTCTACTCTGGAACTGAATTGGGCTGGAGAAACCAGTTCCATGAAAGGTGCTTGAATTAATGCAGCACAGGATCTGTAATGTGGACCAGCCCAATCCAAAATGATCCCAAGCAGAGTCTTACAATTACGGGAAAAAGAATCCATGGATCACAAATATCCCCAGGTTCTTTTTATAGCAGGCACATTCAGTGCTGGTTTAGTGCAAAAAGCACAATGATTTTATTATTTCAGCTTCCTTTTGTGAAAGTTGTAAATTGTCGTTGGGGCCGTGCAGGGCTTTTTTAAAATTATTATTAAATAAATGTTACCCAAGGTTTTAAAATAGATTCAAAGGTTGGCCAGCTTCTCTTGCCATCAAAGGAAATAGAGGAGAAAGGTGAATTTCCTGTGCGAAGATCTCTCCCCTTGTCTCAGCAGTTGGGGAAAAAAATGTTACAAAACTGGTTTTATAACTTTAAAGTGTCCCTACCCATAAGAAGTGCAGTACCATTAGACTGGAACACACAACTGTGGCAAATATATATATATATATATATTATAATTATAAATATAATATATATATAATATTTGCCACAGTTATATATTTTGAGAATATATATATATATATATCCCAACATGTGGGAGGGGGCATTCTGCTCCCTTTCACCTTTTAGCTCCAAACCAGGAGCCCTCAAGCAGTCACATTCACGACAAACCATTTTATTCCAAATTTATATTTTGCTGATAAAGAAATATAGGGAGAACTGAAAGGTGAAAGGGAGCAGAATGGTCCCTCCCACATGTTGGGGTAGACCAGGTGTCTAGATAGAAAAACACTATCTATATCTATATCTATATCTATATCTATATCTATATCTATATATTTGTTTTCTCAGGTTTTCGCGGGTGTTTGTATGTAGGTCTTTGGTTATTCGGGTCTTCTCCCATGTAAAATTGGAAGTGTCTTGGCGACGTTTCGATGAAGTCTCATTCGTCATCTTCAGGCTGGTGTTCTCGGCTTCGTGGAAGCCTGAAGATGACGAATGAGACTTCATCGAAACGTCGCCAAGACACTTCCAATTTTACATGGGAGAAGACCCGAATAACCAAAGACCTACATACATACATACATACATACATACATATATATATATATATATATATATATATATATAAAAGGGAGGGTTGGGGTATACATCAGTCCAGAGGTGGTATTCAGCTGGTTCGGACCGGTTCGCCCAAACTCGTAGAATTCATGGGTGCCCCCTCCCCAAGTTCTATGCCATCCTATTTAGGCATGTTTTTGAGGCTGGGTGCATGCGTGGAAGGCGTGCATGAGAGCAAAGCGCATACACAGAAGGCACATGTGCAGCAAACTGGTGGTAACAAAATGTGAAACCCACTGCTGCATTAGTCATTAAGGAAGGGAGAAGAAAATCCTAGTGTTGTGCTGATTTGATCCATAAGCAAACCTTTAGTTGAATTTCACTGAAGTATATGATTCAGCCATAACTTGGTATAGAAGAACAGGAAGAATAGAATAGAATGGAATGGAATGGAATGGAATGGGAATAGGAATAGGAATAGGAATTAGAATTAATTAGAATTAGAATTTTTTTATTGGCCAAGTGTGATTGGACACACAAAGAATTTGTCTTTGGTGCATATGCTCTCGGAGTACATAAAAGAAAAGATACACTCGTCAAGAATCATAAGGTACAACACTTAATGATAGTCATAGACTACAAATAACCAATCAGGAAACAATATCAATATAAATCGTAAGGATGCCAACAACAAGGTTACAGTCATAAGTGGGAGGAGATGAGTGATGGGAACGATGAGAAGATTAATAGTAGTGCAGATTTAGTAAATAGTTTGACAGTGTTAAGGGAATTATTTGTTTAGCAGGGTGATGGCATTTGGGAAAAAACTGTTCTTGTGTCTAGTTATTCTGATGTGCAGTGCCCTATAGCATCGTTTTGAGGGTAGGAGTTGAAACAGTTCATGTCCAGGATGTGAGGGGTCTGTAAATATTTTCCCAGCCCTCTTTTTGACTCGTGCAGTATACAGGCCCTCAGTGGAAGGCAGGTTGGTAGCCATTGTTTTTTCTGCAGTTCTAATTATCCTCTGAAGTCGGTGTCTGTCTTGTTGGGTTGCAGAGCCAAACCAGACAGTTATAGAGGTGCAGATGACAGACTCAATAATTCCTCTGTAGAACTGGATCAGCAGCTCCATGGGCAGTTTGAGCTTCTGAGTTGGCGCAGAAAGAAGATTCTTTGTTGTGCTTTTTTGATGACGTTTTTGATCTTAGCTGTCCATTTTAGATCTTGCGATATGGTAGAATCTAGAAATTTGAAGGTCTCTACTGTTACGTGATGTCGCCTATTCTTGTCATTGTCTAATGGGAAAGAATTGGGAAAACTACAGTTAGAGAGAGCCAGTTAGGTGTACTGGTTAAAGCTGCTGGACTAAGAGCAGAGACCCCAGAGTTTTAGTTCTCCAAAGCTCCACAGAACCCATCTGGGTAATTTTAGAGGACACATTTTAGCGTTTGGGGGTATGTATCATTTGTGCCACTGGTCATTACAGAAGGAGTGAGAATATCAGTGTGTGCTGATCTCAGTCCGTAAGCAAACCTTTAGCTAAATTTCATTGAAACGGTATATGATTCAGCTACAACTTGATATAGAAGAACTTGCTCTCTGGAGGAGAATTGAGAAAGCTACAGAAAACTCTTAACTGTAATTTTCCCAATTCTCCCCCATTGGACAATAAAAAGAAGAGAGTCAGCCTGGTGTAGTGATTAAAGCTGCTGCACTAAGATAGCACTAGCACTTAGACTTACATACCACTTCACGGTGCTTCACTGCCCTCTCTAAGCGGTTTACAGAGTCAGCCTCTTGCCCCCAACCATCTGGGTCCTCATTTTACCCAACTTGGAAGGATGGAAGCCTGAGTCAACCTTGAGCCGGTCAGGATTGAACTGCTGGCAGTGGGCAGAGTTAGCCTGCAATATTGCATTCTAACCACTGCACCAGGGAGGGAGGGAGGGAGGGAGGGAGGGAGGGAGGGAGGGAGGGAGGAAGGAAGGAAGGAAGGAAGGAAGGAAGGAAGGAAGGAAGGAAGGAATATAGCAATAGCACTTAGACTTATATACCGCTTCACAGTGCTTTACAGCCCTCTGTAAGCAGTTTACAGAGTCAGCATCTTGCCCCCAGCAATCTGGGTCCTCATTTTACCGACCTCAGAAAGATGGGAGGCTGAACTAAACCTTGAGTCGGTGAGAATCAAACTGCTCGCAGTAGGCAGAATTAGCCTGCAATATTGCATTCTAACCACTGCACCACCACAGGTTCTTTTTAGCCCCGAGTTCTAGTTCTCCATTAGGCATAAACGCCAGCTGGGTAATTTTAGGGCAGTCACATACTCTTAGCTCTAAGCTGGGATGTCAGAAAACATGCTGGAAGATGCTAATGGCCAACTTACTTCTGAAATATTGCTGGGAGTCATGATTGACTTGAAGGACCATAACAGGGAGAGCTAAAACAAGACTGCCAGCTCTTGACTCTTGGCTCTTGGCTGCCTGCTACTCGAGATTTTTGTATGCATTTTCTTAATAAAATTACATTCGTTGTGCCTCACCCATGTTTTATTGAATAAGGCACAGCTGGCTGGTTTTAAGCCATCATGCCCCAAGATCTCAAAATGTGCAAAGCTCAAACAGAACAAAGCAATCAATGGTTCCAGGTTTGTAATAATACTTTCATTGTATGCCATATTAGAGAGGGCAAAGGAAAGGGAGACTGTTTCACATCATCCCCATGATATAAGGATGGGCTAGTCCAACTGGACGTCCTTCCTGATTAAATATTTGATATTGGTCCAAAACTATTATTTAGCTAGTTTTGATGGTTTGCAGATAGTTCTGATGACACTTCAATGGTCCAATGTAACACAGCTTCATATGGGACCCTTAGTATTTATGATGCAAAGAAAGTACAGTAGTGGCCAAAATTGTGGAAACCTTTTGGGAAAAGTGTATTTTCTAAAACTAGCTAATAACACCACTTTTTTGGGGGGAGTAGTACCATAAAATTATATATCAATGGAAAGATAATTTAATCAAGAATGTAATGTGATAGCTTTGATGAAGGATTTGCTCTTAGAATAGCAGTTACAGTATAAAGAAGAAAAGTGAAACACGTAGAAAAAATGAGATATACAAAAATTATCACGTCGGTTAGTAGTTGGGTAACTTTTAGCATGAATTACAGCCTTACAATGTCTTCCCATGGAGTGAACCAAGTCTTTTAGTTCTGCAGCTGTTCTAATGTGAAACCAAGATTGAATGATTGCTTCTATTAACTGGGTTTTATTGTTGGGTCGCTTCTGACTAATACGTTTCTTGTCGGCTCCATAGATTTTCAATTGTGTTAAGGTCTGGGCTATTCCCAGGCCATTCCAGGAATGGAATAGAATTATCTTGAAACGCAAAAAGAAAGAAAGAAAGAAAGAAAGAAAGAAAGAAAGAAAGAAAGAAAGAAAGAAAGAAAGAAAGAAAGAAAGAAAGGGAAAGAATGAAAGGAAAGGAAAGGAAAGGAAAGGAAAGGAAAGGAAAGGAAAGGAAAGGAAAGGAAAGGAAAGGAAAGGAAAGAAGGAAAGGAAAGGAAAGGAAAAAGAAGTGGTGTTATTAGCCACTCAAAAATACACTTTTCCCAAAAGATTTCCACAATTTTGGCCACTGCTGTACATTGGAATACAATCCACATAACGCAAAAAAATTCTGTATCTTTTGGCTAAAATCGCACTATTCCTGGATCAAAATCTGAACTAACTATGGTGGGATTTTATAAGACTATATCACATTCAGAATGATTTACACTTTATAGAGTACAATAGATGAGGTGTTCAATTGTGACTGGTTGTGCTGGTGTTACAAATGAGTTGTATAATCCTAGACCAGTGATGGCTAACCTTTTTGCCGTGATGTGCCAGGAGGGGAGGGTGGGAGGGTGTCGCAGTTCCCCCCGCTCCTGGCACGCAATGGCCCGGTAGGCCATTTTTCTCTCTCAAAGGAGAAGGCAAAAACGGTCCTCACCACCACCCCCAGGAGGTCCTCCGGAGACTGAAAACGACCTATTTGACAACTTCCGATGGGATTGGAAAGCCTGTTTTTTTGCTGTCCCCAGCCTCCAGGGCCTCTCTAGGAATCTGGGGAGGGTGAAAACGGCCTTTCCCACCACACTGGAGGACCTCCGCAGGCCAAAAACGGCCCATTTGACCGGAAGTTGTCAAATGGGCCGTTTTCGGCCTCCGGAGGACCTCCGGTGGGGTGGAGGCCATTTTTGCCCACCCCAGACTCCTAGAGAGGCCTGGAGCCAGGTGAGAGAGAAAAACGGGCCTTCCTCACCCCCCCCACAGGCCCTCCGGAGGTGGGAAACAGCCTGTTTTCCTACTTCTGGTCGGTCCAGAAGACCCGAAAATCAGCTGGCCCGGAGCTGAGCTCACGTGCCCACTGATATGGCTATGCGTGCCACCTGTGGCACGCATGCCATAGGTTCTCCGTCACGGTCCTAGACTGTCCAAACTGGAACATGGATTTATTTGAAAACATCTTCTGAAAGATATTTTCCCTATCTTGAACGTATGCATGATTCTTTGCCTTGTGATGGATAACAATTGGAATGGATTTAATTCTTCTTTCTTCCCGACCTTGAATTTTAGCTGCCCTTTGATGCCTTTGTATTACAAAATCTCTGTAACGCAACACTGATTAAGCATTGGGTGGATTCAGATTGGAATTTCAGCCTTGCCCATTGAATTTCCTTGTTCTCAATATTCTTGTAACTGAAAGAGTTTTATGTGAGCCCGGATTGACCTTTCCATTGGAAAAGCTTCAGCCAAGTATTTCCACTTGCGTAAATAAATGTGCGTATCTCAGATCACATGGAGGAGGGTTTTCAGAGAATTGTGTAGCCTGAATTCATGCCCCTGTCCTAATATAGTAAAGTAAAATATGATATAGTAAAAGCCGTGGTGGCGCAGCGGTTAGAATGCAGTACTGCAGGCTACTTCTGCTGACTGCCAGCTGCCAGCAGTTCGATCCTGACCAGCTCAAGGTTGACTCAGCCTTTCATCCTTTCCAGGTCAGTAAAATGAGGACCCAGATTGTTGAGGGCAATAGGCTGACTCTGTAAACAGCTTAGAAAGGGCTGTAAGGCTCTGTGAAGTGGTATATAAGTCTAAGTGCTATTGCTATTGCTATACCAGAGCCTGACTAGACTGAGAGGGTGCTCCAGTTTATCTGGAGCCTATCAGATTTGAGAAAGTCTAGTATCACATCATAGTGTTCTTTGGGCTTGGTTGAATCTACGGGGCTGGAGTTCAATCTAACAATCTAATCAAGGAGAGAAGCAACCTAGAACTAAGAAGAAATTTCCTGATAGTTAAAACAATTAATCAGTGGATCGACTTGCCTCCAGAAGTTGTGAATGCTCCAACACTGGAAGTTTTTAAGATGAAATTGGACAACCATTTGTCTGAAATGGTATAGGGTTTCCTGCCTAAGCAGGGGGTTGGACTAGAAGACCTCCAAGGTCCCTTCCAGATTCGATTCGATTTGATTTGATTTGATTTGATTTGATTTGATTTGATTTGACTCTACTCTACTCTACTCTACTCTACTTTACTCTATTCTATTCTATATTCTACTCCACTCCATTCCACTCTACAATGTGCATCATTGCCAGATTCTAAGCATTTTAAAACCATAGTTTGAACAGATTGTAGCAGCTAAGGTAAGATCTAACTGTTAGCCTCACTGGGATGATTTGCAGAAAGTGCTAAGTAGCACTGTGGCTTTCCAAGTAGTCCTTGACTTATGACTTAAACTGGGAGAAGAATTTATGCTGCCAAGTAAGGCCGTTGTTAAGTGAGTTCTGCCTGATTTTACAATCTTTTTGCTACAGTTGTTAAGCAAATCCAGCCTCCGCTATTTGATTATTATTGAAAGCCAGCTGGGAGAGTGGCAAGTGACAATCATATTCTTTCTAACCAAAATTCTACTGGTTGCCTGGACTTTCTTTTAAATAAGTATTTATTTGTATTACTCTGTTGTACTATTGACACCAGAAACCATTACTCTGTTCCTAAAGAAAGAATAGAAATATGATAATTGTTGTGATTGTTGACTGTTGAGCATACTTGACCTAGTATAGTCCAGTCCAGTCCAGTCCATGTTTCTTCCCTCCAGGAAAAATTGTACCCATTTATGTTTTAGTGTATTAATCACTTGATGTGATGGTTGACTGTTGAGCATACTTGACCTATTCTAGTCTATTCTAGTCTATTCTATTCTAGTCCAGTCCAGTCCAGTCCATTCCATTCCATTCCATTCCATTCCATTCCATTCCATGTTCAGGGTTTCTTCCCTCCAGGAAAAAATTGTACCCATTTATATTTCAGTGGTATTAATCACTTGATGTTTTCCTCTCTCCTTTCTTACCTTTACCTGTAGCCCGATATTGATAAAGCGGTAGAAGCAGCAAAAACAGCTTTCCAAAGTGGATCTGTGTGGAGACAAATGGATGCGGCCAACCGCGGAAGACTTCTGAATAAACTGGCCGACCTGATCGAGCGAGACAGGGAGGTGTTGGCAGTAAGTGAATCTGGTGCATCAGCAGGCATGAAGGATCAACCAAGAAGGGTTGGGGTATCCCATTTAACCCTGAGCTTCTTGCTCCATTATTGGCCTATCAATCTGTGGGGGCATTTAGAAAGAGAAGGAAATTAAAAAGAGGCTGGAAAGTTACTCTTCTTTGCTTCCATCATGTAGGCAAGAGAGCAAAATTTAGTAATAAGCAGGAGGGTCAATTGATACAGGTAGGTGTAGAATCTGGCTTTGCCTTTCCTGCCATAAAGAAGAGACGCCCAGTAAAATCTACAGAAGGTCCTTGTTATTGCCATAAATTTCATCTTCAGTCCCAAAGGTGCTTTTTCAAGAGGTAGCTGGATTTTCTGGGTTTTCTTTGAAGACATTTCGCTTCTCATCCAAGAAGCTTCTTCAGCTCTGACTGTTGACCCCACACCATCCAGTCAGAGCTGAAAAAGCTTCTTGGATGAGAAGCGAAACATCTTCAAAGAAAAAACAGAAAGTCCAGTTGCCTCTTGGACAACCATGATCTGGATGATTTTCATCTTCAGTTTTGCAGAACAAAATGCAGGAAACAACTTAACAGAAAACATGTGCAGTCTTTGGTGCTCTCTAGCTTGGTTGTTTCCAGATGTTTCATTACCCGACTTGATAACCTCACTAATATGATTGTGGGGTTTACTCCCTGATAATATATATAGTAGTTTACCCTGCCACTCTACTGGGACTGTGGTTTTCTCCTCAGTAGTTCCTTAACTTAGGTTCTTTTTGTTTTGTTTTCTGATGGATTGTTTGTCTGGTGTTAATCCCTGCTTATCTGGGTGTTGGCTGCTGCAGGGGATGTGTTTTGGTCCTTTTTGTTTCCTTCTTAGCTTTTTTGCTGTCTCATGGTGTGTAAATATGGTTTTATTTCTATAAAATGTCTGCCAGCAAATAGCCAAACCCAGAAAGCACCAAGGATTCCATAGTTCGACCCTGAACAACATATATTTTCTTCTGTTGGTAATAGAAAGCATGCATGGGGGAGCCTTCAGCACCTCAAGCAACTGTAATTTCCAAGTTTTCCCATTCAGGACTCTTGAGCAAAACCAATACAACTGGGATTGATTGACCTTCCAGGAAGAGTTTGCGAGGACTGGAAAGGATTTGCAGATAGGGTCCCTCCAACCTACTTGGTTGACCAACTGATTCTTGCCATCCCATTGTTCCCACTAAAGATTTGGTTGGGAAATTATGTTCACGGTAGAGATTGGCATGAAGTGTAAGCTTCAAATACAATGTTCTTGTTACCTTTTTTTGCTTTCAGACCCTGGAAACTTTGGACACAGGGAAACCTTTCCTCCAGGCTTTCTTCGTTGACCTTGAAGGTTGCATAAAAACCCTGAGATACTACGCTGGATGGGCAGATAAAATCCAAGGCAAGAATATTCCTGTGGGTAAGTTGCACCTGATATCTCCTCTGCTGAGATTCTTACCTATGTCTGCTGAGTAAAATTAACTTGAATCTATAAACTGGGGAGAAGTTATGAAACCCCAGTAGTAGTAGTAGTAGTAGTAGTAGTAGTAGTAGTAGTAGTAGATCACCGTACATGGGGACTACAACCAAGAAATTAAAAGATGCTTGCTCCTGGGGAGGAAAGCTATCCATTTCAGCACATTCTAATATTTTTTTATTACAATTTCATCTATAGGAATCTCTTCATTTTTCCATTGTTGTGCAAACACAATTCCAGCTACTCTCATTGAAGAGAGACAGAATCAGTCACTGAGTCTTAAACAATTTAAAATAAATGTGTTTTTTTTTCTTTCACTGTTCCTATATGACTAAAGTGTTTGCCAGGAAAAGTATGTGTGGAAAGTCAGAGGTAAAATATCCAAGCTGCATGATTCTTAAGTCTTGATAGTCAACTTCTGTTTGGAGTTTCCTCTGTTTTTTTTTTTTAAAGATTTTGCCATCTCTTGTTACTGCGTGAGAACGTACTCTAAATAGGCAAGTCAGTTATAGTTGGCAAACGCTAATGTTTGTTTCTGCTGAGCCTTTAGGAAAAGTTTTCCAGCCACCCTGTTTGTCTCCGTCCCCTAGTATGATTCATATCAAAATCATCCTTGCTTGATAACATATCGTATTCTCAAACCTTTTGCAGACGAAAACTACATCTGTTTCACCAGGCATGAGCCAGTGGGAGTTTGCGGAGCCATAACACCAGTGAGTAAGACATTTTGGATTCTAGTTTCTGTGTGGGCCTGAGAGTGGAGAGAAAAAATATATTATCTAGATCCGTGATGGCGAATCTGTGGCACATGTGTCACTTGTGGCACGCAGAGCCATATCTGTGTTGCCCTAGTTCAGCTCCAGTGTGCATGTGTGCACTGGCCAGCTGATTTTCGGGCCTTCCGGGCCCACAGGAAGTCGGGAAATGGGCCGTTTCCAGCCTCCAGAGGGCCTCTGGGGAGGGAGGCTGTTTTTGCCTTCCCCAGGCTCCTAGAAAGCCTCTAGAACCTGGGGAGGGTGAAACATGGGCCCACCTGGTCCACCGTGCCATCGCGTGCCAAAAGTGGAGGGACCCCGGGGGGGGGGGTGTCGCACGTGTATGCACAGAGGGGTGGGGCACATTGAATTATGCATGTGGACACACACGAGAGAGACCTCCCCCTGCACTCCCCCTGCTTTTGGCACAAGACGGCAAAAAGGTTAGCGATCATTGATCTAGATGGTCTCTAAAATCCCCTTCTTTCCTTGGATAATTAAGGTCATGAAAAGGATTCTAGAGTACTTAGAAATCAGAGGTGTCCATGAACTCACCAAGAGTTGAGCGTGATTTCAGGGAAACTTGACTTTTGAAGACCACTTCTACAATGCCTGATTTACCCCAAGAATTTGTCATCTCTAAGGTTGAACCGTTCCTCTGCTAAATGTTACCTAGTGACTGCCCAAATATTAAGAAGGCATTCGGAGTTGCAATAGTTGCAGTTGCAATAAAATGCAGGTATTTCTCTCTCTGGGCACAATGAGAATATATCTGCTGAATATAACTCCGCACTGGCAACAAGAAGGGCATTTGGCCAATAAACACTCAGCTCCATTCAGTTGCCCAGACTCTACCCTGCAAGGGATTATGGGGTCATTAAAAGATGATGATTCGGAGTTGCAATGGCACTTTGTGGCCTATAAAATGTCATTTGGCCGTCATAAAATGTCTCACTATACTTAAACCATTGTCACATGACCGCATTTGGGTGCTTGGCAACCAGCTCACATTTAAGACTGGTTGCAGTGTCCCACAGTCATGTGAGAATGATTGGCAATTTTTTTTTAATGCTTTCTGGTGGGTTTTGCCAGTTTCAGGCAAAAAATGCCCCTTTGTAAGAATGGTTTCAGCTTATGAACATGTGACTTAACGACGATCACGATTTACGACCTAAATTTCAGTCCCAATGGCAGTTACAAATCGAGGGCTACCTGTAGTAGGATTGCTATCCGAAGACAGCAGGAGATTCAGAATTGCTCTTTGTGCCCTGGGTATTTATGCAGCAACGCGAAAGAGCCATCGCTCGCTTTATTCTGCTTTAGTGAAGAAATCCTAGTGATTTCTGGTTTCAAGCCACGTTAGGCTTCTGAAGGTGGAGGACATCACCTTCACTTCAGCCAGCTTTAGAAGATCTGATCCTGGATCTGATCCTCCTCCATTGGAGGAGAACATCTTAGCAGTGGATTGTCCATGTGCGTTTTGGAAAAAATGTCCATCTGGGTTCAGTTCCAAGTGGGGAGAAAGACACTGGAAACATGGAGGCTGATTGGAAAGATGGTTTATTGGTGAACAGGACCTCATGGGTTTGAAGTCCTGGGTAGCTGACCACATGGAGTGGAGAGCGAGTGTTATTTATACCCTCTCTTGGGCTTTGAACTTGAGCTTCCTGTTCCATGTTTTCTATTGGCTGTCAGACTCCCAGGAGGTTATGCAGGGGTCACAGCTGAGGTTGTCTGAATTAAGGTTGGTTGAATCTTGCTGGGTGATGCAATGAAGGGCAATTCCTATTGTGGCTGAATGGCTTTGCCCTGAAGGATAATCCCATCATCCTGGAGCTGAAGGTCTTTTGTTTTGAAGATAGGTTGGCCCAGTTTTTTGTCTTGTAGATAAGCTGGCACCAAAATATCTGCTGGGGGACGGGGCAGGGAGCTGGGGCTGAGTTTCTGTCTCCAGGAGCATGTTACTCAATTTCTCATCCAGGGAAATCTAATATTCTGCCTTTTTAATATTTCTATAATCATTTCATTCTTCTAGGAAGAGGGGTAGCTGCTAACTTTCTACGTGCGCTATTCCCCCCTAGTTTACAAATCCCAGAATCTAGGTTCAGCCACCGTGCTAAGAGAAAAACAAGCAACATCGCATTTCACCCAGCCTGTATTTATAGTAATTTAAACAGACCTCCCCCCAGCACAAATTGCCCATAGTTTGGAGTTGCAATAGACTCGTCGTAGTCGGAGTTCTCCTCTTCCTTGGTGGGGGAAAGTTCCTGTATCCAGATCTGATGGAAATTATACAAAATATGCAGGGGGGGGGGCTTCAAAAATTTTAGCAAGGGGTTCTCTGCCAGGTTGTTGGGTGGGCGTGGCCATGGTGGGCATGGCCTAGTCAGCCTCCTGCACCATAGCAGGGCGGGTGTTTTTGCCCTCCTTGGGCTCCAGAGGCTTTTTCTGAGCCTCCGGGAGGGTGAAAATGGCCTCCCCAGGCTCCGGAGGCCCTCTTGAGGCCAGAAATGGGCCCGTTTCCGGCCTTCCTGAACTTCTGGTAGGCCTGTTTTTCACCCTTCCCGAGCCTCTGTGCACGCCCTGCACTTACCTGCATCCAAAACGGGCCACATGGGGAGGGGCAGGGTGGGCGGGGCCAGCCAAGAGTGGGATTTGGGGGTTCTCACAACTGGAAAGAATCTTAGCTAGAGGTTCTCCCGAACCCTTGCGAACCCTCAGCAGCCCACCCCTGAAAATATGTCCTAAATCCAGAGGGCCTCGGCCCTCCCTTCTGCACGATGAAAACTCCCAGTTAATTATGCCACAGCGGGAATCTTGGGGTTGGTTGCGGTGCTCCTCTGTAGTTTATTTTACATAATGGTTAATCCCAGCGTATCATGGGCCATTCTGTTGATTACCCTGCAGGGGAAGATTGCCGCTAGCAATTACCTCTCCTTAATCTACAGCAGGTATTTTCGTTGGCAGAAAATGATTTGTAACTAGGCTGAGAATGTTTACACAGCTGTCAGAATAAAATACCACCCTGGGATATTTCCTTACCACTGCTGGGATTTAGCCAGCATTGCATAAAACTTTGACGAGATACGGCATCTGATGTCTCCAGGAAAATAAAAACAAGGCCCATTTTATCTAGGGGAAAAAAGAGATTCCACCGATAGGAGAAGTTTAGAAGATGTTACGGACAATCCAGTACATTCAGAGCAGTTTACGATGTCCTAACAGGAATGCTGGAACACATGGCCATGGGGATGCTACAAAGATTGTAAGTGTGAAAAATGGTGCTAAGTCACTTTTTTCAGTGCCTATGTAACTTTGAACAGTCACTAAATCGAGGACTACCTATGATGTAAACTTTTATCAAAGAGTGACTCCCTAGTGATCCACCCACCCAACAGAAAAGGTCAACCTTCTGTGAGTGTTTTTTAAATTGTCAGCTTGAACTTCATCTTCAGCTCTCTTGTATGGTCAACATACTTATTTTATTAAAGTAGAATTAAAATGTATTGGCCAAGTGTGATTGGACACACAAGGAATTTGTCTTTGGTGCATAGGCTCTCAGTGTACATAAAAAGACAAGATACATTCGTCAAGAATCATACAGTACAACACTTAATGATAGTCATAGGGTATAAATAAGTAATCAAATCATACTAGGAAACAATATCCATCATGAGGATACAAGCAACAAAGTTACAGTCATACTGTCATAAGTGGGTGGAGATGGGTGATAGGAACGATGAGAAGATTAATAGTAATACTAATTCAGACTTAGTGAATAGTTTGACAGTGTCGAGGGAATTATTTGTTTAGCAGAGTTATGGCGTTCGGGGAAAAAACTGTCCTTGTGTCTAGTTGTTCTGGTGTGCAGTGCTCCATAGCGTCGTTTTGAGGGTAGGAGTTGAAACAATTTATGTCCAGGATGCGAGGGGTCTGTAAATATTTTCCCAGCCCTCTTTTTGACTCGTGCAGTATACAGGTCCTCCATGGAAGGCAGGTTGGGAGCCATTGTTTTTTCTGCAGTTCTAATTATCCTCTGAAGTCTGTGTCTGTCTTGTTGGGTTGCAGAGCCAAACCAGACAGTTATAGAGGTGCAGATGACAGACTCAATAATTCCTCTGTAGAACTGGATCAGCAGCTCCTTGGGCAGTTTGAGCTTCCTGAGTTGGTGCAGAAAGAACATTCTTTGTTATGCTTTTTGGTGACGTTTTTGATGTTAGGTGTCCATTTTAGGTCCTGAGATATGATAGAACCTAGAAATTTGAAGATCTCTACTATTGATACTGTGTTGTCTAGTATTGTAAGAGGTGGTAGTATGGGAAGGTTTCTTCTAAAATCCACCACCATTTCTATGGTTTTGAGTGTATTTAGTTCAAGATTGTTCTGGTTGCACCACAAGGCTAGTTGTTCAACCTCCCGTCTGTATGCAGAGTCATCGTTGTCTTGAATGAGACCAATCACTGTTGTATCATCTGCAAACTTCAGTAGTTTAAGTTCAGTAGTGCACTCATTGGTATATAGAGAGAAGTGGAGAGAGCACACATCCTTGGGGGGCCCCTGTGCTAATTGTACAGGTATCCTATGTGATTCTGCTTAGCTTCACCTGCTGTTTCCTGTCTGTTAGGAATATGTATTAATTAAATGTATGCTGCAATCATGAGATCGTTGATGGCTTGCAAAATAAGCTAATAGAAATTAAAACTCAGAGACAAAACACAGCATTAGAGCCCCAAACTCTGTCTTCGACATTTTCTAGGAGGTAGATAACATTGGAGACAGCCATATCTCCAGTGGGAAGGAATCCCAAATTTGGCCCATCATCAGAAAACAATGCTATGTTTATCTCCCAGAAAAGGGGCAGTCAGCTATTTCTCTGGGCATGATCGGAGTGGTCCCTGGGGAAATGCGGTCTTGCAAGTAACTTGCACAAATCCACACAAATGTCTCTGGCTGTGTGTGTGGACACACACTGGCTGTGTTTAAGCAAAGCGCAATTCAATCACTGCCGTTTGGAAATGACTTGGCCAACACATGCGGGACTGATCTTATTTTTAGACCTTTTTGGCACTTCTCATCGTTTTCTTCCTGTGGGCATGTGCCAGCACATAGCTGACTTTACCTGATTTTTTTTTAAAAAAGAAAGAAAACTGGATTGGATCTGGTTTAGTATTCGAGTGGGAGACCAAGTTTAAAAAAATAAAATAAGGTAATTACAGAAATTTTTATAATGCTGTCGAGAAAACCGCACGGCTATGTCCAGGTAGTCACCTTTATGTCTTGACAACGGTAACTCTTCCCTGTTTTTAAAAAATCTTTTTAAAAGGGAACTTTTTAAAAAGGGGTCAACGAGCTGAAATTTAGCTCCAGTTATAGCTGAAAAAATCGGTGTATGCAGCCCCACAGCGACACTTAGAGATGGGATAAAGTATTGCACCATGATAAAAAGGATGTGCTCCTGTTAGAACCTGTAGGTACTGTTCTTCAAAGGAAAATGGATAAATTCCACATTCTATGCCATTAGAAGCATGGATATTAAACTGTAGAATATTTAATTTATGTAGTAAATACTATTGATTATGGTGGTTATTTAACTGAGTGGTGTGGTGACGTAGAGGGGAAGATGCTCTCTCCTCCCGCTTGGAAGGTTGAGAGTTCAATCCTAGGTAGTGGCAGATGTTTATTTCCTAAGACGCAAAGAAAAAAATATCTGCTGCGAACTCCATGTAGGCATCAGGAAGGGCATCCGGCTAATAAATGCTCAACTCCATCCAGTTGCCCCGACTCTACACCAAACTGAGGGATTACAGGGTCATAAAAAAGGGAGTTTATGATGGTTATTTAATTGACAGATTTGGTTTTATCTGGGAGTAACCATACTGTAGTTCTCCAGCTCTTTAGGAAGAGCATCAAAAAGGGAACTGGAAGAATGACAGGGATGTTCTTCTTACCATCTCTGGGTCACTGTTGTTTGTTTCTGCACTGGAGACAAATTCCTTGTGTGTCTAACCATACTTGGTCAAATACTTGGTCTTCTTTCTTTCAGTGGAATTTTCCTTTGCTGATGCTGATCTGGAAGATGGCCCCAGCTTTGTGTTGTGGCAACACCTTAGTTGTGAAACCTGCTGAGCAAACACCCCTCACCTCCCTCCACCTGGGCTCTTTAGTCAAGGAGGTAAGTGCCACGAATAAATCAAGGAGTTAGAGCTGGGGGTTAGAGGAGGGACCCTTCCTAGTTTTTTCTGGAAGGTTAAAGGAAAGGAGAAATACTTTGAAACCAGCAAAATGAATATCAGGTAGTGATATTTTGAGGTAGTGCAGACAAGAACCAAAACCGTGAATACTTCTAACACCACCTTTTACTGTAAGGCAAAGGTAAAGGTTCCCCTTGCACATATGTGCTAGTTGTTCCTGACTCTAGGGGGCAGTGCTCATCTCTGTTTCAAATCCAAAGAGCCAGCGCTGTCCAAAGACGTCTCCATGGTCATGTGGCCGGCATGACTCAACATCAAAGGCGCACGGAACGCTCTTCCCTTCCCACCAAAGGTGGTCCCTATTTTTCTACTTGCATTTTTACGTGCTTTCGAACTGCTAGGTTGGCAGAAGCTGGGACAAGAATAGAATAGAATAGAATAGAATAGAATAGAATAGAATAGAATAGAATAGAATAGAATAGAATAGAATAGTGCCCCGTTACGCGGCACTAAGGATTCGAACCGCTGAACTGCCAAACTTTCAATCGACAAGCTCAGAGTCTTAGTCACTGAGCCACTACATACCTTTTACCTTTTACTGTAAGATTGCATTAATAGAATCTTGCAAAATTTGAAAGCCATTCTCCTTTTTTTTTTATTTTAAATTTTTTTTTAATTTTTTTTTACTTTTACTTTCTAGAAAACTAGGGAGGGTCTCTTCTGAGATGCCTCCCATGCCCCTTTTTCTTCTGTAGGCTGAGATACCTTTTTTTTTTTTTTTTGCATGATGGTTGTTCAGATTGCAGCTCGCTCGCTCTCAAGATCATTCCCCACATACCGTTACATCCATTTTTCTGACATATGCCTACTGAAAAGTAAATCCTACTGAGGCTTGGCACTCAGGCAAATTGGCCATCAACAGGCACATAGAGATAAACAACAAGTGCACAGCATTCAAAAGAGACGATCAAAAAGCCCCAAAGGAAACAAAAAGACCAAAACACCTCCTCTCCAGCTGTCAGCACCCACAGGAGCAGAGTGTCAGACCTGGAAGCCATCTTTTACAGTTGGGCCTTCAGGCCTGCCACATATTCTACTGTGGGAAATTGGGGGGGTGGGATTGTATAGAGTTTGGGTCAGTGGTGGGTTTCAAAATTTTTTACTACCGGTTCTGTGGGTGTGGCTTGGTGGGTGTGGCATGGCTTGGTGGGCGTGGAAGAGGAAGGTTACTGCAAAATCCCCATTTCCTCCCGATCAGCTCGGATTTAGGAGGCAGAGAATAAATGGGGGTGAGGCCAGTCAGAATTTTTACTACCAGTTCTCTGAACTACTCAGTTCTCCAGAACTGGTCAGAACCTACTGAAACCCACCTCTGGTATAGGTGATATGTAGTCAAAATAACATTCTTTTCTTAGAGAGTCAAGGCCACAGTGCCCTGCAGCTGGGATGAGGTGACTGGGGGGCATTTTCAGTTTTGGATGGTGCCTGATTGGACCATGTGATGGACATGTGGGTGCTGGACAGGGACTTGAACTTTCTTTTGGGTGGGGAAAACCTGGAAGCTTTCAGATTCAGATTTTCCCAGATGTGCCAATATTGCATCTTCAATACAATGGAACTTTGAGGAAATTCAAGCCTCGGAGTCTTCTTTCGTTGGGGGTGTTACTTGGAACCCTGACACAGAGATTAACACCAAGATTACTACACCAATTAATAAGTAAACAATATACCAATCAAGGACTGCCAATTTACACAAACAAACACTAAACAACTTAATCAAGGAATCACTAAGCGCACTCCCACCAATAAGTCAATCCACTAGTAAATAAAATAAGAGCAAACTAGGGGTGATATGCCTGATCCAGTAGTGATGGTGGCGGGTGGTTCAGAGAACCGGTAGCAAAAATCCCTGCTCCCCCCCATCCATGTCCAGCTGAGCTGCACAATCATCAGACACTTTTTTTTTACTTTTAAAAGCATTTTTTTCTACAACCTCTTTTGCCGGAAAAATGCTTTTAAAAGTTAAAAAAAAAAAAGCCTCTGATGATTGCGCGGCTCAGCTGGGATCGTCAGAGGCTTTTAAAAGCGTTTTTTTCTGCAACCTCTTTGGCCGAAGAGATTGTAGAAAAAATGCTTTTAAAAGTAAAAAAAAAAAGTTGGCCACACCCACCCAGTCACATTACCACCCCCCAAGCCACGCCCACAGAACCGGTAGTAACAAATTTTACAATTCACCACTGGAGCAAACTCTGTTCCCTTCTAGCATCGATGATGTTACCTAGCTTGGTAATCAAACGTCTGCAAGAAAACCGCTAGGTTCAGAGAGCTGCAAGGATTCAACAGACCCTTCTGAGTTTACTAACAATCTTGAGTTCTAGATAACCCAATGCAGAATTTCAAAAACATTATAGTAGTTTTAGCAAATAGGTCTGTCGCAACTTCCCCTTTGCTTCTGCCCCTTTCTTAACAGTTCATTTTAGAGAAATGCTGGGTTTTTTTCCCCTTCGTTGCAACTCAAAACATGTTATTCCTTTTTAGGCAGGATTCCCCCCAGGGGTACTGAACATCGTGCCGGGATATGGACCTACGGCAGGAGCTGCTCTTTCCTTGCATCCCAAGGTTGACAAAATAGCATTCACAGGCTCAACAGAGGTAAGTGATGGAAATGTTTATGTACAGTGTAGTTTCCTATCTCTTTTCTGACCATGAGAACATGGAATAGAAGTTGCGTTCAGAAGTTGTGGGAGCTTCATCCCTAGAAGCTTTCAAGAAGAGACTGGACTGCCATCTGTCAGAAATGGTGTGGGGTCTCCTGCTTGGGTGGGGGGGTTGGACTAGATGACCTCCAAGGCCCCTTCCAACTCTTGTTAATCTGGAAACTTAAATCTACAAAATACTTCATTTTCCAGGAGAGCCACAAAGAAAATTCCCAGGCATATTTGCAAGTATTTCCAGATAGTCGGTACAGATGGTTGCAATACAGATTCCTCACTTTTTTGTGTTTTAAGTATTATAAAGAAATGACGAAGGTGAGAAATAAATCAGGTCTGCTGCTGTTAAAGAATAGGAAATCAGAAACCCCCAGGGGTCTTGCTATCCGTCGCCAGAAATTCTACCTTATGGCTGTTTTGCATCAGGAGAGCCTATTTGGTCCATTCTTTCACCCTTTATGGAAATAATCTTTCCAAAATGTTTGGCATTGGATGCAGGAAGAGGTTATTCGCTCGTCAAATTTCTGCTTAACTGAATTCACCTGTAGGTAATGCTGATAGAGCTGCTGATCCAGTTCTACAGAGGAACTATTGAGTCTGTCATCTGCACCTCTATAACTGTCTGGTTTGGCTCTGCAACCCAACAAGACAGACACCGACTTCAACAGATAATTAGAACTGCAGAAAAAACAATGGCTACCAACCTGCCTTCCATGGAGGACCTGTATACTGCACGAGTCAAAAAGAAGGCTGTGAAAATATCTACAGATCTCTCGCATCCTGGACATAAACTGTTTCAACTCCTACCCTCAAAACGACACTATAGAGCACTGCACACCAGAACAACTAAACACAAGGACAGTTTTTTCCCAAACGCCATCACTCTGCTAAACAAATAATTCCCTCAACACTGTCAAACTATTCACTAAGTCTGCAATACTATTAATCTTCTCATTGTTCCTATCACTCATCTTCTCCCACTTGTGACTGCATGACTGCAACTTGTTGCTTATATCCTTGCGATTTATATATATATATATAGATAGATAGATAGATATATTTTAATTTGATTTATCTACCGCCCTTCTCCGGAGACTCAGGGCGGCTTACAATGTGCTCAGCAATATTGATATTGATTGTTTCCTGGTACGATTCGATTGCTTATTGTACCGTATGACTGTCACTGGGTGTTGTGCTTTGTGATTCTTGACAAATGTATCTTTTCTTTTTATGTACACTGAGAGCGTATGCACCAAAGACAAATTCCTTGTGTGTCCAATCACACTTGGCCAATAAAAAATTCTATTCTATTCTATAAGTTGACACGTGTGTGGTTTCATTCAAGTTAACCTAGGCTCTGAAGAAGGGTGGACTCTCAAATGTCCTTTCCAGAAACCTCATCCACTCTCCGCTGACAGTGTTTGGAGTTGAGGATTTAATGTCCTTGCCAGCCTCCTGTCAGTTCTCATCTGTTACGGTCTTTCTGGCACGTTTGAGATGCTTGCCTGTAATTATGAGAAATTGCTGTCAGCACCAAAGGGTCTGGCAAATGCCTTTCGATTGGGAATCTTGGCATGTAGCAGCACCATCTATTGGCTGAAACTTGGATTGTTGCAAAAGAGGCTTTGTTTCTCTCTCCACCCCCCCCCCCCCAAAGTTTCTGGGGTGTTAATTGTGAGGGTTTCCCAAGGTAATTATTAGACAATGTCCAGGATCTGACTGAGAGGCCAGTGATGGGATTAATGGTCTAATACAAATATCTGAGTTGACATGGACATGTTTGGACCTAGGGTGGCTAAGGATATTTGCAAAGTGTCCTTCCTTCCTTCCTTCCTCCCTCTCTCCCTTCCTCCCTCCCTCCCTTCCTTTCTCCCTTCCTTCCTCCCTCCCTCCCTCTCTCCCTTCCTTCCTTCCTCCCTCCCTCTCTCCCTTCCTTCCTCCCTCCCTCCCTCCCTCCCTTCTTCCCTCCCTCCCTCCCTTCCTCTCTCCCTCCCTCCCTCCCTCTCTCCCATCCTTCCTTCCTCCCTCTCTCCCTCCCTCCCTCCCTTCCTCCCTCTCTCCCTCCCTCCCTCCTTCCTCCCTCTCTCCCTCCCTCCCTCCCTCCCTCCCTCCCTTCCTTCCTCCCTCCCTGCCTCCTCTCTCCCTTCCTCCCCTGGGACGTCTACCTTTCTCCCATGTGGGAATCTGTTCCTGCTTAATATTTTTGAGATTTTCGTCAGCCAGCTAGCTGGGCTCATCCACCATGGAACATACAATCAAATATTCCAAAAGAGCTGTGTGCCATTTCTGCTGGACTTCATTAAAAAAAAAAAAAAAAACATTGAAACTGTGAGCATAGGAACATATGAGGAAGACAATGCATTTTTTCTTCGGGAATGTTTTTCATTCCTTTTACATATACAGAATGTATAAGATGAATGACTGAATTATAATGCAGTTTTAATAGTTTATAAATTATAGGAGGGAAGCATGTTAGGCTATGATGTAAAAAAAATCCCTTCCTTCCTTCCTTCCTTCCTTCCTGCCTTCCTTTCTTTCTTTCTCTTTCCTTGCTTGCTTCCTTCCTTCCTTCTTTTTCTTTCTTTCTCTTTCCTTCCTTCCTTCCTTCTTTCTTTCTTTCTCTTTCCTTCCTTCCTTCCTTCCTTCTTTCTTTCTCTTTCCTTCCTTCCTTCCTTCCTTCTTTCTTTCTCTTTCTCTTTCCTTCCTTCCTTCCTTCTTTCTTTCTCTTTCCTTGCTTCCTTCTTCCTCTTTCTTTCTTTCTTTCTTTCTTTCTTTCTTTCTTTCTTTCTTTCTTTCTTTCTCTTTCCTTGCTTCCTTGCTTCCTTTCTTTTTTTCTTTCTTCTTGTAAATAACATTTATATGAAAGGAATTTTTAAAAGAGAAAATACAATGCCATCCTGGTCCAATGGTTGCCCAGTCTCTTCTTGGAAGCCTCCAGTGATGGAGGACCCACAACTCCTGGAGGCAAGCTATTCCGTTGATTAATTGTTCACCATCAGAAAATTTCTCCTGATTTTCAGGTTGGATCTCCCTTTAACACTCTTCCACCTGTTGCTTCTTGTCCTGCCCCTTCGGAAAATAAGTCAATCCCCTCTTTCCCGTGACAGTCTCTCATGTACTGGAAGATAATCAGCATACCCCCACCCCCATTCCCAAATCCTTCTCTTCAAGAGGTTGAAAAAAACTGAATAGTTTTCAGGTAGATTCTGCCTAATATTAGAAAACGAACATAGACTTCATCAGACATAAATACCAATATTTGGGGGATGTCAGCTGTTTTTGGAAAACAGTCTTAGCAAATTCCTAATTAGTGCTTTCTCTGACTGAACAAACTATTCGGAACAAGGTTTTCTCCTCCTTTTTTGGGCAGAGGCTAGGAATCTCACATTCCCTCCCACCCACCCCCCTTTTTTTCTTTTTCTTTGCCACAGGTTGGAAAGCTGATCAAAGAAGCCGCTTCGAAAAGCAATCTCAAGAGGGTGACTCTGGAGCTGGGTGGGAAAAATCCTTGCATTGTCTGCGCAGATGCTGACTGTGAGTGGGGTTCCGGTTGGGAAATTTCTGTTACCCCTAGTCCATGTTTCTCCTGGTCTTTCAAGATAGCATACAGAAGAAGAAGGGGGAAAGAGGAGGAGAAGGGGGTAAGAAAGGGAGGAAGAAGAGAGGAGAGGGGAAAGAGGAGAGGAAGTAGAAAAGGGAAGGAGAGGAGGAATGAGGAAAGTAGAAAGAGAGAGAAGAGGAGCAAGAAGGGAAGAAGAAAAGGAAAAGGTTGTATTAAAATAAAAGAAGGAGATGGTAGAAGAGCAGACCCGCACAACTAATTAGCAAATGGAAGTTAAAGAATAAGATGAATGAATAATGATTAATGATGGACAAAAGACTGTACATTTGTATATGTTGATACAAAATTAAAATATAAAACTTTTTTTTAAAAAAAAAAAGATAGCATGCAGAAGCTGTGGAGTTGTATTGTTGGGGTGGGGAGGAGTTAATAGTGGGGACAGGTGAATGATGATTATTTAGACTCTATCTGTCTATCTGTCTACCCACCCACCTACCTATATTATCTATCTATCTATCTATCTATCTATCTATCTATCTATCTATCTATCCATCCAATCCTTCCTTCCTTCCTTCCATCCTTCCTTCCTTCCATCCATTCTTCCTTCCTTCCTTCCTTCCTTCCTTCCTTCCTTCCTTCCTTCCTTCCATCCATCCATCTATCCATCCATCCATCCATCCGCCCACTCGCCCACCCACGTATGCTAATATTTTTCATCTCTTTCTCTCTGACATCTTTCCAGTGGACTTAGCTGTGGACTGTGCCCACCAGGGTGTCTTCTTTAACCAAGGTCAATGCTGCACAGCGGCTTCGCGTGTTTTTGTGGAAGAGCAGATATATCCAGAATTTGTCAAACGCAGTGTGGAATATGCAAAGAAGCGACTCGTGGGAGACCCATTTGATTTCCAGACGGAGCAGGGACCACAGGTATTATATTACCTTTGCAGAACTGTCTATTTTATCCCAGGCCTTTAGTGCAGTTTGTTAACTTATCCATTGTGTTTACAATGTAGTCATACATAAATAAAGCAGAACTTCTTAACCGGAGGAAATATAGAAATATCTGCTGAGATAGAAGGCTGCAGGTTCAAGCCATAGGGACTAGTCTGTTGGTCTGCTTGTTTCATTTCTGTCTGTGAAAATGTGTGACTTTAACACTCTTTGTGTTTGTCACATTTATTTATTCATCAAATTTATATAGCCACACATTGTTGGTTTTTTTTTAACAATTTTTTTTTATTTTTAAACAAACATACATAAAACCATCTTCAATTGCAAACAGTGTGTTGATTGGTTACAAGTCTTTTGTGCATCATTCACCAATTCATAGCTTTACAATTTACAGTTTACCTAATTTCTCATATCATTGACCTAATAAATATTTATATATTATTATCCTCATTAATCATTTATTTGACTATGGCTATTTCTTCCCTCATTATTTTTTAAGATATTCTAAGATTTGAGTTAATTTTATTATAACATTCATTTCATCCTCCTGAATCTATCCAGTAATAATACCTCTTTATGTTATATTTCACACAGTTCTACAATTTTGTATTGTGAAGATCTCTACCATATTTCAATTCCATATTTTTTTTATCTAACCATTAATAAAATAGGTCCCATATCTTATAGTATTGTTTATCTTCTTGTTCTCTAATTTCAAATGTCAATTTACTCATTTCAGCACATTACATTATTTTCTTAATAACTTCATCCTGCATTGGTATTTTCTCATTTTTCCAATTTTTAGCAAACACAATCCTTGCCGCTGTTAATACATTCATTATATAGCCACACATTGTAAAACATGATTCTGGGTCATGTCCATTGCTTTTATTAAAGTTTTTAAACAATCCAAGGAAGAAATAGATTCTGGAAAAGTAATTGTATCTGGACTAGACTGAAACAAATATTTTTCCCTTTATTTGTGTCCTGCCTTTAATGTTTTTACAAACAACTCAGGGTAGTGAACATATCCAACATACCTTCTTTCCTCCTATTTTCCTCATAACAACCACCCTGTGAGGTGCGTTGGACTGAGAGAAAGGAGCTGGCCATGAACAGCCATCTTTCACTGCAAAAACAGTACTAGAACTCACCATCTCCTGGTGATAGGCCCCCAGAGTCATCCAGCTTGCTTTCATGGCTAAGGCAGAACTAAAACTCATCTTCTCCTGATGTTTGGTGCTCAAAGTCACCCAGCTGGCTTTCATGGCTAAGGTGGGACTAGAATTCACAGTCTCCTAGTTTCTAGCCCAGTTTCTAGACCAAACCGGCTCTCTTAAATAATTTTTAAATGTTAGATGTGTTACGTTTTCCACAAGGAAGACTCTTAAAGCATAGATGAGAAATAAGCCCCACATTGATCTGTGTATTACACTGTTAGCATCCATTTCTAGTTCTCGTAAGAGCGGTGCAACTTGTGTTTTTATTTGGATAGATTGATCAGCAGCAGTTTGACAAGATCTTGGACCTGATCGAAAGCGGGAAGAAAGAAGGTGCCAAGTTGGAGTGTGGCGGTTTAGCGATGGGCGATTGTGGCCTGTTCATCAAACCCACCATTTTTTCAGAAGTCACCGACAATATGCGAATTGCCAAAGAGGAGGTATTCATTTATCTGCTAAACAAATTTATGTAACCTCCCAACTCACACACAGAGACAAGGGAAATGGTGGGATTCAAATAAGTTAATAACCGGTTCTCTGCCCTAATGACCGGCTGGATGGGCGTGGCCATGGTGGGCGTGGCCAGGGGTGTGACAGGCAGCACTCAGCCTCCTGCAGCCCCCTGAGACCAAAAACGGGCCACGGGTGGGGGGCGCATAGCCTCCCCCACACCCTGTTTTGGGCCTAGTAGGCCTCCCTGCAGCCTCCTGGGACCAAAAACAGGCCACAGGTGTGGGACGCACAGCATCCACCATGCCCCGTTTTGGGTCTAGTAGGCCTCTCTGCACTTACTTGGGAGCCAAAATGGGGCCCAGGACTTCTGGAAGGAACGGGAAGGGACAGAGCCTGAACCAGCTGAATCCCACCACTGGACACGGGTAATTGTAAATGTATATTTGGAGTGGTTAACAAAGAACATACTTTTGTTCATAATCATGGCCATTCCACCCTTTATAAAAAATAAAGAGGCATATGGATCAAAGTAAAACATTAGGTGTTCCTCGCTGGGTGCTCTCCAAAATGTTTTGGGACTTCAGTTCACAGAATTTTGTCCTGCTACGACAACATAACTGAAGGACGCCAAATGGGAATGCCACACAATATTTGGACAAATCGTTGCAGAAGTTGACGGAGTTGGCTGAAATGGCAAAATTGACCATTCTGATTAAAGAAAAGAGCATAAGTACTTTTGTTTCCAAATGGAAACCACTTCTGAACTTTGTGCTTGAAGTGGAAAAGAATGAAACTTTGATTTTGGGTTTTACCGATTAGATTGATAGATTCTTATAGAAATGGCTTGTTCGTATTATTATGAAGAAACAAAAAGTTGTGATTTGATGTTAATGCTTTATTTGACTGCAACAGACGGAGTCGGGAGTCCATGTTTCTTTTTCTCTTATCCTCCCTCACTTCTTGTTCTGACCTAGGCTCACTTCGTCATTACAGGACACAATTAGTCTCAAACAAAACTATTTTATTATAACAGCTGAGAATTACTTCATTCCAACCTTAGTCCAAATTAATTCCAAAATAAGTCCTTCAGAAAAAGTCCTTCAGGCTTATCACAAACCTTTATCTTCTTTGGCACCCTGCCAAAGGCCTTTCTTGGCAAAGCCCCACAAAGTTCATAAACAAGAGACGCCGACTGGAAAACAGATTTAGCAACGTGGCTTTCCTACAAAGAGCCCAAGAGCTTTCCTGCTCTTTTAAGTCTTATGGGAGGGGCCAATCATCTCCTGGCCTTACTCCCGAGTCATCCTTTTTGCTTTAGCTGCTCTTGCCTTCTGGCAGCTCTGCACATGCACGCACTAGGAACAGGCTCCTCCTGTTCTTCTGCCTCTCTGCTGTCCAACTCTGGAGGCTCAGGAGTCTGCACATCACTCCCAGATGGCCCTGGCCCCCTCTCTGCCTCTGATGCAGAGCCCTCGTCCGGGCCTTCCCAAGACTCCAGGACTGGCCCATGGTCCTCCCCAGCCTCCTCACTGTCCAACTCCGCTGCTAGCTCTGCGGGCTGCTGGTGGATCACAACACTTCTCTTCCCCCTCTTCCTCCCCACCATTTTCCTATTTACTTTTGTATTTCGTATCTTATTTTATCTTATAACCCAATAAAAATATTAAACACAGGAAATGCAGCACGATGTGATTGCTGAATATCCTGGTATAAAAGGCGGGTGCTTTAGGTAACTCAGTTGATTCATCTTCTGATGGCCATGATTTTGATGTCAACAGATTTTTGGACCCGTGCAGCCCATAACAAAGTTTAAAAGCCTAGAAGAAGTCATACAGAGAGCCAATAATACAGAATACGGACTCACAGCAGCGGTGTTTACAAAGAACTTGGATAGAGCATTGACATTAGCATCAGCGCTACAATCTGGCACTGTCTGGTGAGGTGCTAATTTTGTTTTCTTTCCTGCAGAAAGTCGCTTCGTTGAGTAATTGCACTTCAATCTTCGGTTTGCAGGCATTGTAGACAAAGTACTGTATACCGTATTTTTCGGAGTATAAGATGCACCGGAGTATAAGACGCAACTTAGTTTTTTGGGAGGAAAATAGGAGGAAAAAAATCTGCCTACCAGGTATTCATCTGGCTAGCGTCCTTAGTCTAGTCAGCTTCAGCACATTAGTTTGCTGGTTTTTTATCCCCTGCTTGTGGATAAAAAACAGCTTCTAAGGCACAGCTGAGAGGAAGCAGCAATGAGAAAAGCAGGCAAAGCATGGGGGAGATCGCTTCACTTGGCTAGCACCTAGTTAGGGCTAAAAAAAAGCTTCTAAAGAACAGCTGAGAGTCGGAGCAAAGCATGGAGATCGCTTTGCTCACTAGCGCTTCGTTAAAGCACAGCGGAGAATCGGAGCAGGCAAAGCTGGGAAGATCGCTCGCTAGTGCCTCATTAGCGCCTCATTAGAGCTGAAAAAAAGCTTCAAAAAAGCTACATTTGGAGTATAAGACGCACCCAAATTTTCAGCCTCTTTTAGGGGGGAAAAAGGTGTGTCTTATACTCAAAAAAATACAGTAATTGCACTTCAATCTTCGGTTTGCAGGCATTGTAGACAAAGTATAAGGCTATGTCCCCTCCTCTGACCTTATCTTCTGACCTTAGAGTACATTAAGCTGTTTTTCATTTGCCTAGTTAATGCATGAAATAATACTAGTTAATACTTTATAAAGAAATAGGGACATCGTGTTAACGCAACATAGCAAGTCAGGGGTGTCAAACACAAGGCCTGTGGGCCGGATCCAGCCCATGATGTCAGATCTGGCCCGTGGGGCTGTCCTGGAAAATGTAAGGGGCCAACCCACATGGCTTCGGCCCAGTCTACCCAATGCGCTGTTGGCCCGGTCCACCTAATGTGAAGAGGAAACATGCCAGCAGTTTGGGGAGTGGCATCAAGCAGGCCACACCCATCCTGTCGGCCACACCCAGTGAGTGGCATCAAACTGGCCACACCCCACACAGTCAGCCACGTCCCCCAGGGGCCCCCTCCGAGGTCAGCCACAGCCCTGATGCGACCCTCAATGAAATTGAGTTTGATACCCCTGCGCTAAGTCACTCTGTGGCTTGTTTGGCTGCGTCTATGTTGCCAGCTGTGGTTCCTTCAGAGAAACCTAGTTAAGCACATCAAGGCTTAACTTAAAGTGTAAGCTCTTCCCAAACAGTAGAGAGCTGTATTATTCATCTCTTTGTTTTCCACAGGATCAATTGCTACAACTCCTTCTTTGCACAAGCTCCCTTCGGTGGTTTTAAAATGTCAGGAAATGGCAGAGAACTGTAAGTCTGGTTTTTGTTTATGAAGAAAATTAAGCTTGCAGAGTGGCAGGAACAAGAATCTAATTTTCTTCTGTCTTGGCTTAGAGGGTTTTGTTTGTTGCCTTGCCTGGACTTCTGGTGTTCCTTATTCCCCCCGCCCTGTGCCTCTGGATCTTGCAGTTTGGATGAGCCGTTCATATTTTCCCAAAGAATGCCAATTATTTCTCTTTAAACCTGCACTTAGGCCATATTCCTGTGATCCTTAGGGTGGTATGTTTTTTTTACTTGTATCCCATCCTTCATTTCACCAAGATAATATACAGAAAAATAATCGCTCCTAAAGATATAGCACTAGTTAGGTCCCCAACTCTGGCCCCTTAATTTATGTTTGTGTATTCTTTGTTGCCCTGCAAAGGAATCTAAACTTCCAATTAGTCTTATCTTAAGCATTTCTTTGTTTTACTTAATTGGCTATTTAGCCCCTGGCTCTGGAAGACCAGATCTTATCCAGATCAGGCATAAATTAGGACTGAGGTGTAGTTTATCCCTTTGTTGATGGCTAGTTTCAACTGAGATATGTGCCATGCTTTTAGATGGCACAGAAAGAGATTGATATGAGTTCAGGTCAAATGGCAGGGACATACGTTTGACAAATACCAGATACATTTTAGAGACCTAATGACAATATGTTTGTAACAGGAGATACAAATAGAAAGGAATAATATATGCGATACAAATACAAAAGCACAATATATATGTTACAGGAACCTAATGATTACAGAATAACAAGCTTTTACTAAATCTAGTATATCAGTATTTTATATTCTATCTTTATTATTGTTTCCCTACAAGACAATGGCAAACCACTTCTCAAATTTGCCAAGAAAACTAAAGGGGTTCTCTAGACAAGAGACAGGCTTCAACAAAACTCAAGACTGATTTGAACTCTCTCTCTCCCTCTCCCTCTCCCCCTCTCCCTACCTCCCCCCAGAGGTAGGATTCACTTACCTACCGGTTTGCTTCCGTGCATGCTCTTTGTTCACATGCACACACCTTTCGCACATGCACACAGCCTCCAAAACATGGCTAAATAGGACGGCATTACTTCCAGGCAGGTGGGTGGAGCCTACCACAGTCAGCGCTACTAGTTTGGACAGAACCGACTGAATCCCACCACTGCCTTCCCACTCTCTCTCTTACACACACACACACACATTATTTACAGCAATAAAGGCAGGAAATAAACATATTATCATATTATTCACTGTAATACACCAGTTTAAAATATCCAGGCAAATAAGATTTTCACCCGCTGTTCTCCAAATAACTAATAAACAGGAAAGGCTCTTGTCACCGTGTAAGGAACCAACAATACTCAGAGAAAAAAGTTGTTAAAGTAATTGCCCCAAATTGGACCCTTCCAGATTTGTGAATTGGGATGGTTGAATTTCCTTGTGAGCCACAACCCTTGCCAAGCATTCTGGGAGTTGACATCCCCACATCTGGGCAACATCGGGGGGAAACCAAGGAGAAGGAAGTTAATTTAGTGAGGCGCATGTTCACACAGGTGGACTCCGAGGCAGATAGGAATTTTAAAGATAATCATATTTGGAGCTGGATGCACAAGCCAAGGTTTTTAGAATGATTTCCTACAAATTTAAATATAATTCAAATGTTCAAAAATTGCTCTTAGCCCAAAGGAGTCTTCTAGGGAATGCTGCTGAAAGTGTGCATTAGTGTGTAAGCCTTCATGTAATTTATGTACATGCATCTCAGTGGTGGGTTTCAAGTATTTTTACTACCGGTTTAGTGGTAGTGGCTTGGTGGGTGTGGCAGGGGAAGGTTACTGCAAAATCTCCATTTCTTCCCGATCACCTGGGACTTGGGAGGCAGAGAATAGATCGGGGTGGGGCCAGTCAGAATTTTTACTACCGGTTCTCCGAACTATTCAAATTTTCCACTATAGGTTCTCCAGAACTGGTCAGAACCTGTTGAAACCCACCTCTGATGCACCTCAGTGTCAGAGAATAGACCTTTGTGATTCCATCCTGTTCTGGGACGAAAAGTCAGATTTGTAGTTAGATTTTCAAGAACACAACCATTATTTGACCCTCAGGTTTCTGAAAACAAAAGGAGTTAAAATATGACACCAAGACAGTTTATTTTCCTCTTTGGTTCTTAAGGATTGTCATCCAAAGCCCATTTGCCTTTTCATGTCATTTCTTTAAATATATCTATCTAGCTACCTATCTATATCTATCTAACTATCTATATCTATCTATCTATCTATCTATCTATCTATCTATCTATCTATCTATCTGTATTTCAAAATACAAACATTCCATCTTTCCTTAAACATTGTGTCGTCCGGGTTCAAATATCTCTATGTGCCAATCTTCAACATTTACAACATCATTCACTTAATATCATTCTCTAATCTTAAAATTATACTATGTTAATCAGTTAATCCCCCCAGAGATACGTACAATAACAGACCTCTAGATTTTTCGTCGGGCCCTGAAAACCCATTTATTTCAACTAGCTGGGCTGGCTTGAGTTAAGTTTTAAATTGATTTTAAATTGGGTTGTTTTAATTTACGGCCAAAATATTTAATTATTTTAAACTGCTTTTAAATTTTGTATGTTCTGTTTTTTTACTTTGGCTGTTCACCGCCCTGAGTCCTACTTGGAGAAGGGCGGTATAGAAATACGAACAAATAAATAAATAAATAAATTGTAAGCCGGTTCATTTTTCCTCTTAATGTGTCTTCAAGTGAAAATACAATAACACTAACATTACACGTAATTATCCTCCTCATCCTAATACTAACAATTATCATCTTATTTATATCTCATATTTTCTTTTCTTCTTTAATCTTCTTCTTTTATTTCCAGTTTCCCTTTTTACTCTCTAACCATTGATAAAAACACTTCCCATTTCATACAATATTCAGTTTGTTCCTTCTCTTTGATTGCCAATGTTAATCTGTTCATTTCTGCACATTCTAATATTTTCCTAATCACCTTCTCCTCAGTAGGAATCTCTTCACTTTTCCAATGTCATTTCTGAAAAGTTTACCATCTCATGAATGGCATTTAAGCTTACGTTAAACAGGTGCGGGAGGGAAGTAAACAGAGAGCGGCTTTTTGGCGTGCTGAAGCACTTGTATCTTAAACTCAATATTTTTGTTCTTCCACAGAGGAGAATATGCTCTCTCAGAGTACACAGAAGTGAAGACGGTCACCATTAAAGTGTCCCAGAAGACTTGTTGAGCTACGGATGCGCATGGAGGCTAAAATAAACTCTGACACTCTGAATGTTGACACATAACACGGATTGAGGGGCACATGCTAGAATTGGAAAGGGGGAAATTGCCCATTTTCCTTCCTTTAAAAAAGGAAACCAAACTATCTCTCTCTCTTTTTTTAAAGAGGGTTTTGTTGAGCTGGTCCTTCTAACTCAAAAATTAATTATCTGGTTTTCTGAAACAGATGTAGTCTGCAAGATCTTTCTTCCAGTCTGGTTATCTTCCAGATGGGTTAGGACCTTGATTTCCCATAAATCCTAGTCTTTGGTGGTTGTAGCGCTAGGAACTCGGGGAACCGAAGCCGAAAACATCTGGAAGAATCAGACGAAGAATGAAAGACTATTGTGTGAAAGTATTTTCAGGTAGCCAAACTCCAGTCAATCCAAAGAGATACTGAGGTTAGGGAAGGGATTTGCAGATAGGAGTCCTGAAGCCATTCAACATTTTCATATTTCTTCACTTAGGACTGTTTTCCAAATCTCTCAAGAAAATACTTTCATCCAAGTGTTGGAAGGCTAGATGAAGGCAGTTTCTACTTGCAATTTTTTTCCTTGTCTCTTAGTCTTATAGTCCACATTACTTAGGATTGCATTTTTGCAATTTAGCAATTCATTTTGGGGGGTTTCTGGCAAATATTTCACTATTGGCAAATACTAAGGTGTTTTTGAAATGTTTCACGAATACAAATAAGGAAGGATCCCAGATGCTCTTGGGAGTTTCTTGTCCATTAACTTTTTCCCCAAGTTTTTGCACAGACATTTTTTCCTCTTCTGGTTGGTGTACAAAAGCATTATAAGACAGCTACAGTAATTGCCTCTCTCTTGTGCACTGAATGATTACTGTCTACAGTGCAATCTGGAATCATTGGTTTATTTTTCTAGAGACACTCTTTTTGAAATAAATATATTCCTCATTGTGATTTCAAGCTTTTTCAATGTCTTGTAATTATTGACGGTAACCGTATTTTATTATGGTTTTGTACACACTGAATTTTTCTTTTCTTTTCTTTTTTTTACTTTGGAAATTAAAATCTTAGGCACTATTGTAAAGTACAACCTCGTAGAGTCTTTATATTATTTCATTGCATGTTAGTGCTGTCTTTTGGTATGAAGTATCATTGAATGTTTAAATATAAATAAATATAAATATATATTTATAAATTAGAATGCAATTAATCTAATGTATATTTTATTGCTGATTGTACATGGAAATAATTTGCTTATTTTAAAAGTTATCTCTTGTAATAGTAGCACTACAGTTAATAAAATATAATTTCTACGATCCCACTTGCTCGTACTTGAGGGGAAATTCCATATACTGCAAAATAGTTTTTTTTTTTTTTAAAAAAAAGAATATTTAAACAATAATTAAAAAACAACAATACAAACTAAACTCAGAAAGGAAAAGAAAAAAATATAGAAAGTCTTGACCCTGCCTAGTTCTCTTAAGGATAAAAACAAGAAGAGAGAGAGTGATTCAGATTTCCAAGATTCTGTTACTGTATCTCTAAGGAAAAGTAATAGTAGCTTTCATAACTTTTGTTTCCCAGTCTGATCTCTTGATATCACTCCTGCAAGTCCGACTGTGCACTCTTGCAAGACTCTCAATGCAGCTGTGGTGAGTGGAGGGCTATATAAGAGAGGAAGGGAAGGAAGGGAAGGAAGGGAAGGGAAGGGAAGGGAAGGGAAGGGAAGGAAGGAAGGAAGGAAGAAAGGAAGGAAAAAGACAGAAAAGGAAAAAGGAAAAAGAAAGGAAGGAAAAAGACAGAAAAGGAGGAAGGAAAAAGGAAGGAAGGAAAAAGACAGAAAAGGAGAACAAAGGAAGGAAGGGAGACAAAAGGGGAAAGAAAGAAAGAAAGAGAGAGAAAGGGAGGGAAGGAAGGAAAAAGACAAAAAGGAGAAAAAAGGAAGGAAGGGAGATAAAAGGGGAAAGAAGGAAAGGGAAGGAAGCAAGCAAGGAAGGAAGGAAAGGCAAAAGGAGAAAGATAAAGTAAAGAAGGAAGGGAAGGAAAGAAGGAAAAAAACAGAAAAGGAGAAAGAAAAAGGAGAAAGGAAGGAAGGAAAAAGACGGAAAAGGAGAAAAAAGGAAGGAAAAAGACGGAAAAGGAGAAAAAAGGAAGGAAGGGAGACAAAAGGGAAAAGAAAGAGAAAGGGAGGGAGGGAAGGAAGCAAGGAAGGAAAAAGAAAAGGAGAAAGAAATAAAAAAGTAAAGAAAAAGGGGAAGGGGGAAAGGAAAAGAAAAAGAAAAGAAGAGAGAAAGAAAAGGCTGTTATACATAGATGGGCAGTTCCAACTGCCCATCTATGTACCAACTGGTATAATATTTAACAATTTGTTTTATTAGATTTCCATCCCAGCTTACTTCCAGGAACTCAGGGTGACTAACATCCCAACATCCCATGATTTCATTTATTCACAAATCCCGCGAGACTTCTTGTGTGAATATAACTTTCCCAGCATTATCCAATGGGTTTCTCTGGCTGTGGGTGTTCTTGTTCCGGGTCTAATAATGGATCCCTCAAGAGTGGATCACAATTCCCTGGGGAAGAGGGGAAGTGTCTTTTTCTTTGTTAAAGCTGAACCACAGAGAGTGTCTCCACCCCTGTGTGGAAAGGAGGGGCTTACCCTGAGTATAAAACCCCCTCCAACCTTTTCCACCTTGCTCTCTCCATCTCTCTCTTTTCATGTTTGTTCCTCATGAGACTTGATCTCTGTTGTACATAGTTAATATGATTTATCATATGAATAAATACGTTTAAGACATTTATTTATGCATCTGCCTCTGAACTCTTCTATGCTCCTGGGTGTTTCTACGATCCCAACTCCACATCTATTGACATGTTAGGGGCTTACATCATTTGCAAAGTTCGAGGAGTGCAATACCATCCCACCTCTTCTGATTGCACACTTAATAATGCAGGCTCTGCTTCTGCCCTCCTAAGGCTGAATTGAAGACTTTTTCCAACCTCTCAGCATGAGGAATAGAATAGAATAGAATAAGAATAGAATAGAATAGAATAGAATAGAATAGAATAGAATAGAATAGAATAGAATAGAATAGAATAGAATAGAATAGAAGTTGGAAGGGACCTTGGAGGTCTTCTAGTCCAACCCCCTGCTTAGGCAGGAAACCCTACACCACTTCAGACAAAATGATTATCCAACCTCTTCTTAAAAACTTCCAGTGTTGGAGCCTTCACAACTTCTGGAGGCAAGTTGTTCCACTGATTAATTGTTCTAACTGGCAGGAAATTTCTCCTTAGTTCTAGCTTGCTTCTCTCCTTGGTTAGTTTCCACCCATTGCTTCTTGTCCTGCCCTCAGGTGCTTTGGAGAATAGCTTGACTCCCTCTTCTTTGTGGCAACCCCTCAGATATTGGAACAAAGCTATAATGTTTCCCCTAATCCTTCTTTTCATTAAACTAGACATACCCAAGTCCTGCAACTGTTCTTCATATGTTTTAGCCCCCTAATCATCTTTGTTGCTCTTCTCTGCACTCTTTCTAGAGTCTCCACATCTTTTTTACATTGTGGCGACCAAAACTGGATGCAGGATTCCAAGTGTGGTCTTACCAAGGCATTATAAAGTGGTATTAACACTTCACGTAATCTTGATTCTATCCCTCTGTCTAGGACTGTGTTAGCTTTTTTTGGCAGCTGCTGCACACTGCCGGCTCATATTTAAATGGTTGTCCACTAGGACTCCGAGATCCCTCTCACAGTCGCAATTTGGGTGGGTCAGCGCTCTACTATGATCTCATAATAACAGTTGCTTATTTAGAGAATAATTTAGACACGATGATAGATTTGGGAGATGCATTTGAATTGTTTGAAAACACTGCATGAGACTGATGGCCTTCAAATATCCAGCATCTGGTTTGCAAAGATGTATAGCCTCCAGATATGTTGGTTTGCCTTAGGTCTCCTGACTAATAGTAGTTGTGGTCTGCCAGCAGCCTGTGGAGGTGGCAGTGGAGTCGGACAGTGAGGAGGCTGGGGAGGAACATGGGCCAGTCCTGGAGTCTGGGGAAGGCCCAGACGAGGGCTGTGAATCAGCGGCAGAAATGGGGCCAGGGCCATCTGGGAGTGATGCACAGACTCCAGAACTTCCAGAGTCAGACAATAGAGAGGCAGAGGAACAGGGGGAGCCTGTTCCTAGTATGTGCATGCGCAGAGCTGCCAGAAGGCACAAACAGTTAAAACAAAAGGGACAACTCGGGAGTAAGGCCTGGAGATGATTGACCCCTCCCATAAGGCTTAAAAGAGGAGCAAAGGCATGTGGGCACTTTGCAGGAAAGCAACATTGTTAATTCTGTTCCCAGTCCGCATCTCTGTTTGATTCTGGACTCTGTGTGGCTTTGCTAAGTAGGTCTTTGGCAGAGTGTCAAGGGAGCTAAAGTTTGGTGATTATCCCGAAGGATTTCTCCTGAAGGACTTTTTGCAACTAATTGGGACTCAGCTGTGAATGAATGTAATTCACAGCTGTTGCAATAAAAGAGGTTTTTGGGACTACTCCTGTGTTTTAATGACTCAGGAAGCCTAGGTTACAACAGTAGTAGAACCATCCTCCTCCTTGGTTTGTCTAATCCAACCCAAGGGCATCCAGATATATTGGGATGGCTTCTTCTTCTTCTTGTGCCATATCCGTCATCGGACATTGGCGATCATGTTGGCAATCCTATTTTTATCAACAGCCTCACGAAAAAGGGCTGATGAGTTTTGTCCAAACCAGTCCCTTAGATTTTGAAGCCATGATCTTCTTCTTCTTCTGCCTGGACCTTGTTTGCCTTCAAACTTTCCTTGGAGAATTAAGTGAGGTATGCCGTATTTTTCTGGGTGTCCCATCACATGTCCAAAATATTCTAACTTTCACTTTTTTATGGTTTGATGATTTCCCTTGGCACTCTCAGGCTTAGGAAAAGGTGTGGGGCATTAAAACAGCTCAACATGATCCCTTGTATGTCTTAAGAATCAGAACTTGACATTTCAGTTGTTAAGCAGTTGCCAAGTTGATGCCCACTCAAGGAGATTTCCAAAGCTCCAGGGTACATTTTCCTGGGGCAGCCATCTGCAGCAGCCAGCATCTGTTAACTGTCAAGAGCAGCAATGTGGTAAATGACTTAATGCTAGAAGAAGTAACTGTAGTGGTGAATTTGATTTGCTCGCCACTTGTAATAATGCCTGCATTTACTGTAGTTACTGTAGCAACATTCTCCACAATTCTCACTTCTCTTGCTTTGATGGCAAACAAGGCATTGCAAATAAGAACATGATTGATTCACGTTGATTGAAAGGTTTTTTTATTGATTTACATTGACACAACATAGTTATGCTTCCCTTGCCAGGAATTAAATTCATTTATTTTTTTTTGTACAGTGTCCTGATTTGGAGATCTGCAAAGCCTCCGATTTGAGGTCTGCAAATTTTCTTGAAATTATATTGACAAATTGCTCTACTTGCAGAGTAAGTGGTAACACTATCCCAGTTTTGAAAAGTTGCTTACAACCTTCATTAGGGCTTCTTTTATATGTATGTGTATAGATATATGTATGAGGATGCGGTGGCTCAGTGGCTAAGATGCTGAGCTTGTCGATCGAAAGGTCAGCAGTTCGAATCCCTAGTGCCGCGTAATGGGGTGAGCTCCCGTTACTTGTCCCAGCTTCTGCCAACCTAGCAGTTCAAAAGCACATAAAAATGCAGGTAGAAAAATAGGGACCACTTTTGGTGGGAAGGTAACAGCATTCCGTGCACCTTTGGCATTGAGTCATGCCGGCCACATGACCATGGAGACGTCTTTGGACAGCGCTGGCTCTTCGGCTTAGAAACGGAGATGAGCACTGCCCCCTAGAGTTGGGAACGATTAGCACATATGTGCAAGGGGAACCTTTACCTTATATGTGTGTGTGTATGTATGTATGGGAGCCAGAGAAAACTGGACCGTTAACACGCATTCAGGCTGCAGCTAGTATAATGAAGCATGACCCACAGCTTCTAAACTGATAATAAAGGCCTGAAGATGACAAGGTAAGAGCTTGTCGAAACGTTGCCTAACCTTAAAGTGTTGGTTAGGATTTCAGCCAGAGTTTTTGAAAGACCTTAAAAAGGTTTTTGTTTGGGAATTTAGAGGATTCTGAACTGGGATCTTAGCCAGGATTTTAAACATTTTAACTAACAAACTTATAATGACGCAGGAAAACACCCGATATTTTAACTTGTGTGTGTGTGTGTGTGTGTATGTATGTGTATGTGTATGTGTATGTATATTTGTTTTCATAGATTTTCACGGGTACAGGTATGCATATTCGGGTCTTCCCCTGTAAGATTGAGAGTAGCCAAGATACTCTCAAACTTACATGGGAAAAGACCTGAATACGCCAAGACATACACACACACACGCACACACACATATATACACACACGCGCACACACATATGTGCGCACACATATTAATTATATGTTATATCTTATGTTATAAATCACCAAATGCTTTCCGTGTCTGATCATATATTCTTGTGAAATGAATCCACCCTGGTTGGGGAAGCCACACACATGCCAAATTTTTGCTGGGATTCTTAAATTTTAGAGGGGCGGTTTTTTTTTTTATTAGCCTTAGGAGTAATCCTGGAGCAACCCTGCTCTGTACAAGATCTCCAGCTGTGCAGATTCTCCCAGCATGGAGGGGGGGGGGGGCAAAAATGGCCCTCGGGGGATGGAGAAATCAACGTTGCCCGAAAGATTCCTTCGCCAAACCAAGAAACAAACACGAAGGCCAAGAGCGCGCGGATGCTAAGAAAGAACAGAAAAAACGGAGTTGGAAGGGACTTTAGAGGTCCTCTAGCCCAACCCCGTGCTCAAGGAAAGTCGGAAATTATGCCGGGGAAGGTGGGAGGCAAACCAATGGGTGGGATGGAGAAAAAGATGGGACGGGGAGGGCGCTTGGTGGTAGTGATGGTGGTGGTGGTGGGGGGTGAAACCTTGGTAGTACAGTGGTTTAAAGCACCCTGTTATTAACACAGCTGCCTGCAATTACTGCAGGTTCGAATCTCGCCAGACTCAAGGTTGACTCAGCCTTCCATCCTTTCTAAGGTAGGTAAATTGAGGACCCAGTTTGTGGGGGCAATAAGCTGACTTTGTATAAAAATATACAAAAGGATGAAGGCTATTGCTTAGCGCATTGTAAGCCGCCCTGAGTCTCCGGAGAAGGGCGGCATATAAATCTAATTAAAAAAAAAACCCAACAAAACCTTCCTGGCGCGCGCGCTCAGGCTCCTCTCCCCGATCCAGCTGGGTTGCGCCGCCCGCGCTCCCCTTCCGCAGAACTTCCACAGCTGCGTCCGCCCGTCCTCGCCTTGCGCCGCCCTAGAAGCCGGAGGCGGCCACTCAGACTCGCCTTGCCGAGCCGGAAGACCCCACCCCCGGCCGGGCAATCGAGGAAGTAGCGGGGCTGCTCAAGCAGGGAAGCCAAACGCGCCTCCTCCTCCTCCTCCTCCTCCTCCTCCTCCTCCTCCTCCTCCTCCTCCGGGTTTGGCTCCGTTTCCCCAGCGCGCAAGCAGGGACGGGCATCCCACCGGGGGATGTCCCGCGCCGTCGGTCCTTCTGCGCCCTCCCCCCACACCCGGTTTCTTCCTCTTTCCAAGTCCCAAGACGTGGAGAGCGCGCCGAGATTCCCCCGCAAGCCTTGCCCAGATGGAGGGCGCGGGGAGCGAGGCCCCGGTAAGTGCGCGCAGGCTGGAAGCCTCGTGGCGCGCGTGTTGGTAACCAAGCCCGAACGATTGCGCTCGGTGGAGGCGTCTCTAGGGACCGAGCGCAGTCCAGGAAGACCAAGAGGAAGAGGGAGGGGCAAATAAGCGGGGGGCACAGGCTTGCCACTGGCGTCCGGGGCATCTGGGCGAGGCTGACTTGCCCGTTGCCAAAAAGTTGTAGCCGAGCCTCGGCTTGTGGGTGCTGTCCCAACATTCGCTGCTTCGGCCAAGGCAGACTTGGCTTTGCCCCGATCCAGACCACCACCCTGCAGCCAAGAGCCGCTTTTCTGGATCTGCTGCTAATCGCTTGCTCTTTAGAGGGATCTTCCTAAATAGTTCAAGATTCTGGGGGCCCTGAAGGCAGGTGAAGTCAGCTCTGCCTTCTCTGCCTTAGTACAGGTCTCCTCCTTGACGACTTCCAAGGTCCCTTCCAACTCTGTTACTGTTACTTTTTTTTTTTTTTAAATATTTTTAAACAAAACATAAAACAAGTTTAAATTGGTTTTAAAAATGGGATTTTAAATTGGGGGTTTTATAATTGAGCCTCTTATTTAATCATTTTAATTATTTTTGAATTTTGTCTGTCTTTGTGCTTTTAATCAGGCTGTACACCGCCCTGAGTCCTTCGGGAGAAGGGCGGTATAGAAATAAAATAAAATAAAATAAAATAAAATAAATAAATAAATAAATAAACAAACCATCATCCGTAACAATTACAGAAAGTGTGTCGATCGGTTACAATTCTTTTGTGCTTAATCCCATGTCCAAAATTTACAAGTTATTGAATTTCTCTCATTTGTCCATTTATTATACCTCTCTGTGTTATTGTTCTCATTTAACATTTATTTAACAATGGCATTTATCCCATTAAAAAAAAAAACCCGTTTTTACTTTTACTTTTAGGGGGGTTGGGAGACGTCACTTTCTCTTCCTCTCCAGCTCGCTTCCACGTACACCCCGCCCACCTCTCTCTCCCTTTCGGCAGCTGCAAATGGGCAGGTAACGTCAGGTTCAGAGCAGATTAACAGAGTTGGAAGGGACCTTGGAGGTCATTTAGTCCAACCCTGCTACCCGCCCCCCCCCCGACCGCCCAAGCAGGAGACCCTACCGACACCGTTTCTGATTTAGGTTCTAGCCCTTTGGGGAAACGCTTCGCCTAAAACCTCTCTCCAACGTGCTGACTTGACAGGCGCTCTTTTGAGATTGGAAAGTTCCACCGGGACGAAATCCGACCTGTTGGGAAAGCAGCCAGTTTGTGGGAAAGCGGACGCACTTCTGTTTTTGTTTTTGTTTTTTATCTGCGAGGTCGGGCATATGCTGCCTGTTGCCATGCTGCCCCCCTGTGATCCACGCTTGTAAACAGACAAGTGCTTCCTTTCGATTTTCCAGTCCAAGAAAACCTTTTAGATTTGCAGAATTTGCATTTTTTTTTTTAAAAAAGATTTTTAAAAATTTTTTTAAACAAACGTACATAAAACCATCTTCAATTGCAAACAGTGTGTCGGTTGGTTACAAGTCTTTTGTGCATCATTCACCAAATTCATAGCTTACAATTTACAGTTTACCTAGATTCTCATATCATCGACCTAATATAAATAAATAAATAAATAAATAAATAAATATCCCCATTCCCTCCCCGCTCCAGGGGAAGGATACTGCAAAATCCCCATTCCCTCCCCACTCCAGGGGAAGGATACTGCAAAATCTCAGCTTCCATCCCACTCCAGGGGAAGGATACTGCAAAATCCCCATTCCCTCCCCACTCCAGGGGAAGGATACTGCAAAATCTCAGCTTCCATTCCACTCCAGGGGAAGGATATTGCAAAATCCCCATTCCCACCCCACTCCAGGGGAACGATACTGCAAAATCTCAGCTTCCACCCCACTCCAGGGGAAGGATATTGCAAAATCCCCATTCCCTCCTCACTCCAGGGGAACGATACTGCAAAATCTCAGCTTCCACCCCACTCCAGGGGAAGGATATTGCAAAATCCCCATTCCCTCATCACTCTAGGGGAAGGATACTGCAAAATCTCAGTTTCCACCCCACTCCAGGGGAAGGATATTGCAAAATCCCCATTCCCTCCTCACTCTAGGGGAAGGATACTGCAAAATCTCAGTTTCCACCCCACTCCAGGGGAAGGATACTGCAAAATCTCCATTCCCTTCCCACTCCAGGGAAAGGATACTGCAAAATCTCCATTCCCCCCCCCACCCACCCCAGCCAGAGGTGGTATTTGCTGGTTCTGCGAACTACTCAAAATTTCCGTTACCGGTTCGCCAGAACCTGTCAGAACCTGCTAGATTTCACCCCTGCTTGGAGGTCTTCTAGTCCAACCCCTTGCTTGAGCAGGAGGCCATATATCAGTGGCCCCCAACTTTTTGGACACCAAGGACTGGTTCTGTGGAGAGAGGTTTTTCTGTGGACCAGAGGGGGTGTGGATTTGTCTAACTGCCTGCCATCCCATGGATGGGGCTTTGCTTGTGTTGCATGGCCCGGTTTCTGACATGCCATGGCCCAGTGCTGGTCCATGGCCTGGGGGTTGGGGGCTCCTACCCTATTCCATTTCAGACAAATGTCTCTCCAGTGTCTTCTTAAAAGCCTCCAGTGATGTAGCACCCACAACTTCTGAAGGCAAGCTGTTCCATTCATTAATCGTTCTCACTGTCAGGAAGTTTCTCCTTAGTTCCAGGTTGCTTCTCTCCTTGATTAGTTTCCATCCATTGTTTCTTGTCTTGCCTTCTAGTGCTTTGGAAAATGGGTTGACTCCCTCTTCTTTGTGGTAGCTTCTCAAACATTGGAACACTGCTTGGGGGAGGGGGGAGACAAAGAAATGTCAGGAACAGTGGAAGCTTAAGTCTGGTTAACCCTCTGGTTAATGTATTGTGTCTGGTTTTTGCTTAATGATGGCACCCATATTTGGGTTGCAAAAATCCAGATGATCACTAAAAAGCAGCAGCTTCTTGACTTCCTTCCTTCCCTCTTGTTGTTAATCTGATTTTTGCAGCCCAAATATAGTTCTACCTTAGTACATTGTGTCATCCCAACAGTGTAGTTTCGTTGAATCACAGTTGGAATATCATTGTTTACGAGATGTCCAAATCACACTTAAGTAGCTCTATTGAGTAAACTATGGGCTTGAGTGGGTTTTAGCAAGTCATGATTTTTTTTTAAATCTCATAGATTCCTGCAGGCCTACTCCATGTATGGTTTAAGACCAACAATAACTTCCAAATGTTATTTGCAAAAACCATGTTTGTTTGCTGCTTATCAACCCTGGAAAAAATGCCTGTTCTCCAGAAACCTTGTTTCATTGCTTTAAATTCCAGGGTTTCAGGATTTCCCAGCAGATTTGTAACTGTAAAATATATTGCAGATTCCTTCTTGATGTGCTATGTTTCTTTGTATAAGGAGCTGCTTCAGGGATAGGTAGCTGTTGTGGTCCGCCAGCAGCCCGCGAAGCTAGCAGCAGAGTTGGGCAGTGAGGAGGCTGGGGAGGACAATGGGCCAGGGGAAGGCCTGGACAAGGGCTCTGCGTCGGAGGCAGAGAGGGGGCCAAGGCCATCTGGGAGCGATGCGTGGACTCCAGAGCCTCCAGAGGCAGATAGCAGAGAGGCAGAAGAACAGGAGGAGCCTGTTCCTAGTGCATGCATGCGCAGAGCTGCCAGAAGGCAAGAGCAGCTAAAGCAAAAAGGACGACTCGGGAGTAAGGCCAGGAGATGATTGGCCCCTCCCATAAGACTTAAAAGAGCAGGAAAGGCTCTTGGGCTCTTTGTAGGAAAGCTACGTTGCTAAATCTGTTTTCCAGTCGGCGTTTCTTGTTTCTGAACTTTGTGGGGCTTTGCCAAGAAAGGCCTTTGACAGGGTGCCAAAGAAGATAAAGGTTTGTGATAAGCCGAAGGACTTTTTCTGAAGGACTTGTTTTGGAATTAATTTGGATTAAGCTGGGAATGAAGTAATTCCCAGATGTTATAATAAAATAGGTTTGTTTAAGACTAATTATGTCTGGTAATGCCTAATTGAGCCTAGGTCACAACAGTAGCTGTATATAAACGCACATCTAATTCTAAAATAGTACAGTCCAGGAAGTTGTATTTTTGCATGTTCAAAAATAATTTGAAACATTGAAGTTTTCTCTGATTGTGTTTACATATTTCCACGATGTATTTCCATTGTAAGACAAATAATTGTTTTTCCTCCTCTTGGCAAGATTTTGGTTTAAAATAATGTCTGTGTTTTTAAAGTATAGTTATTAGCTATCCGACTGTTGTGCATTGCAGAATAGTCTCAGAACAAATAAAGCAGAATAACAGAGATGGAAGAGACCTTGGAGGTCTTTTAGTCCAACCCACTCTCGCGCAGGAGACCCTATACCCATGATGGCGAACCTATGGCACACGTGCCACAGGTGGCACGCTGAGCCATATCGGTGGGCACGCCAGCTGATTTTTGGGCCCACCAGAAGTCAGGAATTGGGCAGTTTCCGGCCTCCGGAGGGCTCCAGGAGGGTGGGGAAGGCTGTTTTTGCCCTCCCCAGATTCCTAAAACGCCTCTGGAACCTGGGGAGGGTGAAAAACAGGCCTACCATGCCATCGCGTGCCAAAAGTGGGGGGAGCGCATGGGGGGTTGCATGCTCATGCGCGGGGGGGGCAGGCTGCATTGAATTATGGGTGTGGTACACGCGTGCATGACCCCACCCGCACTCCCTCCCGCTTTTGGCACGCGATGGCAAAAAGGTTAGCCATCACTGCCCTATACCTATCAACCCGTAAAGCATTCCTGGTCTGCTCTCGAGTTGCCATAAGCAGGCGGGTGTGTGTGTGTGTGTGTGTGTGTGTGTGGGAACTGAGGGAGCAGCACAGCAGCCACAACCAGAAGCACATTCCACACATACCTTTCTCAAGGCTGTATCTCAGGTTACCCGGAGAGGCGTGATCTTTATAGCCCACAAAAGTGCTCTGTTGGAGAATGTGATTTATGACACACCCTGGGAGGAGGGGGGGAAACAGTTTCATAGTTGGGCTGTAAATTACGTGGGGCAGAGTTGACTTCCCTTGGGTAGTGCTGACATGTTGCTCCTAATAAATAACTGGATTTCTTTTGAAACTTGGCTCAAGGCTCATGGTTTAATTAGGGCATGCCTCAGAACCCTGACAGCACTATTCCAGAAAAATGGCTCTTCTTAAAAACCTCCACTGATGGAGCACCCACAACCTCTGAAGGGAAGGTGTTCCACTGATTAATTGTTTCTGTCGGGAAAATTTCTCCTTTCGTTCTACGTTGCTTCTCTCTTTGATTAGTTTCCATCCATTGTTGCCTTGTCAGTTCCTGCAAATTGCAATGCCTGCAAATTTGAATTGCAGGAAAATATTACTTCTGACTTTCTTCAAGGCAGGTTATTTTGAAGATCCAAGAACTCTCCCAAGAAATCCTGGCTGAATTCTATAAAATAGTTGGCTAGAAAAAAAAAAACAAAAACTCTTACTCTGATATAAACATAGCCAGTGTTTTCACTCTGGGCATGAAAGGGTGTTTTGTGCATAGTGATATACTTTGTCTTCCCGTAAAATGGTAAACTCATTTCTGAGCCAATCCCTTTAAGGCAAAATTTAGGCTATGACTGGAAAGAAGAAGCAGATCAATCAGAAAGAAGAGGGAAGATCCCAGCATTGGCATGTTTGGAGGAACTGAGTTTTTAGAAGTATGTTTTTTTTAAAAAAAATGCAAAGAGCAAAAGCAAAACAATTTAACTCAAAAACAATCCAGAGAGGGTTGAGCTTGTACAGAGTATCGGCTGACAAAACCAAGACCTGATGGAAAGCAAGCTAGAACTTTAGAAAGGAACAATTCGGTAGTAAAAGAAAGAAATAGTAAAATGTTTGGTCCTCTAACTTGGATCTAGACTAGTCAAGCTGGAAACAAATTCCATCTTTAGCTGCTGTCAAAGAATAAAAGTATTTTTTTTCCTTCCAGAAAAGTTGAAACAAAGATCTCTTTCATAATACAAAATACTTTTGTATTACTTTTACTTTTACTTTTACTTTTACTTTTACTATATTTACTCCTGTCCCCTTGTAACCCTGCCTTGACTTCTGATCACGTGGAGTGGCACCCCTTATCATGGCTCAGTGGTTAAAGATGCTGAGCTTGTCACCTGGAGAGCTGTCAGCCCGGGTTCGAGACCTGAGCACCACATGATGGGATGAGTTCCCATTCTTTGCCCCAGCTCCTGCCCACCTAGCAGTTCGAAAGCAGGCAAATGTGAGGAGATAAATAGGTACCACTCCGGTGGGAAGGTAACAATGTTCTGTGAACCTTTGATATATAGTCATGCTGGCCACATGAACACGGATGCATCTTTGGACAACCCTGGTTCCCCTTGGCCAAGAAATGGAGATGAGCACCATGCAGGGGTGGAATTCAACCTGTTCAGACCAATTCGGGTGAACCGGATGTTAATTTTAATCTGGTTCACTGAACCGTTAGTTGCAAGGATGGGCTGGCCCCGTCCATCCTGCCCCTCCCTTCCCAGGAGTCTCCAAGTGGCCCGGTTTGGATGCCAGGTAAGTGCAGGGCCTGTATGGAGGCTCTGGGAGGGCAAAAAACGGGCCTACTGGAAGTGCGGAAACGGCCCCATTTTTGGCCTCGGGAGGACCACCAGAGCAGGGGGAGGCCATTTTCGCCCTCCCTGAGGCTCAAAGAAAGCCTCCAGAGCCTGGGGAGGGCAAAAACGCCCCCACATGGTGGTGTAGGGCCATGCCTCTATGGCCACACACACCCAGCAACTGGGCAGAGAACCAGTTGCTAAAATTTTTCAATCCCACCCCTGACATCATGCCCTAGAATTGGAGAACTGACAAGGAACTGACGGGAAAACCTTTACCTTCATCTTATCAAAGCTACAGTTGGACTTTGAGAAGGATTTAATATTTGCCTGGAAATTCTCTCTGCCAGTTCCAGGCTGTGCCACCTGGAAGTGATTGAACCATCTATGAGTCACAGATATTAAAGTTATAGTTCAACTTGTGACTGAATGTATAAAGGAGATAAACAACAGGTAGATATTTTATCAAGGGCTGTACGTTTGTGGACTGACTGCTTTTTCAAACTTGATACCCTTTGGTTGCTGAGATAATAATTCAGCCTGTTGTAAACTTTGACAAACAGAATGGTGTTGGTAAAAATTCTCCTATTCTGGGAAATGCACAGAAAGAAACGGGGATGTAACTTTACCTGTAAATTGCATTCACCAAGTTTATTATTTTGCACGGCGTAACAGGATACAGCATTAGTACATAAAAATTCAGAAAAATAATGCATAAAATGTGCATCAAAATATAAAATACCACAACAGTGAATTATTTCAAAAACATAGAGTATGAGTTGATAATTAAAATTACGAATAGAATTAAATTACTGTATGTATTAGTCACTAGAATGACTAAACCTATGGCCGGATCTCTAGATTGTTTAGCCATTGGACAGTACTACCATGGAGATGATGTTTTTCATGCAGGGGACATTTTGAGGAGGCCAAATTTGCCAGATTGATTCATGCTGATTAAACTAAACCAAGTTTGTTTTTGACAGTGAATTATTCAATAAACCAGAAGGGCTGACCTTGCCAAACTCAGAACCAAAAATCTGGCTTACCGTAAGATGTGAATCCAGGCATCACATGGTATTCTCTCTGTTATCTGTGGCCTTTATTTGCAAAAAGGTGATGATGAAACAGACTTACTCTATGCTTCTGTTGTATGGATTATGAGTAACAACTCAATTGTATATAAATGGTGTGACCCAAGTGCACGTAGTTAATATTAAATGCAAAACAGTTCCAAAAAACAAACAGATTTTATTAAAACAGCTGAGAATTAACTCATTCTCAGCGTATTCCAAATTAAATGAAAGCAAAGTCCTCAAAACACCGTTCTTCAGTTTATCACCTGACCTTGGGATAATTAGGCAAACTGCCAAAGCCTTTTCTTGGCAACAGTTCAGGAACAGAAGATGCTGACAAGAAAGAAATACAGCCAAACACGAAGCAAATCTCTCAAACGGTTGTTTTCTGGCAAAGAGGCCAAGAGCCGTTGCTGGTCTTTTAAGCCTTATGGGAGGAGCCAATAATCTCTTGGCCCTACTCCCGAGTCGTCCTCTTTGCTGTAGCTGCTCCTGCCTTCTGGCAGCTCTGCGCACGCATGCACTAGGAACAGGCTCCTCCTGTTCCTCTGCGTCTCTACTGTCAGCCTCTGGAGGCTCCGGAGTCTGCACATCACTCCCCGATGGCCCTGGCCCCATCTCTGCCTCCGACACAGAGCCCTCATCCGGGCTTTCCCCAGCCTCCAGGACTGGCCCATGTTCTTCCTCAGCCTCATCGCTGTCCGACACTGCTGCCAGCTCCGCAGGCTGCTGGCGGACCACAACAATAAACAGAGGAATCTCTCACATTCATTTTTCATTGTTGTAATACAGGTAGTCCTTGACTTATGACCACAATTGAGCCCAAAACTTCTGTTGTTAGGCAAGACATTTGTTAAGTGAGGTTTGCTCCATTTTACAACCTTTTTGCTACAGTTGTTAAGTGAATCACAGCAGTTGATAAGTTAGTTACACGGTTGTTAAATGAATCTGACTTCCCCGTTGACTTTGTCAAAGGGTTACAAACGGTGATCACACGACCATGGGAACACGGCAACAGTCGTAAGTATGAACCAGTTGCCAAGCATCTGAATTTTGATCACATGATCAGTGGGATCAGACGTGGGTTTCAGCAGGTTCTGACCAGTTCTGGAGAACCGGTAGTGGAAATTTTGATTAGTTCGGAGAACCGGTAGTAAAAATTCTGACTGGCCCCACCCCCATCTATTCTCTGCCTCTCAAGTCCCAGCTCATTGGGAGGAAATGGGGATTTTGCAGTAACCTTCCCCTGGATTGGGGACAGAATGGACATTTTACAGTATCCTTCCCCTGGAGTGGGGTGGGAATGGAGATTTTACAGCATCCTTTCCCTGCCACGCCCACCAAGCCATACCCATCAAGCCATGCCACACCCACCAAGCCACACCCATAGAACTGGTAGTAAAATTTTTTGAAACCGACCAGTGATGGGGATGCTACAAAGGTTGTAAGTGTGAAAAATGGTCCAAAGTTACTTTTTTCAGTACTATTGTAACTTTGGACAGTCAGTAAATGAACTGTTGTACATCAAGGACTACCTGGTAATCTGAACTCATAAACACATGACCATTAATGCGCTAAACATCTTTAGTCAACCCCGTCTTGTAGTAAAGAACAGTAGATTTTGTCTATGGAGATTCTCAGTCATCCAGGTCATGGCTGTCCCAAAGGTGCTTTTTCAAAAGGCACCTGGACTTGGTTTTTCCTTGAAGACGTTTTCGCTTCTCATCCAAGAAGCTTCTTCAGTTCTTCCACTTCTGAACTGAAGAAGCATCTTGCATGAGAGGTGAAACATCTTCAAGGAAAAACCAGAAAGTCCAGTTGCCTTTTGAAAAAGCACCTTTGGGACGACAGCAGATTTTGTAGCTATAATATTGCAGCTGCATTTTCTCAAATCCTCTTTTGCTTAATAAAACAAAAATGAAAAGTTGTTTTGTAACTTACTGATTGCTCATATTAATCATGGCATCCAAGGTTGATTGCACTCCTGGGCTGAATTAACAGAGGGATAGAATCAAGATCACGTGAAGTGTTTTTTTTTTTTAATTGAAAAAGTTTTTCAAATACAGATTTTTCCCCCTTTTCCCCCCCTCCTCCCTAACCCCCTCCCCCTCCCCTCCCCCTGTGGCTTCTCCAAAATAAAACCCAAATTAATAACAGATTATATAATACTTTACCATCCTTTTTACTCCACTCCAAGATCACGTGAAGTGTTAATACCTCTTTATAAGGCCTTGGTAAGGCCACACTTGGAATCCTGCATCCAGTTTTGGTCGCCACGATGTAAAAAAAGATGTAGAGATGCTAGAAAGAGTGCAGAGAAGAGAAAAAAAGATGATGAGGGGACTGGAGGCTAAAACATAGGAAGAACGGTTGCAGGAACTGGGCGTGTCTAGTTTGATGAAAAGAAGGACTAGGGGAGACATGATAGGAGTCTTCCAATATCTCAGGGGCTGCCCCAAAGAAGAGGGAGTCAAGCTATTCTCCAAAGCACCTCAGGGCAGGACAAGAAGCAATGGGTGGAAACTAATCAAGGAGAGATCCAACCTAGAACTAAGGAGAAATTTCTGACAGTTAGAACAAATTAATGGAACAACTTGCCTCCAGAAGTTGTGAATGCTCCAACATTGGAAGTTTTTAAGAAGAGGTTGGACAATCATTTGTCTGAAATGATATAAGGCTTCTTGCCTGAGCAGGAGGTTGAGCTAGAAGACCTCCAAGGCCCCTTCCAACTCTGTTATTCTGTTATTCTTTTTCTATGGATTGTCTCAGTTATGTTTTAATCATGTATTGTCCTGGGTGAAGAATCTTGAATTCAAGGACAGGCTACAGGGAATGTGCTGCAAGGAATTGCTGAGTAGGTAGGTAGATATATCTAGAATTTCTGCCCTAGCAATTGAGAACTAGGGTAGTTTTTCTATGTCAGGAATTCTCAATTCAGTGATGATGATGTATTATATTTCTATCTGGTCTTTTCTGTGATATTTTAAGACTTTTATGGGGCTGACTTTTAACTTTATCATGTGGTAGGTTAATTTTATCATTTGGAAGTTCTGGAGGCCACTAAGCGAAGCCGTCTGGTTCCCAAAATCCAGGTCTGATGCCCATGGTCCACATGACATGGGTGGGAGGCCCCTTATGCAAAGTGGATATGACTTTCTGTTTTTTCCCTCCTTTGAATTGAAGGGGGAGAGTTTAAAGGGGTTTCTTTGTATTCTGAACTACTGTACAGTAACCTCACTTAAGGCTTATACGAACACTCTGTGACTGTTTATGGATCTCCAAATGGCAGGAAACTGCCGTCAGTGTTGAGCTGTTGTGGTTAAAGGTTCTTTGGGAGCCTCTGAAAAATAATTTGAGAGCCACAGATCACCCCGTTTTACCCAAAACCAAGAAAAGAAAAAAAAAATCTGGGTTACCAGACACATCGTCTTATAGTGGTCCTACAGAGAATAATTTTGAGTCCTTTTTAAGGTTGGTATTTGATGTGTCTTCCCTGCAGAGGTTCTTGGTCCGGCAAGGCTGTTTGAAAAACCATGAGCTGCATAATCTTTGAGCCTCTAAGCAATTATTCTTTTTTGTTTGATGAAGTGTGCTGGCATTTGCATAACGAAAGGGGAACTTCAGAAGCAGAGCTCTTGAAGGGGGTGGCAAAGATTTGACGTTTTATTGGTTATCTGCAAAATGAGCCTCTCAGGCCACCCGTTCAGTGCTGTAGATTCTCCGTACTTTGCTAAAAAGGACCAATGCTTTTAAGCTTGAAGAGCAGATTTAGATAAGACCCAGTCTTTTCTTGACTTGAGCTTAAACAGAAATGGTCCGTGTGATTGATGTTCTGAACTGTTCTTTCCTATTAAAACTGTAGTGTTTGATTAACATTATCAGCGGCATATAAGGAAAACCAGTTGAAGATGTTTTATAGATGGCATTTACCACCAACAAGAATCGCAAAGATGTTCCCAAATAATGATCCAACATGTTGGAAGTGTAAGAAAACCCATGGAACTTATTACCATCTATGGTGGACATGCTGGTGGTGAAAAAATTCTGGACAAATATAAAAAAAATGGTTAGAAAAAATAACAGGACAAATAATAGAAAGAAAACCGGAAACATTTTTATTAGGAATATTTATGAGAACATATACGAAAGAAATAAAATATCTGATTTTACACATCATAACAGCGGCCCAAATAATATACGTACAAAAATGGAAACAGGAAGAAACACCAACGGATTAAGAAGTGATTAAAAAAAAGTTTTAGAATGTGCTGAGATGGACAAATTAACAAAAGAAATTAAAAGAAAAGAAGAGACATTACTATACAATTTGGAATAAATGGTAGGAATGGCTTGAGAGCAGAAATAAAAAAATAACATAAATAGGGGAGAAGATAAAATGTAAAATAAGTATGCAACAAATATATATATGTGTGTGTATATATATATATATATATATATATATATATATATATATATATATATATATTTGTTTTCTCAGGTTTTTGCGGGTGTTTGTATGTAGGTCTTTGGTTATTCGGGTCTTCTCCCACGTAAAATTGGAAGTGTCTTGGCGACATTTCGACGAAGTCTCATTCGTCATCTTCAGGCTGGTGTTCTCGGCTTCGTGCTTCCAGGAGCAATTCCATTCCATTGCTCCTGGAAGCACGAAGCCGAGAACACCAGCCTGAAGATGATGAATGAGACTTCGTCAAAACGTCGCCAAGACACTTCCAATTTTACGTGGGAGAAGACCCGAATAACCAAAGACCTACATATATATATATATATATATATATATATATATATATATATATATATATATATATATATAATGTATATACATTAGTTAATTGTTTTAAGGAGGGAAAAAAAGCATTAATGGGTTTTTCAGGTATCTGAAACAAATATATAGAAAAGTATAAAATTAAGGCTATTAGGATTAGAAAATATATTGTAATCAATCAAAAAAGGGACAATGAAGGAAATGAAACAATATGAGAGACATGGGGGGGGGGAATTACAGTGGAAAGCAGACCACGAAGAAACGTTTGTTAAAAAGAGGATATATTTATATGTTGTATGTTATGTATTTGTCATAATGTGTATTAATAAAACAATAAAACTTAAAAAAACTGTAGTGTTTGAAATTTCTTATGCAATAGATCAGAATATCTAGCTTAATTTATCTTGTTGTTTCCTTTCTCCAGCATAATTCTTAGCTTTTGATTTTTTTAATATAGATTCCATGCGATTTCCAGGAATAGGGGGCTAAAACACTTCAGGGAAAATGTAATATATTTAAACCCTATGTTCCTGAATTACAAATTTACATATAATAGAAGTCTTAAAATTATTTCAGCAGCTAGAGAGTACAAAACCCATACAGTAATTCAGGAAAACCCATTCATTACAGTGTATTAATATTTATACAGCACACTAAACTTTCCATTAAGAGTTTCAGAAAACTGGGCCTAAAACACTTTTTTGTTAGTTGCATAGTCATGTCCGACCCATGGACAACATTCCTCCAGGCCTTCCTGTCCTCTCCCCATCCTCTGGAGTCCATTTAAGCTCACGCCAACTGCTTCAGTGACTCCATCCAGCCACCTCATTCTCTGTCGTCCCCTTCTTCTTCTTTTGCCCTCCATCATTCCCAGCATTAGGCTCTTCTCCAGGGAGTCCTTCCTTCTTATTAGGAGGCCAAAGTATTTGAGTTTCATCTTCAGGATCTGGCCTTCTAAAGAGCAGTCAGGGTTGATCTCCTCTAGGACTGACCGGTTGGATCACCTTGCAGTCCAAGGGACTTGCAGGAATCTTCTCCAGCACCAGAGTTCAAAGGCCTCAATTCTTTGGCGCTCAGCCTTCCTTATGGTTCAAATTTCACAGCCATATATTGCAACTGGGAAAACCATAGCCTTGACTGTACACACTTTTGTTGGCAGGGTGATGTCTCTGCTTTTTAGTATGCTGTCTAGATTTGCCATAGCTTTCCTCCCCTAGAGCAAGCATCTTTTAATTTCTTGGCTGCAGTCCCCATCTGCAGTGATCTTGGAGCCCAGAAAAATAAAATCTTTAAATAAAACACTTTAGAGAAAGTCCAATACATTTATTCCTGAAATAAACTAGATTTGAATTTTTTTTTTAAAAAAAGAACACCTTAATCCTCACTATTACTGTTTTCTGATGATTTGTTTAATAAAGGAAAATTAATTTGGATTACTCTGTTTTACTCTTCTTTTTTTTAAACATAGCCATTCCCTTCTGAGCTGTGATGTATAGCCTGGGTGCTTTGAAAATGGATATGCTAGCCTGGCTTTGCAGACGATGTTTCAGATATTAGATGTGTTGGAGTGTTGATGGTTTAAAACTTTCTGCCAAGCGCCGAGAATGTATTGGTGTGTCGGGAGACAGGAATCTGCAGAAAATGGCGAGAATCCCAGACAGGAGCAAGAAGGTAAGCATCAAATCAGCATGCCTGTTTTTTTTTGTTTTTTTTTACTTTTCCATTAATCAATGGAGGGTTTGGTCAAGTGGCATGAATCCTTACATGGACCAGTGTGAAGAAGGATGGGGTAGATGGACATGGAGTTCCCTACCTGTGTTTTTCTCCATCACATCATCCTTCTTTTTCCAATCCAAGGAAGATACTTACTGACTATTGGCAAAACACACTCAACCAAGTGAGTGTAAGAGCTTGACTGCTATTAATTGTGCTTGGATTTTGGGGGTGATTATTCATTGTGCCAGATCCAACTTTTTTGATGGTTCATGGTTGATAGACACTAGAAACTCAGCTCAGAAACTTCATATACATTTATTTATTTATTAGTTTGTCAAACATGTACAAGATAGCAGGTATAAGTGTGAACCTAGACATGAACAAAGAAACTGAATACAAATAAATGGGACACTAGGACAGGGAGGGTAGCCATGCTGGTGCACTTATGCATGCCCCCTTTATGGACCTCTTAGAAATGGGGTGAGGTCCATGGTAGACAGTTTAAGGTTGAAGCTGTGGGGATTTGAGGATGTAACAATGGAGTTGGGTAGAACATTCCAGGCGTTGACCACTCTGTTGCTGAAGTCATATTTTCTGCAATGGAGTTTGAAGCAGTTTACCTTGAGTTTGTATCGATTGTTTGCCCGTGTAATTATTGTGGTTGAAGCTGAAGAAGTTGTTGACAGGTAAGACGTTGTAGCAGACAAATTTTGTGTACTATACTTAGATCAGACCGCAGGCGGAACAGTTCCAGATTGTCTAAATCCAAAATTTCAAGCCTGGTGCCATAAAATATTCTATTGTGAGTAGAGGAGTGGAGGACTCTTCTCGTGAAATACCTCTGGACCCACTCAATCATATTAATGTCCAATATACAGTGTGGATTCCAGGCAGACGAGCTGTATTCGAGAATTGGTCTGGGAAAGGTTCTGTATGCCATAGTTAGCAATACAATGTTACCGGAGAAGCTTCAAAAAATTAGGTTAACAACTCTTAATGCCCTTTTGGCAATGCTGTTACAATGAGTTGTGGGAATATACATGTTGTGCAGTGGTGAAATCCAATTTTTTTTACTACCAATTCTGTGGGCGTGGCTTTGTGGGCATGGCAGGGGAAGAATACTGCAAAATCTCCATTCCCACCCCACTCCGGAGGAAGGATACTGCAAAATCCCCATTCCCTCCCCACTCCCGGGGGAAAATCTCCATTCCCACCCCACTCTGGGGCCAGCTAGAGATGGTATTTGCTGGTTCTCCGAACTACTCAAAATTTACGCTACCAGTTCTCCAGAACCTGTCAGAACCTGCTGGATTTCACCCCTGATGTTGTGGGAATATATACAGGAGCAGGAAAAATTATTCCGTCCCATATTGGCAAAAGGTTCGTGGTTTTCCCCACACACATTCAGGTGGCTTAGTGGCTAAGACACTGAGCTTGTTGACCAGAAAGGTCGACAATCCCTAGTACAGGTCTCCTGCATGAGCAGGGGGTTGGACTAGTTGACCTCCAAGGTCCCTTCCAACTCTGTTACTGTTACAAGGTAGTCCTGTCACTAAGGAAAATGACACCGTTTCCTCAAGTAGCAGATTTGGATATCAGATTAGCAGACTTTCTTCATTTGCTTAATTTGCCCCGCTACAGATGCAGAGAAGTGTGTCTCTGGGGTTTTCTGTGCCACACGCCTAAGTAACTTGTCATTACTTAGGCATATTTAGATCCCCTTAGGCTCCAAAATGTCTTGAGTCATGTTCTTGCAGGTATCTGGTGATGGAGATCTGGGGTGACATCTTACCTAGTGAACAGTCTGGAAAGGCTGCAGAGCTTTCCAAAGTGAAGCTAGATCTGTCAAGTTGTGGTTGGACCGTGTGTTTTTTTTTTGTTTATTTTAAAAAGTAATATTTATTAAAGTTCCAAAGATTAAAATACACAGTACAAAAAGGAACATAATACACACACAAAAAAGCAAGAAATATAAACAACCAAAAACCATCATATCAAAATTTCAATACTAATAACAACTTTTCTGCATCGGTATCTCTAGTCCAGGGGTCTGCAAACTTAAACACTCAAAAGAGCCATTTGGACCCGTTTCCCACAAAAAAGAAAACACCGGGAGCCACAAAACCCTTCCCGTGCCTGACTATTTCTTGATCGGCCACAAAACTAGCCTAGGTAGTTGAATTAAATGTTCTGGTTTTCTTTTGAAACTTTTCTTTACTTGGATTTATTCATGGTTGGTGGACTGTCCGAAGACGTCTCCGTGGTCATGTGGCCGGCATAACTCAACGCCAAAGGCGCATGGAACGCTGTTACCTTCCCACCAAAAGTGGTCCCTATTTTTCTACTTGCATTTTTTACGTGCTTTCGAACTGCTAGGTTGGCAGAAGCTGGGACAAGTAACAGGAGCTTACCCCGTTACGCGGCCCTAGGGATTTGAACCGCTGAACTGTCGACCTTTCGATTGACAAGCTCAGTGTCTTAATCACTGAGCCACTACTTTTATAGATAAACCTAAAGTCTGCTTTACTTTGGAGCTCCTTGAGATACCCCTGTATGACAGTTGTCCTTTTAGCAATGAATGGAAGTAAATAAGTAATGACAGTACTTTTTACAACTCCTATAGTTGTAAAACTCTTGGTTTCCTGACCTGGTCTGTCTTGATAGACTAAGACAGTAGCTTTGTTTGGTTAGGAATCACCCCATGGAAAGTACCATAGGTAAAAAATTATAAGGAAGTTGTTTTGTTCCTTTCATTTCAAATATATACACATATATACATATTTATACATTGCTAGGACTTTCCTCTCTTTCCTTTGATTTGCCACATTCATGCTGATTAATTTGGTTAGGGTTTTTTAATTGCTTTTTTTTTTTTGAAAGATTCAAAGCAGAATGAAAGTTGGCAGACAGGATATAAAATATGCGGTCTGTATAGACAGCATGTAATAAACTTTTAATGCTTTGAACTGAAGCCTTGTTCCTGGTTACAGGTAAGTCCTTAATGACCACAAAATTGAGGTCAACATTTCTGTTACTAAACGAGACAGTTTTGTCTACATTTGAACTAGACTGTGATGTTTCTCTGGGTCAGGTATGTGTGGGTATGGGAGTATATGCAATTGTTATTTTTTAAGAGCTGAATGCAATTTTAATGTATGCTGATTTGTGTATATTTAAAATGACAAAAACTCCTATTCTATTCTATTCTATTCTATTCTATTCTATTCTATTCTATTCTATTCTATTCTACTCTACTCTACTCTACTCTACTCTACTCTACTCTATGCCGTTCCATATTCTATTCTATTCTATTCTATTCTATTCTATTCTATTCTATTCTATTCTATTCTATTCTATTCCATTCCATTCCATTCCATTCCATTCCATTCCATTCCATTCCATTCTGTTTTTAAATGAATCTGTAGTTGATAAGCTAATGCTAAATGAATTTGGCTTCCCCGCTGAAGATCACAAAAGTGACCACATGACCCCAGGACATTGTAGCCATCATAAATATAAGCTACTTGCCAAGCGTCTTTAATTTTAATCAGATGGGGACGGTGCAACGGTCATAAGTGTGAAAAAAGCTCATCGGTCACTTTTTGCAGTACCATTCTAACTTCGAACGGTCACTCAATGAACTGATGAAAGTCAAGGACTCTCTATACTCGCGCCTGACAGTTTTTGCCTATTGTCTTGTTGTCATTTGTGTTAAATGGTCTCTCTTTTACCCTTGATGTACAGAAATGCCGGACATGGGTGGCCAGCAGTCCACGATGGAGTCTTTTTCCCCTGGCCAGACCTTTGCGAACGAGACCATTCAGAGTCTCTACCGAAGTGGAGACTTTGAGGCTGCTCTACAGCTGGTCCAAGCAGCCAGCAGGAGGAATCTCTCTCAAGAGGAGAAGGTGAGGACCCAGGAGCTCACACATCTTCACCTGGCCTCTGAAAGTTTGAAGATGAGGTCAAACGAACCTGCCAATTCACACTTTTTTCCGGGGATGGGTTTCAAAAATTTTAGCAAGGGGTTTGTTTGTTTATTTATTTATTTATTAGTTCAATTTATATGCCGCCCTCCTCTGAAGACTCAGGGCGGCTTACAATGCACTTACAGCAATAGTCTTCATTCTTTTGTTTTCTGCCCAGTTGCTGGGTGGGTGTGGCCATGATGGGTGTGGCCTAGTTGGCCTCCTGCACCACGACGGGGTGGTGGTGCATTTTTACCCTCCCCAGGCTCCAGAGACTTTCCTCGAGCCTCTGGGAGACCCTCCGGAGGGTGGAAACTTCCCAAACTTCTGGTAGGCCCATTTTTCTCCCTCCCCAAGCCTCCACATGCACCCTGCACTTACCTGCATCCAAAACACATTGCGTGGAGACCCCTGGGAGGGAAGGGGCGGGGTGGGAAGGGCCAGCCAGGAATGGGATTTGGGGGTTCTACAACTGCACAGAATCATAGCTAGAGGTTCTCCTGAACCCCTGTGAGCCCCCAGAAACCCACCCCTGACTTTTTCCATATGCCGTACAATTTTGTAGAATCTTGAAGTTTGACTCTGTACACTTGAGGGGAAGGAGACACAGAATCAGGGATGGGATACCGAGTAGGAATATCTGCTCATAGAACAGTCAGAATTGATTTCCTTTAGGCTTCAGAGACAGTGGTGGTGCAGTGGTTAGAAGACAGTATTGACAAAAAGATATTAAACCGCAACTAGAATTGTATTTGCACAACAATGGAAAAATGATGAGATTCCATCTGCGGGGGATGTAATTAAGGAAATATTAGAATGCGCAGAAATGGATAGATTAACACTCACTATTAAGGATAAAGAAGAAACTGAATATTTTTTTGATGTGGGATATATTCTATCCATGGCTAGCTAGAAAATAGCAACAGAAGTTAGAAAGGAGGAAATATAAAAAGAGGAAATATTAATGTAGAGAGTTTTATTATGATCACAAACCAGCATTACTCCTAGGAGAATAGGGGATGAAAAATGGGCTTTAGACCAGGAGTGGGCTCTACTTACCTTTACTACCGGTTTGCAACGGGATCACTCGCGCGCACACCTTGCTTCTGCGCATGCACAGATCACTTCTGATGATGTCAGAGTCAGTGGGCGGAGCCTCCTGCCGGTTTTACTACCGGTTCTATAGAACCAGTCTAAACCAGGTTCCCCCAATATAGCCAACATCAACCCTCAAAGGATCAATGGGACTATCCAATGGTTGGTGCTGTTATTACTCTTAGGTGTATTATTGCTGTAGCACCATTAGCACTAAATGACAGTATTTATTAAATTATTTGCATATAATAAATGTTAGCGGTTGATGAGAAAATTGAAAATTTCTGGAGGAGCTGAAGATTTTGAGGACTTCTGATCTTAAAATTAAACATTTTTTTTTAATGCTTCCCTTTCTCAAATCAGGGACACCTGCTGAGCCTTTCAACCATCTATGGGGACCTGCATGCTGTGAGATACTTGCTAAGGGAGACAAGCATGACCATAAACCTCGAACCCAGTGATGATAACCCAGCAGTGATAGCTGCGTATTTTGGACATAAGGACATAGCACAAGAATTGCTAGATTCTTTTCTTGGTAGGTTGAATTTCTAGCCAGTGGTGGGTTGCTCCCGGTTCGCACCGGTTCGCAGGAACCGGTAGTAAAAATTTGTAGTAGTTCGGAGAACCGGTAATAACATTGGCTGGCCACGCCCCCGAACCGGTCCCTGGCCCGGTCGCCGCTCGCTTACCCCACCCACATCATTAGAGGCTTTTTTAAAAAACTTTTAAAAGCATTTTTTCTACAACCTCTTCGGCAAAAAAAAAAAAATGCTTTTAAAAGTTAAAAAAAAAAGGCTCTGATGATCGCGCAGCTCAGCTGGGATTGTCAGAGGCTTTTAAAAGTATTTTTTTCTGCAACCTCTATGGCCGAAGAGGTTGTAGGAAAAAATGCTTTTAAAAGCCTCTGACAATCCCAGCTGAGTTGCCTGATCGTCAGAGGCTTCTAAAAGTATTTTTTTCTGCAACCTCTTTGGCCGAAGAGGTTGTAGGAAAAAAAATGCCTTTAAAAGCCTCTGGCGATCCCAGCTGAATTGCCTGATTGTCAGAGGCTTTTAAAAGCATTTTTTTCTGCAACCTCTTAAGGTTGTAGAAAAAATGCTTTTAAAAGTTAAAAAAAAAAGTTGGTTACGCCCACCCAGTCACATTACCCCCCACCAAGCCACGCCCACAAAATAAGCCACGCCCACAGAACCGGTAGTAAAACATTTTAGAACCCACCCCTGTTTCTAGCCCTTCTCCTCCCGTACACTTTTACCAACGTCAGGTAGTCCTCCACTTACAACAGTTCGTTTAGTGACCGTTCAAAGTTACAACGGCACTGAAAAAAGTCACTTCTGACCAGTTTTCGCACTTACGACCGTAGTAGCATCCCCATGTTCATGTGATCAAAATTCAGATGCTTGGCAATTGACCCATATTTATGACAGTTGCAGGGTCCCTAGTCAGGTGATCCCCCTTCTGTGACCTTCTGACCAGCAAAGTCCATGGGGAAGCCAGAGTTCACTTAAGAAACAGTTTGACGAATTAACAACTGCAGCGATTCACTCAACAACCGTGGCAAGGAAAGTTGTAAAATGGGGGAAAAAACTCACTTAACAAATTTTTCACATAGCAACCTCAGTTTGAGGCTCAAATATATATTAATATAAATATTATATTGCTTTTTCATTTTATTTTAAACTGGGATGTCTTGAATTATCTAGGACCAGAGTGTTTAGTATATTTTAATTGGTTTTTTAGTAACGTTTGTATTACATGTATTTTTATCGTTTGCTGTTCACCGCCCTGAGTCCCTTAGGAATAGGGCGGTATATAAATTTAATAAATAAATAAATAAATGTGGTCTTAAGATGAGGACTACCTGCTTATGGAAGAAGCTGCCAAGATGTGTTCAACAAACCGTGCTTTTCGTTTTACAAGTTACAGCAGCGCATTTCCACAAGAGTGGTGCGGTGGCCTAGAGGTGGAGCTCTCGCCTCACAATCAGGAGGCTGTGAGTTTGATCCTAAGTAGAGGCAGATATTTCTCTCTCTGGGCACACTGAGAATATATCTGCTGCAGAGGTGGGTTTCAGCAGGTTCTGACCAGTTCTGGAGAACCAGTAGCGGAACTTTTGAGTAGTTCGGAAAACCGGTAGTAAAAATTCTGACTGCCCACCCCCCCTCCCCCCACATCTATTCTCTGCCTCCCAAGTCCCAGCTGATCAGGAGGAAATGGGGATTTTGCAGTAACCTTCCCCTGGAAAAAACCAGTGGTAAAAAATTTTGAAACCCACCTCTGATCTGCTGAACTAAACTCCACATTGGCAACAGGGAGGACATCCGGCCAGTAAACACTCAGCTCCATTCAGTTGCCCTGACTCCACCCCACAAAGGATTATGGGGTCATTAAAAGTAGACGATGAACAGCGCATTCGCACAACATGCTAAGCCAAAACCAGTCCAGAAAAAATTCACATTGATATTTAAGTGCATTGTCTGATACCTACTTCCTCTTGATGATGTTCTCTCTCGGTGGCAAGGAAGGTCGTAAGATTTTCATGCCAGCCTTCACATGTTGTCTTTGCCAAGGGTGGGGTTGGGTTTATAACATTGGTCCATGAATGCTCGTTTCAATAGGTGCAACGAATATCTCACAACTGCTAAATTGGATGTTGGTGGTGGCTTGCCAACAAGGCCATCTAGAGGTGGTTAAGCTCTTAGTGCTGGCATACAGAGCGGATCCTGACAGCTACGCTGTGAGAAAGAATGAGTTCCCTGTCCTCCTTCGATTGCCACTTTATGCCGCCATGCAAGAAGGTGGGTGATGGTTTGTTCTTTCTGGGACAATTTTTCCTTTTCTGGAGGAAATGGATTCTCCAAACGACTTTGGGGAATTTCAGAACTGAGATTTTAAAAAAAGGTCTTGGAAAACTGGTATGTTAATTGCTTAACATAGCTTCGACCCTTACCTGTGTTTGCTAGGCCATGACGATATCGCTGCCTTTTTGCTGGAGAATGGTTCATTCTTTTGTTCCTACACACTAATGGATTGTCCCAAGGCGAGCAAACGGCTCCTTTGCAAACATTTCATTGAACCCGTTCCTTCGTCCAGGAATGTCCAGGCAAAACCAGTAAGTCATGCTGGGGGGAGGGGAGGGCAAAAAAATTGTTTAACTACTGTAATTGTTATCTATTAGTTCTTCTGTCCCCGTCCCACACGTGCACACACCAACAGACGTTCAAGAGTTAAAGACCAAACCAGCCGGCAAAATCCTTTTCCTTATGATAACGGAACTTGGCAACAACCTAGTGGCTGCCTGCCAAGAGTTTATTACTTACGAAGAGGAGAGATAACTTCTCCCCACTTCTGATACATCAAAAGAAACAGCTCAATAATTACAGAGTCAATCAAGTCCAGAGATAATCCAGCAAAGTCTATTAGCAAAAGTCCGGCAATGCAGAATGGCGTGGAAGCTTTCAGCTTTGTTTGTCACAAGGTTTGACTGGCCACCACGCTCCCTTTTATATCCTGTGGGGTGTGGTCCAGAGACTCAGCCTAATCTCGGGCACGCCTTTTCTTCTGTTGTGCGCGCTTATCTCTGCGATGCTGACGTGGATCCAGCCAAGACTCATTACCCTCATCACTGTCCATCCGTGGCTGCGTGGACGTGCTTGGCCCCGGCCCTATCTCTTGCCTTTCGGTGGACACCGAAGGCATTGCCAGAGAGGAGGGTCCTGGAGAGGGAGGCCTTGCCAACTCCTCTCCTTCACTCTCGGAGTCCTCTCCTGCTGATGACACAGGCTCAGGCAACGGAGCCACAACATTAGTAGCCATGGTGGTGTGGTGGTTAGGATGCAGTATTGCAGGCTAACTCTGCCAACTGCCAGCAGTTCGATTCTGACCGGCTCAAAGTTGACTCAGCCTTCCATCCTTCTGAGGTTGGTCAAATGAAGACCCAGATTGTTGGGGGTACTCTTTAAACCGCTTAGAGAGGGCTGTAAAGCACTGTGAAGCAGTATATAAGTCTAAGCGCTAAACTAATTTTTTTTAAATAAATTGTTTGTAAAGTTCAAAAACACAAATACACAGATGAAAAATGAACCATTGAATCTTGACTGCATTTTATTACTTTTTTATTTGTTATTTTTCTCCTGGTCTTTTCTGTCTCTTGATTTTATATTTATTGAGATAAATAAGTATACAATATATATAATGACATGATATTTTATTTGCTATGAGGTTATTTTTATACAAATGTTTTATTTTTGCTTACTGTAGCATGGATCATTAATTCCTGATTATTACTCTAAGAATCTATTGATGGTGGCAGGCTAAAGTCAAATCAAATCAAATCAAATCAAATCAATACACTCATTCACACTTTGGCAGGAGTTGTGCTTCGTTGTACACTACAACTTAGAAACTGTAATACCTGATTTCACCCAACATACTGAATTTTAAAAATTTACATTATGGTTTAATACTGTGAATAAACGGAGATGGAGAATAAGCCGTGTGTTACTAGTTTAACATTTGCAAACCCAGAGAGATTTTTAAAAAAATATTCAGTGTATTGCAATATAGTGGGGAGGGGGAAAAAAAAAGACAGCTGATATTTTTATTTCAGTTCTGAAATATATCCTTATCCACTCTAATTAGTGGTGGAATTCACACAGCACCCTGGGTGAGGCTAAAAAGAATTAATAGTTCAGCCCAGGGGTGAAATCCAGCAGGTTCTGACAGGTTCTGGAGAACCAGTAGCGGAAATTTTGAGTAGTTCGGAGAACCGGCAAATACCACCTCTGGCTAGCCCCAGAGTGGGTTGGGAATGGAGATTTTGCAAAATCCTTCCCCCAGGAGTGGGGAGAGAATGGAGATTTTGCAGTATCCTTCCCCTGCCACACCCACCAAGCCACGCCCACCAAGCCACGTCCACAGAACCGGTAGTAAAAAAAATGGATTTCACCACTGGTTCAGCCTACTATTCATTGCCTGAATATGTTGTAAGAAGTGAGTGCTTAGATTCAGCCATATAGTAGTTTTCCTGTTTCATTTTTTTTTCCTGAAAGTCACTCTTACCTGCTTTGAATCAGAGTTGCTGAGGATCAACATCTAATGAACCTGCTCTCTTTATCTTCAGGGTCTTTTTGCTTTTTAACCAGAATTGTTGCTGATCTCCATTAACTGTTCATCTTTTTCTCTTCAGGGTCTTTCTGTGAACTGGTCAAAGCTCAGACTGCCTTGGGTGGATTTTGACTGGCTGATGGATCTTTCCCACCAAATAACAGAGCTGGACCTCTCCGCTAATCACCTGACCTCCCTGCCATCCATCATCCCTTGGGGTCTGATGAACCTTCAGAAACTGAACCTCTCCGACAACCGATTAAAACAGCTGCTTGACGTACAGTCCTCGGATGGGATCATCTGCACGAAGTAGGTGGACTGGATTCTTAGAGAAATTTACCTGGGAGGGATGGTGGGTAGGGTGTCCTTTGAATCAGGCAAAGGTTGTAAGGCGACAGTGGTGACATTGCCAATGGACTGACCAAGATTGGATCCTGCAATATTATCCTGGGACATGTATATTTGCCTTCATCCCAGCCAGCAGACAGGCTTATCGTGTCTTCTGGTATTGAAGGCCATTTGTTTTGAGAAGGCTCACATTGACAAGAGCTAAATTCCATCTACTGGTTAAAAAAAAGAAAGAACATACAAAAAGAGATTTTCCTTCCTTGCTTTAAATCGTCTGTCTGTCTATCTATCTTATCTATCTATCTATCTATCTATCTATCTATCTATCTATCTATCTTTCATCTATCTATTTCTATCTATCATCTCTATATATATCTATCTATTTCTATCTCTCTTTTTCTATCTCTCTCTATCTATCTATCATCTCTATCTATCTATCTATCTATCTCTTTTTATCTATCTTTCTCTTTCTCTTTCTATCTCTATCTATCTATCTCTATCTATCATATATCTATCTATCTATCTATCTATCTATCTATCTATCTATCTATCTATCTATCTATCTATTTCTATCTCTATCTCTCTATCTATCTATTTCTATCCATATCTATCTATCTATCTATCTATCTATCTATCTATCTATCTATCTATCCTATCTATCTATCATCTCTCTCACTCTATCTATTTATTTCTATCTATCTCTCTTTTTCTCTCTCTTTCTCTATCTATCTATCTATCTATCTATCTATCTATCTATCTATCTATCTATCTGTCTCCCTCTCTCTCCCTCTCTCCCCACCCCTTCTCTCTATCTTCCACTTACTTTTTTTTAATACACAGGTTACTCGAGATTGACATATCTAACAACAGATTCCTAGGTCTTCCTTCTGGTTTATTGCACCTTTCTAGACTCCAAAGACTCGTTGCTGCCAAAAATTATTTGGAAAGACTATTTGATGAGGAGAATGGTGAGTGATATCTTCAAAATTCAACCATTTATTTTGGATGGAATTGAAAGAAAACACGTTTTTCCCCCTTCTGGACTTCCCTATCCTTTAACTTATGGTGACCTTCTTTATGTTCAGATCTACATCTTCTCAAATCACTGGAAGTTATTAACTCTTCCTTCTTTTCATATCCTGAAACACGTTCAGTGTGCCTTCTGGCCATCCATCAACACACACATACACAAACTCCACTCTTCATTTCTAAGCCATAAATGGGACGCGGTGGCTCGGTAGCTATGATGCTGAGCTTGTCGGTCGAAAGGTCGGTAGTTCAGCGGTTCAAATCCCTAGTGCAGCATAACGGGGTGAGCTCACGTTACTTAGGGGTTATTTCAGGGGCTGCCACAAAGAAGAGGGAATCAAGCTATTCTCCAAAGCACCTGAAGGCAGGACAAGAAGCAATGGGTGGAAACTAATCAAGGAGAGAAGCAACCTGGAATTAAGGAGAAATTTATTGACAGTGAGAACAATTAATCAGTGGAACAACTTGCCTGCAGAAGTTGTGAAATCTCCAACACTGGAAGTTTTTAAGAAGATGTTGGATAACCATTTGTCTGAAGTGGTGTAGGGTTTCCTGGTTGGGCAGGGGGTTGGACTGGAAGACGTCCAAGGTCCCTTCCAACTCTGTTATTCTGTTCTGTTCTGTTCTGTTCTGTTCTGTTCTGTTCTGTTCCATTCTATTCTATTCTTGTCCCTGCTTCTGCCAACCTAGCAGTTTGAAAGCACATAAAAAATGCAAGTAGAAAAATAGGAACCACCTTTGGTGGGAAGGGAACAGCGTTCTGTGCACCTTTGGCATTGAGTCATGCCGGCCACAGGACCACGGAGACGTCTTTAGACAGCGCTGGCTCTTCAGCTTTGAAACGGAGATGTGCACCACCCCCTAGATTTGGGAACAACTAGCACATATGTGCGAGGGGAACCTTTTCCTTTAAGCCATAAATATAGAACTTAATATTCTTAATTTACAAATCATCTTTACACATCACAATGATTGGCTACATCTAATGTACAAAGTCCATGTAGACTGCATGATGGCTCAGTGTAGTGTATGGATTTGGCCATTGTCATTTTGCGAAAACTAAATTGCCCCAGAAGAGAACTAATTCAGAGAAAGGGTTCAAGAGTAAACCTAACTAGCAAAGATTCTCATATTTCTTGGTGAGATATTTTCTTTGGGATTTTTCATCCCCCCAGCAACCAACTGGATTGGATTAAGAAAACTGCAGGAATTAGATGTCTCAGACAACAGATTATCGGAGCTGCCTGTTTCCTTTCTGCACTGCTTGAAATCATTGCAAAGCCTCAATGGATCTAGCAATAAGTTAAAAGTGTTTCCACTACCATGGGCCTGTCCTTTGGTGAGTCTGGATAATCATCATGCTAGTTAAGTGATTGCGATGTATTTTAGAATGTGTCATTTTTTTAGAATGTGTGAGAATCACATTGGAAGACATCTCTGAGTAAGTTCAGGTGGTCCTCGACGTACGACCACAATTGAGCTCAAAATTTCTGTGGCTAAGCGAGGCAGTGGTTAAGTGAATTTTGTTCCATTTTATGACCTTTCCTTCCACAGTTGTTAAGTGAATCACTGCAATCCAGGGGTGAAATGCTCCCGGTTCGGACCGGATCGCCCGATCTGGTAGTGATGGTGGCGGGTGGTTCAGAGAACTGGTAGCAAAAATTCCTGGGGCCCCCCATGCCCAGCTGAGCCACACAATCATCAGAGGCTTTTTTTTTTACTTTTAAAAGCATTTTTTCTACAACCTCTTCGGCCGAAAAAATGCTTTTAAAAGTAAAAAAAAAAAAAGCCTCTGATGATTGCGCGGCTCAGCTGGGATCGTCAGAGGCTTTTAAAAGCATTTTTTCTACAACCTCTTCTGATGTAAAGGTTGCAGAAAAAAATGCTTTTAAAGGCCTCTGATGATCCCAGCTGAGTTGCCTGATTGTCAGAGGCTTTTAAAAGCATTTTTTTCTGCAACTTCTTGTTGTAGAAAAAATGCTTTTAAAAGTAAAACAATAAAAAGTGACTGCCCACGTCCACTCAGTCATATTACCCCCACCCCACCAAGCCACGCCCACAGAACCGGTAGTAACAAATTTTACATTTCATCACTGCTGCAATCGTTAAGTTGGTAACATGGTTGTTAAGTGAATCTGGCTTCCGCATTGACTTTGCTTGTCAGAAGGCTGCAAAAGGGGATCCTATAATTTGATGACACTGCAAATGTCATAAATACGAATCAGTTGCCAAACATCTGAATTTTGATCATGTGACCATGGGGACGCTGTAACGGTCATATGAAACATGGTCATAATTTGTTTTTTTTTCCAGTGCTGTTGTAACTTTGAATGGTCACTAAATGAATTGTTGTAAATCGAGGACTACCTGTATAAGTGAAAAAAATTCTCCATGAAATTTCGTCAGACATGGTTTCTTTCTTTCAAACCTGTCCTCACTTTCTTAACAACTAGAAATGTTGTATTTAAGTTTGTGTGTGTACAATGAAGAAACTTGACATTCTTTGATGTAACTCAAACATGCATCTCCATCATAGAGTAGAATAGAATAGAATAGAATAGAATAGAATAGAATAGAATAGAATAGAATAGAATAGAATAGAATAGAATAGAATTCTTTATTGGCCAAGTGTGATTGGACACACAAGGAATTTGTCTTGGTGCATAGGCTCTCAGTGTAGATAAAAGAAAAGATACGTTCATCAAGAATCATAAGGTACAACACTTAATGATAGTCATAGGGTACAAATAAGCAATCAGGAAACAATATCAATATAAATCGTAAGGATACAAGCAACAAAATTACAATCATACAGTCATAAGTGGAAGGAGATGGGTGGTGAGAACGATGAGAAGATTAATAGTAGTGCAGACTTAGTAAATAAGTAAATCATTAGAACTCATATATATTTTCACAAGCTTATTAGATTCATACTTGTGTAAAAGCTGAAACTTTTGATGATGGACAAATACAAACTTTTCCCTTATATTTTCAGAAATCTTGCAAAGTAGCTAGAAATATGCTGGACTCTCTGCCTGATACTTTGGCAGTGTTTTGGAAAAACCATCTCAAGGAAGTAGATTTTTCCGACAATTCCCTGAAAGATCTTCCACAGGGCCTCTTCCAACTTGAAGTAAGTAGATTGTTCCTGCCTTTTGGTAGGAACACTTCATTTAATCTTTAAAATAAATTGGGACGGTTTGCTTTATATTATTTGCAGTCTCAGGTCAGTAGGAGTGTCAGGCCCTGCTTCTCCTCCTCTCCCAAGAAAGTATAGACTCTTAAAACGTGGTATTTCCAAAGGAACCTTTTATTGAAAAGAAATGATAGCAGGACAGGCAAAGCAGACTACTTCTGTGGGCGTGGTTTGGTGGTGGTGGGGTAAATGTGACTGGGTGGGCGTGGCCTTTTTTTTTTTTTTACTTTTAAAACCATTTTTTCGGCAAAGAGGTTGTAAAAAAAAATGCTTTCAAAAGGCTCTGACGATCCCAGCTGAGTTGCCTGATCGGCAGAGGCTTTTTACAAAAGAGGCTCTGCCGATCAGGCAACTCAGCTGGGATCGTCACAGGCGTTTAAAAGAATATAAGGGCTTTTTTTCTTTTAAAAGCCTTTGACGATCCCAGCTGAGCCACACGATCATCAGAGGCTTTTTTTTTTTTACTTTTAAAAGCATTTTTTGCCCGAAGAGGTTGTAGAAAAAAATGCTTTTAAAAGTAAAAAAAAAGCCTCTGATAATTGTGCGGCTCAGCTGGGCATTGGGAGTGGGGGGCAGGGATTTTTGCTACCGGTTCTCTGAACCACGCGCCTCCATGCCGGGAGCATTTCACCCCTGCATCAAACCTCAAAAATACACTTTCCCCAAAAGGTGTCCACAATTTTGGCCACTACTATACATTGAGATTCAAGCAAACTAGATTGCAAGTGTCTAATCCAGAGTCTTCAAATATCGAAAAGGAGGACATGTAGGAGGACAGTTTTCAAGAGAGGACAGAACTTACAAAAGAAGAACTGTCCTCCCTAAAGGAGGATGAATGGTCATCTTACTATCATACATAACGTAACACCTCTCACGTAATACCTCTCCTGCGCGAGCTGCACTGGCTCCCGGTGGTCTTCCGGGTGCGCTTCAAGGTTTTGGTTACCACCTTTAGAGCGCTCCATGGCTTAGGACCTGGCTATTTATGGGACCGCCTACTACCACAATCAACCTCCCACTGGCCAGTACGCTCTCATAGAGAGGGGCTCCTCCGAGTGCCGTCGGCCAAACAATGTCGACTGGCGGCCCCCAGAGGGAGAGCCTTCTCTGTGGGGGCACCTACGATCTGGAATGAGCTCCCCCCGGAGATATGGAGGATCCCGGACCTGCGCACTTTCCACCGCGCTCTAAAGACCTTTCTATTTCAGCAAGCAGGCCTGGCCTGACCTTTTCCCCTTTTCATTTTTAAATTTTTAAATTTAAATTTAAATTTTAAATTTGTTTTAAATTTTTGGGATGTTTTAAATTGTCTTGGGCTTAAATATTTAATTTGGTTTTAATTCTGCTCTTAACTTTCGTATCTATGTGTTTTATTTTGTGCCTGTTCACCGCCCTGAGTCCTTCGGGAGTAGGGAGGTATACAAATTTGATCAAATAAATAAATAAATAAATAAATAAATAAATAAATAAATAAATAAATAAATAAATAAATAACATACTGTAGTTGTGACTTCAGGTTATGAAAATTGGCTTTCCTTTCATGGAAAATGAAATACCCACATCTGAACACTAGGCGGTGCTCCTCTGCTACTTATTTGTTCTCTGGGCCATTCTTCAGTAAGGTTATATTAATGCCTTGTGAAGGCAGCTGTAATTTTTTTAAAAAAATACACACCTCTGGTCTGGATCGCCTATGCATCTTTTCTCAGTATGACTTCCTTGCAGATGCGTCGCCTGCAACATCAGCCATCTGGTTTGAAAACTCTGGAAATGTTCATCCAGTGCTTCTGGAGAAGACGGTGACAGCTGTCCAGGATTTCCTGCACAGGAGGAATTTCTAGCCTTAACTGGAAATGGAAAATATTGAACTTAGAATGTAGGCAGCGTGTTATTACGCCACTGTTCCACCTTGCATGGAGAAGCCTTGATTCCATTCGTCTCCTCTTACTCTTTGCTGGAGCTTAGTCTGGTGTTCCTTTCACTTTAGATCAGGGGTCTCCAACCTTGGCAACTTTACGACTTGTGGACTTCAGCTCCCAGAATTCCTCAGCCAACATGCACAAACATGCGGCAAGAAAAGTCGTAAAGTGGAGGAAGACTCATTTAACTCTCACTTAGCAACATACATTTTGGGCACAATTGTGGTAATAAGAATTAGGACTACCTGTATGTGTCAAATTCTGCCTCGTGCCACATCTGCCATCTTGCAGATTTTGAACAGCTCCCCTTTCCTGGGATGTTTACGCAAAGCCCATCATTATCAATTTTCCCTTTCAGGTTCTGGTCTCCCTGAAAGTTTCTGGAAATCAGATAGTCATGTTACCTTCTCCAGAGAAGTGGTCCTGCCGGTTGTTGAAATCTCTGGATCTCTCCAAGAATCAACTTGGAAAGTGAGTTTAGGGGGTTTCTCTTAAGTCACATTTACAGAAGAAATCTTCCTGTTTGATTGGTCTCTCTTTACATTTGCTTGCAGAATTGAGGACGGGACCAAAACTAAATGGATTCCGTTATTCACTACAAGGAACAGAACTTGCGTTGGCAGCGAGATAGGTAAGTGGGATAGGTCAGGGGTGAAATCTAATTACCTTCCTTACTGGTTCAGAAGCTCATGTGCCGCGCAGACCTTCTGCACATGTGCAGACGGTAAAAAACACATGACTTACTGGTTAAAAACAGGAAGTAATGACCACCTGGGCAGGTGGACAGAGTTTTGCTCCGCCATTGCTACCAGATCGCCAAACCACCGGCCAAGATCGCTACCAGACTGAGCGATCTGGTCTGATCAGGGAGCATTTCACCCCTGGTATGGGTGTATTAGAGAGGCAGACAGATATGCAGGATGAAATTGTTGTGGATTTAATAAGACAAACACAACTTTTGGATTAATCAAAGACAATTTTATATATTGCGCAATAGGTTCAAGGCTCTGTACATGAAGCGTTGAACAAAGACAGAAATTAGGTACAATGGTTTTATACCCTTCTAGAGAAAGGATTCTGTTAACTCAGCAATTCATATGGTCATATACGTTTGTCATTTTTAATTGACATTTCCTAATTACTGAGTTTCTTTGCAAAACAGTTATTCTTTTTGTAGATTACTGAAGCATAGACTCAAATCATCTTCTGACGATAGACAACTTTTAACTCATGTGGATCCCCTTGACCTAACCAACCTTTAAGCTGTATGTCATTAGAAGGTTCCTTTCTTCTGACAACTTAGAGGCCTCCTAGAGGAACCAAAAGGATTTTGGCTGAGTTTGTACTTTTTCCAACTGGATGCATTGCTTTTTAGAATAGAGTGAATAGAAAGTTATCCAGTGGTCATCTATCAGAGCCCGCTTCATTTACATTAAAATGAAGAATGGAGTGGTAAGATATTCAAGTATATTTAAGATCCTTGATGGCTGCTTCTTTGATTTCACTTTCTAGCTGAGGCCAAGTATTTGCCTTTAAAGAGATCTGTGGAATCCTTGGTGCTCTCTGAGCTTGGCTGTTTTCTTGCAGACGTTTCATTACCCAGCTAGATAACATCATCAGTATTAGAAAGGAATGAGGAGTGCAGAATGAAGGGGGAGGAGGAGGAGGAGCTGTGGGTCCTTGGTGCTCTCTGAGCTTGGTTGTTTTCTTGCAAACATTTCATTACCCAACTAGGTAGTATCATCAGTGCTAGAAGGGAGTGGGATTTGTTCTCTGTTTATGCTTATCCTGTCAGTGTTAGTGGTTCCTTGATTAGGCTGCTGTTTACTATTTGTTTCTCTGAGCTGGCAATTCCTCGATTGGAGTATTGTTTATGGTTGGTCTGGTATTAAGCCTAGTGTTAATCTCTGTTTAACTGAATTTTAATTGCTGGTGAGGAAGTGTTTTGGTTTTTTAAATTCCTTTTTTGCTTTTCATCTCTCTTGAATGGTATCTAGATGGTATATAAAATGATCAGTAAAACCAGTGGTGAAATTAAAAAAAATTCCCCTACTGGTTCTTGTTGGGTCATGTGACTGGGTGGGCGTGGCCAACTCGACATCACTCACATCGAGGGGCTCCTCACTGGCCCCTCCCCACCCAGTCACTCCTTGTCGCGAATGGCAGAAAAATGGGGAGGGGACTATTCCTTCCCTACCATCCTTCCCTCACTCTGTGCTGAGATTAAGGAATGGATGACAGGCAGAAAAATTCCTTTCCCCATTTTCCTGCCTTTCACGAAAATGGCTCCATTCCAGCTGCTCCCCCCATCTCTCTCCCTCCTGGGGACTACATTAAAGGGACAGGCTGCAGCAGCTCTGTTCTGAACGGAGGGAGAAAGGTTAGCATTCTCTCTACTGCATTTAACATTGAATTCTTTGGAATATCGAGCAGCTGGAAGAGTGAGCGGCAACCAGCCGGGCGTGGGTGGGGTCAAGGAGGGGTGATTACTACCAGTTCGGTGAACTGATGTCTATAATCCCTAGCGATTTGTCCGAACCTGTCCGAACCGGTCGGATTTCACCCCTGCTGTAAAACCAATAACACTTAGACTTATATACCACTTCATAGTTCTTTAAGGCCCTCTCTAAGCAGTTTACAGAGTCAGCATCTTGCCCCCCAAAATCTGGATCCTCATTTTACCACCTCGGAAGGATGCAGCCTTGAGCCGGTGAGAATCAAACTGCTGGCAGTTGGAAGAATTAGCTCGCAATACTGCATTCTAGAAGGAACGCAGTGGCTCAGTGGCTATGACGCTGAGTTTGACGATCGAAAGGTCGGCAGTTCAGCAGTTCGAATCCCTAGTGCCACGTAACTTATGGGTGAGCTCCCGTTCCTTGTCCCAGCTTCTGCCAACCTAGCAGTTCAAAAGCATGTGAAAAATGCAAGTAGAAAAATAGGGACCACCATTTGTGGGAAGGTAACAGCGTTCCGTGTGCCTTTGGTGTTGAGTCCTGCCGGCCACATGACCACGGAGACATCTTCGGACAGTGCTGGCTCTTTGGCTTTGAAATGGAGATGAGCACCGCCCCCTAGAGTCGGGAACAATTAACACATATGTGCGAGGGGAACCTTTTCCTTTTATCTTTACTGCATTCTAACCACTGCACCACCATGACTCAAAACCAATTGATACTGTATGTGAACAAGTCTTTTTGACCCACTTCAAACCCCCCCCCATATTAATTTGTAGTCTTCTGAGCCTCTTTATCCATTTCCCCAAATTAGTAGCCCCTGCCAATATTCATGGTGTTTTTCTTCTGCTTCCTTCTGGTTTATTTTCTTAAAATGCTATTTTCCTCCAAAGGGTCAGAGGATTGGAAAGGGTTTTCTTATTTTTATAATGTGTATTGAAATCCCCTTTTGATCTCCATCCCTTTTTCATCATGAGTTTTGTCCCCTGTCGCCTTGTGGTCACGGGCAACTCTCTGCTGTAGGAAAAATGGGCCAAATGAATATTTAAATATTAATAAATAACAGGTTGTGCTCCTGTCCCTTTCTTGAGACCTGTGATCGAAGCAGGCAAACAGGATCTGGAGCAGGGGGCTTTATCAGAGGTGGGTTTCAGCAGGTTCTGACCAGTTCTGGAGAACTGGTACAGAAATTTTTAGTTTGGAGAACTGGTAAATACCACCTCTGACTGGTCCCGCCCCCATCTATTCGCTGCCTCCCGAGTCCCAGCTGTTCGGGAGGAAATGGGGATTTTACAGTAACCTTCCCCTGGAGTGAGGAGAGAATGGAGATTTTACAGTATCCTTCCCCTGGACTGGAGGAATGGGGATTTTGCAGTAACCTTTCCCTGGAGTGAGGAGGGAATTGAGATTTTACAGTATTCTTCCCCTGGAGTGGGGGAGGAATGGGGATTTTGCAGTAACCTTCCCCTGGAGTGAGGAGGGAATTGAGATTTTACAGTATTCTTCCCCTGGAGTGGGGGAGGAATGGGGATTTTGCAGTAACCTTCCCCTGGAGTGAGGAGGGAATTGAGATTTTACAGTATTCTTCCCCTGGAGTGGGGGAGGAATGGGGATTTTGCAGTAACCTTCCCCTGGAGTGAGGAGGGAATGGAGATTTTACAGTATTCTTCCCCTGGAGTGGGGGAGGAATGGGGATTTTGCAGTAACCTTCCCCTGGAGTGAGGAGGGAATTGAGATTTTACAGTATTCTTCCCCTGGAGTGGGGGAGGAATGGGGATTTTGCAGTAACCTTCCCCTGGAGTGAGGAGGGAATTGAGATTTTACAGTATTCTTCCCCTGGAGTGGGGGAGGAATGGGGATTTTGCAGTAACCTTCCCCTGGAGTGAGGAGGGAATTGAGATTTTACAGTATTCTTCCCCTGGAGTGGGGGAGGAATGGGGATTTGCAGTAACCTTCCCCTGGAATGAGGAGGGAATGGAGATTTTGCAGTAACCTTCCCCTGGAGTGAGGAGGGAATGGGGATTTTGAAGTAACCTTCCCCTGGAGTGAGGAGGGAATGGAGATTTTACAGTATCCTTCCCCTGCCACGCCCACCAAGCCATGCCCACCAAGCCACGCCCACAGAACCGGTAGTAAAAAAATTTGAATCCCGCCACTAGGCTTAATCCTATCAAATCTGACGGCTAGTTTGCAGACTGCGTGTATCCTGGATCTTCTCTTCCCTAATTTGTATTTGCCTTACTTTTTCCTTTCTCCAGAATATACCCTACAGTTTCCTGAATTCCTGGCCGAGACGTTGGAAGTCCTCTATCTGAATGACAACCAACTAGACTCCGTCCCGCAGTCTGTTTGTCTCCTCAGAGGGCTGTCAGAACTCTACTTAGGAAAGTGAGTTGAGTTCTTCCCAACAGTTGTAGAGAATATTTAATTCATTAATTCGGGAGACTATTTAATTCATTGGCTTGCTGAAACTCCGAAGGTTTCCTTTGATGAACTTGGCAGTTTCAGTGAAAAGATTGGGTGCTCCCAATCTTCTCCAAATATTTTTGAAGGTGTTTCCATAATTCCAAGAGAGTATTGCCAAGATGTAGATGATATAGGAATTTTAGCTCAACACAGCTGGGAGACCGAAGACCCCAAGAATGGGGAAATACAGAATGAGATTCCCTATCTCCATCTCTTAATTTTATCTTTGGTTGGGGTAGGAGATGGTTGAAGAAAAATATTCTATGCTCGTTGTTTTCCTGGAAAGGAGGGTAAGATTAAAAAGAAATAAATGAACTCCTACGTTGGGTAAAAGTGTGTGATTTTTATAAAGTTTCCCAAGATTATCATTTTGCTGAGAACTTGTGAAATTATTTTTAACGGCACTGCTGAGAAACACATAAAATGGAATTTAACAGAAGGCATTGTAACAGAATAACAAGAGTCGGAAGGGACCTTAGAGGTCTTCTAGTCCAACCCCCTGCTCAAGCAGGAGACCCTTACAGAATTACAGAATAACAGAGTTGTAAGGGACGTGGTGGCTCAGTGGCTAAGATGCTGAGCTTGTCGATCAAAAGGTCGGCAGTTCAGTAGTTCGAATCGCTAGTGCTTCGTAACGGGGTGAGCTCCCGTGACTTGTCCCAGCTTCTGCCAACCTAGCAGTTCGAAAGCACGTAAAAAATGCAAGTAGAAAAATAGGGACCACCTTTGGTGGGAAGGGAACAGCGTTCCATGCACCTTTGGCATTGAGTCATGCCGGCCACATGACCACGGAGGCATCTTCGGACAGCGCTGGCTCTTCGGCTTTGTAACAGAGATGAGCACCTCCCCTTAGAGTCGGGAACGACTAGCACATATGTGCGAGGGGAACCTTTACCTTTTAAGGGACCTTATAGGACATCTAGTCCAACCCCCAGCTCAAGCAGGAGACCCTACACCATTTCTGCCAAATGGCAGTCCAATCTTTTGTGTGCTTCATCTTAGCTAACCAAAAAAGTGGAGAAACTTTATTTGTTCAAGAGACTTAGTTAAGAGCAACAAAGAGGATTAGGGGACTGGAGGCTAAAGCACATGAGGAGCAGTTGCAAGAATTGAATATCTCTAGTCTAGTGAAAAGAAGGACTAGGGGAGACATGATAGCAGTGTTGCGATATCTAAGGGGCTGCAACAAAGAAGAGGGGGAGTCAAGCTATTCTCCAAAGCACCCTGAAGGCAGGACAAGAAGCAATGGATGGAAGCATATCAAAAGCAGAATCAACTTAGAACTAAGGAGAAATTTCCTGACATTTAGAACAATTATGTCAGGTTTCCAAACCCATTCAAAAAGAAATAGGCAAAGTCCATTTTCCAAAACAAATTTCTTTCATTTAGGTAGGCATCAAATTGGCAAATTAGTTTGTTGTAATTCCGGATCTCACACAAACGGGAATTACACCACATAATATTGTAAGTTAGAAACATCCCTCAAAAGTCACATTCTCCAATAAACGCTCCATCCACATTTTCCGGTGTCTTCAAACTCCACCTTCCATTCTCACCAGGAGCAGCCTCTGTTCCCACGAGAAAGAAAGTCACCTAGCCAAAACAAATCCTCACTATCTATTCTCTCCTTCCACCCCACCTTAAGAATGTGGCGAGTCCAGAAACCCCCCTTACATAGTAAAGAGAAGGAATAAATGAGTATAATAGAGAGCTAAATAAAATGGCTAGACATATGTCAAATTCGGGCTCGACAAAATAATCAGTGGAACGACTTGCCTTCAGAGGTTGTAAGGTGCTCCATCACCAGAGGTTTTTAAGAAGAGATTGGAGAACCATTGGTATGAAATGGTGTAGGGCCGTGATGGCGAACCTATGGCACGTGTGCCACAGGTGGCACGCATAGGCATATCAGTGGGCACGCGAGCTCAGCTCCGCCAGCTGATTTTCGGGTCTTCTGGATCCATCAGAAGTAGGGAAATGGGCTGTTTTCAGCCTCCGGAGAACCTCCAGGGGGATGGGGAAGGCTGTTTTCGCCCTCCCCAGATTCCTAGAGAAGCCCTGGAGCCAGGTGAGAAAGAAAAATGGGCCTCCTGGGCCATCGCATGCCAGGAGCACGGGGAGTGGGGGGATCGTACGTGCGGGGTCGGGGCGCATAGAATTATGGGTGTGGCCACACATGCATGCGACCCCCCCCTGCTCCCCCCCTCCTGGCACGTGATGGCAAAAAGGTTAGCCATCACTGGTATAGGGTTTCCTGCTTGAGCAGAGGGTTGCTTCCAACTCCGTTATTCTCTTCATTTTTCTTTCCCATTGAAATTTGATGATGGTTTTGCCTAAGCTAACAGTTTCAGGTTATACCTCCAAATATTCATTTGAAGGCTAGACTTGTTGCCAACTTGCACTTCGGTGTCGCCCTGGGCAAGGATGTGGATCAGCTGACAAGGGCGTTGTCCTTTTCTTCATAGTAACCCGGGCATCCAGGAGCTTCCTACTGAACTTGGACAACTGGTTAATCTTTGGCAGCTGGATATTGAGGATCTAAACATTGGCAACCTTCCAACGGAGATCAGAAAAGAGGGTGAGGTACTTCCCTTTCTGTAACTGATTCATCTCAGCTGTTCGAACGGGGAGAAAATCCAAACCAAGCCCTGATTTTATTTATTATTGAACGGTGGGCAATATGGAATGGCCTCTGTCCAGGCCGTGGTGGTTACGAAATAGAATTGCAGATCTCAGGTTTTTCCATGCGATTCAAATTCAGCTCGACCAGTTCTTTTGCAGGCCACCTTCTCCTTCAAACAGCAGCTCACAAGACAGCCATTTAATGGATTCTACTTTTCCACCCTGCCCCACTCCTATGTTTCTGAGTAAGCGCTGTAGAAATGACAGGCCACATTTATTATTTTGCAGAAAGTCATAGTTTTTGACATCCCGCAACCAAGCGATGTCAGTTTTGTCACTTCCTGGCCTAAGGTTATATTTTTCAGAACGGTTGTTTCTGTTGCAACTTAATTTATTGGCAGTTCTGCAACACTCAAGACAAACCATAACTGGAAATTAAGGATCCTTGGCTCACATAAAAATCGGGCTTCTGGTGTTTACTCATTTTGAATAGGCCTATTATTGCTTGACGATGTCTATCGGTTGGTTTATTTTTTGCAATATAGATCTTCCGTATTTAGCCCTAAGTTTAAATCGGGAGAACCCAATATTTTTTTTTTTTAAAAAAACTCCTATTGATTTATTTTGGAGTTTTTTTTTCTTTAGTCATAATAGCTTCCCACACTTGCAAGGAATGGATGGGAGGGGAGAGAGGGAGAGAGAGGGAGAGAGAGGGAGAAGGAGAGGGGAGGGAGAGAGAGGGAGAAGGAGAGGGAGAGAAAGGGAGAGGGAAGGAGAGAGAGGGAGAAGGAGAGGGAGAGAAAGGGAGAGGGAGGGAATGGAAGAGGGAGGGAGAAGGAATGGATGGGAGGGGAGAGAGGAAGAGAGAGGGAGAGGGAGGGAGAAGGAGAGGGAGAGGGAGGGAATGGGAGAGGGAGGGAGAAGGAAGGGAGAGGGAGGGAGGGAGAGGGAGAAGGAGGGAGACAAAGGGAGAGGGAGGGAATGAGAGAGGGAGGGAGAAGGAATGGATGGGAGGGGGGAGAGGGAGGAAGGAGAGGGAGAGAAAGGGAGAGGGAGAGAAAGGGAGAGGGAGGGAATGGGAGAGAGGGAGAAGGAATGGATGGGAGGGGAGAGAGGGAGAGGGAGGGAGAAGGAGAGGGAGAGGGAGGGAGAAGGAAGGGAGAGGGAGGGAGGGAGAGGGAGAAGGAGGGAGAGAAAAGGAGAGGGAGGGAATGAGAGAGGGAGGGAGAAAGAATGGATGGGAGGGGAGAGAGGGAGAGATGGAGAAGGAGAAGGAGAAGGAGAGGGAGAGAAAAGGCGAGGGAGGTAATGGGAGGGGGAGGGTGAAGGGAGGGAGAGGGAGGGAGGGAGAGGAAGGGGGAGGAAGAGAGAATGAGAGAACAATTTGAAAAAACTGGGGAAATATTAAAGTGCTTCCAATAAAGGAGAATATTTGTAGCTCAGGGTTAAATGAGGAGTTCTTGGTGAGAGAGATGAAGATGATAAAGAGCCGAGGTGGTGCAGTGGTTAGTGTGTAGCACTGCAAGCTACTTTAGCTGACTGCTACCTGCAGTTTAGTAGTTCAAATCTCACCGGCTCAAGGTTGACTCAGCCGTCCATCCTTCCGAGGTCGGTAAAAATGAGGACCCAGATTACTGGAGGCAAGAGGCTGGCTCTGTAAACCGCTTAGAGAGGGCTGTAAAAGCACTATGAAGCGGTATATAAGTCTAAGTGCTATTGCTAGATCCCCAGATAGCTCTAATTCAGGGCCCAGGTTGTTTGCTTAGAGAGGGCTTTGAAAATTAATCCAAGATGACTGGAGGTTGCTCACCCTGCACAAAGTAATTAACTGTCATCTACCATTCCTGCCAACCCAGCAGTTCGAAAGCAGGCAAATGCAAGTAGATAAGTAAGGTACCACTTTGGTGGGAAGGTAACAATGTTCCATGCTGGTCACATGACCACAGAAGTGTCTTCAGATAACATTGGCTAACTTGGCTAAGAAATGGAGATGAGCACTGCCCCCTGGAGTTGGACACGACTGGAAAGGGGAAGCCTTTGCCTTTACCATCTACCAATGATTTCTCCATCCCTTCCACCTGCAGGACCCAAGACCATTTTAGCCTATTTACGCGCTCAGCTACGCAAAGCAGAGAGATGTAATGTGATGAAAATGGTGGTGGTAGGTCCTCCCCGACAGGGAAAATCCACCTTGGTTGAGATCTTGCAGACAGGGAAATCTTCTCTTTCAATGCCTGACAATGCCACTATCCGGACCACAAGATGGGAGCTCCAGAGACCTGCTGGATTCAAATCCAAGGTAAATAGAAAAGAGAAACATCTGTTGTGTTGCCCGCCAGCGGCCAGCAGAGCTGGCAGCAGATTCAGACAGTGAGGAGGTGTCATCATCGAATTCCAGAATCCATTATCTAATTTGTACCCCGCTCAGAATCTGCATGAAAAGGTCAAATCGGTAGAAGACGTTGGAGGTGAATGACTACTGAATTGATTCCTGCGTATTTCAAAATATGGCTGTTGGCATCTACCCTTTGCTTTCCCTGTGGAGCCTTTCAAATCTGGAGCTTTCAGTGGGATTTGAATTAGAACCTTTATTCTGGGTCATTGAATGCTTTGCAAATTTAGCAGCCGGTTAACTGGTTGGATGCAGGGATGGGCTTAAAATTTTTTAGCAAAGGGTTCTCTGCCAGGTTGCTGGGTGGGCATGGCCATGGTGGGTGTGGCCTAGTTGGCCTCCTGCACCATGGCAGGGAGGCATTTTTGCCCTCCCCGGGCTCCAGGGAATTTCTTCGAGCCTCCAGGAGGGCGAAAACAGCCTTCCCAGGCTCTGGAGGCCCTCTGGAGTCTGGAAACAGGTCCGTTTTTTGCCCTCCCCGAGCCTCCATGCACGCCCCACTTACCTGCATCCAAAACAGGCCACATGGGGACTCCTGGGATGGGCGGGATGGGTGGGATAGAGCTAGTCAGGAGTGGGATTTGGGGGTTCTCCGAACTGTACAGAATCTTAGCTAGAGGTTCCCCTGAATCCCTGTGAACCCCCAGCAGCCCACCACTGGTTGGATGGATGTAAAACAGGACCATGACGGCTCTTTCCTGTCGGAGCTGGCTTCCACTCTAAATCTCAACCCTGAGAATGTATGGCTGCCTTAAAAGCAAGCAATCAAGTTACATTTCCTGTGTGGGAAGGGATCGTTCCCCTGTAACAAGTGCTCTTTCTTCAGTTTGAACATTAATGCCCATTGACGCCTAGGTGCCCTACATTATGGAGGTGTTGGAGGGCGCAAACTCATTATGCATTCACCATTCTCTCTCTCTCTCTCGTTTAAATTAACTGCTATTGAGGGGCTATTCGGTCCCTTCAATGTAGCTCTTTGTCCACTTAGGTTGACGCCGTTGAGTTGAACGTCTGGGATATCGGAGGCCCCGCCAGCATGTCAACAGTCAACCAGTGCTTCTTCACAGATAAGGCATTGTACATTGTCATCTGGAACTTGGCACTGGGAGAAGAAGCTGTGGCGAATCTTCAGTTCTGGTTACTCAGTATTGAGGTAGGAGCAAAGCCATAGACTGGCTTGCAGAACGCCTGTGCCCCAGGGGACGTATAGAGAGGCTTAGACAAGTTTGGCAAACGCCATTGTTCATTTGTAACAGCTTCACGTTAAAATCCTTCAAAGTTGACATCTTTACATCAACTAGAACCCAACTGTCACCCTTCACCCCTATATGGCTCCGTATTTTGTCTGTTCCTAATGTTGACTCCAGGGGTAGTATTCACTTACCTTTGCTACCGGTTTGCAAAAGTGCATGCGCATGCACAGAGTGTCAAAAACGGGACGTGATGACGTCCAGGCTGGTAGGCGGAGCCTCCCACAGCCACCGCTACCAGTTTGTACGAACCGGATAGAACCGGCTAAATACCACCATCGGTTGACTCCAGAAACATGTTCATGAACATCTAGCTGAAGCTTCCTTCTCTATTACCCTCCAGATATATTACATTTCAGTTCCCATAATTCTTCAAAGTCAGGGTCCAAGCTGTTTTGTTGTTGAGGAATCAAATAATTTTCTTTCACGATACAGATGATAGGATGTGCAGGAGAAGTTTTGTTTTTTTAAAAAAATCCTCTTAATGCAATACTGGTATCTACCTCACCATGAAGCATAATGTCATGTCCTGTACATGATGTCTGAATGTAGGCCTTGTGGATTATTTGAAAAACTGGAGTTACTATACCCGGGATGGCGAACCTATGGCACTCGTGCAAGAGGTGGCACGCAGCACCCTCTCTGGTGGCACACGAGCCGTCACCCCAGTTCAGTTCTGCTGCGCATGCGTGCACACCTCCCGCCAGCCAGCTGGTCTTCGAGTCTCTGCCGTGCATTCATGGGGGGCATGCGGGGGGCACACACGCATTGAATTTGGGGGGTTCGCGCTCTTGCGCTTTGGGCACTCGGTCCGGAAAAGGTTAGCCATCACTGAACTATGCCATTGGGTGATAAGCAAATGGTGGTAGTTATAGACACATGTATTTCCTAGTTTATCTCTGGTTTGCTTGTCTGCCCTACCTAAGACTTCCAGAGGGATGCCAGGCAAGACCAACTTTTAACAGAAGCATAGAACAGCATCACAGTTGGAAGGGATCTGGGAGGGCTTCTAGTCCAACCGCTGCTCAAGCAGGAGTCCCTATAACAGTGATGGCTAACCTTTTTGCTGCCACATGCCAAAAGCGTGGGGAACACGTGGGGGTCATACGCACGTGTGCCCACACCTATAATGCAATGTCCCCCCACACGCCACACCCCTGCGCATGCACATGTGGCCCCCCATGCTCCCTCCTTGCGCATGAGCACATAACCCCCCCCACAAACCATTTTGGCCCTGGCAAGCCTCCCTGAAGCCTCCTGGGACCAAAAACGGGCCGCAAGGGGGCATGCCGCACCCCCCCCGTGGCCCATTTTGGCACTGGGGGTGCGCCACTCCCCCTGCGCTCTCCCCAAACCCCACGCATGCGTGCAAGACCCCTCACACATACGCACACATCGCCCACATGTGCCCCACATGCCAAAGACCCCAAAATCAGCTGGCTGGCAGAAGGCACATGTGCATGCACGGTGGAGTGTAGCTGGGCGACACTTGCATTCCCGCCAAGAGGAACCCACGTGTCACCTGTGGCAGGCGTGCCATAGGTTTGCCATCATGGCCCTATAACATTTGAGACAAATGGTTGTCTAGTCTCTTCTGAAAAGCCACCAGTGATGGAGCAATGACAGGAGATTTCTCCTTAATTCTAGGTTGATTGTCTCCTTGATTAGTTTCCGTTCATTGCTTCTTATCCTGCCTTCAGGTGCTTTGGAGAATAGCTTGACTCCCGCTTCTTTGTGGCAGCCTCTCAAATATTGGAACACTGCTATCATGTCACCCCTAGCTCTTCTTTTCACTAGACTAGGTCAAGGTAAAGGTTCCCCTCGCACATATGTGCTAGTCGTTCCCGACTCTAGGGGGCAGTGCTCATCTCCGTTTCAAAGCCGAAGAGCCAGCACTGTCCAAAGATGCCTCCGTGGTCATGTGGCCAGCATGACTCAATACCAAAGGTGCACGGAACGCTGTTACCTTCCCACCAAAGGTGGTTCCTATTTTTCTACTTGCATTTTTTACGTGCTTTCGAAACTGCTAAGTTGGCAGAAGCTGGGATAAGTAATGAGAGTTCACCCCATTACGCGGCACTAGGGATTCGAACTACTGAACTGCCGACCTTTTGATCGACAAGTTCAGCATCTTAGCCACTGAGCCACCATGTCCCATTCACTAGACTAGACATACCCAATTCCTGCCCCCGTTCTTCATATGAAGCAGTCATTGGCCAAATAGGAAATGTTTACCTGCAAGACCAAATCTAGTTCGTTCTGACTCTCCCAACCAACTGTGGCTTCAATGAACCATAGCTTAATGCCACTCTCTCTTTCCAGGCCAAGGCTCCAAATTCAGTTGTGCTGGTGGTAGGGACGCATCTGGACCTCATTGAAACCAAATTCCGTGTCGAGAGGATTGCCACCCTAAGAGCCTACGTCCTGGCCCTCTGTCGATCTCCCTCAGGTTCAAGAGCCACAGGTTTTCCCGACATCACATTTAAGCATTTGCAGTAAGTTGGATATGGGTGCAAAATGACATCAGTGAAGGAAGCCAATTTTGCTAATAATAAGGAACAGGACTAGGTACTTAGCCAAATATTTTCCTTTCTGTTTTCAGCAAGAAGGCCACTGGTTAAGGGGCAAATGTAACAAGGAATGCTGAGTTAATCTTGGCTTACCTCAAAAAGCTAAGGACGGTCAGTCTTGATTCATCCATGGATGAAATACCAGTAGGAAATCTAGGGGTAGATTATGAAATTAGAAGTGTCACTAAGAGCTGTGGTGGCGCAGTAGTTAGAATGTAGTATTGCAGGTTAACTCTGCCCACTGTCAGCAGTTCAATCCTGATCAACTCAAGGTTGACTCAGTCTCTCATTCTTACGAGGTGGGTAAAATGAGGATCCAGATTGTTGAGGGGCGGGAGCGATAGGCTGACTCTGTAAACTTCTCAGAGAGTGCTGCAAAACACCATGAAGCAGTATATAAGTCTAAGTGCTATTGCTGTTGCTATCCCCAATAACAATAGGGGTTACATGCAATTTTTCTCTTGCCATTTCTTTTTGCAGTGAACTCTCGTGCAGAACATTGGAAGGTCTGGATGGGTTGCGGCAGCTGATCTTCCACATCAGCACAAATATGAAGGATGTCGGAAATTCCATCAGTTCACAGAGGCTTGTTGGGAGATTGGTGTGTTATTTTCTATGGGGGCAGGGGCGGTTTCGGGGATTTCTCCGTTTTGTCGTTTTTAAGAGACACGTAAGCCCTGCTGAGAAGTAATAATAAACGTGGCACTGTTTAGCACACGTTAAGACTCCTTAAGCTGCAGTTGTGTGCCCAGAACATGCAGATGTTGGACGGTGGGACAAATTAGTCTGCACAATGTATATTTACTTTACGACTGGGTGTGACTTCTGAGTATGGCTGTAATTCCAACTCATTCGATCTCATCTTATATGGGAAAAAATCTGAAAGAATTACAGTGTCAGGGAATAGCTTTTCTAGCCTTATCTCCTTAACCTTCTATGTCAAGTAGGGAGAAGGTTTGGCTTTCCGGAGCTTGGTGAACCACATCTTCTAGGGCAGTGATGGCTAATCTTTTTGCCATCGTGTGCCGGGGGGAGGGGATGGGCGGGTCGCACATGCGTGCGTAACCACACCCATAATTTTATGTGCCCCGCCCCTGTGCATGTGCGCGCAATCCCCACTCCCCCCGCTCCTCGCACGCAATGGCCCGGCAGGCCTGTTTTTCTTTCTCACCTGACTCCAGGGCCTCTCTAGGAGTCTGGGGAGGGTGAAAACGGCCCTCCCCACCCCTGGAGGTCCTCCAGAGGCTGAATATGCCCCGTTTGACAACTTCCGGTCCCTCCAGAAGTTGTCAAATGGGGTGCTTTTGGCCTCCAGACAATCTCCGGGGAGGTGGGGAATTCTGTTTTTGCCCTCCCCAGACTCCTAGCAAGACCCTGGAGGCTGGGGACAGCAAAAAATGGGCCTTCCGGTCCCACTGGAAGTTGTTAAACGGGCCATTTTCATGGAGCTGCTTGGAAAGAACCAGTTTGCCTAGACTAGTCAATGACCGTCACCCACATCTTTGAACAGTTTTTTTTTTTTCTTACAATTTGATTTATATGCCGCCCTTCTCCGGAGATTCAGGGCGGCTTACAATGTGTTAAGCAATAGCCTTCATACTTTTGTATATTTATACAAAGTCAGCTTATTGCCCGCACAAACTGGGTCCTCAATTTACCTACCTTAGAAAGGATGGAAGGCTGAGTCAACCTTGAGCCTGGTGAGATTCGAACGTACAGTAATTGCAGGCAGCTGGAGTTAAATTGCAATGCATTAGTCTGCTGAGCTATCCAGGCTCCTCTTAACAGTTGACTAGCCTACTTTATTAGCCTACCTTTAATAAAGTATTCTTTACTTTTTGCATCCAGAACTAAGGCCTTTTTATTGGTTGATCCTGAATTCCAATTAAGTATGGAAAAAAAAAAAAGACAGTCTTTTCATAACTGCAGACTCAATTTCATTCCTAGTCTCAGCGACCAGAATGTGCTACATAAAACTGAACAGATACTTTGCTTTGATGAAGAGATTGATTTGCACTATCATGTAACAGGTCCCGAGGAGCTATTTGAGCCTTCAAGTATCCATCACAATTGAGCAACAGAGGAGAAGCCAAAACGATAGCGTGCAATATCTCACCGACAAGGAAATACAAGGAATCATTGAGAAAACTCCAGCTAATGACATCAAGGATTATGAAGACATGCAGTCCGGTAGATATACATGGAATGATTTTATCAGAGGCTAGGGGTACAGTATGGTTGGCAGTGTACAAGTAGATTCTGCTCACAGACTAAGCCTGCGTTTGCAAAGTTGTGATGGCAAGCTTTTTCTGGTGTTCATGAAACCCAAAAATGTCAACTGTGGTTGCATCATAGCTGCATTTTTCCCCGAGTGAAAGCAGCAAGGTTAGCCATTGTGTCATAAGAAATTCCTAGGGTGATTTGCATGGGGGTGTTTTCAAGTATTTCAAGAAGGAATGGATATTATAAAAGACAGAGGGAATAACAATGAAGATGTCCATTTATATATGCTTTTCCACCTGTCAGAAATTCAAGAGGGCTCACCGTTTAAGACAAAATACCACCAACCTCCTTGGCAGAGTCGTTAATCACTGCAGTTGTTAAGTAAATCACATGGTTTAGGCAAGAAATCACATTTAGGCAAGAAAAACAAAATGCACAGATACAGTATATGTGGTACCTTGCTCAATAGTAGTAACTGTGAGAGGAATCTTGGAGTCCTAGGGGACAACCACTTAAATATGAGCCAGCAGTGTGCAGCAGCTGCCAAAAAAGCCAACACAGTCCTAGGCTGCATAAACAGAGGGATAAAATCAAGATCACGTGAAGTGTTAAAAAAAAAACAACCTCTGATGATCGGGCGGCTCAGCTGGGCAAGTGGGGGGAGGGATTTTTGCTACCGGTTCTCCAAACCACCTGCCGCCATCACTACTGGATCGGGCAATCCGGTCCGAACCGGGAGCATTTCACCCCTGCCCGATTCCACCCCAATGCAAGGGATTACGGGGTCATTAAAAGTCAAAAAACAAAACAAAAACAGTTGGGGGATGCTCCAACTGTCATAAATGGGAGAGGCCAGGAATAAATCACTTTTGTCGTTGCCATGGTAATTTTAAACAATCGTTAAATGAATGGTTGTTAAGTCTAGGACCGCCTATGAATAAATTGCAAGTTGAAATGGACTATTAGCAATTCTCCGAGGAATGCATTTCAAAGTTTAGGAGTACATTTGGAAACAATGTGCTTGGCTTTGGGCTAGATTGCAGTGTGGAGCTTTGTAGGCGTCTTTTGTATTTTTAACCCCCAGTAATGTGAATATTCTCCTGCTCTGTCTGCCACAGCATTGAAAGCTTAAGAGAATGCATTTATTTAAAGCAAAAAGAAAAGAAAATTGAAATGATATGGGATTATGATTTACTAAATAAGACTCATTTAAATTGGCTTTTATATAAATGTTATTGTTAAATAGACAGAATTTAGGGAAATAATTGTGAATTGTATTATGTTGTGTTATTTGAATTAAGAACTTTGTTTAAATGTTAAATTGGTATATTTTCAAGATTAGAGATAAGATTTAAATTTGATGAAGTAATAATTAAATAAAAACTTAATGAATATTATATGAAGTAATAATAAAATGTAAGGAAGTTCTAGAAACGGAAATAAGATTTAGAAATATAAACATGTTTGAACTGTATTCTTAATAGTGAGTATTTGGGGTAAGAATTGTGAAATGTATTATGAGGTATTAATTGAATCAAGATTTAAGGTGGATTAATAGAAGGGTAATTGCTTTGATTGAGTTAATATGAGTTAGCTTTCTATAAGATGGTAATAGTTGAGATGTGATAAGTGTTATCGCAAAAATAGAATATATAACATTCTGTTAAAGATGAACAAAAAGTTGAACAAATTTATGACCGGATCAATGCTCTGTTCCGAAAAGATGTTTTGTATGTTTATTTGTGTGCTTTAAAAAAAAAATATTTTTTTTGAAAAAAAAAAAAAAAGAAATCTTAAGAGAATGAATGGAGCAGAAAGGTCCCTGGTACAGAGGAATTTAAAGATAGACTGCGGTTTCTGAATGGAAATCCAGAAAGAAGTGATAGGGGTAATTAAAAGCATTTGCACCATTAGCCTGACTGTGATATCTTCCTTTCCTCCCATAGCCATCAATTTCCTGATAGAAACTGGGACGCTGATGCATTTCCCAGACACAAGCCACGGGCTGAGGAACCTCTACTTCCTTGACCCGGTGTGGTTGTCTGAATGCTTGCAGAGGATCTTCAACATCAAAAGCTCAAAGTCAATCGCCAAGAACGGCGTGATCAAATCTGAGGACCTTCGGATGCTGATGGTCGGGACGGGGTTCACCAAGGAAACCGAAGAGCAGTATTTCCAATTCCTTGCCAAGTTTGAAATTGCATTACCGATAGCAAACAACAGGTACACTGGTAATTGTCGTCAGAATGGAGTGACTGGGATTAAGGGAACCCAAAAGGTCATGAAACAAAGTCAATTCGGATTCTCTTCTTTTCCTCCTCCTATGATTGGGCTATTTGCAGAGACACACCAGGCTTAGAAAGTACAAAAAGCCCTGTGCAATTATCCAGTGTACAGTAGTGGCCAAAATTAAGTAGAAACCTTTTGGGGAAAGTGTATTTTTGATGGCTAATAACACCACTTTTTTTTTGGAGTTTCAAGATAATCCTATTCCACTGCTGGAATGGCCTGGGAATAGCCCAGATCTTCACCCAGTTGAAAATCTATGGAGCCGACTAAAGAAACTGGTTAGTCAGAAGTGACCCAACAATAAAACCCAGTTAATAGAAGCAATCCTTCAATCTTGGTTTCACATTAGAACAGCTGCAGAACTAAAAGGCTTGGTTTACTCCATGAGAAGATGTTGTAAGGCAACAATTCATGCTAAAGGTTACCCAACTAAGAATTAACTGACATGATGATAATTTTTGTATATCTTGTTTTTTCTGTGGTGATAATTTTTGTATATCTCGTTTTTTTCTACGTGTTTCCCTTTTCTTCTTTATACCGTAACTGCTATTCTAATAGCAAATCTTTCATAAAAGTTATTGCATTGCATTCTTGATTCAATTATCTTTCCATTGATATATAATTTTATCGTACTACTCCCAAAAAAGTGTTGTTATTAGCTAGTTGTAGAAAATACACTTTTCTCAAAAGGTTTCCACAATTTTGGCCACTACTGTACAGGTAGTCCTTGACTTACGACCAAAACTGAGCCCCAAATTTCTGCGACTAAAGGAGACCAATGTTAAGGGAATTTGCCCTGTTTTATGACCTTTCTTGCCATGGCTGTTAAGTCAATCACTGCAGTTGTTCAGTGAACAACACGGTTGCGAAGTGAACCTGAATTCCCTGTTGACTGCTTGTCAGAAGGTCTCAAAAGGGGGATTGTGTGACCTCAGGATGCTGCGACGGTCATAACTATGAGTCAGTTGCCAAATGTCTGAATTTGGATCATGTGATCACAGGGAAGCAGTTAGCCGTTGTAAGTGTGGGGGGGAAATGGTCCTAAGTCAGTTTTTTCCAGTGGAGGTGTAATTTTGAACAATCGCTAAATTAACAGTTGTACATCGAGGACTATCTCTGTGTGTATGGAGACAAATTTAGGTGGAAACTTTCTCCAAACTCTTTCCAGAGAAGGAGAGATGCTCCAACAATTTCCCAAAACAAGGATTCAGCCTTAGGGGTGATACCGTGTTTCCACGAAAATAAGACCCTGTCTTATATTTTTTTGAACCCTGAAATAAACGCTTGGCCTTATTTTCGGGGAGGTCTTATTATTTTGGGGTGTGTGGAGCAAGACGGGGCTCCCCTTGCCATCTTACCTGATTTCCAGCTCTGTCTCCCTAACCCTAACCAGAGGAAATGGCAGGGATCGGATGCATATGCATTTAAATATTTTTGGGGAGGGCTTATTTTCAGGAGGGCTTATTTTAGTGCATGTGCTCAAAGGCCCGATTGGGCTTATTATCCAGGGAGCAGGGGTGAAATCCAGCAGGTTCTGACAGGTTCTGGAGAACCGGTAGCGGAAATTTTGAGCAGTTCGGAGAACCGGCAAATACCACCTCTGGCTGGCCCCAGAGTGGGTTGGGAATGGAGATTTTGCAATATCCTTTCCCCTGGAGTGGAGTGGGAATGGGGATTTTGCAGTATCCTTCCCCTGCCACGCCTACCAAGCCACACCATGCCCACCAAGCCATGCCCACAGAACTGATAGTAAAAAAATTTGGATTTCACCACTGCCGGGGAGGTCTTATTTTTGGGAAAACAGGGTAGTAGCCCTGCAACTGGGGGAGGGGGGAAATCCTTCCATGGGAGAGTTATTTTTCCTTTGGAATTAATGGAAGGGTAGAGAGATTGAAAGGATATTTGTATATGAAACACAGAACATCCCATGTTCACCTTGGCCGTCTTATCTGTACACAAATGCCATCCATTAAAATTCTCCCCTCTCGCCCCTCCCCCCAAAAAACCTCTTTTATCTAATGGAATGAAAACTAAAAGAAGAATGCAAGGGATTTTTTTCTTCAAGACATTTGCATAGCCGAAATGTATTTCAGCTGTGCTTTGTTGACCATCCCAGAGGCAGTCTGATAAATCATGTATTCATGGCTTATTCAGCCAGTTTCTGGATTGATTTTCCTTTCATTTCACCTTCTTAGAACCAGAGGGGACTAAAAACACTGAGCCAACCATGCGTTCTGAGCTCAAACATGACAAGCCTTTCTGGAGACCACTGTTGTGGTCCGCCAGCAGCCTGCGGAACTGGCAGTGGAGTCGGACAGTGAGGAGGCTGGGGAGGACCATGGGCCAGTCCTGGAGTCTGGGGAAGGCCCCGACGAGGGCTCTGCATCAGAGGCAGAGATAGGGCCAGGGCCATCTGGGAGTGATGCGCGGACTCCGGAGCCCCCAGAGTTGGACAGCAGAGAGGCAGAGGAACAGGAGGAGCCTGTTCCTAGTGCACACATGCATAGAGCTGCCAGAAGGCAAGAGCAGCTAAAGCAAAAGGGATGACTCGGGAGTAAGGCCAGGAGATGATTGGCCACTCCCATAAGGCTTAAAAGAGAAACAAAGGCACTTGGGCCTTTTGCAGGAAAGCAATGTTGCTAACTCTGTTTCCAGTCGGCATCTCTTGTTTGTTTCTGAACTTCATGGGGCTTTGCCAAGTAAGACCTTTGGCAGGGTATCAAAGAAGATAAAGGTTGGTGATTATCCCGAAGGACTTCTTCCGAAGGACTTATTGGGACTCAGCTGGGAATGAACGTAATTCTCAGCTGTTACAATAAAATAGTGTTTTTTTAGGAACTAATTGTGTATTGTAGTGACTCAGTAAGCCTAGGTCACAACAACCACTGATAGAATGTGTCACTATCGCAAAGGCCTATTTCCCTTCCCTTTCACCCAATTTATTACATCTGGCTGTAGGGTGTGCCTTAAAGAAATCAAAATAAACTTTGCACATGAAGTTGACACGTTAGCAGGTCTTTCTGCCAAGAAGATAGGGTGTCAAATCTTCGCATTCCCCCAGAAAGAATTTAGAGAGATTTGTGTTGGACTTGTCTTAAGGAAATAGATTCTTCGAAGCTGCCATCATGAGTTTCTCTGAATTATGAGTCAGAAGCTGCTCTAAATACCAGAAGCTGTTTAGTTTGGGGCTTTAAGGAAAAAAAAAGCACATTTTTCTTCTTCACATTTGTTCTCTCCTCCTCCTCCTCTTTTCTTGCCAAACCAATCATAGCAAGGAAGCACATCCGTTGTGTCTCCCTTTCCCACCCTTTTCAGAGCCTTTTTGTTCAAAGGCTGCTCTTTATTGACACTGTTACTATGATTAGCTCTTTAGGATGGAGGGATCATCGGCAATTAGTGTCTGGATTGTCGGACAAGCGTTTTGTGACCCTGTAGAAAAACAATTGTCTCTTTTCTCAGCCAAGAAACATATTTTGGAATCTTCTAACAGAGATAAATGCACTCTGTGCTAAAGAGCTCAAGTTTAAGGGTTATCCTGAGACCGTAGCTGACTTGTTCCTTTGTCTCAGTTCTCATGCAGAGCTGAAAATGCATTATTCAGGACCACTGACCATACTTCATACCATGAGAGTGGCTGTTAATTATTCAATATAATGTGTAATGTAATTTTTCATCGGTATACCTTTTTCTGGAAGTGGTTCCTGGTCAGGGATGGGCTTCAAAAATTTTAGCAAGGGGTTCTCTGCCCGGTTGCTGGGTAGGCATGGCCATCGTGGGCGTGGCCTAGTCAGCCTCCTGCACCATGGCGGGGGGGGGCGTGTTTTTGCCCTCCCCGGGCCCCAGAGGCTTTCCTCGAGCTTCCGGGAGGGTGAAAATGACTTCCCCAGGCTCTGGAGGCCCATTTTCAGCCTTCCTGAACTTCCAGTAGGCCCGTTTTTCATTCTCCCCGAGGCGCTGTGTGCACCCTATACTTACCTGAATCCAAAATGGGCCACGTGGGAACTCCTGGGAGGGGAGGGGTGGGGTGGGAGGGGCCAGCCAGGAGTGGGATTTGGGGGTTCTCCAAACTGCACAGAATCTTAGCTAGAGGATGTCCCAAACCCCTGAGAACCCCCAACAGCCCACCCTTGTTCCTGGTCTTCAAAGAAGTCAAGATCCTTCATTGCTTCATTGCTTTCATTCGTAAAATCAGGCTCTTCTTCTAGCATTCAATTATAATGTTTTTTTAAAAACATTATAACAATTGAGCCTGGATAGCTCTGCAGACAAGGCACTGCAATTTAACACCAGCTGTCTGCAATTAAAGTAAGTTTGAATCTTGCCGGGCTCAAGGTTGACTCAGCCTTCCATCCTTTCTAAGGTGGGTAAAATGAGGACCCGGATTGTGGGGGCAATAAACTGACTTTGTATAAATATACAAAAGTATGAAGGCTATTGCTTAACTCATTGTAAGCCGCCCTGAGTCTCCAAAGAAGGGCGGCATATAAATCAAATTTTTAAAAAAATTATATTATGACAATTACAATTTTAAAAATATATCATGTTCTATATTTTTGCACTTAGACTTTCATAGAGAAACCAAGACAGGATGTTTAATAGAAGCCCTTTTTATGTGTAAGACGCTGCAGTGACAAATCATCACAGCTATGGCTGGGACATGATAACACAACGGTTATAAAATATTGATTGTTCTTCAGATTGGAGCATAAAAAATAGACTTTACAATGCTGAGGTAAATAGGAGCTCCTGGAAACAGAATGTGTTTGGCGTGACTAATTCTTTGGTTGCTGTAGAGCAGTGGTTCTCAACTTTTTCTTCACCATACTACAACGGTAATAAGTGTGAAAAATGGTCACTTCTTTCAGTGTTGTTTGTATCTATTCAAAGCTACAAACTGTTGCAAGTCGAGGGCTGCCTGTAGTGATCCCAATATCAATTTCAATCCCTTCTAGTCAATTTCTAAAAGCTCAGAGAAAACTACCCAGCTTAGTCTTCTCTGGTTTTGTAAACAGCAGGTACTTTCCTTGTGCGAAGTCACATTATTCAAAACGCAATAAACACAGCAACCTACAAAATCCACAGTTGCCTTAATAAAACACAGTGTTATTATTAACACAGTTGCCTTAATAAAAAAAAAATGGTTGGGAAGAATCTAGATTTTTTTGTGGGGTGAGGAATAGGAAAGAGGATGTTAGAATCAGTGGTGGAATTCAATTTTTTTTACTACCGGTTCTGTGGGTGTGGCTTGGTGGGCGTGGCAGGGGAAGGATACTGCAAAATCTTCATTCCCACTCCACTCGGGGGCCAGCCAGAGGCCAGCCGGTTCTCCAAACTACTCAAAATTTACGCTACCGGTTTGTCAGAACCTGTTAGAACCTGCTGGATAGCACCCCTGGTTAGAACTTAAGTGTCTGAAAGTGAAGTATGCAACTCAGCAATGGGATGTATTGGTTGATGTTTCATCCAGCAGAGGGTAATGAAGTTCTGCTTTCCAAAACTGCACCTTGTATAATCGGAATGTTTAATTGGGTTTCAGTTATCTCCTACCCCACCTGCTTCCTGCCAAGCCAGCCTTTGATGTTCACGGCTTACGGCACCAGACAACAAACACCATCCAAAGAGTATTCAAGATGAGCTTTGTCCCTGTTGGATTTTGGCAACGGTTCATAGCCCGGATGCTGATCAGCCTTGCAGAGATGGATCTTCAGGTATGTGGATGAAAAGAACTTCAGCGGGTGATGAAACCACAACACGTCTTGGCAAATAAATGCACTTTTTCTCGGTTTACAATGGAATGAATTGTTTTATCTAACTTGGTTAAAGATTTTAAGAAGATAAAAGGGGATAGAAACGAATACAAAGGGAGAAAATGAGAAGGAACAATAGAGCTCAAAGACAGAGCTAAGAGGAATGAAAGAGAAAATCTAAATCGAAAAAAAAAAGGTGGGGAGATACAGGAGAAAGTAGCTTCCAATCTTCTTTACAGCAGTTATAAGCACAATTATAAAATATATAATTATAAATTTATCTCTCGCTCCGTGGTTGCAACTCAGCTCTCTTTGCCTATAATCTGTTCTGGTCGAGGATGGAATGTAAAGCATCAGTTGTGAAGATCTTACGATTTTATGATCTTATTATCATAATCTTATGAGTAGTTTATGATTGTTTTAGTCATAAACTAGATTTTAGTCTTTATTTTTATTGTGGCTTGTGTTTTATTGTTGTGAGCCACCCTGAGTCCATTGTGAGATTGGGCGGCATATAAGACGAATAAACTAAATAAATAAATAAATTGTTGTGGACCGAAGAAAGTATTGTGGCCCACCAGCTGCCAGCGGAGCTGGTGGCAGACTCAGAGGATGAGGAGGTTGGGGAGGAACTTGGGCCAGTGCTGGAGTCTGGGGAAGGCTCTGATGGATGCTCTGCATCAGATGCAAAGATAGAGCTAGGTCCGTCTGACATTTCCCAGCCGCCGGAGAGGCAGCTGCCTTTGGAGGCTGAGATGAGTGAGGAGGAAGAACAGCTGGGGCCTGTTCCAGATACACATATGCACAGAGCAGTTAGGAGAGGAGAACAACAGAGGACAAGGAGTCGTCTCAGGAAGCAAAGCACATGTGGACACTGAATGGCCCCTCCCTGGGAATGATCCCTCCCTGGGAATAAATAGAAGGGAAGGGGAGTGGTTGTCGCAGGAGACAACAGTTTGTATTTCTGAAGATTTTGCTTATTGTGTTTCGTGCCACAAAGACTGCTTGCCACAACTTACTGTATTTTTCGGAGTATAAAACACACCTTTTCCCCCCCAAAAAGAAGGTGAAAATCTGGGTGCGTTTTATACTCCGGATGTATAATAGCCCCACCAAGCTTCTCAAAAGGAGGTTTCAGAGGCTGAAAAAAGCATCAGAAACGAAGCTTCAGAAAAGAAGCCCCCAAACAGAGCTTCAGAGGCTTTTTTTTCTGAAGCTCTGTTTCGGAGGCTTTCAGAGGCAGGAAAAAAGTTTTTTTCTGAAATGGAGTTTCAGAAGTTTCAAAGGCAGAAAAAAAAAGCAAAAAAAAAAAGCAAGGCACAGAGCTCATAACCAAGGAACCTGTTGCTAAAATTCATCTCTGGGAACAGCTGATTGGGGGTATTCTGAGAGGCTGATCCACCCGCCAATCAGCTTTTTTCTTATTTTCCTTCCCCAAAAATAAGTTGCATCTTATACTCCGGTGAGTCTTATATGCCAAAAAATGTGGTAATTTGCAACCTTTCTTCTGGGAGCTCACAGCCTTGCAATTATAGCAAGGAACTGATAAGGTCTTTTTACTGCAGTGAACTCCTTGAAGGATTATTGCCTGGACTTTTCGGTGGGTGAATGCTATTTATTTATTTGTTTGTTTGTTTGTTTGTTTGTTTGTTTATTTATTTATTTATCTATCTATCTATCTATCTATCTATCTATCTATCTATCTATCTATCTATCTATTTATTTATTTAATTTTTATACCGCCCTTCTCCTGAAGGACTCAGGGCGGTGAACAGTTAAAATAACATACATATAAAATGTGAATATAAGATGATTATATCTTAAAGTACAAAAATCTGGGATCATTCATATCCCTGGGGGTAACCTGTTCCAAAGGGTAGGTGCCCCCACAGAAAAGGCTCTTTCTCTGGGAACCACCAGTTGACATTGCTTTAGTGACGACATCCTGAGGAGGCCCACCCTGTGGGAGCGTGCTGGTTGGTGGGAGGTTATTGGTTTCAGAAGGTGGTCTCGTAGGTACCCAGGTCCTAAGCCATGGAGCACTTTAAAGGTAAGAACCAACACCTTGAAGCACCCTCGGAAGACCACCGGGAGCCAGTGCAGCTCGCGTAGGAGAGGTGTTACATGTGAGCGCCATGTCGCTCCCAATATCACCCGCGCAGCTGCATTCTGGACCAGTTGGAGCCTCCGTGTGCACCTCAAGGGGAGCCCCATGTAGAGAGCATTACAGTAGTCCAGACGGGAAGTGATGAGGGCATGAGTGATTGTGCTTAAGGTGTCCTGATCTAGAAAGGGTCGCAATTGGTGAATCAGGCAAACCTGAGAGAAAGCTCCCCGGCCACGGCTGTCATATGCTCTTCTAAAGACAGCCGCGTGTCCAGGAGGACACCTAAGTTGCGAGCCCTCTCTGTGGGGGCCAATGACTCACCCCCAATAGTCAATTAATTAATTAACTAATTAATTAAGCAATTAATTCACAAGAGGTAAATAACAAGGGGCTTTTCGTGACAAGGAGTCTGTTTCTTGTTTCTGCTAAGGCTGGGTCAGAACAGAAAGTTTAAAGTTATATTCATTAGTGGGGCCCAAAGTCAATTCGCCTCACAGCTTCACTCAGCATCCTTGGAAAATGTACCTTTTTAATTATGCTCCAGAAGTGCCTTATCATGGGAACGTAATATTAACGCCCTTGCATGGCAGAGATTGGGCATGTTGAATGTCGATCATCACTGATTCTACAGAAGGACAGGACAGCCTAAAACTGGGAGCAAAATGCCAAAAACTCTTGGGACTTTTGAGGTTCAGAATTCAGTATTCTAAAGGGATGGTTTTTGCTTGTGATGTCTGATAGCATTAAATCTAATTATAATCAGGACAACGTAGTAGTTTTCAGATATTGGCCATTTTCTGGCATGAACTCAGTTGTCTGCAATCAGCCACAATTGTGAAGAAGAAATCTCTGGGAAATTAGAGTTGGTAGGATCACTTCTTAACAGTCTGCATCAATATTTTCCCATCTGTCTGTCTGTCAGTCCGTCCATCCATCCATCCATCCATCTTCTATCTATCTATCTATCTATCTATCTATCTATCTATCTATCTATCTATCCATCCATCCATCTATCCATCCATCCATCCATCCATCCATCCATCTATCATCTTCTATTTATCTATCTATCTATCTATCTATCTATCTATCTATCTATCTATCATCTATCTTTTATCTATCATCTATTTATCTATCTATGTATCTCTCTATCATCTGTCTATCTAATCTCTCTCGCACTCTCATCTATCCATCTATCATCTATCTATCTATCTATCTATCTATCTATCTATCTATCTATCTATCAATTTATTGTCCTCCCATCTTATCACAGGGTAACTGGGTGATTTACAATATTATTTGCCAAATGGTTATAGTTGGGAAATCCGAAATCAGGGTTTTTAGTAATAATGTTGGCAAGGAAGCCAAATTTGAGTTTGCTAATGGAGATGTCACTCAATTAAGTCCCTTACAAGATATATTGTTGTACCTACCACATTTTTTTTATTTTGGTCCAATCCCAAGGAGGGTATTTTGCTGGCATCAAGAACCCGCCAAAACCGTCCTTCGCAATTATAGAACAGAGCTTTGTTTTTTTTTCTCTTCAAAAGAAAAATGATTCAAGCATGCCTGTAACCAGAGCGTGTGTGTTCTTCTGAAGACATAATAGAAATACATTTCTATTGCAGCACTAGTTAATTCTAAGCACTTGATTACATTGGCATTAACTTCATGGGCAATCTGTGTAATTAGCCACCCAATCTTGTAATCTTGTTATTATCTTGTCATCACTTCAGACTGTTCTGTTGATTTGTATCAACACTGGGAATAATTCTGCATGATTTCAGTAGGCTCGTATAAACATACAATTTTGAAAAAAAAAGAAGAAGATTGAAAGTATTTCTCGGTAACACTGCAGGGTGTGTTCTTGGTATCACCCCAGAATTAAGGATGCAAAACAGCAGTCTTCGGTAGCAAGGCGACTGACTGATCAACTGCTGGGTAACAAGCAAAACATGTCACCAGTAGCAATATAATTTCTCAAAACTGAAACAACCCAGTCTTCCACTGTTCTCTGAGCCAGGCAGACTTTACTTTGAGCATAGCCCTCAGTTCTGGAGAAGATTCGGAAAAACTGAAACAGGTGTAAAGAAAAATGTGAAGATGATAATAATAATTATTATTTTTATTATTTGGATTTATATGCCACCCTATCTCTGAAAGGACTCAGGGCGGCTCACAAAAATAAAACACACAAACTTCATTTTTTTTAAAAAAAATACCCAATAAAACTATAAAAACCATTAAAATCCCCTCTAATGTAGGAAGCATTGTATTATTGGAAGAGATTGAAGGACATGGTTATGATTAGCTTTCGGAAAGCAAGTGTCAGACCTGCCCCAATCTGATCCCTTAGGAAAGAAAGACCATCGACTCCATTTGTTTGAAATGAAAAGTTCTTTTACTAAAAGAAGTTGGTTGCAGTAAAGTCAGGCTAGATCTTGGTTTCCCGCACGCAAAAAATTACAGAAAAGTTTCCCCTCATCCCAGCCCTCCCTCCATGACCAGTCCGTCTTTAGCCAATCAGAACTCGCCAAAGTGTGTTGAGAACACTGACATGTTTTGGGGTAATTCATATTCTTTTTCAGGATGCTGAGAAAGGCCTTGGATGCTGATACAAATTGGTTCTGAGTTTCTCTGGTCATTATAACCGGTCATTCCCCCCTCCCTATTTCCCATCATGTACACACATCATTTTATTGCCTATCTATCCTCCCTCCCACATCTAACATTTGATGGCAGGTTTGACCCCCTATTCTTTGTGTCAACCCCTAAAATACTGGAATAACCATGTCACCCCTAGTCCTTCTTTTCTCTAGACTGGCCTGCAACCATTTTTCATATGTTTTAATCTCCCGACCCTTAATCATCTTAATTTTTTTTTTAATTTGATTTATATGCCGCCCTTCTCCGGAGACTCAGGGCGGCTTACAATGTGCTCAGCAATAGCCTTCATCCTTTTGTATATTTATACAAAGTCAGCTTATTGCCCCCACAAACTTGGTCCTCAGTTTACCTACCTTAGAAAGGATGGAAGGCTGAGTTAACCTTGAGCCTGGCGAGATTTAAACCTGCAGTAATTGCAGGCAGCTGGTCTTAATAACAGGGTGCTTTAGACCACTGTACTACCAAGGCTCTTAATTGCTTTTCTCTGCACTTATTCCAAAGTCTCAGCATATTTTTTATAATGTGGTGGCCAAAACTGGAATGCAGTATTTTAGGTGTGGCTTTACTAAGGTTTTATTACTTTTTTAAAAATATAGTTTTTATTCTTTTTTTAAAATATACATCCATCATGTATTGTGGACAAAGTTGGCTCTGGGTATCATTCATGTTAATCCAATTCGCAGAAACAATATTAATAATCTCCATCACATTTATCAAATTTAAATAATCCTCATTATATTGTTTAAACATACATAAACAAAAAATGCCTCACTCCTCGTTTTTAGCTCTATTTTCATCTATATCTTTCTTGTTCAATCTAAACGTTTCTCTATTATGTATAGGCAAAATTGTTTCTGGGTATCATTCATATTAATCCAATTCATGCTAACAATGTTAGGGTGTGACTAATTGTGATTCTCTATCACAATTATCAAATTTAAGTAATCCTCATATTATTTAAACATACATAAAAAATGCCTAACATGTATAAACTTCTAATCTTTCTATTATTTTTATTCATTCTATAAAATTTTATATTCTAATATTTCCCCTGTTCTAATTTTATTTCTGCCTCTTTCAGCTTACAATCAGGCTACTTTAATATCTAAAGAGCAATTATTCCTATCCATCATTTAACATTTTATTTATTACTGATCTGATACCCTTCTTTTTGTAATATGTTCATTTTTTCCCTACCTCTTCTAGTTCTTTGAAAACAAGAGGGTGACCAAGAACAGAAATAAAAGTTCTGTCATCTACAGCTTTACGGGCACACAAAGAAACAGATGCAGCACATTCCGGGTTAAAAGAAATCACACCATTTATTGGCAAGAAGGATTGTTTGTCTCCTTTGACGGAGGCTATTTGAGGTAAATATTACAGAAGGTGGATCCAGTCCTAAGGCATTCCAAACCGAAAAGTAAGATGGAACTTTAAAAAAATGCCCCTCATCGTTGACATTTCTCAGTAAGCAGAGATATGAGCTTAATTTTTTCACAATCATGGTTAGAGCCGGTACACAACCATATAAAATGGCTCAGGTCCTGTGTCATTGGCTGTTTAGTTTTAATTAAGCTGGCGAGCAATTCTATGCTGTTGGTTTTAATTCTATGGAGTTTAGTGGAGATTTCTCTCCAATAACTGAATACAACTGCAGCCTAAAGAGACCAAAATAAATGCTGATCCATTCAGTCTTATTTATTTATTTATTTATTTATTTATTTATTTATTTATTTATTTATTTAAATTTCTATGCCGCCCTTCTCCCGAAGGACTCAGGGCGGTGAACAGCCAGAAGATAAAATACAGGAAATACAAAATCTAAAATAAATTAAAACAAATTAAATAATTTAGGCTGAATTTTAAAATACCCCATAGTTAAACAGATTAAAATTTATGTCTTAGGACTGAACATCTTTTTTTACAGTAATCTTTGACTTATGACCATTTCCTTAACAACCATTCAAGGTTACAGCGGTACTGAAAAAGTGTGTTACCATTGTTTCTCGCACTTACGACCGTTATAGTCTCCCTGCAATCACATGATCAAAATTTGGGAGCTTGACAACCTCTATGTATCGCCATTCTCAAGGGTTTCTGACAAGCAAAGCCAATGGGGGAAGTCAGATTTCCTTAAGGTGCCCGTAATTTTCTTAATGGGAAAAAAAGTCAAACATTTGGCATGACTCAATATGAACAATCATATTTCTAAGCGACATAAATTCCTGTCCCAGTTGTGGCCAAATATCAAGGACTATTTATTGTTATTGTTGCTGTTTTGCTTGGGAAAAGGTGGAAATTAGAATTTTGAGCCATGGTGGCGCAGTGGTTAGAATGTGTTACTGCAGGCTACTTTTGCTGACTGCCAGTTGACTGCAGTTTGGCAGATCGAATCTCACCATGGACTCAGCCTTCCATCCTTCTGAGGTGGGTAAAATGAGGATCAAGATCAGTGGTGGGATTCAAATTTTTTACTACCGGTTCTGTGGGTGTGGCTTGATGGGCGTGGTGTGGCTTGGTGGGCGTGGCTTGGTGGGGATGGCAAGGGAAGGATACTGCAAAATCTCCATTCCCTCCCGATCAGCTGGGACTCGGGAGGCAGAGAAGAGATGGGGGTGGGGCCGGTCAGAGGTGGTATTTACCGGTTCTCCAAACTACTCAAAATTTCCGCTACCGGTTCTCCAGAACTGGTCAGAACCTGCTGAAACCCACCTCTGACCCAGATTGTTGGGGGCAAGAGGCTGACTCTGTAAACTGCTTAGAGAAGGCTGTAAAGCACTGTAAAGTGGGATATAAGTTTAAGTGCTAATGCTAGTGCTATTTTCTCTGAAGACGATTCGAAGGTGCTTTTTGAAAAGGCAACTGGACTTCGTTTTTCCTTCAAAACATTTTGCTCCTCATCCAAGAAGCTTCTTCAGTTCTGACTTCAGTTCTCTTCTCTGGAGATCCACCATAGCTAAATGATACGTATTTTTCTCAAGGCTATCTTCTCCATCTGCTTCTCCTCCTCCTCCTCTTCTTCGTTACATTTTCCTGAAAGCCAACTTTGGTCTTTGAAACTCATTATTCGAAACTCCCACATTTTAAAGTTATAGTTTGCAAAAAAAAAAAAAAAAACACCTTCCTCAGATTTGGAAATGATGACGATCAAACATTTTTAAAGCCAGAAAGCTTGGAGGCCAAAGTAGATATTTGTATTGTCCTGCTCACACAACTTTAATCTTGCCGCAACTAGTGGCTCCATAATGTTTTCCTTTGTTTTTTGTTCCTTGAGATCAACATTTTTTTTTTTTTTTGAGTGATGAGTTCTATTCCGATGCCATAAACCAGGGGTGAAATGCTCCCGGTTCAGACCAGATCGCCCAATCCGGTAGCGATGGAGGCGGGTGGTTCGGAGAACTGGTAGCAAAAATCCCTCCCCCCACATGCCCAGCTGAGGCGCACAATCATCAGAGGCTTTTTTTAAAAAAATTTAAAAGCATTTTTTCTACAACCTCTTCGGCCGAAAAAATGCTTTTAAAAGTAAAAAAAAAAAAAAAGCCTCTGACGATCGCATGGCTCAGCTGGCATCGTCAAATGCTTTTAAAAGCCTCTGATGATCCAAGCTGAGTTGCCTGATCAGCAGTGGCTTTTAAAAGAAAAATAGCCTCTGCCGATCAGGCAAACTCAGCTGGAACCGTCAGAGCCTTTGGAAAGCATTTTTTTTACAACCTCTTCGCCAAAGAGGTTGTAGAAAAAATGGTTTTAAAAGTAAAAAAAAAAAATTGGCCCCGCCCACCCAGTCACATTACCCTCCTCCACCAAGCCACGCCCACAGAACCGGTAGTAACAAATTTTAGATTTCACCACTACTTCTCAAATTGTTTTCTCAAATCGTCTTAATCTTCAGTAATGAATTGTTCCCCATAAGCGCTGCTTTGAGCCTGGTTCTGTTTGGAAGAAACTTGGAGTGTTTAGTAAAAGCAGAGTTAAATCCTGCAAGTTTGCAAAGGGTGCCTGCACCACCTTTCAGATGAGAACTTCCAACACACAAATGCAAATTTTTAAACTCCTTCAACCCTCACACAAGGAAGAGCAATTTCATGCTGTGCGTTCACACAGAAGGTTGTATTTATAACCTCCCACTGTTTAATTTCCAACTACCCGCCTTTTCCCTTTTCTGATTACAAAAAAGAACCCTGATGAACTGGGAAATGAAAGTGGAGCATTCAATTCCTAGGAATAGAAGTGGTCCTTGACTTTTATGACCACAATTGAGACCAAAATGTCTGCTGTTATGTGAGCTTTGCCCCATTTTACGGTTTTACTTGCCACCGTTGTTAAGAGAATTCACTGCAGTTGTTAAATTAGTAACACGGTTGTTAAGTGAATTTGGTTTCCCCATTGACTTTGCTTTGAATGGTCACTCCACTGAACTGTTGTAAGTTGAGTGTTCAAGGAATGAAAGAGTAGAAGATAGGAAGTCTGTGAGAAACTTGGGCCTCCTGCTACATCCTTATGTACATCACCTTTTGCACTTGGATGAAAGATGTAGACCTAAGAAAAACGAATAAAAATAGATAGGTAACGGTGGACAAAAGAGGTGTCTTAGCTGCTGAGTCTCAGTGGGGAAGCTGCTAGAAACGTACTCAATTCTCCTTCCATTCGATCAGTTTCTTAATCTTCTTTCTCTTCGCTTTGATTCCGGCAGCGTGGAGTCCTCTGACGTAAATTGGAAGAAGAAGAAAAGTGGTGGCATTAAAATCATCTGCCAGTCAGACGTGAGGGATTTTTCAGCCATGGCTTTCATCACTGATCATGTGAATTCTTTGATCGACCAATGGTTTCCTGGTAAGAATGATTTCCGCATTTTTAATCAGGGATGAAATTCACTTAACTTTACCTACCGGCTTGGAAATGTGAGCACACACACCTCCTCTACGCAGGTGCAGAACCTTCTGCGCCTGCACGGAGGGTAAAAAAATGGGACATGATAACATCTGGCTGGGTGGGTGGAGCCTCCCATTGTTGGCGCTACCAAATTGCGTGATCCGGCTGAATTTCGTCACTGATTTTAATGTGTGCCACTGTGTACACAGAAAAGCGACAATAAAGATTGTCTTGTCTTGTCTTGTCTTGTCTTGTCTTGTCTTGTCTTGTCTTGTCTCGTCTCGTCTCGTCTCGTCTCGTCTCGTCTCGCCCCACCCCACCCCACCCCACCCTACCCTACCCTACCCTTACCTTACCTTACCTTATCATTTTGGCTAAAATGGGGATGAAGCTTGAATTACTATGTTATCCTTAGGAATGTAGCACCCTGGATGATCACATTATAAGAACCAATTGTGTGATTTGTTCTGCTTTGGCTTATTGTGCTGTATGAATCCACCCCATTCATTCATTCAATTTATATGGCCACCTATCCGCCATCTTAACAATGAGCTAAAAACATAAAATACAACAAAACAATGAGAACATATCATATCAGAGACGGTTCATAGCTAGAAATCCCTACGGTAAAGTAATCATATAAACTATTTAAACGGTCTCACTTAATGTTCTGGCCCAACACCTATGAGAAGAGCCAGGTGTTCAACAGATGTTATGGATACTATGTCATGAATATAAACCATACTTTGTGGTGTACAATACGGTGTGAATCCATTATTATTTATTTAAGAAACCGTAATTCAACATGGTTACGAGTTCAACCCCACGATCAGGTGTCTGCTTCACGTATAATTTGTAAAGATTGCACTAGCCGCTACAGAATGGTTTGTGAAAAATGCATAAATGTTTCCAACTTGTGCCGTCTTATAATTCATGTGATTGCTCACTTTAAAAGTTCACAAACTTGAGGATAATTTAATACAAAGTGTGCGTGTGTGCCTCTGATCATGCACTCAAAAAGAACCAATGGGCTAAAAAAAACCCATCCATAAATGCATTTTGAAGACGCACTTCCTCCCTTTCCCTGAAATGTCAGCTATGAAATATGCATGCCTCATTGCGAATCAAAGAATACTGTGTTTTTAATTTCAGAATGTTGTCTTTGTTCGAAAGCAGATTCAGATCATTTAACTTCCCCCAGTAAATGGATTCATCAACTAATCATCATGTTACTCCATTAATTAAGTTAACGCTTTGATCATTTCTGAAAAGTTGGTAAAGCATGAAAAAGAAGAAAGGAAAGGCATTATGAAAACGAAATTCAACTTCTGACCTGAATAAATTTGGGATGTTTAAACTGATGAAGAAGCTAAAATACAGAACTAAGAGTTATTGATTTCATGACGAGGGGATTCTGGCAACAGCCTGTTGAAAAAAAAAAGAAAGAAAAAGAAAAATATGCTGAGGACTATCTGTACTGTTAGTTTCGAAGACTCAATCTTATCTCCTGGTTAGACCATCATGCCTACAGATACCAGTTGCAAGGAGACATCAGCAATAGCAATAGCACCTATATACCCCTTCATAGTGCTTTACATCCTTTCTAAGTGATTTACAGAGTCAGTATATGCCCCCAACAATCTGAGTCCTCATTTTACCAACCTCGGAAGGAGGGAAGCAGTGATGCTATTCACTTACCTTCGCTACCGGTTTGCAAATGTGAACCTGCGAATGTGTGAGACCTTCAGAGAATGAGCAAGACCTTCTGTGCATGCGCAGACCAACAAAAATGTGAGGTGATGATGTCCGGATGGGTGGGCGGAGCCTCCCACTGCCACCGCTACTGGTTTGTCCGAACCGGTTAGAACTGGCAGAATACCATCACTGGATGGAAGACTGAGTCAACCTTGAGCTGGTCAGGATCGAACTGGCAACAAACAGTGAAGTAGCTGGTAATACTGTATTCTAACCACTGCACCACCACATCTCATGTAATAGTAGAGGAATATATGTTCATCTGCTTGCAAAGAATCCCGTAAATATGTGCTACTGTAGCTACTGTACTACATCCATTGGAGGACCAGGATGGATCTTGGCTTGATCTATCAGAACTCTTCTTTGGTTCTACTGTCAAGGAGCAGATCTAGAAGCTTGAAGTATCTGTCATCCTCAGAAGTCTTGGGGAAACTTCTTAGAGCCCTATCAAAAGTTACAAAGAACCGAGGTGGTGCAGTGGTTAGAGTGCAGTACTGCAGGCTACTTCATCTGACTGCTAGCTGCAGTTCAGCAGTTCAAATCTCACGGGCTCAAGGTTGACTCAGCCTTCCATCCTTCCGAGATGGGTAAAATGAGGACCCAGATTGTTGGGGGCAAGAGGCTGACTCTGTAAACCGCTTAGAGAGGGTTGCAAAAGCACTATGAAGCAGTATATAAGTCTAAGCGCTATTGCTATTGCCCCAACCAACTTTGTCTTCAGCTTTTGAGGTCCAGAAGGAGAAAGTAATTGAATGAACTGTATTAACTAATTTAATACAATAAAACATCAGTAAAATTAAATCAAATTTTTATTTGAATCAGAAGACTTTGGGGAATATTGGGAAATATTTGGGGAATGTGCCGTGGTGGCACAGTGGTTAGAGTGCAGTACTACAGGCTATTTCTGCTGTCTGCTGGCTGCCAGCAATTTGGCATTTTGAATCTCACCGGCTCAAGGTTGACTTAGCCTTCCATCCTTCCGAGGTCGGTAAAATGAGGACCCAAAATTGTTGGGGTCAATATGCTGACTCTGTAAACTGCTTAAAGAGGGCTGTAAAGCACTGTAAAGCGGTATATAAGTCACTCCTATAATGATGTGACTTATATACACTTTACATAATCTAGCATTCTATAATGTTATTGCTATAGTGTCCCCGGCATGGCACATCAAGTGCAAATTATGGTTCATAACTTGGAAAAAGTTGCACAGCTTGATTAAAAAAAAAAAGGCCTAAAACTGATAGTTTGGTAAATAGGTCCTCTAAGCTGTCATCCCTAACTATTCCCCACCAGTTTAACTTCCTAAGATTTAGACTTTCCTACAAGGCAATGTGTTTTTAAGTAAGTAGTGTTTCTAGCAAGCTTCTCAAAGCCTGCAGGAGGAGAGTTTTCTTTGCAATGGCCTTTTCAGACCTTGAAAAGAATGGAGTAGAGTAGTGGATAGGATAGGGTAGGGTAGGGTAGGGTAGGGTAGGGTAGGGTAGGATAGGATAGGATAGGATAGGATAGGATAGGATAGGATAGGATAGGATAGGATAGAATTCTTTATTGGCCAAGTGTGATTGGACACACAAGGAATTTGTCTTGGTGCATAGGCTCTCAATGTACATAAAAAGACAAGATACATTCATCAAGAATCATAAGGTACAATACTTAATGATAGTCATAGGGAAAAAGTCAATATAAATCTTAAGGATACCAGCAACAAAGTTACAGCCATACAGTCATAAGTGGGAGGAGATGGGTGATAGGAACGATGAGAAGACTAATAGTAATAGTAATGCAGGCATAGTGAATAGTTTGACAATGTTGAGGGAATTATTTGTTTAGCAGAGTGATGGCATTCGGGAAAAAACTGTCCTTGTGTCTAGTTGTTCTGGTGTGCAGTACTCTATAGCGTCGTTTTGAGGGTAGGAGTTGAAACAATTTATGTCCAGGATGCAAGGGGTCTGTAAATATTTTCACAGCCCTCTTTTTGACTCGTGCTGTATACAAGTCCTCAACGGAAGGCAGGATGGTAGCAATTGTTTTTTCTGCAGTTCTAATTTGGAAGGGGAGGTAGTACCTCCCCTTCAGAGAGAGTTTGAATTTTCTGGCAACTGGACTCAGAAACCCAGGGCACATACAAAAATTAGAAGTCCATCAGCATTTTTATGCATTTTAATAAATTGAGGGGGAAATTGCCAGATTCCTTCTGATTTTGGGATACCAAAGACTGTACTTCCTATGCTTCCAGTTCTAGCACAGGATCTTATTTGGATTCCAGTGCAGATTTCAGCTGTCCTATCACTGCAATCCCCATTGTCCATTCCTCTGATATGAAGAGCACTTAGCACTTATATACCGCTTTACGGTGCTTTACAGCCCCCTCTAAGCGGTTTACAAAGTCAGCCTATTTTCCCCAACAATTTGGGTCCTCATTTTACCAACCTCGTAAGGATGGAAGGCTGAGCCTGGTGAGATTTGAACTGGCAGCCGGCAGTCAGCAGAAGTAGCCTGCAGTTCTGCCTTCTAACTACTGCACCACCATGGCTCTTATTTGATATCCATCAACTAATGCTCTGGGCAGTCCCTGGGAGTTTTATGGCCTTCAATTATCCATGAGTTATATTTTTCAATTAATTGTGGAGAGTTTATGGAGAGAACTGTTCCATCAGCATGGTTGATACATGTTCCTGTTATGTCCTGCTCATTCTTCACCTCCTTGTCCAGTTCTGGATAGCAATCACTTGAAAGAGATATCTCCAGTATGAATGTTTGTGTCCCAGAGATTGAGATTGAGGATGCGGTGGCTCAGTGGCTAAGATGCTGAGCTTGTTGATCGAAAGGTCGGCAGCTCAGCGGTTCGAATCCCTAGTGCCACATAATGGGGTGAGCTCCCGTGACTTGTCCCAGCTTCTGCCAACCTAGCAGTTCGAAAGCAGGTGAAAAATGCAAGTAGAAAAATAGGGACCACCTTTGGTGGGAAGGTAACAGCGTTCCGTGCTGGCCACATGACCACGGAGACGTCTTCGGACAGTGCTGGCTCTTCAGCTTTGAAATGGAGATGAGCATCTCCCCCTAGAGTTGGGAACTAGCACATATGTGCGGGGGGAACCTTTACCTTTTATCTTTACTGCATTCTAACCACTGCACCATCATGACTCAAAACCAATTGATACTGTATATGAACAAGTCTTTCTGACCCACTTGGACCCCCCCTAATATTAATTTGTAGTCTTCTGAGCCCATTTATCCATTTCCCCAAATTGGTAGCCCCTGCCAATATTCAGGATATATTCAATATTCAGAATATTCAATATTTGGGAACAATTAGCATATATGTGTGAGGGGAACCTTTACCTTTACCTATGAAGGAGATGGATGGCTCAAAAGTTTGATATATAAATAAATAAATCGTATTTTTCCAGCTCTCACTGCCACTGAGAGTGACGGGACTCTACTGATGGAGCAATATGTACCTTGCCCCGTCTGTTCAACCACAAAGCCCCAGGATGGAGAAGACAGCCCTCAAAAAGAAGATGGACAGTATTTCAATATGGAAGACTGTTTTCTCACAGCTATTGAGCAGGACCACATCACCTGTGCCAAGCATCCAGATCTACCTGTCCCTTTACAGGAGCTGGTCCCTGAACTTTTCATGACGGACTTTCCAGCCAGGTAATAAGGAACTTTCATTCTTTCTCCCAAAATTATGGCGTCTGAGTTTCATTTCCTGGGGTTTCCTACATTTTTTCCCCCAATCACCACAGGAATATATATTTGGGTCATGTTTGCAGCAGATTCCTTATATTTCTGCCTACCATAGTCTACCTCAGCAAGCTTTTCCAGCTTGGTGTTTTTCAGGTATGCTAAGAAATTCAACTTCCAGAATTTCCACCAGTAGAATCTGGGGAGCTGCATTTTCTATACAGTTAGAACAATTAATCAGTGGAAACTCCAGATGTTGTGGATGCTCCATCACTGGAGGAGACTGGATAACTGTTTGTCTGGAATGGTACAGGGTCTCCTGCCTGAGCAGGAGGTTGGACTGGAAGTCCGCCAAGATCCCTTCCAACTCTTTTTGTCAGGGTTCCAAGTAACATACCCATAGCAAACGAAACTCTGAGGCAGTCCATTTCCTCAAAGAATAGATATGTCATATAGGCACAGGCTGGTGAAAACCAACCCTGAATATTCCCACAGTTTTCCACTTAATTAAAAGTAAACGTTTGTCACTTTCGCAAAACAATCAGTCACCTGGTCCAATCAGGATACTATCCAGTTGCTAGGTGACTCCAGTCCCCTCCTTCTGAGCACCTGCAGGAATGTTCTTGGCAGTGGTGGGTTTCAAAATTTTTTACTACTGGTACTGTGGGTGTGGCTCGGTGGGCGTGGCATGGCTTGGTGGGCATGGCTTGGTGGGCGTGGCAGAGGAAGGATACTGGAAAATCTCCATTCCCACCCCACTCCAGGGGAAGGTTACTGTAAAATCCTCATTTCCTCCCGATCAGCTGGGACTCAGGAGGCAGAGAATAGATGGGGGCAGGGCCAGTCAGAATTTTTACTACCGGTTCTCCAAACTACTCAAAATTTCCGCTACCGGTTCTCCAGAACTAGTCAGAACCTGCTGAAACCCACCTCTGGTCCTTGGTTCCCAAGAGAAAGTATTTTATTTTGACTACAACACCCCAACTATCACTATTCCCCCCTCCCTATCCCTCGTCTCCCGTGTGTCAGCACTGAAGTCTCAAAATGGCCTCAGTCAGGCCAGCTTCAGGGGTTGACACTTTTATTCTGTTAATACATTGGGTGGTGTCAAGTTGACCTAGTTGTAGTTAACCCAGTTGACCTGGTTAAAGGGAATCTTGGTCACAGCTGTCCCACCTGTCCAAGTGGTAGGTGACCTCCTGAAATTGTTATCAAATTGCAGTTTGTAGCCTGATAGGAGGTAAGTCAAAGAAACTTGACTATTGATGACACCAAGTTGCTCTTTTCTCGGCAGTTCAGAATTGACTTTTATTTCTTTCATGGATTTTTTTTTTAATTTTACAGTCCAGCTGACAACCTGGGACAAAAATGTGCATCTTTGCTGTAAACAGACATGCTATACCCAGGAAAAGCTGGTGGGAAAGCTGTTATTCAAAAGCATCATCTTGCACATGTCAAAAAAAATATATGTTTCCTTGGTTTTCTTATTTATTTTATTGGTTTGTTTGTAAAATTTATTGGCCACCTGTCTTACCTGAGTCTCCCATACCTGTGCTTTGAAGTGATGCTACCCATTAAAAACAACAACAACACATTAGCTGCTGCCAATAAAACAGCCTGTCTATCAAAGATGGTAATTAAAAATGTGTTCTCTTCTTGATTATCTTCTAGTCAGCAGATGGCTGGAGAAAAAAAAGACTCGTCTTGGCCAGGGAAATGGGCACTGTCTGTTTGGGGAGATTAGGAAGAGGAGAAAACGAGTGATCTTAAATCTTGGCTTGCTTAATAATCCCAATTTCTCTCTTTTGCTTCATTCGGTATGCTTGGCAGATTATTCTTGGAAAACAGCAAACTGGAATATGTAGAAAATGAAAACAGTATCCTCGGCCAAGGAGGAAGTGGAACGGTTATCTATCGGGCACAATATCAAGGGAAACCGGTAGCCATCAAGCGTTTTCAGATTAAAAAATATAAGACTTCTGCCAATTCAGCAGCAGGTAATGAAGCCAGAATTGAGCGATGTGGAACAGTGGCTCTTTTCTCCTTCCACATCAATGGTGGGATTCAATTTTTTTTTTACTATCGGTTCTGTGGGTGTGGCTTGGTGGGCGTGGCAGGGGAAGGATACTGTAAAATCTCCATTCCCACCCCACTCCAGGGGAAGGATATTCCCTCCCCAATCCAGGGGAAGGTTACTGCAAAATCCCCATTTCCTCCCGATCAGCTGGGACTCTGGAGGCAGAGAATAGATGGGGACGGGGCCAGTCAGAATTTTTAGTGCTGGTTCTCCAAACTACTGAAAAATTCTGCTACCGGTTCTCCAGAACTGGTCAGAACCTGCTGAAATCCACCTCTGCATGGCTTGGTGGGCGTGGCAGAGGAAGGATACTGTAAAACAGAGGTGAAATCAATTTTTTTTACTACCAGTTCTGTGGGCGTGGTTTGGTGGGCGTGGTGTGGCTTGGTGGGTGTGGCAGGGAAAAGATACTGCAAAATCCCCATTCCCTCCCCACTCCTGGGAGGAGGATATTGCAAAATCTCTATTCCCACCCTACTCTGGGTCCAGTCAGAGGTGGTATTTGTTGGTTCTCTGAACCACTCAAAATTTCCGCTGCCAGTTCTCCGAACTGCTCAAATATACATACATACATACATACATACATATATAGCTTTAATTTATATGCTGCCCTTCTCCGGAGACTCAGGGCGGCTTACAATGCGTTAAGCAATAGCCTTCATACTTTTGTATATTTATACAAAGTCAGCTTATTGCCCCCACAATCTGGGTCCTCTGCTACCGGTTCTCCAGAACCTGTCAGAACCTGCTGGATTTCACCCCTGCTGTAAAATCTCCATTTCCACCTCATTCCAGGGAAAGGATACTGCAAAATCCCAATTTCCTCCCAATTAGCTGGGACTCAGGAGGCAGAGAATAGATGGGGGCGGAGCCAGTCAGAGGTGGTATTTACTGGTTCTCTGAACTACTCAAAATGTTCTCTACCAATTCTCCAGAACGGGTCAGAACCTACTGAATAGCACCTCTGTTCCACATGTAGGCAAATGTTACCCCTTTTCAGTATCAGCAGCACCTGTTTAAATGTAGCCTTTAGATCAAGGGTCTCCAACTTTGGGAACTTTAAGACTTGTGGACTTCAGCTCCCAGAATTCCTCAGACAGTTGGAGACTCCTGCTTTAGAGCTTATCTGGAAACTATCTCCATTAATGGAACAAGAGGTAAGAGTTTTGGCTGCAGGAACCCAATTTATGGAAGCAGATAAATCGGAATTAAAATCAGATAACCTCCAACTTGCTTCCTGCAGAAACCAGAAACAAGAAGAAAAATGTGGTGTGGAAGTGTGGATTGGGGGTGGGGAAACAGTTTTGAATGCAGAGAATTTGTGAAAGAATCTTTAAAACCTTCCGTGATGAAGCAACCACAACTTTTGAAGGCAAGCTGTTCCACTGATTAAGAGTGAGAAGAATTAATTGGAACAGCTTGCCTCCAGAAGTTGTGGGGGCTCCATTATTGGAGGTTTTTAAGAAGAGACTGGACAGCCATCTGTCTGGAATATATGGCGTTTCTGTCTTGAGTAGGGGGTTGGACTAGAAGACCTCCAAGGTTCCTTCTAGCTGTATTCTGATTGATTGATTGACTGATTGATGCTTCTGCTGGGCTGAAGCTTTCTTCTGCAGACCTCTCATGTGTTCTTACTTGGTTTCACAGAGACAATTGATGAAGTCATCTTGACTTACATCATACCTTCCTCCTCAGTTGCATATTAAAAGCATCTGAATTTAATTAAAATACAGAATGCAAGGCTCTGTTATATCTCGAATGAGTCACAGCAAAGTGGGCAATGGTTATGAATTAACCACTGCTTGCAAATTAGAATTAGAATTAGAATTAGAATAGAATAGAATAGAATAGAATAGAATAGAATAGAATAGAATAGAATAGAATAGAATTCTTTATTGGCCAAGTGTGATTGGACACACAAGGAATTTGTCTTCGGTGCATAAGCTCTCTGTGTACATAAAAGATATAAGTGAAAAAATCATGATCATAGTCATCATCAATACATTCATCATGAATCATAAGATACAACACATAGTGATAATCATAGGATACCAAATAAGCAATCAAACCGTACTAGGAAAACTAAATAAAACAATATAAATCGTAAAGATACAAGCAGCCAGGTTATAGTCACAAGCAGAAAAAGAGACAGGTAATAGGAAGGATGCGAAGAATAATAGTAATACAGCCTTTGACAGTGTTGTTGGAATTAGTTACGGTATTTAGCGGAGTGGTGACATGCAGGAAAAAAAACTGTCCTTGTGTCTAGTTATTCTGATGTGCAAATTCATCCTGCAGAAGTAACTCTTGGGGCCAGTGGCTTGCAAGAGGCATTTGGACATCCCTCATGAGAATGCAGGATTTCGTGGCCTTGGGACAGTGGTTGGTTTCTACCAGTTCGCCCCAGTTCGGGTGAACCGGTAGTGGCAGTGGCGGGAGGCTCGGCCCACCTGCCCAGACATCATCACAGATGCTCTGCGCATGCGCAGAAGGTTCTGTGTATGCGCAGAAGTGAAGTGTGCACAAGTGCACGTGGTCACAGTTCCGAACCAGTAGTGAAGGTAAGTGGAATCCACTACTGCCTTGGGATATGATCCAAGAAGGTGGACCTCATACACATGTCTGTTCTTCTTTGCACAGACACCATGCTGAGGCATCTACGGGCGATGGATGCCATGAAGAGCTTCTCGGAGTTCCGTCAAGAGGCCAGCATTCTCCACTCACTGCAGTACCCGTGTGTGGTCTCCCTGATTGGGATCAGCATCCACCCACTCAGCTTGGCCTTAGAATTGGCTCCTTTGGGCAGCCTGACCACTGTTCTCTCAGAAAACTCTAAAGGTAAAAGAAAGATCTTCGGACCAGCTATGTCCACCAGACTTGCCAGATTCTATCAATGTAGCTTTACAATAAAACAGATTAGCTCATCCGGTCATGATTACTATCTGATTTATCTGGTGAAGTCCTATCAATCTTGCAAGTCTAAAGGTACATCCTCCCGCCATCTCCTTTATAGCCCAAGAAACTAGAGAGAGTGTCTTCTGAACTTCTTGCCCCACCCATTATCCAGCTGGAGGCTATACTATCTCTTATCTGAGTAGCAGAATCTATTCAGTAACATCTCTGAACTCCCAAGGCCTTACCCACATACCATTACACTATTAGAGGTGGATATTAGTGTAGCTGACAATCAGATTGTCAAGTTCGAAGTGTGCTTTTGCTGTTGCAACCATTATCACTTCTCAGCTTGCCAGCAAACCAGGAGGGAGGGAAGGGCGAGTTGGAATGTAGGCTCCAGACATCAAGAAGACGAGCTCTGAGAGCCAAGGACACTTTGGCAGGTGTTTGCCAAAACCAAAGACTTTTTCTCATAACAATACAATGACATTCAATTGGACAATGTGACCTGCAGTAATAGCGGGAGGGAGGATCCTATACTTTAATTAGGTCAGTTTGCATGCAAATTAGCTAGATCTGGTTTTGCCCTCATCAGTGCCGAAATGATGTACTCAATCAAGTTTGGCATTCAGAGATTGGATCATCTCAACCATGCCTGCTTTGGTTGGGTTTGTCAGTCGGAACATTGAGACAGATTATCTTTTCTCTTGTCTTTTGCTCTAGGAGCTTCCTTTGTACCTTTGGGACATATGCTGACCTTCAAGATCGCCTATCAGATTGCCGCAGGCCTGACCTACCTTCACAAGAAGAAAATCATTTTCTGTGACTTGAAATCTGACAACATCCTCGTGTGGTCTTTAGACGTGAAGGAAAGCATCAACATCAAACTTTCTGACTATGGGATTTCTCGTCAGTCCTTCCACGAAGGAGCTTTGGGGGTGGAGGGCACCCCTGGCTATCAGGCTCCAGAGATACGACCTCGCATTGTCTACGATGAAAAGGTACATGCATAGAAGGTGCATTGACAGGCTCTGCCATCTAGACTACAGTTCATGGCCCATCTATTAGCCAGAGTCAAGATTCTATTTCCCATCAACATGACAACAAGTGAAGCTACAGTAGTGGCCAAAATTATGGAAACCATTTGGGAAAAGTGTATTTTTGAGGTTTGATGGCTTAATAACATCACTTTTTTTTTTTTTTTGAATTTTCAAGATAATCCTATTCCACTGCTGGAATGGAATATGCTGGAATGGAAATAGCCCAGACCTTAACCCAATTGAAAATCTATGGAGCCCACTAAAGAAACTTGTTAGTCAGAAGTGACCCAGCAATAAAACCCAGTTAATAGAAACAATCCTTCGATCTCGGTTTCACATGATAACAGCTGCAGAACTCAAAGACTTGGTTCACTCCGTGGGAAGAGTTGTAAGGCTGTAATTCATGCTAAAGGTTACCCAACTAAGGATTAACTGACATGGTGATAATTTTTGAATATCGCATTTTTTCTATGGTGATAATTTTTGTATAGCTCATTTTTTCTATGTGTTTCACTTTTCCTTTTTATACTATAATTGCTATTCTAATAACAAATCCTTCATAAAAGTTATTGCACTTCATTCTTGATTAAATTATCTTTCCATTGATATATAATTTTAGGGTACTATTCAAAAAAAAAAAAGTGGTGTTATTAGCTAGTTTTAGAAAATACACTTTTCCCAAAAGGTTTCCACAATTTTGGCCACTACTGTATATATAGGAGCTGTGATAGCGCAGTGGTTAGAATGCAGTACTGCAGGGTACCTCTGCTGCCTGCCGGGTGCCTGCAATTTGGCAGTTCAAATCTCACCAGGCTCAAGGTTGACTCAGCCTTCCATCCTTCAGAGGTGGGTAAAATGAGGACCCAGATTGTTGAGGGCAATATGTTGACTTTGTAAACCGCTTAGAGAGGGCTGTAAAAGCACTGTGAAGCAGTATATAAGTCTAAGTGCTATTGCTATTGCTATATGTTCAATCTTTTTTTGCAAGCGACTTTTTACAAGAAAATATTTCTTGTCCCTGACTTCAACGTTACGACACACAGAGAAACAACAGTGTAGTTGGGTCTGACTTAGATCCCACTCAGTTTTGAATGAGATTTACATCCACTTCATGTTGAAATGTGGCCCAGTGCTTTTCCCCCAGGGTCTCTTAAATTTCCGTCTTAATGCTATTTTCCCCCTCATTAGGTTTTTCTTCTTCTTTGCACTGATTGTTATTCCAGGCTTTGGAAATAAAAGGAAAGCCAAAAAGTGATGTATAAAGGAAGGGGCAAGCAACCTGTTGAAATACAACTCCCGCAATCACATGCTGATAGGATCAGGCAGCTCTGCAGAGTTGATACTCACTTCCTTGCCTTCCCCACTGCTGTGTCTCTGAATCTCAGTTTCTCTGTTTGTTCGTTCTGGTCTGGCTTAGGTGGACATGTTTTCATATGGAATGGTGTTGTATGAGCTGCTGTCGGGCCAACGCCCCGTCCTGGCACAACATCAGCTGCAAATTTCCAAGAAACTCTCCAAGGGGATTCGGCCCATCCTGGGCCCGGCAGAAGAAGTGCAGTTCCACCGACTGCAGGCTCTCATGATGGAGTGTTGGGATACCAAACCTGAAAAGGTACGAGAGAATTTTTGGTTGTTTAGGCAGCGATGTCTGATGTCTTTCTGAGCTTAAAGAAACTTAAAAGAATACAGCTAGTCCGTCTTAGGGACATGGTGGCTCAGTGGCTAAGACAGCTGAGCTTGTCGATCGAGAGGTCCGCAGTTCAGTGGTTCGAATCCCTAGTGCCGCGTAATGGGGTGAGCTCCCGTGACTTGTCCCAGCTTCTGCCAACCTAGCAGTTCGAAAGCAGGTAAAAAATGCAAGTAGAAAAATAGGGACCACCTTTGATGGGAAGGTAACAGTGTTCCGTGCGCCTTTGGCGTTGAGTCATGCCGGCCACATGACCATGGAGACATCTTCGGACAGCACTGATTCTTCGGCTTTGAAACGGAGATGAGCACTGCCCCCTAGAGTCGGGAACACCAGCACATATGTGCGAGGGGAACCTTTACCTTTTTAGTCCATCTTGGCCAGCATTCTATCTCTAACAGTGACCAACTGAATGCTCAGGGGAAACCCTGAAGAGAAGATGTGGTACATGGAATCACTCTGAACCTGAATGTTGGACTCCAAGATTCTTGGAGACCAAAAACGCAGGTAGTCCTCAACTTACAACCGTTTGTTTAGTGACCGAAGTTACAATGGCATTGAAAAAAAATAATTTATGACCGCTTTTCACACTTATGACCATTGCAGCATCCCTGCAATCATGTGATCAAAATTCAGACACTTGGCAACTGACCCATATTTATGACGGTTGCACTGCCCAAGTGATCACCTTTTGCGACCTTTTGACCAGGAATAGTCAATGGGGAATCCAGATTCACTTAACAACCATGTTGCTCACTTAATAACTCTCGGGATTCACTTAACAACTGTGGAAAGAAAGGTCGTAAAATGGGACAAAACACACTGAACAAATGTTTCACTTAGCAACAGAAAGTTTGGGCTCAATTATGGTCATAAGTCGAGGACTACTTGAGGAATATAACAAGTCAGGATCTCTAAAATTAGCCTTGCCCATGCATATTATGCATATACATCAGATAAAAATCCCATCTTCTCAGCCAACTATTTGATCCATCTAAGTGAGACACTGCATTCATGGCTCAGGACGTCTGCAAGGCATTGAGTTACAGAAACCTAATTTCAATCCATTTGTTGTTGGTTGTTGCTACAGCACTCATATTGTAAATTAACAAATGCCTCAGTCTTTCTATGGTGCTTGGTTGTGTCATAAGATGGAAGCATAAGATATCAGGCTGAATAATGGCTTCTTGAAACAATGATTTATTGGGCAAGCCACAGCCTAGATGGCTTAATATTTTGAGTAAAATCCAGCCTGTAAATACAGACAGAATTCCAAATAGGGCTCAGTGGTCATGCAGGGGTTAGAATGCAGTATTGCAGGCTACTTCTGCTGACTGCCGGCTGCCAGCAGTTCGATCCTGACCGGCTCAAGGTTGACTCAGCCTTCCATCCTTCCGAGGTGGGTAAAATGAGGATCCAGATTGTTGGGGGCAATAGGCTGACTCTGTGAAACCGCTTAGAGAAGGCTGTAAAGCACTGTGAAGCGGTATATAAGTATATAAGTGCTGCTATTGCTATATAAACTTCATTCTTCAAGTCTAACCTTTCTTTCATACAGCGGCCCCTGGCCATTTCGGTTATAGGACAAATGAAAAGTCCTTCCTTTGCCACATTCATGTACTGCTTGCCCTGTGGGAAACAATCCGTCTTCTCTTCTCAAGGACAGGACCACACCGTAGTATTCTGGGATGAGAAGGAAGAGACAAGGTTTGTATTTTTTTAAAAAAATCCACAAAACTTTTGTTGTGCTCTGCAATGTAAATAGATTATTTGCTCAGTATTTCTTGAACTGTGGATAATGATGTTTTCCTCAAATATTGTATGAAGGGTTTCTTTCTTCACCCTCTTTTCTTATCAGAAACAGGGGTGGGCTTCAAACATTTTAGCAAGGGGTTCTCTGCCCGGTGGCTGGGTGGGCGTGGCCATGGTGGGTGGCCTAGTCGGCTTCCTGCACCACGGCGGGGTGGGGGGGTTGCTCTTCCCGGACTCCAGAGGCTTTTCTTGAGCCTCCAGGAGGGCGAAAACGGCCTCCCCAGGCTCCAGAGTCCCTCTGGAGGCCAGAAATGGGCCCATAACAAAAATAGATCTACCAGAAGTTCAGGAAAGCCAGAAATGGGCCCATTTCTGGCCTTCCTGAACTTCCAGTAGGCCTATTTTTCGCCCTCCCTGAGTCTCCGCGCACGCCCTATACTTACCTGCATCCAAAACATCCGGTGTGGGGACTCTTGGGAGGGGAGGGAAGGGCTGGGTGGAGCCAGCCAGGAGTGGGATTTGGGGGTTCTCTGAACTGCACAGAATCTTAACTAGAGGTTCTCCCAAACCCCTGTGAACCCTCAGCAGCCCACCCCTGGAAGCACTGTGATTTGTGGGGTCCTTGGTGCTCTCTGATCTTGGTGGTTTTGTTGCAGATATTTCATTACCAAACTAGGTAACATCATCAGTTCACTGTTGCTGTTACCTATCTACAAGATAACCACCAAGCTCAGAGAGCACCAAAGACCCCACAATTCAACTCTGAGCTAGAAATATTTTCTTCTATTGATACCTGGGAGTTGTTTTGCTCTCATTCCCAGACTAAAAAATATTAATTGATTACATTACCCTGCCTGTAGGTCCAGGAGAACATTGGAATTTTAGTTTAGTGGCTAGAACATATGGGTGTTATTTCCCAACCCATATGGAAGGCATTCTATGGAGGTACTGTAGCTGATGCAATATCTGAGATCTGTTGGGATGTCCCAAACAGGAAAGAAGTCAATGGTCCATTTGGTCCTCTTAGTAGAAGAACATGGGAACACGGTGGCTAGTGGCTAAGACATTGAGCTTGTCAATCGAAAGGTCGGCAGTTCAGCTGTTCAAATCCCTACTGCCGCGTAACGGGGTGAGCTCCCGTTCCTTGTCCCAGTTTCTGCCAATCTAGCAGTTCAAAAGCACCTAAAAAATGCAAATAGAAAAATAGAGACCACCTTTGGTGGGAAGGTAACAGCGTTCTGTGCGCTTTTGGCATTTAGTCATGCCGGCCACATGACCATGGAGACATCTTCGGACAGCGCTGGCTCTTCGGCTTTGAAGCGGAAATGAGCACCGCCCCCTAGAGTCGAGAACGACTAGCACATATGTGTGAGGGGAACCTTTACCTTTACCTTTATCTTTACCTTTAGTAGAAGAACATGATCTACTGGGCCATTAGAAGAAGAACCATCTAGGTAGCCAGATGGTCTTGAAATAAACATTTTTCACAGTTTGAACCTTCCAAATTTGGCAACTGGAGCAGTGGTGGGTTGCCCCTGGTTCGCACCGGTTCTATAGAACCGTTAGTAAAACCGGCAGGAGGCTCCACCCACTGACCCTGACGTCATCAAAATGCTTCTGCGCATGCGCAGAAGAACGCACACACACACGTGGCCCCATTGCGAACCGATAGTAAAGGTAAGTAGAACCCACCCCTGAACTTGAGGTACCCATGCTTTCCTCAGAAGGGGTTCTTAACCTTCTATAAATTCATTACAAATTCCCTGAGATTATTTTGTGCTAACGAAATGACCATTTTATACAGGACTAAGGTAAATTGACCAGGTTGAAAATAACGGATTACTCATTTTCCACTGGTTTCAACAATCCCCATTCTTCATTATTTTGTGGTGCTTGCGTTTGTGTGTTTTCACGCAGGGCAACACACCAAAAGTGCACATCTGATTCAAATCCTTAGCTGCATAATGTCTTTTTTTTTTTTTTTTGTCTCCGGTTCTTTTAAAGATGTCCAGTATTCAGTGATTAAATTTATGAGTTCTTTGTGGTTTTCCCCAGCAAACACAAACCGTATCATCTTGGGGTTAATGGAAAAACAAGCTCTTTGTTCCTCTTTGGAAAAGTTCTCCTCATAGATCGTTTGAAGTTGAGTCTACAAACATTATGGATAACCTAACTTAACTTCGCATTGGGTTACATACATAAATTATGGACATGGAAGATGTGCAGCAGGACCAAGAATCCAAGTTGGGGTAGTGCAGAACTTCAGTGCACGACTTTAGATTTGCTGGGTGGGCCAAGTACCCTCAGTCGGGAAAACAAAAGATTTGGTGTTCACAACAGGGGCAAAAAGAAAAAGAAAAAAGAAGACTGGATAGTTGCTTGTTTGAAATGGTATAGAGCAGGGCAGGGGTGCTATTCAGCAGGTTCTGACAGGTTCTGGAGAACCGGTAGCGGAAAATTTTGAGCAGTTCGGAGAACCGGCAGATACCATTCTCTGGCTGGCCCCAGAGTGGGGAGGGAATGGGGATTTTGCAGTATCCTTCCCCCAGGAGTGGGGAGGGAATGGAGATTTTGCAGTATCCTTCCCCTGCCGCATCCACCAAGCCATGTCCATCAAGCCACACCACGCCCACCAAGCCACACCCACAGAACTGGTAGTAAAAAAAATTTGAATTCCACCACTGGAGCAGGGTGTCAAACTCAAGGCCGGGGGCCTGATTCGGCCTATGGAGTGCTTAGATCTGGCCCGCGGGGCTGCCCAGGAAACAGCAAATGACTGGCCCACAGTGCCTCTGCCAGCAAAAATGGAGCTTGGGAGGGCCACGTGCGGCCCTCCCGAACTCCGTTTTCACTGGCAGAGAGTTGCAGGAGGCTGTCGCAGCTGAAACAGAGTTTGGGAGCTCCGTTTTCACTGACAGAGTGCTCAGGCCAGCACAGGTGCCCCCGATACAAGTGATGTTGAGCTGGCAAAGCCCACCCTGGCCACACCCATCCCAGCCCCCCAAGATCAAACAGAACCCTGATGCGGCCCTCAATGAAATCAAGTTTGACACCCCTGGTATAGAGTCTCCTGCTTGACCTTTACCTTGTTAAATGACATGTCCGCCCTCTTCTTTTCAAAGTAATGATTCTTATAGCAGGGGGAGGAATAATAAGAAATTAATAGTGACCATAGGGTCTGGTGTGGCATATTAGTTAGAGCCGTGATGGCGAATCTATGGCACGCGTGCCATAGGTTGCACATGTAGCCATATCAGTGGGCATGCGAGCTCAACTCTGTGGGACCGGAAGTTGGCAAAAGGACTGTTTTCAGCCTCCAGAGGACCTCCAGGGGGGGCGTGGGGGGGTAAGGCCGTTTTTGCCCTCCCCAGTCTCCTAGAGAGGCTCTGGAGGCTGGGGACAGCAAAAAACGGGCCTTCCGGTCCCACCGGAAGTTGGCAAACAGGCCATTTCTGGCCTCTGGAGGACCTCCAGGCAGGTAGGGAAGGCCATTTTTGCCCTCCCCAGACTGCTAGAAAGGCTCTGGAGCCAGGTAAGAGAGAAAAACAGGCTTACTGGGCCATCGCATGCCAGGAGCGGGGTGAGTGGGAGGGGTCAGGGTTGGGCACATAGAATTATGGGTGTGGGCACGCACACACATGACCCCTCCAACCCCCCCTCCTGGCACGCGATGGCAAAAAGGTTAGCCATCACTGGGTTAGAGTGTTGGGCCAGGAGGAGATAACCAAATTTAAGTTCATCCTCAGCTATTAAAGTCCACTGAGTCATTTAGTTTTATGTATGGAAAAATGAGAGGAGACAATGCTTTGTAATCTCCTGGAAGATTTATTTATTTGTTGTTTTCTTATTAGTTGCGAAGTCGTGTCCGACCCTTCGCGACCCCATGGACAATATTCCTCCAGGCCTTCCTGTCCTCTACCATCCTCTGGAGTCCATTTAAGCTCACGCCGACTGCTTCAGTGACTCCATCCAGCCACCTTGTTCTCTGCCGTCCCCTTCTTCTTTTGCCCTCAATCGTTCCCAGCATTAGGCTCTTCTCCAGGGAGTCCTTCCTTCTCATTAGGTGGCCAAAGTATTTCAGTTTCATCTTCAGGATCTGGTCTTCTACAGAGCAGTCAGGGTTGATCTCCTCTAGGACTGACCGGTTGGATCGCCTTGCAATCCAAAGGACTTGCAGGAGTCTTCTCCAGCACCAGAGTTCAAAGGCCTCGATTTTTTGATGCTCTTCCTTATGGTCCAACTTTCACAACCATACATTGCAGAGGTGGGTTTCAGCAGGTTCTGACCAGTTCTGGAGAACCGGTAGTGGAAAGTTTGAGTAGGTCAGAGAACCGGTAAATATCACCTCTGACTGGCCCCACCCTCATCTATTCTCTGCCTCCCGAGTCCCAGCTGATCGGGAGGAAATGGAGATTTTGCAGTATCCTTCCCCTGGAGTGGGGTGGGAATGGAGATTTTACAGTATCCTTCCCCTGCCAGCCCCACCAAGCCACCCCTACAGACCCAGTAGTAAAACATTTTGAAACCCACCACTGATACATTGCAACTGGGAAAACCATAGCCTTGACTATATGCACTTTTGTTGGCAGGGTGATGTCTCTGCTTTTTAGTATGCAATTTTCAGCCAGCAATTTAACTACCGGTTGACCTGAACTGTCCCGAACTAGCTCAATCCCACCACTGGTCATTTGATTCACACTAAGGTGCTATCCAGGGTGCACCACGAGGAGGCGAACTAGCATCACACCCCTCTCCTGGAAGAAAAGGCTAGGTAGTAATCTGATCGATAAAGTTTGATGAGATGTATTTTTTAGGAAAAAGATCCAAACCCATACAGAGTTGTGATTTTTATTTGCTTCTCATTGATGCTCTCTTGCTGTTGATGCTCCCTTTTGATTTAATTCCCCTTTCCTGATTTCAGGAACTACACCGTAGTAAATACGGAGAAAGGATTCGTAGAGGTTTCCAAAATGAGCTGTCCAGGAATGAAGCTATGCTGCCAGTTGAAACTTCAGGACTCTCTTTGGACTGCAACAGAGGTATGTCTCAACCCAACTGTTCTGAATTTGAACTCTTTTCTTCTCTGTAATAAGGGTTGGAGAGCTTCGGCCATGGAGAGCTTCGGCTAAAGAGGTTGTAGAAAAAAATGCTTTTAAAAGCCTCTGACGATCCCAGCTGAGCTGCACGATCATCAGAGGCTTTTTTTTTTACTTTTAAAAGCATTTTTTCGGCCAAAGAGGTTGTAGACAAAATGCTTTTAAAAATAAAAAAAAGCCTCTGATGATTGCACGGCTCAGCTGGGCAATGGGGTGGGGAGCAGGGATTTTTGCTACCGGTTCTCCGAACCACCCGCCTCCATTGCTACCGGATCGGGTGATCTGGTCCGAACCGGGAGCATTTCACCCCTGCATAGAACATAGAATCGTAAGGCTGGAAAGGACTTTGGAGGTCTTCCAGTCCAAACCCCCACTCAGGGCAGGAAACTTTATACCATTCCAGACTACTTGTCTAGTCTATTTCTTAAAACCTCCAGTGATGGAGCACCTATAGCTGCTGGAGGCAAGCTGTTCCATTAATTAATTGTTCTCACTGTTAGAAAATCTCTCCATATTTCTAGGTTGGATCCAGGGGTGGGCTTCAAAAATTTTAGCAAGGGGTTCTCTGCCTGGTTGCTGGGAGGGCGTGGCCATGGTGGGCGTGGCCTAGTCAGCGGCCTGCATCATGGGGGGGGTGTTTTTGCCCTCCCCAGGCTCCGGAGGCCCTCTGGAGGCCAGAAACGGCCCCATTTCCGGCCTTCCCAAACTTCCGTTTTTCACCCTCCCCAAGCCTCCACGCATGCCCTGCACTTACCTGCATCCAAAACAGGCTGCATGGGGACTCCTGGGAGGGGCGGGGTGGGGTGAGCGGGGCCAGCCAGGAGTGGGATTTGGGGGGTTCTCCGAACTGCACAGAATCTTAGCTAGAGGTTCTCCTGAACCCCTGAGAACAACCAGCAGCCCCACCCCTGGTTGGATTTCTCTTTAACAAGCTTCCACCCATTACTTTTTGTCCTTCCCTCTGGTGCTTTGGAGAATAAGTCAATCTCCTTTTCTCTGTGACAATACGATTGAAACGACCGCAACCGGGGTTTCAAATGAGTAGTTCACATTCCATGTCCCTTTTCTTCCTATATTCTCTTCTTAACAAGAGATGGTAAAGGAAAGCAAAAATGTTGACTTTTCTTGGCGTTTCCAGATGACTTTGTTTATTCTATCAATGTCTTTGCCTCTTCCATGGAATGTTAAAAGTCCATCTTAACACCATCTCATTCCCTGGGTTTCCCCATCACAATTCGGTTTGTCAGTTCCAATTACAGAAAATAATTCTAAAAGTGCGCAAGGTGGAATGTTGCCTGATTCCTTCCACCAGTTAAAATGACCTCGTTACAATTAACCAGTGCTGCTATTTTCTCTTTAATCCTGACTTAGGAAGAGATTCTAAATGTCAGAAGACTTTATTTTTTCCTAAAAAATATCTTTTAATGTGATTTAAGAAATGGATTTAATGTAATTTTAAAAAATGGATTTAATGTAATTTTAAAAAATGGATTTAATGTAATTTTAAAAAATGGATTTAATGTAAGTTAAGCAATGGAAGAAAGGGACATGGTGGCTCAGTGGCTAAGACGCTGAGCTTGTTGGTCGAAAGGTCGGCAGTTCAGCAGTTTGAATCCCTAGTGCCGCGTAATGGAGTGAACTCCCATTACTTGTCCCAGCTTCTGCCAATCTGCAGAACAATCTGCAGTTCGAAAGCATGTTAAAAAATGTAAGTAGAAAAATAGGGAGCACCTTTGGTGGGAAGGTAACAGCATTCCGTGCGTCTTTGGCATTGAGACATGCCGGCCATATGACCATGGAGATGTCTTCAGACAGCGCTGGCTCTTCGGCTTTGAAACAGAGATGAGCACCGCCCCCTAGAGTCGGGAACGACTAGCACATATGTGTGAGGGGAACCTTTATCTTTATCTCAAGAAATGGATACACAGAAGCTTTACCATTATATTTTTTTGTCAATATTGAGATACATAAGTCTCCCTTTTCCTTGCAAACTGTTACTCCGTATTTTCATCCTTGGAAAAACGATAGTGTAAACACTATTTAAATCCGTTTTCTTTTGATCTCTTACAGGACCAAAAGATTTACATATATAGTTTACAAGGAATGTGTCCTCTGAAGACTCCACAGAAAGGCATAGACACTCCTGCTGTTGTCACCTGCTTCCTTGCAGTGCCCTTGATGAAAAAGGTAACGCAAAAGAGATTTCGAACACAAGGCATCCATAACTTCCAAGCACATCAAAAATTAAATTTGAATGTTGTTCTTTATTCTTGTCCTAGAATAGCTGAAGATACCCAGAATGGCTGTCGCCTAACCAAAGGAAATGGTGGGGACTGTCTGGACATGCGTTTAAATATTTTCAGGGGAGGGCTTATTTTCGGGGGAAGGTTTATTTTCGGGGGAGGGCTTATTTTCGGGGGAGGGCTTATTTTCGGGGAAACGCGGTATCTGAGACATAAATTTGGGGATTAAGTCAGGACAAGATTTGAGGGTGGTGCTAGTATGTTGGGGGTAGATGTGGGTATGACATAATGGAGCTGTAGACTACTAAGATATTGTAACGTTGAAATGAATCCATAAGCCACACAGTAAGATTCTTTTAAGCATATTTCTATGTATGATAATCAAGATTTTATTTGTTGGTTTGTTTGTTTATTTATATCCCACCTTTATTAGTACTCAAGGTGGCAAGTATATTCTCCCTCCTATTTTCCCCCTAACAACAACCCTGGTTGGGCTGAGAAAGGGGACTAGCCCAGATCACTCAGCTGGCTTTCACGGCTAAGGTGAGACTTGAACTCACAATATCTTGCCTTCTGGTGCCTTAACCACTAGACCAAACTGCTTCTCTTTGCCCACGTGGATTACTTTTTACTCTTTGCTCACTTTGGCCAGATATTATTACTTTGACAAAGCCTCTATAGGTCCTAGTTTGCTGTTGCACCAACCAAGAGAAGAAACTAAATGCTATAACGCATCTCCTTCACAACAGAACAGAACAGAATAGAATAGAATTCTTTATTGGCCAAGTGTGATTGGACACACAAGGAATTTGTCTTTGGTGCATAGGCTCTCAATATACATAAAAGAAAAGATACATTCATCAAGAATCATAAGGTACAACTCTTAATGGTAGTCATAGAGAAACAGTCAATATAAATCTTAAGGATACTGGAAAACAAGTATTACTTTGCAATGCTCAAACTTTGGTTGACATGATTATACAATAAAAAAGTTTCCCTTTGGATTGGTTACGTGGGTTTACTCAAACACTGAACTCTGCAATAAATCAATATCTAATAAAGGCTATCCTTATTGTTTTGCCACACTCTGGATTTGACAGTTACTATAAATCTTGATTAATGAAAAATATAATTCTTTTTTTAAAAAAAAGTTTTTTATTTTTCTACTAACATATCATTGTGTGAACAGCATGGGACCAGAGTGTCTTACATTTTAGTACAAATAATACAATATTCTTCATATTTAATACAATTAACAATCTTATAAACTTTTAATAATAATACACATTTTGTTGAATTATAATCTTTCCTTAATTATTCAATATTTCAATACATTATTTTTTTTATGTCAGTCTCCATATTCTTGATATCACTCCTTTTACTACAAATCAGTGGGGAAATCCAATTTTTTTTTACTACCGGTTCTGTGGGTGTGGCTTGGTAGGTGTGGTGTGGCTTGGTGGGCATGGCAGGGGAAGGATACTGCAAAATCTCCATTCCCACCCCAGTCTCAGGCCCGCCAGGTGGTATTTGCCGGTTCTCTGAACTACTCACAATTTCCACTACCGGTTCTCCAAACTACTCAAAATTCCCACTACCAGTTCTCCAGAACCTGTCAGAACCTGCTGAATTTCCCCCTTGCTACAAATAAAAAACTTATATAGTTCCAGTGGTGGGATTCAGCCAGTTCGCACCACTTCGGGAGAACCGGTTGTTAACTTTCTGAGCAGTTTAGCAAACTGGTTGTTGGAAGAAATCATTAGTATAGAGAACCGGTTGTTAAATTACCTGAATCCCACCACTGTAAAGTTCTAATAGTAATACACAGATTTAGATTGAATTATAATCTACCATTATTTATCCCCTTTCTAATTTTTTTTGTTATGCCACTCTCATATTTAATTCACTGTCATATTTGACAGTGAAACATATAATTCTTGATGAGATCTCAAATTGCTACGGCTCAGACGTTGCATTCCCTCAGCTCTATAATACATGGCATGGCCAATCTTAGTTTTACCAAAATATCAGCAGAATCAAAATTTTATCATCATCATGTCATCACCATTTGCTAATAGTAGCTACTTGGTTTTATGGTTTTATAATTTATGGTTTTTATAAGCCTGGGTTTTATTGTTGTGAGTTACCCAGCATTGTTGGTTTTTTTAAAGTTGGGCAGCCATACAATCTAAGTTAAGTGTCACTTTTCATACTGATTACCATATCTTCTATCTCAGTCAGTGACCTGATCTTCTGAATTTGCAGCGTCTGTCCCTCGGACCTTACTAAGCAAACAGAGGGATAGAATCAAGATCACGTGAAGTGTTACTAACACTTTATAATGTCTTGGTATAAAGCCACACTTGGAATACTGCATTCAGTTTTGGTCGTCATGATGTAAAAAAGATGTGGAGACTCTAGAAAGAGTGCGGAGAAGAGCAACGAAGATGATTAGGGGACTGGAGGCTAAAACATATGAAGAACGGTTGCAGGAACTGAGTATGATGAAAAGAAGGACTAGGGGAGACAGGATAGCAGTGTTCCAATATCTCAGGGGCTGCCACAAAGAACAGGGAGTCAAGCTATTCTCCAAAGCACCTGAGGGCAGGACAAGAAGCAATGGGTGGAAACTAATCAAGGAGAGAAGCAACCTAGAACTAAGGAGAAATTTCCTGACAGTGAGAACAATTAATCAGTGGAACAGCTTGCCTTCAGAAGTTGTGAAATCTCCAAAACTGGAAGTTTTTAAGATGTTGGATAACCGTTTGTCTGAAGTGGTGTAGGGTTTCCTGCCTAAGCAGGGGGTTCGACTAGAAGACCTCTAAGGTCCCTTCCAACTCTGTTATTCTATTCTATTCTAAACAGTCTATCCTGGTCTTTCTTTTGTTAGTTCAGCAACCATGAACAGAATTAGGAAAAGAAAAAGAAATTATAACAGTCCCGGTTTCATTTTTCCTTTTTTCCCCCCCTCCAAAACTATTCTTAAAAGGCATCTTTGGAACAATATCTTACTTTCAAATGTCTTTGGAACTAAAAAAGTTTGATCAGCTGGACTTTGCTAGGAATGTTAAAGCTGTTTAAACACAGCTTTGTTTTCCTGTATGGATCATGCAGAGGTGGGTGGAATATGTGGAAATTCTGCCTCAAAGATAATTATTTTTCCACTCCAGATCTTAACAACTGGGTATTTTCTTTCTCCTTTCTTCACCGGGAATTTGTCACAGAGGCTTTTATAGGGAGGCTCATGGATTATTTTTGTGATCCAAGAAGGGGTGGGCTTCAAAAATTTTAGCAAGGGGTTCTCTGCCCAATTATTATTAATAATAATAATAATAATAATAATAATAATAATAATAATAATAATAATATTTCTATGCCGCCCACTCTCCGAGGACTCTGGGTGGCTTACACCAAAGACAGTATACTAAGTAGCATATTGCCCCCAACAATCTGGGTCCTCATTTTACCCACCTCGGAAGGATGGAAGGCTGAGTCAACCTTGAGCCGGTGAGATTTGATCCGCTGATCTGCTGAACTAGCAGTCAACTGAAGTAGCTGCAGTACTGCATTCTAACCACTGCGCCACCTCGGCTCTTGCTGGGTAGGCAAGGCCTAGTCACCCTCCTGCACCACAGGGGGGGGAGCATTTTTGCCCTCCGCAGGCTCCAGAGGGTTTCCTCGAGCCTCCGGGAGGGTGAAAACGGCCTCCCCAGGCTCTGGAGGCCCTCTGGAGTCCAGAAACAGGCCCGTTTCTGGCCTTCCCGAACTTCCAGTAGGCCCATTTTTTGCCCTCCCCGAACCTCCGCATGCGCCCTGCACTTACCTGCATCCAAAGCGGGTCACGTGAGGACTCCTGGGAGGGGTGGGACAGGGTGGGTGAGGCCAGTCAGGAGTGGGATTTGGGGGTTCGCCGAACTGCACAGAATCTTAGCTAGAGGTTCTCCCGAACCCCTGCGAACCCCCAGCAGCCCACCCCTGGATCCGAGCCTACTTTGTCCATCTTTTTTTTCACATTTTTTATTCATTTTATCTCCCTGGTGGATATTTTAAACTCCTTATTTTTTTAGCAAGATAGCTTGTTCTCTCAAAAGAATTTTACATGAGTCAGTGAAACAGCAGGGGAGCCTTATTATTATTATTATTTAATTTGATATATATGCCGCCCTTCTCCGGAGACTCAGGACGGCTTACAATGCGTTAAGCAATAGCCTTCATCCTTTTGTATATTTATACAAAGTCAGCTTATTGCCCCCACAACTGGGTCCTCAATTTATCTACCTTAGAAAGGATGGAAGGCTGAGTCAACCTTGAGCCTTGGCGAGATTCGAACCTGCAGTAATTGCAGGTTCGAATATATTTAAAGATATATTGAAATGATAGCACTGTAATGATACCCAGAAAGATTAATTACTTGCCGTATGATACTTGGTCATAGCCTGATTGTACAAATACTCCATGAAAATGAAGATTGGTGAATTTCAAGCTTTCTTTTGGCTTTCGTTTCAATTGTTACCCCTTGGTGTCCATCTTCTTTTGTGTGCCACACCCCAGATTTGTATGCCTTGTCCAAGGTTCATACAGTGAAATTTAGTTTTAATAGATTGAGAGAGAGTGCCTATTCTTCCTGATTGTTTAATTGGAGACTATAACATCTGCCAAGATATCCTTATGCAAATGACCTCATTGTGAATCATCTGCATAATTACATTATTATAAAAATTATGTATATGCAAGGGAAATAGGTATTATTCCTTGCATCCCAGCATTCTGAGTTGATAAAAAGACATGATATATATCAGATTCTTCACAAATGATGTCCTCCAGACTGGATTATAGATCTTTGAATTTTCTTCCCAATGTATAAGGATGCTAGCAGATGGAAGAAGGATACTGTTAGTCCTCGACTTATAACAGTTTGTTTATTGACCATTTGAAGTTACAACGGCATTGAAAAAAAAGTGACTTCTGACCAGTTTTCGCACTTACGACGTAGTAGCACCCCCATGTTCATGTAATCAAAATTCAGATGCTTGGTAATTGATTCATATTTATGACAGTTGCAGGGTCCCTAGTCAGGTGATCCCCCTTTTGCGATCTTCTGACTTGTGACCGTTTTTCACACTTATGACCGTTGCAGCAGCCCCATTGTCCCGTGATCAGAATTCAGATGCTTGGCAGCTGGCTCATATTTATGACGGCTGCAGGACAACGTTCCTCCAGGCCTTCCTGTCCTCTAACATCCTCTGGAGTCCATTTAAGTTCACGCCTACTGCTTCAGTGACTCCATCCAGCCACCTCATTCTCCTTCGTCCCCTTCTTCTTTTGCCCTCAATCTTTCCCAACATTAGGCTCTTTTCCAGTGAGTCCTTCCTTCTCATTAGGTGGCCAAAGGATTTGAGTTTCCTCTTCAGGATCTGGCCTTCTAAAGAGCAGTCAGGGTTGCTCTCCTCTAGGACTGACCGGTTTGATCGCCTTGCAGTCCAAGGGACTCACAGGAGTCTTCTCCAGCACCAGAGTTCAAAGGCTTCCATTCTTTGCTGCTCACCCTTCCTTGTGGTCCAACTTTCACAGCCATACATTGCAACTGAGAAAACCGTAGTCTTGACTATACACACTTTTGTTGGCAGGGTGATGCCTTTCAGTGGTGGGTTTCAAAAATTTTTACTACCGGTTCTGTGGATGTGGCTTGGTGAGCATGGCATGGCTTGGTGGGCGTGGCTTGGGTGTGGCAGGGGAAGGTTACTGCAAAATCCCCATTTCTTCCCAATCAGCTGGGACTTGGGAGGCAGAGACTAGATGGGGACAGGGCCAGTCAGAATTTTTACTACCGATTCTCTGAACTACTCAAAATTTCCGCTACCGGTTCTCCAGAACTGGTCAGAACCTGCTGAAACCCACCTCTGATGCCTCTGCTTTTTAGTAAGCTATCTAGATTTGGCATTTGCTCAAAACTATAGATACTTCAAAACCTTGATCTAGTATTTATGTTTGTCTACCTTTAGAACTGCTACGTGGTCCTGGCTGGCTTATCTGATGGGCTGATTGCAGTTTTCCAAGTCAGCAGTGGGGCCCTGGAGGACAATTGCTGCTATCTTTGCTCCCACACGGCGAACCGTTCCTTGTTCAAGATCAGCGATGACGACCCCCGCCAGAATCCTCACTCTGTGAAAGCCATGGAAATGGCTAACAGCGGGGCAGAAGTCTGGTACAGCAACGGCCCCGGTATCCTTATCATAGACTGCAAAGCCATGGAAATCACCAGGCGACTGGAGCCCTACAGTTCACCATCCACGGTGGTATCCATTGTGTGCAGCTCCGATTGCAACGGGGAAGAAGTGACGTGGTGTTTAGATGATACCACCAACTTCCTGGTGATGTACTACACCTCTACCTATCAGCTCTGTGCCCGATACTTCTGTGGGGATCGTAGCCCCCTGAGGGACATGTTCACAATTCAACAGCCTTCGACCTTGATTCCTACAACACTAACTGCAGACAGGGATGTGGTCCCTGAAAGCACCTCTTTGGCCAATGTGAGCATCCTTCAGAGCCGAGAACTTGGCACTCAAATACTAAACCATCAGGACTCCCTGACAGACTACTGCTCTATGTCCTCATACTCGCCGTCATCTCCTAACAGGATGATGAGATTTCCCTCGAGCTTCCCAAGCTCCCCCACAAGTTCTTCCAGCACACCTTTCTTGACTGATACTGAAGAGCTCAACAAGCTTCAGGAGCCAAACTTTCCTTCGGAGAAGTCCGAAACGTTTCTCCAAGCTGTGCGGATCTTACCTGTAAAAGATCTCTTGTGGATTCCCAGGTAAATTGGGTTGGGAGCCGCGGTGAGCACGGTTTCTTCAGAGCTCACTCAAATTGCTTAATGCATTGTAAGCCGCCCTGAGTCTCCAGAGAAGGGTAGCAAATAAATAAATAAATAAATAAATAAATAAATAAATAAATAAATAAATAAATAAATAAATAAGGAGCTATTGCTAATTGTTTAGATCAGGGGTGGGTTCTAAATTTTTTTACTACCGGTTCTGTAGGCGTGCCTTATTTTGTGGGTATGGCTTGGAGGTCATGTGACTAGGTGGGCGTGGCTAGCTGGTCAGAGTCATTTCTGGAAGGTCCTCGCACTTATGACCAGTCCTCGCACTTACAACCCGACTCATTTGTTTTCTTTTAACACTGATCAGCTGTAGGGCGGCCCTTTGAAGCCCCGCGACAAGAGTTTAAACAGTTTTTTTTCCCCTCTAGTCATCAGCTGGGACTCAGGAGGCAGCAATAGATTGGGGGTGGGACCAAATAAAAGATAAGAATAATGTGGGTGGGTGGGTGGGAGGGCGGGAGGGGTGACGTCATATCATCACCGCTACCAGCTCGGCGGAACCGGACCGAACCAGGAGGAACCCACCACTGGTTTAGATGCTTCCCATGCTTCCAAATAAATCACCTTGGAAAATCATGGCAATCTCGTGAAAGTTTTCACACACAGCTTAATTCCATTTAGAGCCCTAGCAATTTCTGAAGTTCTCATATTCTCAGATAAATTGTGTTGGGGGAACCATAGGGAATGCATGAAATTTACTTGAAAGACTGCTTCTCTCCTTCCCTGGCTATTTAAAGATTTTATTATTATGGTGTTATTTTTTTCTCAGATTCCCGTCTGACATTCTTTTAGATCAAGGAACAGAACAATACTAACGTTCCAGATTTCATGCCACCAAAAACAAACAAACAAAAAAAAAATGGCCAGGGGTCTAGATTAGACAAATTCTTTAAAAAGCTTATATGAACCTGAGGTTCTTTTTCCCGATGTCTGCTGAATCCTGATGGTCGGAGAACATTTATGACGGGAAAAACCTATTCTTTCATGCCCTACTTTTGGGTTTTGTGTAAAGATCTACTTGCCCACTTTGGGGAATAATAGCTATAGCACTTACACCAGAGGTCAGCAACCTGCAGCTCTGGAGCCGCATGTGGCTCTTCCACCCCTCTGCTGCGGCTCCCTGTCACTCAAAATATGCGTCACAACCACCAATGTGCTCACTGACACGTGATTTATTGAGCTTTTCAAACCCCAGTAGGCCAACCATGGATAAATCCAAGAAAAGAAAAGTTTCAGAAGAAAACAGAACATTTAATTCAACTACATAGGCTAGTTTTTGTGGCTGCTCAAGAAATAGTGAGGCATGGGAAGGGTTTTGTGGCCCCCGGTGTTTTCTTTTCTGTGGGAAACTGGTCCAAATGACACTTTGAGTGTTTAAGGTTGCAGACCCCTGACCTAGACTTATATACCGCTTCATAGTGCTTTTACAGCCCTCTCTAAGCGGTTCACAGAGGCAGCCTCTTGCCCCCAACAATCTGGGTCCTCATTTTTACCGACCTCGGAAGATGGAAGGCTGAGACAACCTTGAGCCTGCTTAGATTTGAACTGCCGAACTGCAGCTAGTAGTCAGCTGAAGTAGCCTGCAGTGCTGCACTCTAACCACTGCACTCCCTCGCCTACACAAGACGGTGGAGTAAATAAAGTCTGAATTTGATTTTTTTCCCATTATTAATAGCTGAATTAACACTTGGGGAAGAGAAAAAGCGAATCTATGAATCTGGAAATCCCAGTTAAGATCTGCCTCTTTCCGTAAACTATTCTCACCTACCTACTTTGCTTCCAATGTATCCCGAAGTCCATAATCAGCTTGTTTCTCCATTCTAGGCAAGGTGGTGATATCATTGTCATTGGCTTGGAGAAGGAAGCCATCTCTCAGCGGGGAAGAGTCATCGCTGTGCTGAAGGCTGCGGAGCTGGCCTCCTACGGGTAAGGGGGAATTGGAAAGAAAAATGATGCTGGGAGTGACTGGTCCACAGTCAAAAGGTTAATTTTAGGCAGGGAAAGGGAAAGGCTGCTCAGCAAGGATCATATTCTGCACCAAGACTAAACCTAAGCTGAAATTAACTTCATAACAAGTCGTGATAAAAGAAAATGTATCTATCTATTAGATGCGAAGTATCAGGACCACATTTTAAGCTCCAACTAGTCTGATGTATTGCTCATGCCTATACACAATAATATAGTCATCTATCAGTCAGCACTAAATTGATGCTAGGTAAAAGTCAACTGAATTCAAGAGGGGTTGGACTTAGAGTATTTGTGGGAACGTAATGACTCTAGGCCAATGATGGCTAACCTTTTTGCCATCGCATGCCTGGCCGGGGTGGGGGTGGGGGTGTCGCGTGCATGCCCACATCCATAATTCTATGCACCCTGCCCCACACATGCATGTGCGACCCTCCTATGCTCCTGGCACGCGATGGCATGGTAGGCCCGTTGTATGCTCTCCCCAGCCTCCAGAGCCTTTCTAGGAGTCTGGGGAGGGCGAAAATCGATGGTGGGACCGGAAGTTGGCAAATGGGCTGTTTTCAGCCTCCAGGGGGCCTCGGGTTGGGGGGGGATCAGGAAGGCCATTTTCACACTCCCCAGACTCCTAGAAAGGCCCATGGCGACTCAAGGCGGCTTACAGAATATAAAACCACATTGAAACTAACATAAAGAATCAAATAAATAAATATAGTACAATATAATAAAATCACCTCCCACGCCTCCCACCCCCCGCCTCAGCAACAACAGATCACCCGAGCCATTGAATAGGCTCCATTCCGCTCTGGGTTCCCCAGGCCCGCTGGCAGAACCAGGTCTTCAGCGCCTTCCAGAAGAGTATTAGAGTGGGGGCCATTCAGATCTCTGTGGGGAATGATGTTCCAGAGAGAGGGAACCACCACGAAGAAGGCCCTTCTTCTGGGTTCCACCAGGTATATCTCCCTAGGGGATGGGATCTGCAACATTCCCTGCCTCTGGTAGATATAACCAGCAAGAGACGGTCCTTCAGATCAGTGGTGGGTTTCAAACATTTTTACTACTGGTTCTGTGAGTGAGGTTTGGTGTGCATGACGTGGCTTGGTGGATGTGGCAGGGGAAGGATACTGTAAAATCTCCATTCCCATCCCACTCCAGGGGAAAGATACTGTAAAACCCCCATTTCCTCTTGATCAGCTGGGACTCGGGAGGCAGAGAATAGATGGGGCAGGGCCAGTTAGAATTTTTACTACCGGTTCTCCGAATTACTCAAAATTTCTGCTACCGGTTCTCCAGAACTCGTCAGAACCTGCTGAAACCCACCACTGCTTCAGATAAATCGCTTTTTTCAGTGCCATTGTAACATTGAATGTTCACTAAATGAATTGTCATACTGGAGGACTGCCTGTTCTACCAAGAAATTTTCTTTGGTAAATGAATCCATGTTTTTTATTTTTCAGGTCACTGGTTGATGCTGCCGTTTTGGCCAAAGACCGGGTTGTGTGTTGCTTCCGAAATGAGTCGATGGAATGGTGCTTGGCTTTCTGGAGGAGTTGGGGAGCCACAGACTTTGATCTTTTCTACCAATCGCATGAAGAATTAGGGAGACTTGAAATTTGCCTGCGGAAGAGAAGGTAGTGTCTATAGATCAGAAAACTGACACCCTTTGATGTCTTGAAGGCACCAAAACTTTTCTGAAAAGGGAGTGGCTGCTCCCCAGTTTCTGCTGCTAAAAGGAACCAAAGAGGCTTGTTCGGCATTTGGATTCCCAGCCACGTAACTATCAAATGAATGTTCACATCTTCTTCCAATCTGATGTAGGTGTAAACCAACCAACTCCATCTCTGCAGGTTCTTTGTGATGGTGTTGTTGTGACCCAGGCCCAAGTACGTAGTAGGAAAATCAGTCAGTGAAAAAACAAACAAACTTTATTCGAACAGCTGAGAATTACTTCATTCCCAGCGTCGTTCAACTAAATTAAAGCAAATTCCTCCCAACACAAATTCCTCAGTCCTATCGCAAACCTTGGTCCAATTAGGAACACTGCCAAAGGCCTTTCTTGGCAAACGTTCAGAAGTCACAGATACAAAAATAAATACAAGACGTAGAAGAAGAAGACGAAGCTACCAACGTTGTTTTCCGGCAAAGCCCAAACGCCATTGCTGGCTTGTTTTAAGCCTTATGGGAGGGCCCAATCATCTCTTGGCCCTACTCCCAAGTTGTCCTCATTGCTTGAGCTGCTCTTGCCTTCTGGCAGCTCTTCTCATGCGTGCATTAAGAACAGGCTCCTCCTGTTCCTCTGCTTCACTCCTATCAGCCTCTGGAGGCTCTGGAGTCCGCACCTCACTCCCCGATGGCCCTGGCCCCATCTCTGCCTCCGACGCAGAGCCCTCATCTGGGTCTTCCCCAGCCTCCAGGCCTGGCCCATGTTCTTCCTCATCCTCATCGCTGTCCGACTCCGCTGCCAGCTCCGCAGGCTGCTGGTAGACCACAACAGCCGTTGTGTGTTGTAGCCCATTGCTAAACACAACACTTTGGACGTAGTTGTCTTCCAGGATAGAATATGATTGACAATTGCCCGTCAACTTTTGCTCTTGTGATAGACTGCGGGGTGGTGGTGGGGGGGAGAGAAACGGAGAGGACAGGAATCCAGTTCTGGTTATAAATTGTGTCTGTATGAAATTCTCCAATTCTGACAGTATGAAAAGAACTAAACTAGGTGAAATGAAATTGTATGAAGAATGTCTGATTCTGGCGGAAAGGGCCTTTCTTACTCTTCTATGTTAAACCCAACATGTTTCAGAATATACTTATATTCTAGATCCGTGATGGCAAACCTATGGCACGCGTGCCGGAAGTGGCACACAGAGCCATCTCTCCGGGTACACGAGCCATCATCTGTTGCTCTTCCGGGTTCCGGCATGCCAGCCAGCTGGTCTTCGCGCACGTGGAGCACCGGAAACAGGAAGAGCAGCTGACTGGTGCACATGTGCATCCCGGGAAGATGATCTTCCGGTTTCCAGCATGTGACCGGTGCGCATGCGTGCCCCGGAAACCGGAAAATCATCTTCCCGGGATGCACATGTGCACCAGTCAGCTGCTCACTTGCGCATGCCCAAGGTTCGCCAACACTGTTCTAGGTTCACTCTTCCACGTTAAACCCAGTGCGCTTGAGAATGTCATTATAAAACATGGAAACTCTCAATTCCATCACAGAAGCAAAGTTTCCACAAAGTTTTGAGGCTGGCCCCAAATGAATGCAAGCTGACTTTAAATCATTTAGGGACCAGGGATTAAATTGCAACGAATGTGTGTCTGTGTGTCTGTGTGTGTGTGGTTATCACTTTATCATCATCATCATCATCAATTAAGAGCTGTGGTGGAACAATGGTTAGAATGCAATATGGCAGGCTAACTCACTGCTCACTGCCAGGAGTTCGATCTTGACCAGCTCACGATTGACTCCATCCTTCCCAAGTCAATAAAATGAGGACCCAGATTCTTGGGGGCAATAGGCTGACTCTGTAAACCACTTAGAGAGGGCTGTGAAGCACTGTGAAGCAGTATATAAGTGCTATTGATAGTGCCCTTCTTTCCTTCCTTCCTTCCTTCCTTCCTTCCTTCCTTCCTTCCTTCCTTCCTTCCTGTGGTTAGAATGCAGTATTGCAGGCAAACTCTGCCCACAACCATGGGTTCAATCCTGACCGGCTCAAGGTTGACTCAGCCTTCCATCCTTCTGAGGTCGATAAAAATGAGGACCCAGATTGTTGGGGGCAAAAGGCTGACTCTGTAAACCGCTTAGAAAGGGCTGTAAAGCAGTATATAAATCTAAGTGCTATTGCTATCATTTCAGCCTTATCGGAGCCAATCAGCACACAAAAGAAGCATATCACATTAATATTTTTATTGAATGTATTGACAATTGGAAGAAGGTTTTTTGAGATCATTTTTCCAACAGAAGGAAACTAGAAAATGCATTCTGATCTAATTGCAGGTTGTTTATTATACATTCGTTCTTATTGCTATTGCGTTTTTACTATTAACCTCTTAAGAGTCCGTAACTCACCATTCTTAGTTAACTCTCAACTCCTATTTTGACTGAAAAAGGAACTTTCATACTCAACTGCTCTGTTACAACATTAGCATAAACCTGTTTTCATGCATGTTTTTTCATCTGACTTTCCCCCCAATTCCTTATATGGTTATAGAAGCTTAGGAAGAAACATGGGGCAGATAGATCAGATTTTTTCTTCAGACAATTCCTGGTAATATTTTCCTCCTCAACTGTGTCTATTAAAAGCATTAATTAAAAAAATCTCTTTTGCTAAATTGTAGGAAGCAAGCTAAACAGGCCTCATCATGAGTGCCCTTATTTTCAAGACAGATAGAACAATTAATCACTTGCCTCCAGAAGTTGTAATTGCTCCAACACTGGAAGTTTTTAAGAAGAGATTGTATAACCATTTGTCTGAAGTGGTGTAGGGTTTCCTGCCTAAGCAGGGGGTTGGACTAGAAGACCTCAGGGGTCCCTTCCAACTCTGCTATTCTATTCTATTCTATTCTATTCTATTCTATTCTATTCTATTCTATTCTATTCTATTCTATTCTATTCTATTCTATTTCTATTCTATTCTATTCTTATTCTTATTCTATTCTATTCTATTCTATTCTTCTTCTGGTCTATTCTATTCTATTCTATTCTATTCTATTTTCTATTCTATTCTTATTCTTATTCTATTCTATTCTATTCTATTCTATTCTTCTTCTGGTCTATTCTATTCTATTCTATTCTATTCTATTCTATTCTATTATTATTCTGTTCTATTCTATATTCTATTCTACTCTATTCTATTCTATTCTATTCTATTCTATTCTATTCTATTCTATTCTATTCTTACCATTCCTGTAATCCAGAGTTGGGACAAGCAACGGCCTTCCAGATGGTTAAACTATCATTCCCAGTTCAAAAACATTTGGTGAGAAATGGTTACCGAGGCAGAGAGTACGATGCAGGGCTGCCATTTTTGTGAAGTAGCCCTGAGCATTATTCACACTATGTATTTGCACTAACCCTTGATATCCTTCTCCAACCCAGAAATAGAGATAGTTGCTGGCTTTATACATATTAACATATTTTATGTTACTCTTTGAAATACGTTTATATAAATGCCACCAAGGCTGTGCTGTGGCAAATACAAAAGGAACCCTTTTGTAAATGCATGGATAGATGATTTTTGTTTTTAAAAAAAACATCCTAATTTTAAAAAATGTTTATGCGTTGTCTGTGTTTTGAAACTTTTTAATTTATTCATTACATTCATTTGCTGCTCATTTTGCGGTTCAAGGCAGCTACTGGGGGGGCGAGTCCTTGCTGAAAATTGGGAGTTGTCTACAATATGTACATCAGTTGGGATCTAATTCTTTAAATTTAGATGCAAGCTGCTTTTCAGTGACCTTATTCCAGAACAACGTATTTCTCAAAATAAAGCAGTTTGCCCAAGAATTACAGGACGCAACTCAGACACTTAGTTGGCAGGTGATAGTTACATCTGTCGAAGGTGTCATGGCGCCTTTCCACATCAATTTAAGATTTTTCACAGGAAGCTGAAATAAGCTTGGTTTGGAAGCAAAGGAGTCTTGCCATATTTTGTACATTTACACAGTGAACAAGTACAAAATTAGTAAATAAGATAACTTAAAATTCCAGCAGCTTATGTTGGCTGGTGTGAGTGGCACTGGAGTGGTAAAATAAATAGCATAACTGCTAAGTTGAATTCGTTTTAAACCTAGTTCTTATTTTCTTTCCAATGTTTACAGACTGCCTAAAAATTGTAGAGACTCTAGGAGGTAAAGAACAATTTAAAAAAACATTCCATTGGAAAGTCAAATGGCTGCTGAGAATCTTCATCCAGTCAACAATTAATTAAAAAGAATCATTTTAAGGCTTTTGGAAACATCAGAAGGGGAGGGACCCTGGATTTTTTCAGGGGCATTAACGTTCCTCAGTTTGGGGCCACCACTAAGAAGGCCTTGTCTTCATCTTCTTTCTCTCTTTTTTTTTTATTAATTTGTTTAAATTTAAACATTACGGGGGTTTTGTTGCTTAGGCAATGTTCTGTAAGCCTGGTCTATTTTGTAGCTGACAAATTCAGGCTATAATGAGAATCTGTATTGAACTAATACAGGGGTCGGCAACCTTAAATACTTAAAGAGCCTCAAAGGTCCTAACCGGAAGCCCCCATTCGATTCTGGAGCTGACCAGAAGTCCAATTCCCCCACCATAGAGTCTCCTCCTAGCACAGCATCCTTTTTCCTCTGCCGACTGGAAGTCGGTTCCCCCACCATAGAGTCTCCTAGCACGGCATCCTTTTTCCTCTACCTGTCCTAACCAAAAGCTCTATCAATTGTGGAGCTGACCAGCAACAGGGAGCCGCAGTAGAGGGATGAAAGAGCCACATGCGGCTCCAGAGCCGCAGGTTGCTGACTCCTGAACTAAGTTAACGCATAGGATTTTAGGACTCATGATAAGCTAAAGCATCAATCTTAAAACATCTTTTTTTTTCAAAAGCTGTTACTTCTGGAGCATAAAGATGAACTGCTTTGACCACTCTGCCTTAAACCAGTGCCATCCAGATGTGTAAAGGATTACAAAATCCAGATGTCCTAGTCCTCTCTGGGGCACCAGTTTGGAGATAATTGCTTAAGTTAATAATGCCCCTAAATCAAGACACTAGAGGGAGTCTGATCCACAGAGTAATGAAAAAACTCCATAATTGCATTAGCAGCTGGGAATACAGCCAAGAAATTAAAAGACGCTTGCTCCTGGGGAGGAAAGCTATGGCAAATCTAGACAGCATATTAAAAAGTAGAGACATCACCCTGGCAACAAAAGTGTGTATAGTCAAAGGCTATGGTTTTCCCAGTTGCAATGTATGGTTGGGAAAGTTGGACCATAAGAAAGGCCGAGTGTCAAAGAATTGGGGCCTTTGAACTATGGTGCTGGAGAAGACTCCTGCGAGTCCCTTGGACTGCAAGGTGATCAAACCAGTCAGTCCTAGAGGAGAGCAACCCTGACTGCTCTTTAGAAGGCCAGATCCTGAAGAGGAAACTCAAATATTTTGGCCACCTAATGAGAAGGAAGGACTCACTGGAGAAGAGCCTAATGCTGGGAATGATTGAGGGCAAAAGAAGAAGGGGACGGCAGAGAACAAGGTAGCTAGATGGAGTCACTGAAGCAGTCGATGTGAGCTTCAGTGGACTCCAGAGGATGGTAGAGGACAGGAAGGCCTGGAAGAACGTTGTCCATGGGGTCACAATGGGTCAGACACGACTTCACAAGTAACAACACCACCTAAAGAACAACTGAGAGAAGACAACCGGATGAAACACTGCAAGCTTTTTTTGCCCTCAATTGTAGCATCAGAACTTGACCGATGAAATTTCTAAGCCAACTTTAATGCTGTGGCTTTGTTTTAGTGCAGTGTGAACCCACCGTCAGTGATTTATTCCAGAAATCATGGCTTAACACTAGGGTATGAATTCAGCACCTCTATTTCTTGGAGACATCAGGGTTTCCCCATCCACAGGCACCTAAACTGAATTGTTTCAAGAATTATATAATAGCTATTAATATGAAGACATCGTGAGTTTGACCTCCAGTTGAAAATGTTATCTTTTGCTAGCATTGCAGGAAATACTTTGCCCCATGAATTTCCTCACTCTGTAATAAATGCAGGCATTAGGCTCAAAACTGGGAAACTGTGAGTTCTAGTCTCTCCTTAGGCATAAAATCATCTGGGTGTCCATGAGCCAGTCACTCTCTCTTAGCCCTAGGAAGCAAGCAATGGCAAACTACTTCCAAAATCTTGCCAAGAAAACTCCAAGCAGTCACCAGGGGTAAAAAACTTAAGTCAGTTTTTTAACTGACTAAAATAAAAAATATCAAAGCCGTTATTTTTTTAATGTTCTATCGGAGCTTTAACCAGAAACTTCCCATATTGAACAGGAGAAATTGAACAAGTCAAAACCTGAAATCTAGGAATCCTGTCCTTAAATTGATTGAGAATTCATCATATTTGTCTTGGTCCGTTTAGGAAAAATACTGCTGTTCTCTACTGAACACAGTTTCTGAATGTTTCCACATCTCTAAATCAAAAAGTTGGAAATTAAGCTGTTCAGAAGTTTAAGGAGAGGAAATGGAACAATGTGGCCCACAGACTTCACACAGCTCATGAAGAACTTATATTCTCCTATCCCTGCAGCTACCTGCAGTAGCAAAGTTGGAAAAAAAGCATCTCTTGAAGATTATTAGAAGGCTGCCAGAACAGCCCATCAGGGGTTCTCAGTGGAAGGCAGAATTTTATGTTCAAAATTATGATGCAATAACAAGGTTACTTTTGGCTCCTCCAGTGTACACAAGCACATGTTCCTGGGAATATCATAACATTTCAAAATGCATAACTCTTGGAAAGCTCTTGGTGACATTCCCTTTATCCTTCTGTGTTTCTCACTTTCTCAGTTTCCCAGGCACACCAAAAAGAAAATTGCTTCCATGCATCAAATATTTATTTATTTGATTTATTTATTTTGTCAAACATGAACAAGACAAAAGGTATAAGTATAAACATGGACATGAACATAGGAAATGAATACAAATAATACTACCACCAATAGCCTCCCACCGGCCGGTACGCTCTCATAGAGAGGGGTTCCTCCGGGTGCCGTCGGCCAAACAATGTCGGCTGGCGGCCCCCAGGGGGAGAGCCTTCTCTGTGGGGGCACCTACTATCTGGAACGAGCTTCCCCTGGAGATACGGAGGATCCCGGATCTACGCACCTTCCACCGCGCTCTTAAGAACTTTTTATTCCACCAGGCGGGCCTGGCCTAACTTTTTCCCTTTTTAAACAATTTTAATATCTTAATATTTTTAATACTCAAAGTTTAAATTTGTTTTAAATTGATTGGGGTTTTAATCTGTCTGGGCCAAACTATTTAATTCGATTTTATTTCTGCTTTTTAAATTTTGTATGTATGTATTTTATTGTTGGCTGTTCACCGCCCTGAGTCCTTCGGGAGTAGGGTGGTATATAAAAGTAAAATAAAGAAAAGTAAATAATGTGGATTTCACCACTGAAAAGAACCAACGAAGAATTAAGGAGAAATTTCCTGACAGAACAATTAACCAATGGAACAACTTGCCTCCAGAAATTGTGAATGCTCCAACATTGGAGGGTTTTTTTAAGAAGAGACTGGATAGCCATTTGTCTGAATGGTGTGGGGTTTCCTGCTTGAAAAGAGGGTATGACTGGGCAAATATGCTCTCAAACATACAGAAGCTGTTTGTAACCTGGCACCTGCTTAGTTTCTTTGGCTATTTCAAACAAAACAAAATGCTAAATATTAGGGAAAATAGTGAGTGTGTTTTAAGGTTTTCAAGTCCAAAACTCTAAGGCACACATTCTACAACTAGGGAGGTATTTGCTGCTCTGACTGGTGAGTTGCTTGAGTTGGAATGTCAATGTCAGCCCTGAACGAAGTGCAGCTTGAGGGGCTGACGACTTCAAACCTTGACAGTCAACACCTCTAGATAATGTGAAGTAAAAGCAGGGGTGGATTCTAAATTTTTTTACTACCGGTTCTGTGGGCATGGCTTATTTTGTGGGCATGGCTTGATGGTCATGTGACAATTCTTTAGGATTTAGTAGAGGTACTGGTCTACCAGGCTTTTAACTGCTTGCAGAGCTGTACCAGTCTACCCATTTGTTCTTGGAGGCCCTGGTCTACCCATTTGTTTTTGGAGGCACCGGTCTACTACCACACTGCCTTTTAACACTGATCAGCTGTAGAGCGGCCCTTTGAAGTCCCGTGGCAAGAGTTTAAACAGTTTTTTTCCTTCTAGCCGATTAGCTGGGACTCAGGAGGCAGCAATAGATTGTGGATGGGGCCAAATAAAAGGTAAGAATAACATGGGGGGGGCGGGAGGGTCCAGCTCCCGAACAAAGAGAACTGGTTCAGTGACGTCAGTTCGTCACCGCTACCGACTCGGCCGAACCAGCCCGAACCGGGAGGAACTCACCGCTGAGTGAAAGAAGACCTAAAGATTGGAACATCTAGACTTGAGAAACCGGGGAGTTGTTTTATTTGTTAGGTAGTAATAGCAATAGCACTTAGACTTATATACCGCTTTACAGTGTTTTACAGCCCTCCCTAAGTGCTTTACAGTGTCAACATATTGCCCTCAACAATCTGTCTCCTCATTTTACCCACCTCGGAAAGATGGAAGGCTGAGTCAACCTTGAGCCGGTGAGGATCGAACTCCTGGCAGTGGGCAGCGTCAGCCTGCAATACTGCATTCTAAGCACTGCGCCACCAAGCCTATAAGGGAGCACAGTATGAAATAGTCAAAAGATATTACATTTCTATCTCCCGAAAAGTCTACAGTGCTGGGGAAAGTTGGACAGACGCAGAATCGGGAGGAGAACCAGTGACAAAGTGGATGGATTTAATCACAGTAGCATTGGGTGGATTGTTAGAAGACCTGAAGGTGTCAACTCGCAAAGCATCCCTGACTTGCTCTTAAGTTGCCATAAACAGCGGGGGGGGGATGGGAAACCAACAAAACGGCACGGCAGCCAAAGACAGATGCACATTTCAGACTTATCTCTCTCAAGGCTGTATCCCAGGGTTATCCACAGCAGTGAGAGGGGAGTGCTCTCTACAACCCACGAAATTGCTCTGTTGGCGAATGTGATTGATGACACACCCGGGGTGGGGGTGGGGGGGCAGGAGAACAGGTTCATGATTGGGGCATAAATTACGTAGGATCAGAGCTGGCTTCACTTGGGAACGTGCTGACATGAAGTTCCTAATAAAGAACTGGATTTCTTTTGAAGCTTGGCTTGAGGCTCATGATTTAATTAGGGCATCCATCGGAACCCTGACAGAAGGATCAGGTTGGACACTATCTCTCTATGTGTTTGCTAAGAGTTGACACAATTTGATGGCAATCAGTCAGTCAACTGCTGAATTTCCCTTTAGCTCAGATCAAGATACACGTGGTCCTTGGCTTACAACAGTTCATTTAATGATCATTCAAAGTTACAGCAGCACTGAAAAAAGTTACTTATGGCCATTTTTCACACTCATGACCCTTGCAGCCTCATGTGATTTCCATTCAGATGTTTGGCAACTGATTCATATTTATGACGACTGCAGTGTCCCAGGGGTCACATCATCCTTTTCTGCAATCTTTTGACAAGTCAATGGGGAAGCCTGATTCACTTAACAACCGTGTTACTAACTTAACAACTGCAGTTGTAGTCATATGTTGAGGATTACCTGTAATAGGTAACCAAGGTTGACTCAGCCTTCTATTCTTCCAAGGTGAGTAAAATGAGGACCCAGATTGTTGGGGGCAATATGCTGACTCTGTAAACCACTTAGAGAGTCCTTCCTTCCTTCCTTCCTTCCTTCCTTCCTTCCTTCCTTCCTTCCTTCCTTCCTTCCTTCCTTCCTCCCTCCCTCCCTCCCTCCCTCCCTCCCTCCCTCCCTCCCTCCCTCCCTCCCTCCCTGTGGTTAGAATGTAGTATTGCAGGCTACTTCTGTTGACCACCGTCTGCTTGCAATTTGGCAGTTCGAATCTCACTAGGCTCAAGGTTGACTCATCCTTCCATCCTTCCAAGGTGAGTAAAATGAGGATCCAAATTATTGGGTGCAATAGGCTGACTCTGTAAACTGCTTAGAGAGGGCTGTAAAAGCACTGTAAAGTGCTATATAAGTCTAAGTGCTATTGCTATCTTCCTTCCTTCCTTCCTTCCTTCCTTCCTTCCTTCCTTCCTTCCTTCCTTGCTTCCTTCCTTGTTTCCTTGTTTCCTTCCTTCCCTCCCTCCCTCCCTCCCTCCCAGTGGTTAGAATGCAGTATTGCAGGCTACTTCTGTTGACTGCCGGCTGCCTGCAATTTGGCAGTTCGAATATCACCAGGCTCAAGGTTGAATCAGCCTTCCATCTTTCCGAGGTGAGTAAAATGAGGACCCAGATTGTTGGGGGCAAGAGGCTGACTCTGTAAACCCCTTAGAGAGGGCTGGAAAGCACTGGAAAGCAGTATATAAGTCTAACTGCTATTGCTATTGTGAGTGATTGTTAGTGTGGGTGATCCTTATTAATACTTTTCTTTCAAGAAATGTTACATTAAACCTTAGTTCCCATTCATGTGAATATATACTTTCGAAATTGTTATCTTAGCAGAGTGAACATATAATCTTAAAAAAAAAACAAAAAACTGGCAAGAGAACCAGTTCAGACCACACTGGGCTATAAGACGATTGGTAAAGGCTCAAGCTGGGATTATTGAAACTTCCTGCTCTTCCTACTCTTGTGTAACACACAGGCTTCCTGTCTACCTCCTTTTCACTGCTGGAGATTTATTTGCCTTTTACCCTTTTGCTGTCGTCCTTTTCTTAATGAAAGCCCTCCTGTTCTGCAGATGATTACGGAATCCCAAAGTTAATTAAAAGCATTTATATCCAATCTTTTCGCAAGTGCTCAGTGATGCAAGCTCCATGGGACAGGGAAGAGCTGATTAACTAAATCACCATTTCTTTCCACCCCTTCACTTTGTATAATTAATGTTTATAATCTTTCATTATACAGGAGTTTTGGTGTTTTTTTTTTCTTCCAGACTTTGGGATTTTCTTTTTGAAGAACCAGAAGTCCTTTTTTTTTTTTTTTTTGGTCTCAACTCTCCAGGCTTTCTGGCATGAAGGAGACCCAACTGTGTTTCTGTAGATTAGCCCTTGGAAAAACAACCAGTAAGAAATTAAATGACCCTTTCTATTAATATTATCATTGTTGTTGTTGTTATCATCCCCATCATAATCCCCGTCGATTTTTATTCTTCCAGATTGGAATGATCAAACTTAATGCAAGAGATAATGAAAACGTAATCACATTAATAGTTTGTTGTTGGGTTTTTTGTTTTGTTTTATTTTGTTTTTGTTTTTTTGTTTTTTTTTGTGCGTGTGGGAAACGAAGCAGAACATGAAGTTAAAATGAAGCATGAAGCCAGAGAAAGATGCCGTAAAAAGCAGGATTTAAGGCATCCGTTTCCAGCCATTTGCCCAAAAGGTTTCTAGAGAAACAGCGGGTGAAATCCTGCAAGGTATTCTCTAAATGAGACAAAGAGCTCCTGGCGTAGCTTGAAACTTAAATGGCTTTGCTTTGAATTTTCATCCTGGCTATTTGCCACATATCACTTTTTCCCCTGGAGAACCGGTAGCGGAAATTTTGAGTAGTTCAGAGAACCGGTAGTAAAAATTCTGACTGGCTCCACCCCCATCTATTCTCTGCCTCCCGAGTCCCAGCTGATCGGGAGGAAATGGGGATTTTGCAGTAACCTTCTCCTGGAGTGGGGAGGGAATGGAGATTTTACAGTATCCTTCCCCATGTAAGCTTAGTGGCTACATGTTCCAATCATTATGGTTTTGCAATCCATGATTTAATATGTATAACCTTAGCCATGTTGGCTACTTAAGCAGACTTTATGTGATGTAGGAACTCTGTGATATATATGCTAACCAATATTGCAAGGTCCTTGGTGCCCTCTGAGTTTGCTTGTTGTCTTGCAGATGTTTTACTACCCTAACTAGGTAACATTGTCGGTGTTAGGTAACCTCACGAAGGTGTTAAGTGTTAAGTTAAATTAGCAACACGGTGGTTTAAGTGAATCTGGTTTCCTCGTTGACTTTGCTGGGCAAAAGATCGCAAAAGAAGGTCGATCACATGACCCTGGGACACTGCCATCGTCGTAAATATGAGTCAGTTGCCAAGCGTCTGAAGTTGGATCCTGTGACCATTGGGGATGCCGCGAGAGTCATCCGGGAGAAAAATGGTCGTAGGTCACTTTTTTCCAACGCTGTCATAACTTTGAACAATTCATTCCATGAACTGTTGTAAGTTGAGCACTATCTGTACAACCTGGCCCTGCAGAACTGAATGTGGGTGACCGACTCTTAGAGCTATTTAAATGGCTTGGTCCAGACAGGTGATTCTCCTCTTCCTCTCTCTCCTCCTCTCTCTCCCTTCCTCTCTCTCTCACACACACAAATACACACTCCTCAGAGGAGAGGAGAAAGAAGAAAGGGAAAAGGAGAGGAAGAAAAGGGAGGGGAAAGAGGAGCAGAGGAGAAGGTTAGAAGGGGGGAAGAAGAGAGGAGTGGGGGAAGAGAAGGGGAAGTAGAAAAGAGAAGGAGAGGAAGAACGAAGGAAGTAGGAGGAGAAAGAGGAAGGAAGAGAAGGGGAGGAGAAGAAGAAAGGTTGGAGTAAAGGTAAAAGGTAAAAGAGCAACCCCAAAAAAGTGAAAATTAAAAATTAAAGTTAAAAGAAAAGATGAATGAAAAATGATGGAAATGACTGTATGTGTAAATCAATGGTGGGTTCCTCCTGGTTTGGCCCGGTTCAGCTGAACCGGTAGCGGTGACGATATGATGTCACCAAACCGGTTCTCTTTGTCCCGCCCACCCCCGCGTTATTCCTACCTTTTATTTCTCCTTTTTTAGCCCAGCTGATAGGTGCGGCAGAGTGGATTGCCGCACCTGAGCTGGGAAGATTCCTAACACGCTTGCGGGGAGCACAAGTTTGGCACACATGCGAGTGAAGCGAGCTTACGCGTGGCGATCGCGCGCGAAGCCCGTGCACGAAGAGAACAGGTAGTAAAGCCGGTTGGAACTCACCACTGGTGTAAATGTGTTTATGAGAAATAAAAATAAAAAAACTTTTTTTGAAAAACAAACAAACAAACACATACACACCCCTCTTGGCATCAGCCCCTTCAGCTCCTCCAAATGGAAAATTATCCCACGCCTCCTCCATCCCTCCATGGCGTGCCTCGTTCCACAGGATACAGCCCCAGGCTCCCAAGCTCTCTTTTTTCATTTCCTGCTCCTTGTCCTTTATCACAGGTTGGGCCAGCTGAAAAGCCCTTCCAGAGTGCCTTTCATTTCAAGCCAGAGATTTCCTGGCAGCTGGACCCCAACAATGGCTGCTTCCCATGAATGATGAGAAACGCTGAGGGGCGACAGCTAAGCATTGCCCGAGGTCCCATTCCTTCACTCCTGCGAATGGCACTCAACCCCCTGTTTTTTAACACAGACACATGCACACACCAACAGCCACTTCCTCCCTCTCCCATTCCTCTCCCCCCCACCCCCGTTGCCGGCAGATGTTTCAGAGAAGAGCCTTTGTCAGCCTGGCATATGGCTTGGCTCTCCGAGAGACGTCAAATGGTTAACTGGCTTCTCTGAAGGCAACACCAGCTCTTTGTGCTGTGGGTGGAGGCCGGAATGCGGTCGGTCTCGGGAGGCTGTTTGGAAGAGTTCCACATGGGCCCAAATTCACCGTTTATGCTAAGAAGTTGGATCGGTGCCTTCCAGTTTTGAAGCCTTTTCATTGGGAATAATGAAGCATGGGAGATGGGAATTGTGGACGTTAGTCAGGCACCCAGTCTAAAACTCAAAAACTCACCCCCAACTCTGTTCATTTTTTTCCCTCCAATTGGTGGGAGAGAAGAATTCCTACGCCTTGCATGGTTTAAGGCTCCCTTCCCATTTTGGAGAAAAGGTGCAATTTTTTTTCATAGACTACAACGGTTAGATTTGCATGGTATACCGAGCCAACGTGAAATAAAACGTAAGAATTCTGCAATGCATGATCTTAAATCAAGCTTGTCTCAGTTTTCCCCTACATGGGGTGCCTTCAGGATGTATTGGAACATGTTGGTTGGCAACGGAGATTCCCCCGGGCCTCGAATTCTGCTAGTTGTAGCATCAAAACATCTGGAAGGTACCAAATGTGGGAAGAAAGCCATTAGAAAATTTCCCTAGAAAATAAGGAAGTGATTTTCTACGATCTTCACATTGGTCCATCTAGCATTGTGGGGATTTCCCAAAGGACCTCCAAATATTAAATGCAATTCATTTAAATAAATGTAACTTCCCATATAGTGGAAGAATGTCCCTGATTTTGCATATATATATATATACTGATGGGGGTTTGAATTGACTGTAACTAACCAGGAAAATGTTATGATGGATAACTCAACAAAGATGTTAAGTCAATGGGTGATAATTGGGAGGGGGGGCATATAGAATAGAATAGAATTCTTTCTTGGCCAAGTGTGATTGGACACACAAGGAATTTGTCTTTGGTGCATATGCTCTCAGTGTACATAAAAAGACAAGATACATTCGTCAAGAATCATAAGGTGCAACACTTAATGAGATTCCATGCTACACATCATTAGGAAAGATATAAAAAATAATACTGCCAAGAATGAAAGAAACTTAATGCAAAACTAATTATGTATTGTGGAAAAAAAAATACTTTTTGTTGTTTGTTCTGAATCTTCTTCCAAACTGTTTCACTGGTTGATTCTTGATTGGCAGAAAACGTATACATCTGGAATATTTTGTACATTTTTGATCACAACTCTCAAAAAAGGATATGGAAAAGTTGCAAATAAAAGACAACCAAAATAATGAACAGAAGGTCTAGGGATAACTGGATAGCAGTCTTCTAATATCTCAGGGACTGCCACAAAGAAGAGGGAGTCAACCTATTCTACAAACCACCTAAGGGCAGGATAAGAAGCAATGGGTGGAAACTAATCAAGGAGAGATCTAATCTCAGAACTAAGAAGAAATTTCCTGACAGTGAGAACAATTAACCAGTGAAACCTTCAGCAGTTGTGGGTGCTCCATCACTGGAGGCTTTTAAGAAGAACTGGACAGCCACCTGTCTGGAATAGTATAGTCCATTGTCTTCCTCTGCTTTTCTTTTCTTTTAATAGAAATAGAATAACAGAGTTGGAAGGGACCTTGGAGGTCTTCCAGTCCAACCCCCTGCCTAGGCAGGAAACCCTACACCACTTCAGACAAATGGGTATCCAACATCTTCTTAAAAAGTTCCAGTGATGGAGCATTCATAACTTCTGGAGGCAAGTTGTTCCATGGATTAACTGTTCTAACTGTCAGGAATTTCTCCTTAGTTCTAGGTTGCTTCTCTCCTTGATTAGTTTCCACCCATTGCTTCTTGTTCTACCCTCAGGTGCTTTGGAGAATAGCTTGACTCCCTCTTCTTTGTGGTAGCCCCTGAGATATTGGAACACTGCTATGATATCATAGAATAGTTTTTTTAATATTTAGTGTTAATATATTTCTAAGTGAAATCCTTGCGTCCAGGGGAAAAGCACATGGGAGACAGAGATATATGACAAAGGTTTTCACAGTCAATACACACAGCTCCATTCACGGGAGAAAACAATGACCACAACAGGAATTGCCTGCATGTGTTCTAGGCCTGGACTAAGCGCATCATGCTTAGATAAGCGATAGCGCATGTTCCCGACATGATGATGGGGTTTTTTTTGGCTGATTGTTTATCTTCCAAGGGTTTCAGGGGCTTCTGAATCAGGCATTATGATTGAACTGGGTTAAAAGTTGGTTGTTGTTTTTTTAGGGGAAAAAAGACTTAAAATTAATGCAATGCTTAATCTTACATCAGATCTGGTTCTAGTTAAGAAAGAACATCTGCCACGGAAAGGCAGTCAGCAATATTCTAAATTCTGAAAAGCATACCTAGGAGACAGAGGGAGACATGGTCCCTAACGAGCAAGTAGGCACCAGGTAATTATTTTTTTTTTAAAAAAAAGATGTCCCTTGTAAAATATTGTTTTAATTCATCATGAAAAGTACCAGGAAATGGGAGCTTTTCCAGTTAGAAAAGATTAGTCATTCGGCTGCAAAGAGAGCCCTCTGTAAAAGACTCAAAAGCAGTTGCTTCCGTATTTATACATTTCTGAGCTGTGTCTTCATATTGGAAACCTGTTCCAGTGGTGTAACTTCTCCAAGATTCAAATGAAAAATAACCTCCATGGTAGGGGTGTGTGTGTGTGTGTGTGTGTGTGTGTGTGTGTGTGTGTGTTTAAATCAGGAGTGTCCAACCTTGACAACTTTAAGACTTGGGGACTTCAACTCTCGTGTTGGCTGGGGAATTCTGGGAATTGAAGTCCACAAATCTTAACGTTGCCAAGGTTAGACACCCCTGGTTTAAACCATCTATATCAGGGGTGAAATTCAGCAGGTCCTGAGAGGTTCTGGAGAACCGGTAGCGGAAATTTTGAGTAGTTCAGAGAACTGGCAAATACCACCTCTGGCTGGCCCCAGAGTGGAGTGGGAATGGAGATTTTGCAGTATCCTTCCCCTGCCACCAAGCCACGCCCACCAGACCACACCATGCCCACCAGGCCACGCCCACAGAACCAGTAGTAAAAAAATTTGGATTTCACCACTGATCTATATGGCTGCCTATCTGACTACCATGACTCTGGACAGTTGCTAAACCTTGATGGAAGGGGAAACTGTCAAACCCCACAGATGATTTTACAGGGCTTCTTTATGTCTAAAACTGGGTTTGAATGAAACTCAGAATTTGGGGGTTTCTGGAGCTACCATTTTCTCAGTGTGTGGGTATGGATGCCACTTTAACCTGTTAAACGGACCCTTTTAATGAATACCCTGCATCAAAAATGCTGATTCCAGAGCATTTTGCAATTAAGGAGAAAAATCATTTGGAGGAAAAAAAGGGATAGGATCAAAAAAAAACCCCACAACACGGCAATTCCAACAGGAATGAATCTACAAAACGTATAACTGTGACAGCCCGCGGTTAGAAAGTTTTATGTTTTTCTGCTGTTCATTGCAAACGGTTTGCATCAAAGAGGGCCACTTTAAAAGAAAACAGGGTCCTTTTAAATTGTTGCCAAAGAGAGTCTAGCTGCAGGACCGATCCATCAATGAAGCAGGAGCCCCAATGCATTTCATAATATTTTTCCCTGTCCTAAGTGGAAACTGGAAACAGCTGCGGCGTGCAAAACAGCACATGTAAAGAGGGCTAAAATTGACCTTAGCGTCATATGGAGATTGTCCAGGGATGAAATTTGTTACTACCGTTTCTGTGGGTGTGGCTTGGTGGTGGGGGGGTTAATGTAACTGGGTGGGCGTGGCCAACTTTTTTTTTTATATGTAACTTTTCAAAGCATTTATTCTAATGCTTTGAAAAGCCTCTCTGCTGATCAGGCAACTCAGCTGGGATCGGCAGAGGCTTTTCAAAACATTTTTTTAACCACCTCTTCAGCAGACGAGGTTGCAGAAAAAAAATGCTTTGAAAAGCCTCTGACAATCCCAGCTGAGCCGTGCGATCATCAGAGGCTTTTTTTTTTTTTTACTTTTAAAAGCATTTTTTTTCGTCGGAAGAGGTTGTAGAAAAAATGCTTTGAAAAGTAAAAAAAGAAAAAGCCTCTGATGATCGTGCGGCTCAGCTGGGCATGGTGGGAGGGGGGGATGGCAGGGATTTTTGCTATCGGTTCTCCGAACCACCCGCCTCCATCGCTACTGGATCGGGCGATCCAGTCCGAACCGGGAGCATTTCACCCCTGGGATTGTCTCACCCTAGAAAGAGTGCAAAGAAGATGATTTGGGGTCTGGAGGTTAACCCATTTGGTAAACAATTATGGGAACTAGGAATGTCTCTTCTAACAAAGAGGATG